>OX467710.1:71602759-72198835 GCA_950111635.1 Agelastica alni | reverse complement strand
TGCCGATGTGAATGCGCATTAAATCATACTTTCGTGAAAAGTTTTTCGAACAAATTTCACACTAAAAAGGTTTTTTGCCGGTGTGAATCATATTTTCGTGGAAAGTTTTTTGAACACATTTCACACTGAAAAGGTTTTTTGCCGGTGTAAAGGCGCATTAAATCATACTTTCGTAAAAAGTTTTTCTAACAAATTTTACACTGAAAAGGTTTTTTGCCGTTGTGAATGCGCGTTAATTTATACTTTAGTAAAAAGTTTTTTGAACAAATTTCACACTGAAACGGTTTTTTGCCAATGTAAATGCGCATTAAATCATACTTTTGTAAAAAGTTTTTTGAACAAATTTCACACTAAAAAGGTTTTTTGCCGGTGTGAATGCGCAATAAATCATACTTTCGTAAAAAGTTTTTTAAAAAAATTTAACACTGAAAAGGTTTTTTGTCGGTGTGAATGCGCATTAAATCATACTTTTGTGAAAAGTTTTTTAAACAAATTTCACATTAAAAAGGTTTTTTGCTGGTGTGAATTCGCATTAAATCATACTTTCGTAAAAAGTTTTTGAACAAATTTCACACTGAAAAGGTTTTTTGCCGGTGTAAATGCGCATTAAATAATACTTTTGTGAAAAGTTTTTCAAACAAATTTTACACTGATAAGGATTTTTGCCGGTTTGAATGCGCATTAAATCATACTTTTGTGAAAAGTTTTTCGAACAAATTTCACACTGAAAAGGTTTTTTGCCGGTTTGAATTCGCATTAAATCATACTTTCGTAAAAAGTTTTTTGAACAAATTTCACACTGAAAAGGTTTTTGGCCGGTGTAAATGCGCATTAAATCATACTTTTGTGAAAAGTTTTTTAAACAAATTTCACATTAAAAAGGTTTTTTGCTGGTGTGAATTCGCATTAAATCATACTTTCGTAAAAAGTTTTTCGAACAAATTTCACACTGAAAAGGTTTTTTGCCGGTGTGAATGCGCATTAAATAATACTTTTGTGAAAAGTTGTTCAAACAAATTTTACACTGATAAGGATTTTTGCCGGTGTGAATGCGCATTAAATCATACTTTTGTGAAAAGTTTTTTGAACAAATTTCACACTGAAAAGGTTTTTTGCCGGTTTGAATTCGCATTAAATCATACTTTCGTAAAAAGTTTTTCGAACAAATTTCACACTGAAAAGGTTTTTTGCCGGTTTTTGCCGGCGTAAATGCACATTAAATCATACTTTGGTAAAAAGTTTTTTGAACAAATTTCACACTTAAAAGGTTTTTTGCTGGTGTAAATGCGCATTAAATTATACTTTCGTGAAAAGTTTTTTGAACAAATTTCACACTGAAAAGTTTTTTTGCCATTGTGAATGGGCGTTAAATCATACTTTCGTAAAAAGTTTTTTGAACAAATTTCACACTGAAAAGGTTTTTTGCCGGTGTGAATTTGTATTAAATCCTATTTTCGTGAAAAGTTTTTCGAACAAATTACACACTGAAAAGGTTTTTGCCGGTTTTTGCCGGTGTAAATGCGCATTAAATCATACTTTTGTAAAATAATTTTCAAAAAAATTTTACACTGAAAAGGTTTTTTGCCGTTGTGAATGCGCGTTAAATCATACTTTCGTGAAAAGTTTTTTAAAAAAATTTCACACTTGAACGGTTTTATGCTGGTGTAAATGCACATTAAATCATACTTTCGTGAAAAGTTTTTCGAACAAATTTCACACTAAAAAGGTTTTTTGCCGGTGTGAATCATATTTTCGTGAAATTTTTTTGAACACATTTCACACTAAAAAGTTGTTTTGCCGGTGTAAATGCGCAATAAATTATACTTTGTTAAAAGTTTTTTGAACAAATATCACACTGAAAAGGTTTTTTTTGCCGGTGTGAATGCGCATTAAATCATACTTTCGTGAAAAGTTTTTTGAACAAATTTCACACTAAAAAGGTTTTTTGCTGGTGTAAATGGGCATTAAATCATATTTTTGTGAAAAGTTTTTTAAACAAATTTTACACTGAAAAGATTTTTTGCCGGTGTGAATGCGCAATAAATCATACTTTCGTGAAAAGTTTTTTGAACAAATTTCACACTAAAAAGGTTTTTTGCCGGTGTGAATTCGCATTAAATCATATTTTCGTGAAATGTTTTTCGAACAAATTTCACACTGAAAAGGTTTTATGCCGGTGTGAATCATATTTTCGTAAAAAGTGTTTTGAACACATTTTACACTAAAAAGGTTTTTTGCCGGTGTGAATGCGCATTAAATCATACTTTCGTTAAAAGTTTTTTGAACAAATTTTACATTTGAACGTTTTTATGCTGGTGTAAATGCACATTAAATCATACTTTGGTGAAGAGTTTTTGGAAAAAATTTCACACTGATAAGGTTTTTTGCCGGTGTGAATGCTTATTAAATCATACTTTCGTGAAAAGTTTTTCAAACAAATTTTACACTAAAAAGGTTTTTTGCTGGTGTGAATTCGCATTAAATCATACTTTCGTAAAAAGTTTTTCGAACAAATTTCATACTGAAAAGGTTTTTTGCCGGTGTGAATGCGCATTAAATAATACTTTTGTGAGAAGTTTTTCAAACAAATTTTACACTGATAAGGATTTTTGCCGGTGTGAATGCGCATTAAATCATACTTTTGTGAAAAGTTTTTTGAACAAATTTCACACTGAAAAGGTTTTTTGCCGGTTTGAATTCGCATTAAATCATACTTTCGTAAAAAGTTTTTCGAACAAATTTCACACTAAAAAGGTTTTTTGCCGGTTTTTGCCGGCGTAAATGCACATTAAATCATACTTTGGTAAAAAGTTTTTTTAAACAAATTTCACACTTAAAAGGTTTTTTGCTGGTGTAAATGCGCATTAAATTATACTTTCGTGAAAAGTTTTTTGAACAAATTTCACACTGAAAAGTTTTTTTGCCATTGTGAATGGGCGTTAAATCATACTTTCGTAAAAAGTTTTTTGAACAAATTTCACACTGAAAAGGTTTTTTGCCGGTGTGAATTTGTATTAAATCCTATTTTCGTGAAAAGTTTTTCGAACAAATTACACACTGAAAAGGTTTTTTGCCGGTTTTTGCCGGTGTAAATGCGCATTAAATCATACTTTTGTCAAATAATTTTCAAAAAAATTTTACACTGAAAAGGTTTTTTGCCGTTGTGAATGCGCGTTAAATCATACTTTCGTGAAAAGTTTTTAAACAAATTTCACACTTGAACGGTTTTATGCTGGTGTAAAGGCACATTAAATCATATTTTTGTGAAAAGTTTTTCGAACAAATTTTACACTAAAAAGGTTTTTTGCCGATGTGAATCATATTTTCGTAAAAAGTTTTTCTAACAAATTTTAAACTGAAAAGGTTTTTTGCCGTTGTAAATGCGCGTTAATTCATACTTTAGTAAAAAGTTTTTTAAACAAATTTCTTACTGAAAAGGTTTTTTGCCGATGTAAATGCGCATTAAATCATACTTTTGTAAAAAGTTTTTTGAAAAAATTTCACACTAAAAAGGTTTTTTGCCGGTGTGAATGCGCATTAAATCATACTTTCGTAAAAAATTTTTCGAACAAATTTAACACTGAAAAGGTTTTTTGCCGGTGTAAATGCGCAATAAATCATACTTTCGTGAAAAGTTTTTCGAACAAATTTTACACTGAAAAGGTTTTTTGCCGGTGTGAATGCGCATTAAAAAATACTATTGTGAAAAGTTTTTTAAAAAAATTTTACACTGATAAGGATTTTTGCCGGTGTAAATGCGCATTAAATCATACTTTTGTAAATAGTTTTTCGAACAAATTTCACACTGAAAAGGTTTTTGCCGGTTTAAATTCGCATTAAATCATCCTTTGGTGAAAAGATTTTTAAACAAATTTCACACTGAAAAGGTTTTTTGCCGGTTTTTGCCGGTGTAAATGCACATTAAATTATACTTTGGTGAAAAGTTTTTCAAAAAAATTTCACGCTTAAAAGGTTTTTTGCTGGTGTGAATGCGCATTAAATTATACTTTCGTGAAAAGTTTTTTGAACAAATTTCACACTAAAAAGTTTTTTTGCCATTGTGAATGGGCGTAAAATCATACTTTTGTAAAAAGTTTTTCAAACAAATTTTACACTGAAAAGGTTTTTTGCCGGTGTAAATGCGCATTAAATCATACTTTCGCGAAAAGTTTTTTAAACAAATTTCACACTAAAAAGGTTTTTTGCTGGTGTAAATGCGCATAAAATCATATTTTCGTGAAAAGTTTTTTAAACAAATTTTACACTGAAAAGATTTTTTGCTGGTGTGAATGCGCATTAAATCATACTTTCGTGAAAAGTTTTTTAAAAAAATTTCACACTGAAAAAATTTTTTGCTATTGTGAATGGGCGTTAAATTATACTTTTGTGAAAAGTTTTTCGAACAAATTTCACACTTAAAAGGTTTTTTGCTGGTGTAAATGCGCATTAAATTATACTTTCGTAAAAAGTTTTTTGAACCAATTTCACACTGAAAAGGTTTTTTGCCGGTGTAAATGCGCATTAATCATCATCATACTTTCGTGAAAAGTTTTTTGAACAAATTTCACACTAAAAAGGTTTTTTGCCGGTGTGAATCATATTTTCGTGAAAAGTTTTTTGAACACATTTCACACTGAAAAGGTTTTTTGCCGGTGTGAATGCGCATTAAATCATACTTTCGTGAAAAGTTTTTCAAACAAATTTTACACTAAAAAGGTTTTTTGCCGGTGTGAATGCGCATTAAATCATACTTTTGTAAAAAGTTTTTCAAACAAATTTCACACTAAAAAGGTTTTTTACCGGTGTGAATGCGCATTAAATCACTTTCGTAAAAAGTTTTTTAAACAAATTTAACACTAAAAAGGTTTTTTGCCGTGTAAATGCGCAATAAATCATACTTTCGTGAAAAGTTTTTCGAACAAATTTCACACTGAAAAGGTTTTTTGCCGGTGTGAATGCGCATTAAATAATACTTTTGTGAAAAGTTTTTCAAACAAATTTCACACTGATAAGGTTTTTTGCCGGTGTGAATGCGCATTAAATTATACTTTTGTGAATGGTTTTTTGAACAAATTTTACACTGAAAAGGTTTTTTGCCGGTTTAAATTCAAATTAAATTATACTTTCGTGAAAAGTTTTTCGAACAAATTTCACACTGAAAAGGTTTTTTGCCGGTTTTTGCCGGTGTAAATGCACATTAAATCATACTTTGGTGAAAAGTTTTTCAAACAAATTTCACACTGAAAAGGTTTTTTGCCGGTGTGAATGCGCAATAAATTATACTTTTGTAAAAAGTTTTTTGAACAAATTTCACACTGAAAAGGTTTTTTTTGCCGGTGTGAATGCGCATTAAATCATACTTTCGTGAAAAGTTTTTTGAACAAATTTCACACTGAAAATTTTTTTGCCATTGTGAAAGGGCGTTAAATCATACTTTTGAAAAAAGTTTTTCGAACAAATTACACACTGAAAAGGTTTTTTGCCATTGTGAATGGGCGTTAAATCATACTTTTGTGAAAAGTTTTTCGAACTAATTTCACACTAAAAAGGTTTTTTTTGCCGGTGTGAATGCGCATTAAATCATACTTTCGTGAAAAGTTTTTTGAACAAATGTCACACTTTAAAGGTTTTTTCTGGTGTAAATGCGCAATAAATTATACTTACGTGAAACGTTTTTTGAACAAATTTCACACTGAAAAGTTTTTTTGCCATTGTGAATAGGCGTTAAATCATACTTTTGTGAAAAGTTTTTCGAACAAATTTCACACTAAAAAGGTTTTTTGCTGGTGTACATGCGCATTAAATCATATTTTCGTGAAAAGTTTTTTAAACAAATTTTACACTGAAAAGATTTTTTGCCGGTGTGAATGCGCATTAAATCATACTTTCGTGAAAAGTTTTTCGAACAAATTTTACACTGAAAAGGTTTTTTTTGCCGATGTGAATGCGCATTATTTCATACTTTCGTTAAAAGTTTTTTGAACAAATTTCACACTGAAAAGGTTTTTTGCCGTTGTAAAGGCGCATTAAATCATACTTTCGTGAAAAGATTTTCAAATAAATTTTACACTAAAAAAGGTTTTTTGCCGTTGTAAATGCGCATTAAATCATACTTTCATAAAAAATTTTTTCAAATAAATTTCACACTGAAAAGGTTTTTTGCCGGTGTGAATGCGCATTAAATCATACTTTCGTAAAAAGTTTTTTTGAACAAATTTCACACTGAAAAGGTTTTTTGCTGGTGTGAATGCGCATTAAATCATACTTTCGTAAAAAGTTTTTTAAAAAAATTTCACACTAAAAAGGTTTTTTGCCGGTGTGAATGCGCAATAAATCATACATTCGTAAAAAGTTTTTCGAACAAATTTTACACTAAAAAGGTTTTTTTCCGGTGTGAATGTGCATTATATAATACTTTTAAAAAGTTTTTTGAACAAATTTTACACTCGAACGGTTTTATGCCGGTGTGAGTGCGCATAAGTCTCGTGTAATAAGATTGTTGCAAAAAGTTTTTCGAACTTTCACACTTGAACAGTTTTTTGTCGATTGGAATGCATACGTGAAAAGTTTTTCGAACAAATTTCACACTAAAAAGGTTTTTTTTGCCGATGTGAATGCGCATAAAATCATACTTTCGTGAAAAGTTTTTCGAACAAATTTCACACTAAAAAGGTTTTTTGCCGGTGTGAATCATATTTTCGTGAAAAGTTTTTTGAACAAAGTTTACACTGAGAAGGTTTTTTGCCGGTGTAAATGCGCATTAAATCATACTTTCGTAAAAAGTTTTTCTAACAAATTTTAAACTGAAAAGGTTTTTTGCCGTTGTGAATGCGCGTTAATTCATACTTTAGTAAAAAGTTTTTTAAACAAATTTCACACTGAAAAGGTTTTTTGCCGATGTAAATGCGCATTAAATCATACTTTTGTAAAAAGTTTTTCGAACAAATTTCACACTAAAATGGTTTTTTGCCGGTGTAAATGCGCATTAAATCATACTTTCGTAAAAAGTTTTTCGAACAAATTTAACACTGAAAAGGTTTTTTGCCGGTGTAAATGCGCAATAAATCATACTTTCGTGAAAAGTTTTTCGAACAAATTTCACACTGAAAAGGTTTTTTGCCGGTGTGAATGCGCATTAAATAATACTTTTGTGAAAAGTTTTTCAAAAAAATTTCACACTGATAAGGATTTTTGCCGGTGTAAATGCGCATTAAATCAAACTTTTGTGAATAGTTTTTCGAACAAATTTCACACTGAAAAGGTTTTTTGCCGGTTTAAATTCGCATTAAATCATACTTTCGTGAAAAGTTTTTTGAACAAATTTCACACTGAAAAGGTTTTTTGCCGGTTTTTGCCGGTGTAAAGGCACATTAAATTATACTTTGGTGAAAAGTTTTTCAAACAAATTTCACGCTTAAAAGGTTTTTTGCTGGTGTGAATGCGCAATAAATTATACTTTCGTGAAAAGTTTTTTGAACAAATTTTACACTGAAAAGTTTTTTTGCCATTGTGAATGGGCGTTAAATCATACTTTTGTGAAAAGTTTTTCGAACAAATTTTACACTGAAAAGGTTTTTTGCCGGTGTAAATGCGCATTAAATCATACTTTCGCGAAAAGTTTTTAAACAAATTTCACACTAAAAAGGTTTTTTGCTGGTGTAAATGCGCATTAAATCATATTTTCGTGAAAAGTTTTTTAAACAAATTTTACACTGAAAAGATTTTTTGCTGGTGTGAATGCGCATTAAATCATACTTTTGTGAGAAGTTTTTTAAAAAAATTTCACACTGAAAAGTTTTTTTGCCATTGTGAATGGGCGTTAAATCATACTTTTGTAAAAAGTTTTTTGAACAAATTTTACACTAAAAAGGTTTTTTGCTGGTGTAAATGCGCATTAAATCATATTTTCGTGAAAAGTTTTTTAAACAAATTTTACACTGAAAAGATTTTTTGCCGGTGTGATTGCGCATTAAATCATACTTTCGTAAAAAGTTTTTTCGAACAAATTTCACACTGAAAAGGTTTTTTGCTGGTGTAAATGCGCAATTAATCATACTTTCGTGAAAAGTTTTATAAAAAAATTTCACACTAAAAAGGTTTTTTGCCGGTGTGAAAGCGCATTAAATCATACTTTCGTAATAAGTTTTTTGAACAAATTTTACACTCGAACGGTTTTATGCCGGTGTGATTGCGCATGTGTCTCGTGTTATAAGATTGTTGCAAAAAGTTTTTCGAACTTTCATACTTGAACAGTTTTTTGCCGATTGGAATGCATACGTGAAAAGTTTTTTCGAACAAATTTCACACTGAAAAGGTTTTTTGCCGGTGTGAATGCGCATTAAATAATACTTTTGTGAAAAGTTTTTCAAAAAAATTTCACACTGATAAGGATTTTTGCCGGTGTAAATGCGCATTAAATCAAACTTTTGTGAATAGTTTTTCGAACAAATTTCACACTGAAAAGGTTTTTTGCCGGTTTAAATTCGCATTAAATCATACTTTCGTAAAAAGTTTTTTGAACAAATTTCACACTGAAAAGGTTTTTTGCCGGTTTTTGCCGGTTTTTGCCGGTGTAAAGGCACATTAAATTATACTTTGGTGAAAAGTTTTTCAAACAAATTTCACGCTTAAAAGGTTTTTTGCTGGTGTGAATGCGCATTAAATTATACTTTCGTGAAAAGTTTTTTGAACAAATTTCACACTGAAAAGTTTTTTTGCCATTGTGAATGGGCGTTAAATCATACTTTTGTGAAGAGTTTTTCGAACAAATTTTACACTGAAAAGGTTTTTTGCCGGTGTAAATGCGCATTAAATCATACTTTCGCGAAAAGTTTTTAAACAAATTTCACACTAAAAAGGTTTTTTGCTGGTGTAAATGCGCATTAAATCATATTTTCGTGAAAAGTTTTTTAAACAAATTTTACACTGAAAAGATTTTTTGCTAATGTGAATGCGCATTAAATCATACTTTCGTGAGAAGTTTTTTAAAAAAATTTCACACTGAAAAGTTTTTTTGCCATTGTAAATGGGCGTTAAATCATACTTTTGTAAAAAGTTTTTTGAACAAATTTTACACTAAAAAGGTTTTTTGCTGGTGTAAATGCGCATTAAATCATATTTTCGTGAAAAGTTTTTTAAACAAATTTTACACTAAAAAGATTTTTTGCCGGTGTGATTGCGCATTAAATCATACTTTCGTAAAAAGTTTTTTCGAACAAATTTCACACTGAAAAGGTTTTTTGCTGGTGTGAATGCGCAATAAATCATACTTTCGTGAAAAGTTTTTTAAAAAAATTTCACACTAAAAAGGTTTTTTGCCGGTGTGAATGCGCATTAAATCATACTTTCGTAATAAGTTTTTTGAACAAATTTTACACTCGAACGGTTTTATGCCGGTGTGAGTGCGCATGTGTCTCGTGTTATAAGATT
This sequence comes from Agelastica alni, assembly GCA_950111635.1. Classification (NCBI taxonomy): domain Eukaryota; kingdom Metazoa; phylum Arthropoda; class Insecta; order Coleoptera; family Chrysomelidae; genus Agelastica; species Agelastica alni. The sequence goes on along the minus strand of OX467710.1, from coordinate 72,189,406 downwards.
GTTGCAAAAAGTTTTTCGAACTTTCACACTTGAACAGTTTTTTGCCGATTGGAATGCATACGTGAAAAGTTTTTTCGAACAAATTTCACACTGAAAAGGTTTTTTGCCGGTGTGAATGCGCATTAAATAATACTTTTGTGAAAAATTTTTCAAACAAATTTCACACTGATAAGGATTTTTGCCGGTGTGAATGCGCATTAAATCATACTTTTGTGAATAGTTTTTCGAACAAATTTCACACTGAAAAGGTTTTTTGCCGGTTTAAATTCGCATTAAATTATACTTTTGTGAAAAGTTTTTCAAACAAATTTTACACTGAAAAGGTTTTTTGCCGGTGTAAATGCACATTAAATCATACTTTGGTGAAAAGTTTTTCAAACAAATTTCACAATGAAAAGATTTTTTGCCGGTGTGAATGCGCAATAAATTATACTTTTGTAAAAAGTTATTTGAACAAATTTTACACTGAAAAGGTTTTTTTTGCCGGTGTGAATGCGCATTAAATCATACTTTCGTGAAAAGTTTTTTGAACAAATTTCACACTGAAAAGGTTTTTTGCCGGTTTTTTGCTGGTGTAAATGCGCATTAAATTATACTTTCGTGAAAAGTTTTTTGAACAAATTTCACACCGAAAAGGTTTTTTGCCGGTGTAAATGCGCATTAATCATCATCATACTTTCGTGCAAAGTTTTTCGAACAAATTTCACACTAAAAAGGTTTTTTGCCGGTGTGAATCATATTTTCGTGAAAAGTTTTTTGAACACATTTCACACTGAAAAGGTTTTTTGCCGGTGTGAATGCGCATTAAATCATACTTTCGTGAAAAGTTTTTTGAACAAATTTTACATTTGAACGGTTTTATGCTGGTGTAAATGCACATTAAATCATACTTTGGTGAAGAGTTTTTGGAAAAAATTTCACACTGATAAGGTTTTTTGCCGGTGTGAATGCTTATTAAATCATACTTTCGTGAAAAGTTTTTCAAACAAATTTTACACTAAAAAGGTTTTTTGCCGGTGTGAATGCGCATTAAATCATACTTTTGTAAAAAGTTTTTCGAACAAATTTCACACTAAAAAGGTTTTTTTTGCCGATGTGAATGCGCATTAAATCATACTTTCGTAAAAAGTTTTTCGAACAAATTTCACACTAAAAAGGTTTTTTGCCGGTGTGAATCATATTTTCGTGGAAAGTTTTTTGAACACATTTCACACTGAAAAGGTTTTTTGCCGGTGTAAAGGCGCATTAAATTATACTTTAGTAAAAAGTTTTTCTAACAAATTTTACACTGAAAAGGTTTTTTCCGTTGTGAATGCGCGTTAATTCATACTTTAGTAAAAAGTTTTTTGAACAAATTTCACACTGAAACGGTTTTTTGCCGATGTAAATTCGCATTAAATCATACTTTCGTGAAAAGTTTTTCGAACAAATTTCACACTGAAAAGGTTTTTTGCCGGTGTGAATGCGCATTAAATAATACTTTTGTGAAAAGTTTTTCAAAAAAATTTCACACTGATAAGGATTTTTGCCGGTGTAAATGCGCATTAAATCATACTTTCGTGAAAAGTTTTTTGAACAAATTTCACACTGAAAAGGTTTTTTGCCGGTTTTTGCCGGTGTAAAGGCACATTAAATTATACTTTGGTGAAAAGTTTTTCAAACAAATTTCACGCTTAAAAGGTTTTTTGCTGGTGTGAATGCGCATTAAATTATACTTTCGTGAAAAGTTTTTTGAACAAATTTCACACTGAAAAGTTTTTTTGCCATTGTGAATGGGCGTTAAATCATACTTTTGTGAAAAGTTTTTCGAACAAATTTTACACTGAAAAGGTTTTTTGCCGGTGTAAATGCGCATTAAATCATACTTTCGCAAAAAGTTTTTAAACAAATTTCACACTAAAAAGGTTTTTTGCTGGTGTAAATGCGCATTAAATCATATTTTCGTGAAAAGTTTTTTAAACAAATTTAACACTGAAAAGATTTTTTGCTGGTGTGAATGCGCATTAAATCATACTTTCGTGAGAAGTTTTTTAAAAAAATTTCACACTGAAAAGTTTTTTTGCCATTGTGAATGGGCGTTAAATCATACTTTTGTAAAAAGTTTTTTGAACAATTTTACACTAAAAAGGTTTTTTGCTGGTGTAAATGCGCATTAAATCATATTTTCGTGAAAAGTTTTTTAAACAAATTTTACACTGAAAAGATTTTTTGCCGGTGTGATTGCGCATTAAATCATACTTTCGTAAAAAGTTTTTTCGAACAAATTTCACACTGAAAAGGTTTTTTGCTGGTGTGAATGCGCAATAAATCATATTTTCGTGAAAAGTTTTTTAAAAAAATTTTACACTAAAAAGGTTTTTTGCCGGTGTGAATGCGCATTAAATCATACTTTCGTAATAAGTTTTTTGAACAAATTTTACACTCGAACGGTTTTATGCCGGTGTGAGTGCGCATGTGTCTCGTGTTATAAGATTGTTGCAAAAAGTTTTTCGAACTTTCACACTTGAACAGTTTTTTGCCGATTGGAATGCATACGTGAAAAGTTTTTTCGAACAAATTTCACACTGAAAAGGTTTTTTGCCGGTGTGAATGCGCATTAAATAATACTTTTGTGAAAAATTTTTCAAACAAATTTCACACTGATAAGGATTTTTGCCGGTGTGAATGCGCATTAAATCATACTTTTGTGAATAGTTTTTTAAACAAATTTCACACTGAAAAGGTTTTTTGCCGGTTTAAATTCGCATTAAATAATACTTTTGTGAAAAGTTTTTCGAACAAATTTTACACTGAAAAGGTTTTTTGCCGGTGTAAATGCACATTAAATCATACTTTGGTGAAAAGTTTTTCAAACAAATTTCACAATGAAAAGATTTTTTGCCGGTGTGAATGCGCAATAAATTATACTTTTATAAAAAGTTTTTTGAACAAATTTTACACTAAAAAGGTTTTTTTTGCCGGTGTGAATGCGCATTAAATCATACTTTCGTAAAAAGTTTTTTGAACAAATTTCACACTGAAAAGGTTTTTTGCCGGTTTTTTGCTGGTGTAAATGCGCATTAAATTATACTTTCGTGAAAAGTTTTTTGAACAAATTTCACACCGAAAAGGTTTTTTGCCGGTGTAAATGCGCATTAATCATCATCATACTTTCGTGCAAAGTTTTTCGAACAAATTTCACACTAAAAAGGTTTTTTGCCGGTGTGAATCATATTTTCGTGAAAAGTTTTTTGAACACATTTCACACTGAAAAGGTTTTTTGCCGGTGTGAATGCGCATTAAATCATACTTTCGTGAAAAGTTTTTTGAACAAATTTTACATTTGAACGGTTTTATGCTGGTGTAAATGCACATTAAATCATACTTTGGTGAAGAGTTTTTGGAAAAAATTTCACACTGATAAGGTTTTTTGCCGGTGTGAATGCTTATTAAATCATACTTTCGTGAAAAGTTTTTCAAACAAATTTTACACTAAAAAGGTTTTTTGCCGGTGTGAATGCGCATTAAATCATACTTTTGTAAAAAGTTTTTCGAACAAATTTCACACTAAAAAGGTTGTTTTTGCCGATGTGAATGCGCATTAAATCATACTTTCGTAAAAAGTTTTTCGAACAAATTTCACACTAAAAAGGTTTTTTGCCGGTGTGAATCATATTTTTGTGGAAAGTTTTTTGAACACATTTCACACTGAAAAGGTTTTTTGCCGGTGTAAAGGCGCATTAAATCATACTTTCGTAAAAAGTTTTTCTAACAAATTTTACACTGAAAAGGTTTTTTCCGTTGAGAATGCGCGTTAATTCATACTTTCGTGAGAAGTTTTTTAAAAAAATTTCACACTGAAAAGTTTTTTTGCCATTGTGAATGGGCGTTAAATCATACTTTTGTAAAAAGTTTTTTGAACAAATTTTACACTAAAAAGGTTTTTTGCTGGTGTAAATGCGCATTAAATCATATTTTTAGTGAAAAGTTTTGTAAACAAATTTTACACTGAAAAGATTTTTTGCCGGTGTGATTGCGCATTAAATCATACTTTCGTAAAAAGTTTTTTCGAACAAATTTCACACTGAAAAGGTTTTTTGCTGGTGTGAATGCGCAATAAATCATACTTTCGTGAAAAGTTTTTTAAAAAAATTTCACACTAAAAAGGTTTTTTGCCGGTGTGAATGCGCATTAAATCATACTTTCGTAATAAGTTTTTTGAACAAATTTTACACTCGAACGGTTTTATGCCGGTGTGAGTGCGCATGTGTCTCGTGTTATAAGATTGTTGCAAAAAGTTTTTCGAACTTTCACACTTGAACAGTTTTTTGCCGATTGGAATGCATACGTGAAAAGTTTTTTCGAACAAATTTCACACTGAAAAGGTTTTTTGCCGGTGTGAATGCGCATTAAATAATACTTTTGTGAAAAATTTTTCAAACAAATTTCACACTGATAAGGATTTTTGCCGGTGTGAATGCGCATTAAATCATACTTTTGTGAATAGTTTTTCGAACAAATTTCACACTGAAAAGGTTTTTTGCCGGTTTAAATTCGCATTAAATAATACTTTTGTGAAAAGTTTTTCGAACAAATTTTACACTGAAAAGGTTTTTTGCCGGTGTAAATGCACATTAAATCATACTTTGGTGAAAAGTTTTTCAAACAAATTTCACAATGAAAAGATTTTTTGCCGGTGTGAATGCGCAATAAATTATACTTTTGTAAAAAGTTTTTTGAACAAATTTTACACTAAAAAGGTTTTTTTTGCCGGTGTGAATGCGCATTAAATCATACTTTCGTGAAAAGTTTTTTGAACAAATTTCACACTGAAAAGGTTTTTTGCCGGTTTTTTGCTGGTGTAAATGCGCATTAAATTATACTTTCGTGAAAAGTTTTTTGAACAAATTTCACACCGAAAAGGTTTTTTGCCGGTGTAAATGCGCATTAATCATCATCATACTTTCGTGCAAAGTTTTTCGAACAAATTTCACACTAAAAAGGTTTTTTGCCGGTGTGAATCATATTTTCGTGAAAAGTTTTTTGAACACATTTCACACTGAAAAGGTTTTTTGCCGGTGTGAATGCGCATTAAATCATACTTTCGTGAAAAGTTTTTTGAACAAATTTTACATTTGAACGGTTTTATGCTGGTGTAAATGCACATTAAATCATACTTTGGTGAAGAGTTTTTGGAAAAAATTTCACACTGATAAGGTTTTTTGCCGGTGTAAATGCTTATTAAATCATACTTTCGTAAAAAGTTTTTCAAACAAATTTTACACTAAAAAGGTTTTTTGCCGGTGTGAATGCGCATTAAATCATACTTTTGTAAAAAGTTTTTCAAACAAATTTCACACTAAAAAGGTTGTTTTTGCCGGTGTAAAGGCGCATTAAATCATACTTTCGTAAAAAGTTTTTCTAACAAATTTTACACTGAAAAGGTTTTTTCCGTTGTGAATGCGCGTTAATTCATACTTTAGTAAAAAGTTTTTTGAACAAATTTCACACTGAAACGGTTTTTTGCCGATGTAAATGCGCATTAAATCATACTTTTGTAAAAAGTTTTTTGAACAAATTTCACACTGAAAAGGTTTTTTGCCGGTTTTTTGCTGGTGTAAATGCGCATTAAATTATACTTTCGTGAAAAGTTTTTTGAACAAATTTCACACCGAAAAGGTTTTTTGCCGGTGTAAATGCGCATTAATCATCATCATACTTTCGTGCAAAGTTTTTCGAACAAATTTCACACTAAAAAGGTTTTTTGCCGGTGTGAATCATATTTTCGTGAAAAGTTTTTTGAACACATTTCACACTGAAAAGGTTTTTTGCCGGTGTGAATGCGCATTAAATCATACTTTCGTGAAAAGTTTTTTGAACAAATTTTACATTTGAACGGTTTTATGCTGGTGTAAATGCACATTAAATCATACTTTGGTGAAGAGTTTTTGGAAAAAATTTCACACTGATAAGGTTTTTTGCCGGTGTGAATGCTTATTAAATCATACTTTCGTGAAAAGTTTTTCAAACAAATTTTACACTAAAAAGGTTTTTTGCCGGTGTGAATGCGCATTAAATCATACTTTTGTAAAAAGTTTTTCGAACAAATTTCACACTAAAAAGGTTGTTTTTGCCGATGTGAATGCGCATTAAATCATACTTTCGTAAAAAGTTTTTCGAACAAATTTCACACTAAAAAGGTTTTTTGCCGGTGTGAATCATATTTTTGTGGAAAGTTTTTTGAACACATTTCACACTGAAAAGGTTTTTTGCCGGTGTAAAGGCGCATTAAATCATACTTTCGTAAAAAGTTTTTCTAACAAATTTTACACTGAAAAGGTTTTTTCCGTTGTGAATGCGCGTTAATTCATACTTTAGTAAAAAGTTTTTTGAACAAATTTCACACTGAAACGGTTTTTTGCCGATGTAAATGCGCATTAAATCATACTTTTGTAAAAAGTTTTTCGAACAAATTTCACACTAAAAAGGTTTTTTGCCGGTGTGAATACGCATTAAATCATACTTTCGTAAAAAGTTTTTTAAACAAATTTAACACTGAAAAGGTTTTTTGTCGGTGTGAATGCGCATTAAATCATACTTTCGTAAAAAGTTTTTCGAACAAATTTAACACTGAAAAGGTTTTTTGCCGGTGTAAATGCGCAATAAATCATACTTTCGTGAAAAGTTTTTCGAACAAATTTCACACTGAAAAGGTTTTTTGCCAGTGTGAATGCGCATTAAATAATACTTTTGTGAAAAGTTTTTCAAAAAAATTTCTTACTAATAAGGATTTTTGCCGGTGTAAATGCGCAATAAATCATACTTTTGTGAATAGTTTTTCAAACAAATTTTACACTGAAAAGGTTTTTGGCCGGTTTAAATTCGCATTAAATCATACTTTCGTGAAAAGTTTTTTGAACAAATTTCACACTGAAAAGGTTTTTTGCCGGTTTTTGCCGGTGTAAATGCACATTAAATTATACTTTGGTTAAAAGTTTTTCAAACAAATTTCACGCTTAAAAGGTTTTTTGCTGGTGTGAATGCGCATTAAATTATACTTTCGTGAAGAGTTTTTTGAACAAATTTCACACTGAAAAGTTTTTTTGCCATTGTGAATGGGCGTTAAATCATACTTTTGTGAAAAGTTTTTCGAACAAATTTCACACTAAAAAGGTTTTTTGCCGGTGTGAATCATATTTTCGTGAAAAGTTTTTCGAACAAAGTTTACACTGAGAAGGTTTTTTGCCGGTGTGAATGCGCATTAAATCATACTTTTGCGAAAAGTTTTTTAAACAAATTTCACACTGAAAAGTTTTTTTGCCATTGTGAATGGGCGTTAAATCATACTTTTGTGAAAAGTTTTTCGAACAAATTTCACACTAAAAAGGTTTTTTGCCGGTGTGAATCATATTTTCGTGAAAAGTTTTTCGAACAAAGTTTACACTGAGAAGGTTTTTTGCCGGTGTGAATGCGCATTAAATCATACTTTCGTAAAAAGTTTTTCTAACAAATTTTAAACTGAAAAGGTTTTTTGCCGTTGTGAATGCGCGTTAATTCATACTTTAGTAAAAAGTTTTTTAAACAAATTTCACACTGAAAAGGTTTTTTGCCGATGTAAATGCGCATTAAATCATACTTTCGTAAAAAGTTTTTCGAACAAATTTAACACTGAAAAGGTTTTTTGCCGGTGTAAATGCGCAATAAATCATACTTTCGTGAAAAGTTTTTCGAACAAATTTCACACTGAAAAGGTTTTTTGCCGGTGTGAATGCGCATTAAATAATACTTTTGTGAAAAGTTTTTCAAAAAAATTTCACACTGATAAGGATTTTTGCCGGTGTAAATGCGCATTAAATCAAACTTTTGTAAATAGTTTTTCGAACAAATTTCACACTGAAAAGGTTTTTTTGCCGGTTTAAATTCGCATTAAATCATACTTTCGTGAAAAGTTTTTTAAACAAATTTCACACTGAAAAGGTTTTTTGCCGGTTTTTGCCGGTGTAAAGGCACATTAAATTATACTTTGGTGAAAAGTTTTTCAAACAAATTTTACGCTTAAAAGGTTTTTTGCTGGTGTGAATGCGCATTAAATTATACTTTCGTGAAAAGTTTTTTGAACAAATTTCACACTGAAAAGTTTTTTTGCCATTGTGAATGGGCGTTAAATCATACTTTTGTGAAAAGTTTTTCGAACAAATTTTACACTGAAAAGGTTTTTTGCCGGTTTAAATTCGCATTAAATCATACTTTCGTGAAAAGTTTTTTGAACAAATTTCACACTGAAAAGGTTTTTTGCCGGTTTTTGCCGGTGTAAAGGCACATTAAATTATACTTTGGTGAAAAGTTTTTCAAACAAATTTCACGCTTAAAAGGTTTTTTCCCGGTGTAAATGCGCATTAAATCATACTTTCGCGAAAAGTTTTTAAACAAATTTCACACTAAAAAGGTTTTTTGCTGGTGTAAATGCGCATTAAATCATATTTTCGTGAAAAGTTTTTTAAACATTTTTTACACTGAAAAGATTTTTTGCTGGTGTGAATGCGCATTAAATCATACTTTCGTGAGAAGTTTTTTAAAAAAATTTCACACTGAAAAGTTTTTTGCCATTGTGAATGGGCGTTAAATCATACTTTTGTAAAAAGTTTTTTGAACAAATTTCACACTAAAAAGGTTTTTTGCTGGTGTAAATGCGCATTAAATCATATTTTCGTGAAAAGTTTTTTAAACAAATTTTACACTGAAAAGATTTTTTGCCGGTGTGATTGCGCATTAAATCATACTTTCGTAAAAAGTTTTTTCGAACAAATTTCACACTGAAAAGGTTTTTTGCTGGTGTGAATGCGCAATAAATCATACTTTCGTGAAAAGTTTTTTAAAAAAATTTCACACTGAAAAGGTTTTTTGCTGGTGTGAATGCGCAATAAATCATACTTTCGTAATAAGTTTTTTGAACAAATTTTACACTCGAACGGTTTTATGCCGGTGTGAGTGCGCATGTGTCTCGTGTTATAAGATTGTTGCAAAAAGTTTTTCGAACTTTCACACTTGAACAGTTTTTTGCCGATTGGAATGCATACGTGAAAAGTTTTTTCGAACAAATTTCACACTGAAAAGGTTTTTTGCCGGTGTGAATGCGCATTAAATAATACTTTTGTGAAAAATTTTTCAAACAAATTTCACACTGATAAGGATTTTTGCCGGTGTGAATGCGCATTAAATCATACTTTTGTGAATAGTTTTTTGAACAAATTTCACACTGAAAAGGTTTTTTGCCGGTTTAAATTCGCATTAAATTATACTTTTGTGAAAAGTTTTTCGAACAAATTTTACACTGAAAAGGTTTTTTGCCGGTGTAAATGCACATTAAATCATACTTTGGTGAAAAGTTTTTCAAACAAATTTCACAATGAAAAGATTTTTTGCCGGTGTGAATGCGCAATAAATTATACTTTTGTAAAAAGTTTTTTGAACAAATTTTACACTGAAAAGGTTTTTTTTGCCGGTGTGAATGCGCATTAAATCATACTTTCGTGAAAAGTTTTTTGAACAAAATTCACACTGAAAAGGTTTTTTGCCGGTTTTTTGCTGGTGTAAATGCGCATTAAATTATACTTTCGTGAAAAGTTTTTTGAACAAATTTCACACCGAAAAGGTTTTTTGCCGGTGTGAATCATATTTTCGTGAAAAGTTTTTTGAACACATTTCACACTGAAAAGGTTTTTTGCCGGTGTGAATGCGCATTAAATCATACTTTCGTGAAAAGTTTTTTGAACAAATTTTACATTTGAACGGTTTTATGCTGGTGTAAATGCACATTAAATCATACTTTGGTAAAGAGTTTTTGGAAAAAATTTCACACTGATAAGGTTTTTTGCCGGTGTGAATGCTTATTAAATCATACTTTCGTGAAAAGTTTTTCAAACAAATTTTACACTAAAAAGGTTTTTTGCCGGTGTGAATGCGCATTAAATCATACTTTTGTAAAAAGTTTTTCGAACAAATTTCACACTAAAAAGGTTGTTTTTGCCGATGTGAATGCGCATTAAATCATACTTTCGTAAAAAGTTTTTCGAACAAATTTCACACTAAAAAGGTTTTTTGCCGGTGTGAATCATATTTTCGTGGAAAGTTTTTTGAACACATTTCACACTGAAAAGGTTTTTTGCCGGTGTAAAGGCGCATTAAATCATACTTTCGTAAAAAGTTTTTCTAACAAATTTTACACTGAAAAGGTTTTTTCCGTTGTGAATGCGCGTTAATTCATACTTTAGTAAAAAGTTTTTTGAACAAATTTCACACTGAAACGGTTTTTTGCCGATGTAAATGCGCATTAAATCATACTTTTGTAAAAAGTTTTTCGAACAAATTTCACACTAAAAAGGTTTTTTGCCGGTGTGAATACGCATTAAATCATACTTTCGTAAAAAGTTTTTTAAACAAATTTAACACTGAAAAGGTTTTTTGTCGGTGTGAATGCGCATTAAATCATACTTTCGTAAAAAGTTTTTCGAACAAATTTAACACTGAAAAGGTTTTTTGCCGGTGTAAATGCGCAATAAATCATACTTTCGTGAAAAGTTTTTCGAACAAATTTCACACTGAAAAGGTTTTTTGCCAGTGTGAATGCGCATTAAATAATACTTTTGTGAAAAGTTTTTCAAAAAAATTTCTTACTAATAAGGATTTTTGCCGGTGTAAATGCGAATAAATCATACTTTTGTGAATAGTTTTTCAAACAAATTTTACACTGAAAAGGTTTTTTGCCGGTTTAAATTCGCATTAAATCATACTTTCGTGAAAAGTTTTTTGAACAAATTTCACACTGAAAAGGTTTTTTGCCGGTTTTTGCCGGTGTAAATGCACATTAAATTATACTTTGGTTAAAAGTTTTTCAAACAAATTTCACGCTTAAAAGGTTTTTTGCTGGTGTGAATGCGCATTAAATTATACTTTCGTGAAGAGTTTTTTGAACAAATTTCACACTGAAAAGTTTTTTTGCCATTGTGAATGGGCGTTAAATCATACTTTTGTGAAAAGTTTTTCGAACAAATTTTACACTGAAAAGGTTTTTTGCCGGTGTAAATGCGCATTAAATCATACTTTTGCGAAAAGTTTTTTAAACAAATTTCACACTGAAAAGTTTTTTTGCCATTGTGAATGGGCGTTAAATCATACTTTTGTGAAAAGTTTTTCGAACAAATTTTACACTAAAAAGGTTTTTTGCCGGTGTGAATCATATTTTCGTGAAAAGTTTTTCGAACAAAGTTTACACTGAGAAGGTTTTTTGCCGGTGTGAATGCGCATTAAATCATACTTTCGTAAAAAGTTTTTCTAACAAATTTTAAACTGAAAAGGTTTTTTGCCGTTGTGAATGCGCGTTAATTCATACTTTAGTAAAAAGTTTTTCGAACAAATTTCACACTAAAATGGTTTTTTGCCGGTGTAAATGCGCATTAAATCATACTTTCGTAAAAAGTTTTTCGAACAAATTTAACACTGAAAAGGTTTTTTGCCGGTGTAAATGCGCAATAAATCATACTTTCGTGAAAAGTTTTTCGAACAAATTTCACACTGAAAAGGTTTTTTGCCGGTGTGAATGCGCATTAAATAATACTTTTGTGAAAAGTTTTTCAAAAAAATTTCACACTGATAAGGATTTTTGCCTGTGTAAATGCGCATTAAATCAAACTTTTGTAAATAGTTTTTCGAACAAATTTCACACTGAAAAGGTTTTTTGCCGGTTTAAATTCGCATTAAATCATACTTTCGTGAAAAGTTTTTTGAACAAATTTCACAATGAAAAGGTTTTTTGCCGGTTTTTGCCGGTGTAAAGGCACATTAAATTATACTTTGGTGAAAAGTTTTTCAAACAAATTTCACGCTTAAAAGGTTTTTTGCTGGTGTGAATGCGCATTAAATTATACTTTCGTGAAAAGTTTTTTGAACAAATTTCACACTGAAAAGTTTTTTTGCCATTGTGAATGGGCGTTAAATCATACTTTTGTGAAAAGTTTTTCGAACAAATTTTACACTGAAAAGGTTTTTTGCCGGTTTAAATTCGCATTAAATCATACTTTCGTGAAAAGTTTTTTGAACAAATTTCACACTGAAAAGGTTTTTTGCCGGTTTTTGCCGGTGTAAAGGCACATTAAATTATACTTTGGTGAAAAGTTTTTCAAACAAATTTCACGCTTAAAAGGTTTTTTCCCGGTGTAAATGCGCATTAAATCATACTTTCGCGAAAAGTTTTTAAACAAATTTCACACTAAAAAGGTTTTTTGCTGGTGTAAATGCGCATTAAATCATATTTTCGTGAAAAGTTTTTTAAACAAATTTTACACTGAAAAGATTTTTTGCTGGTGTGAATGCGCATTAAATCATACTTTCGTGAGAAGTTTTTTAAACAAATTTCACACTGAAAAGTTTTTTTGCCATTGTGAATGGGCGTTAAATCATACTTTTGTGAAAAGTTTTTCGAACAAATTTCACACTAAAAAGGTTTTTTGCCGGTGTGAATCATATTTTCGTGAAAAGTTTTTTGAACACATTTCACACTGAAAAGGTTTTTTGCCGGTGTGAATGCGCATTAAATCATACTTTCGTGAAAAGTTTTTTGAACAAATTTTACATTTGAACGGTTTTATGCTGGTGTAAATGCACATTAAATCATACTTTGGTGAAGAGTTTTTGGAAAAAATTTCACACTGATAAGGTTTTTTGCCGGTGTGAATGCTTATTAAATCATACTTTTGTAAAAAGTTTTTCGAACAAATTTTACACTAAAAAGGTTGTTTTTGCCGATGTGATTGCGCATTAAATCATACTTTCGTAAAAAGTTTTTCGAACAAATTTCACACTAAAAAGGTTTTTTGCCGGTGTGAATCATATTTTCGTGGAAAGTTTTTTGAACACATTTCACACTGAAAAGGTTTTTTGCCGGTGTAAAGGCGCATTAAATCATACTTTCGTAAAAAGTTTTTCTAACAAATTTTACACTGAAAAGGTTTTTTCCGTTGTGAATGCGCGTTAATTCATACTTTAGTAAAAAGTTTTTTGAACAAATTTCACACTGAAACGGTTTTTTGCCGATGTAAATGCGCATTAAATCATACTTTTGTAAAAAGTTTTTCGAACAAATTTCACACTAAAAAGGTTTTTTGCCGGTGTGAATACGCATTAAATCATACTTTCGTAAAAAGTTTTTTAAACAAATTTAACACTGAAAAGGTTTTTTGTCGGTGTGAATGCGCATTAAATCATACTTTCGTAAAAAGTTTTTCGAACAAATTTAACACTGAAAAGGTTTTTTGCCGGTGTAAATGCGCAATAAATCATACTTTCGTGAAAAGTTTTTCGAACAAATTTCACACTGAAAAGGTTTTTTGCCAGTGTGAATGCGCATTAAATAATACTTTTGTGAAAAGTTTTTCAAAAAAATTTCTTACTAATAAGGATTTTTGCCGGTGTAAATGCGAATAAATCATACTTTTGTGAATAGTTTTTCAAACAAATTTTACACTGAAAAGGTTTTTTGCCGGTTTAAATTCGCATTAAATCATACTTTCGTGAAAAGTTTTTTGAACAAATTTCACACTGAAAAGGTTTTTTGCCGGTTTTTGCCGGTGTAAATGGACATTAAATTATACTTTGGTTAAAAGTTTTTCAAACAAATTTCACGCTTAAAAGGTTTTTTGCTGGTGTGAATGCGCATTAAATTATACTTTCGTGAAGAGTTTTTTGAACAAATTTCACACTGAAAAGTTTTTTTGCCATTGTGAATGGGCGTTAAATCATACTTTTGTGAAAAGTTTTTCGAACAAATTTTACACTGAAAAGGTTTTTTGCCGGTGTAAATGCGCATTAAATCATACTTTTGCGAAAAGTTTTTTAAACAAATTTCACACTGAAAAGTTTTTTTGCCATTGTGAATGGGCGTTAAATCATACTTTTGTGAAAAGTTTTTCGAACAAATTTCACACTAAAAAGGTTTTTTGCCGGTGTGAATCATATTTTCGTGAAAAGTTTTTCGAACAAAGTTTACACTGAGAAGGTTTTTTGCCGGTGTGAATGCGCATTAAATCATACTTTCGTAAAAAGTTTTTCTAACAAATTTTAAACTGAAAAGGTTTTTTGCCGTTGTGAATGCGCGTTAATTCATACTTTAGTAAAAAGTTTTTTAAACAAATTTCACACTGAAAAGGTTTTTTGCCGATGTAAATGCGCATTAAATCATACTTTTGTAAAAAGTTTTTCGAACAAATTTCACACTAAAATGGTTTTTTGCCGGTGTAAATGCGCATTAAATCATACTTTCGTAAAAAGTTTTTCGAACAAATTTAACACTGAAAAGGTTTTTTGCCGGTGTAAAAGCGCAATAAATCATTTTTTCGTGAAAAGTTTTTCGAACAAATTTCACACTGAAAAGGTTTTTTGCCGGTGTGAATGCGCATTAAATAATACTTTTGTGAAAAGTTTTTTAAAAAAATTTCACACTGATAAGGATTTTTGCCGGTGTAAATGCGCATTAAATCAAACTTTTGTAAATAGTTTTTCGAACAAATTTCACACTGAAAAGGTTTTTTGCCGGTTTAAATTCGCATTAAATCATACTTTAGTGAAAAGTTTTTTGAACAAATTTCACACTGAAAAGGTTTTTTGCCGGTTTTTGCCGGTGTAAAGGCACATTAAATTATAATTTGGTGAAAAGTTTTTCAAACAAATTTCACGCTTAAAAGGTTTTTTCCCGGTGTAAATGCGCATTAAATCATACTTTCGCGAAAAGTTTTTAAACAAATTTCACACTAAAAAGGTTTTTTGCTGGTGTAAATGCGCATTAAATCATATTTTCGTGAAAAGTTTTTTAAACAAATTTTACACTGAAAAGATTTTTTGCTGGTGTGAATGCGCATTAAATCATACTTTCGTGAGAAGTTTTTTAAAAAAATTTCACACTGAAAAGTTTTTTTGCCATTGTGAATGGGCGTTAAATCATACTTTTGTAAAAAGTTTTTTGAACAAATTTCACACTAAAAAGGTTTTTTGCTGGTGTAAATGCGCATAAAATCATATTTTCGTGAAAAGTTTTTTAAACAAAGTTTACACTGAAAAGATTTTTTGCCGGTTTGATTGCGCATTAAATCATACTTTCGTAAAAAGTTTTTTCGAACAAATTTCACACTGAAAAGGTTTTTTGCTGGTGTGAATGCGCAATAAATCATACTTTCGTGAAAAGTTTTTTAAAAAAATTTCACACTAAAAAGGTTTTTTGCCGGTGTGAATGCGCATTAAATCATACTTTCGTAATAAGTTTTTTGAACAAATTTTACACTCGAACGGTTTTATGCCGGTGTGAGTGCGCATGTGTCTCGTGTTATAAGATTGTTGCAAAAAGTTTTTCGAACTTTCACACTTGAACAGTTTTTTGCCGATTGGAATGCATACGTGAAAAGTTTTTTCGAACAAATTTCACACTGAAAAGGTTTTTTGCCGGTGTGAATGCGCATTAAATAATACTTTTGTGAAAAATTTTTCAAACAAATTTCACACTGATAAGGATTTTTGCCGGTGTGAATGCGCATTAAATCATACTTTTGTGAATAGTTTTTCGAACAAATTTCACACTGAAAAGGTTTTTTGCCGGTTTAAATTCGCATTAAATTATACTTTTGTGAAAAGTTTTTCGAACAAATTTTACACTGAAAAGGTTTTTTGCCGGTGTAAATGCACATTAAATCATACTTTGGTGAAAAGTTTTTCAAACAAATTTCACAATGAAAAGATTTTTTGCCGGTGTGAATGCGCAATAAATTATACTTTTGTAAAAAGTTTTTTGAACAAATTTTACACTGAAAAGGTTTTTTTTGCCGGTGTGAATGCGCATTAAATCATACTTTCGTGAAAAGTTTTTTGAACAAAATTCACACTGAAAAGGTTTTTTGCCGGTTTTTTGCTGGTGTAAATGCGCATTAAATTATACTTTCGTGAAAAGTTTTTTGAACAAATTTCACACCGAAAAGGTTTTTTGCCGGTGTAAATGCGCATTAATCATCATCATACTTTCGTGCAAAGTTTTTCGAACAAATTTCACACTAAAAAGGTTTTTTGCCGGTGTGAATCATATTTTCGTGAAAAGTTTTTTGAACACATTTCACACTGAAAAGGTTTTTTGCCGGTGTGAATGCGCATTAAATCATACTTTCGTGAAAAGTTTTTTGAACAAATTTTACATTTGAACGGTTTTATGCTGGTGTAAATGCACATTAAATCATACTTTGGTGAAGAGTTTTTGGAAAAAATTTCACACTTATAAGGTTTTTTGCCGGTGTGAATGCTTATTAAATCATACTTTCGTGAAAAGTTTTTCAAACAAATTTTACACTAAAAAGGTTTTTTGCCGGTGTAAATGCGCATTAAATCATACTTTTGTAAAAAGTTTTTCGAACAAATTTCACACTAAAAAGGTTTTTTTTGCCGATGTGAATGCGCATTAAATCATACTTTCGTGAAAAGTTTTTCGAACAAATTTCACACTAAAAAGGTTTTTTGCCGGTGTGAATTATATTTTCGTGGAAAGTTTTTTGAACACATTTCACACTGAAAAGGTTTTTTGCCGGTATAAAGGCGCATTAAATCATACTTTCGTAAAAAGTTTTTCTAACAAATTTTACACCAAAAAGGTGTTTTGCCGTTGTGAATGCGCGTTAATTCATACTTTAGTAAAAAGTTTTTTGAACAAATTTCACACTGAAACGGTTTTTTGCCGATGTAAATGCGCATTAAATCATACTTTTGTAAAAAGTTTTTCGAACAAATTTCACACTAAAAACGGTTTTTGCCGGTATGAATGCGCATTAAATCATACTTTCGTAAAAAGTTTTTTAAACAAATTTAACACTGAAAAGGTTTTTTGTTGGTGTGAATGCGCATTAAATCATACTTTCGTGAAAAGTTTTTCGAACAAATTTCACACTGAAAAGGTTTTTTGCCGGTGTGAATGCGCATTAAATAATACTTTTGTGAAAAGTTTTTTAAACAAATTTCAGATTAAAAAGGTTTTTTGCTGGTGTGAATTCGCATTAAATCATACTTTTGTAAAAAGTTTTTCGAACAAATTTTACACTAAAAAGGTTTTTTGCCGGTGTGAATGCGCATTAAATAATACTTTTGTGAAAAGTTTTTCAAACAAATTTTACACTGATAAGGATTTTTGCCGGTGTGAATGCGCATTAAATCATACTTTTGTAAAAAGTTTTTCGAACAAATTTCACTCTGAAAAGGTTTTTTGCCGGTGTGAATTCGCATTAAATCATACTTTCGTAAAAAGTTTTTCGAACAAATTTCAAACTGAAAAGGTTTTTTGCCGGTTTTTGCCGGCGTAAATGCACATTAAATCATACTTTGGTAAAAAGTTTTTTGAACAAATTTTACACTTAAAAGGTTTTTTGCTGGTGTAAATGCGCATTAAATTATACTTTCGTGAAAAGTTTTTTGAACAAATTTCACACTGAAAAGTTTTTTTGCCATTGTGAATGGGCGTTAAATCATACTTTTGTGAAAAGTTTTTTGAATAAATTTCACACTGAAAAAGTTTTTTGCCGGTGTGAATTTGTATTAAATCCTATTTTCGTGAAAAGTTTTTCGAACAAATTACACACTGAAAAGGTTTTTTGCCGGTTTTTGCCGGTGTAAATGCGCATTAAATCATACTTTTGTAAAAAAAATTTTAAAAAAATTTTACACTGAAAAGGTTTTTTGCCGTTGTGAATGCGCGTTAAATCATAGTTTCGTGAAAAGTTTTTTAAACAAATTTCACACTTGAACGGTTTTATGCTGGTGTAAATGCACATTAAATCATACTTTCGTGAAAAGTTTTTCGAACAAATTTCACACTAAAAAGGTTTTTTGCCGGTGCGAATCATATTTTCGTGAAATTTTTTTGAACACCTTTCACACTAAAAAGTTGTTTTGCCGGTGTGAATGCGCAATAAATTATACTTTGTTAAAAGTTTTTTGAACAAATATCACACTAAAAAGGTTTTTTTTGCCGGTGTGAATGCGCATTAAATCATACTTTCGTGAAAAGTTTTTTGAACAAATTTCACACTAAATAGGTTTTTTGCTGGTGTAAATGGGCATTAAATCATATTTTTGTGAAAAGTTTTTTAAACAAATTTTACACTAAAAAGATTTTTTGCCGGTGTGAATGCGCAATAAATCATACTTTCGTGAAAAGTTTTTTGAACAAATTTCACACTAAAAAGGTTTTTTGCCGGTGTGAATTCGCATTAAATCATATTTTCGTGAAAAGTTTTTCGAACAAATTTCACACTGAAAAGGTTTTATGCCGGTGTGAATCATATTTTCGTGAAAAGTTTTTTGAACACATTTCACACTGAAAAGGTTTTTTGCCGGTGTGAATGCGCATTAAATCATACTTTCGTTAAAAGTTTTTTGAACAAATTTTACATTTGAACGTTTTTATGCTGGTGTAAATGCACATTAAATCATACTTTGGTGAAGAGTTTTTGGAAAAAATTTCACACTGATAAGGTTTTTTGCCGGTGTGAATGCTTATTAAATCATACTTTCGTGAAAAGTTTTTCAAACAAATTTTACACTAAAAAGGTTTTTTGCCGGTGTGAATGCGCATTAAATCATACTTTTGTAAAAAGTTTTTCGAACAAATTTCACACTAAAAAGGTTTTTTTTGCCGATGTGAATGCGCATTAAATCATACTTTCGTGAAAAGTTTTTTGAACAAATTTCACACTAAAAAGGTTTTTTGCCGGTGTGAATCATATTTTCGTGGAAAGTTTTTTGAACACATTTCACACTGAAAAGGTTTTTTGCCGGTGTAAAGGCGCATTAAATCATATTTTCGTAAAAAAATTTTCTAACAAAATTTACACTGAAAAGGTTTTTTGCCGTTGTGAATGCGCGTTAATTCATACTTTAGTAAAAAGTTTTTTGAACAAATTTCACACTAAAACGGTTTTTTGCCGATGTAAATGCGCATTAAATCATACTTTTGTAAAAAGGTTTTCGAACAAATTTCACACCAAAAAGGTTTTTTGCCGGTGTGAATGCGCATTAAATCATACTTTCGTAAAAAGTTTTTTGAACAAATTTCACACTAAAAAGGTTTTTTGCCGGTGTAAATGCGCATTAAATCATACTTTTGTGAAAAGTTTTTTAAACAAATTTCACATTAAAAAGGTTTTTTGCTGGTGTGAATTCGCATTAAATCATACTTTCGTAAAAAGTTTTTCGAACAAATTTCACACTGAAAAGGTTTTTTGCCGGTGTAAATGCGCATTAAATAATACTTTTGTGAAAAGTTTCTTAAACAAATTTTACACTGATAAGGATTTTTGCCGGTGTGAATGCGCATTAAATCATACTTTTGTGAAAAGTTTTTCGAACAAATTTCACACTGAAAAGGTTTTTTGCCGGTTTGAATTCGCATTAAATCATACTTTCGTAAAAAGTTTTTCGAGCAAATTTCACACTGAAAAGGTTTTTTGCCGGTTTTTGCCGGCGTTAATGCACATTAAATCATACTTTGGTAAAAAGTTTTTTGAACAAATTTTACCCTTAAAAGGATTTTTGCTGGTGTAAATGCGCATTAAATTATACTTTCGTGAAAAGTTTTTTGAACAAATTTCACACTGAAAAGTTTTTTTGCCATTGTGAATGGGCGTTAAATTATACTTTCGTAAAAAGTTTTTTGAACAAATTTCACACTGAAAAGGTTTTTTGCCGGTGTGAATTTGTATTAAATCCTATTTCGTGAAAAGTTTTTCAAACAAATTACACACTGGAAAGGTTTTTTGCCGGTTTTTGCCGGTGTAAATGCGCATTAAATTATACTTTTGCAAAAAAAATTTCAAAAAAATTTTACACTAAAAAGGTTTTTTGCCGTTGTGAATGCGCGTTAAATCATACTTTCGTGAAAACTTTTTTAAACAAATTTCACACTTGAACGGTTTTATGCTGGTGTAAATGCACATTAAATCATACTTTCGTGAAAAATTTTTCAAACAAATTTCACACTAAAAAGGTTTTTTGCCGGTGTGAATCATATTTTCGTGAAATTTTTTTGAACACCTTTTACACTAAAAATATGTTTTGCCGGTGTGAATGCGCAATAAATTATACTTTGTTAAAAGTTTTTTGAAGAAATATCACACTGAAAAGGTTTTTTTTGCCGGTGTGAATGCGCATTAAATCATACTTTCGTGAAAAGTTTTTTGAACAAATTTCACACTAAATAGGTTTTTTGCTGGTGTAAATGGGCATTAAATCATACTTTTGTGAAAAGTTTTTTAAACAAATTTTACACTAAAAAGATTTTTTGCCGGTGTGAATGCGCAATAAATCATACTTTCGTGAAAAGTTTTTTGAACAAATTTCACACTAAAAATGTTTTTTGCCGGTGTGAATTCGCATTAAATCATATTTTCGTGAAAAGTTTTTCGAACAAATTTCACACTGAAAAGGTTTTATGCCGGTGTGAATCATATTTTCGTGAAAAGTTTTTTGAACACATTTCACACTAAAAAGGTTTTTTGCCGGTGTAAATGCGCATTAAATCATACTTTCGTTAAAAGTTTTTTGAACAAATTTTACATTTGAACGTTTTTATGCTGGTGTAAATGCACATTAAATCATACTTTGGTAAGGAGTTTTTGGAAAAAATTTCACACTGATAAGGTTTTTTGCCGGTGTGAATGCTTATTAAATCATACTTTCGTGAAAAGTTATTCAAACAAATTTTACACTAAAAAGGTTTTTTGCCGGTGTGAATGCGCATTAAATCATACTTTCGTGAAAAGTTTTTTAAAAAAATTTCACACTAAAAAGGTTTTTTGCCGGTGTGAATCATATTTTCGTGGAAAGTTTTTTGAACACATTTCACACTGAAAAGGTTTTTTGCCGGTGTAAAGGCGCATTAAATCATACTTTCGTAAAAAGTTTTTCGAACAAATTTCACACTAAAAAGGTTTTTTGCCGGTGTGAATGCGCATTAAATCATACTTTCGTAAAAAGTTTTTTAAACAAATTTAACACTGAAAAGGTTTTTTGTCGGTGTGAATGCGCATTAAATCATACTTTTGTGAAAAGTTTTTTAAACAAATTTCACATTAAAAAGGTTTTTTGCTGGTGTGAATTCGCATTAAATCATACTTTCGTAAAGAGTTTTTCGAACAAATTTCACACTGAAAAGGTTTTTTGCCGGTGTGAATGCGCATTAAATAATACTTTTGTGAAAAGTTTTTCAAACAAATTTTACACTGATAAGGATTTTTGCCGGTGTGAATGCGCATTAAATCATACTTTTGTGAAAAGTTTTTCGAACAAATTTCACACTGAAAAGTTTTTTTGCCATTGTGAATGGGCGTTAAATCATACTTTCGTGAAAAGTTTTTTAAACAAATTTCACACTGAAAAGGTTTTTTGCCGGTGTGAATTTGTATTAAATCCTATTTTCGTGAAAAGTTTTTCGAACAAATTACACACTGAAAAGGTTTTTTGCCGGTTTTTGCCGGTGTAAATGCGCATTAAATCATACTTTTGTAAAAAAATTTTCAAAAAAATTTTACACTGAAAAGGTTTTTTGCCGTTGTGAATGCGCGTTAAATCATACTTTCGTGAAAAGTTTTTTAAACAAATTTCACACTTGAACGATTTTATACTGGTGTAAATGCACATTAAATCATACTTTCGTGAAAAGTTCTTCGAACAAATTTCACACTAAAAAGGTTTTTTGCCGGTGTGAATCATATTTTCGTGAAATTTTTTTGAACACATTTCACACTAAAAAGTTGTTTTGCCGGTGTGAATGCGCAATAAATTATACTTTGTCAAAAGTTTTTTGAACAAATATTACACTGAAAAGGTTTTTTTGCCGATGTGAATGCGCATTAAATCATACTTTCGTGAAAAGTTTTTTGAAAAAATTTCACACTAAAAAAGTTTTTTGCTGGTGTAAATGGGCATTAAATCATATTTTTGTGAAAAGTTTTTTAAACAAATTTTACACTGAAAAGATTTTTTGCCGGTGTGAATGCTTATTAAATCATACTTTCGTGAAAAGTTTTTCAAACAAATTTTACACTAAAAAGGTTTTTTGCCGGTGTGAATGCGCATTAAATCATACTTTTGTAAAAAGTTTTTCGAACAAATTTCACACTAAAAAGGTTTTTTTTGCCGATGTAAATGCGCATTAAATCATACTTTCGTGAAAAGTTTTTCGAACAAATTTCACACTAAAAAGGTTTTTTGCCGGTGTGAATCATATTTTCGTGGAAAGTTTTTTGAACACATTTCACACTGAAAAGGTTTTTTGCCGGTGTAAAGGCGCATTAAATCATACTTTCGTGAAAAGTTTTTCGAACAAATTTCACACTAAAAAGGTTTTTTGCCGGTGTAAAGGCGCATTAAATCATACTTTTGTAAAAAGTTTTTCGAACAAATTTCACACTAAAAAGGTTTTTTGCCGGTGTGAATGCGCATTAAATCATACTTTTGTGAAAAGTTTTTTAAACAAATTTCACATTAAAAAGGTTTTTTGCTGGTGTGAATTCGCATTAAATCATACTTTCGTAAAAAGTTTTTTGAACAAATTTCACACTGAAAAGGTTTTTTGCCGGTGTGAATGCGCATTAAATAATACTTTTGTGAAAAGTTTTTCGAACAAATTTCACACTGAAAAGGTTTTTTGCCGGTTTGAATTCGCATTAAATCATACTTTCGTTAAAAGTTTTTCGAACAAATTTTACACTGAAAAGGTTTTTTGCCGGTTTTTTCCAGCGTAAATGCACATTAAATCATACTTTGGTAAAAAGTTTTTTGAACAAATTTCACACTTAAAAGGTTTTTTGCTGGTGTAAATGCGCATTAAATTATACTTTCGTGAAAAGTTTTTTGAACAAATTTCACACTGAAAAGTTTTTTTGCCATTGTAAATGGGCGTTAAATCATACTTTCGTGAAAAGTTTTTTGAACAAATTTCACACTGAAAAGGTTTTTTGCCGGTGTGAATTTGTATAAAATCCTATTTTCGTGAAAAGTTTTTCGAACAAATTACACACTAAAAAGGTTTTTTGCCGGTTTTTGCCGGTGTAAATGCGCATTAAATCATACTTTTGTAAAAAAAATTTCAAAAAAATTTTACACTGAAAAGGTTTTTTGCCGTTGTGAATGCGCGTTAAATCATACTTTCGTGAAAAGTTTTTAAACAAATTTCACACTTAAACGGTTTTATGCTGGTGTAAATGCACATTAAATCATACTTTCGTGAAAAGTTTTTCGAACAAATTTCACACTAAAAAGGTTTTTTGCCGGTGTGAATCATATTTTCGTGAAATTTTTTTAAACACATTTCACACTAAAAAGTTGTTTTGCCGGTGTGAATGCGCAATAAATTATACTTTGTTAAAAGTTTTTTGAACAAATATCACACTGAAAAGGTTTTTTTTGACGGTGTGAATGCGCATTAAATCATACTTTCGTGAAAAGTTTTTCCAACAAATTTCACACTGAAAAGGTTTTTTGCCGGTTTAAATTCGCATTAAATCATACTTTCGTGAAAAGTTTTTTGAACAAATTTCACACTGAAAAGGTTTTTTGCCGGTTTTTGCCGGTGTAAATGCACATTAAATTATACTTTGGTGAAAAGTTTTTCAAAAAAATTTCACGCTTAAAAGGTTTTTTGCTGGTGTGAATGCGCATTAAATTATACTTTCGTGAAAAGTTTTTTGAACAAATTTTACACTGAAAAGTTTTTTTGCCATTGTGAATGGGCGTTAAATCATACTTTTGTGAAAAGTTTTTCGAACAAATTTTACACTGAAAAGGTTTTTTGCCGGTGTAAATGCGCATTAAATCATACTCTCGCGAAAAGTTTTTTAAACAAATTTCACACTGAAAAGATTTTTTGCTGGTGTGAATGCGCATTAAATCATACTTTCGTGAAAAGTTTTTCAAACAAATTTTACACTAAAAAGGTTTTTTGCCGGTGTGAATGTGCATTATATAATACTTTTAAAAAGTTTTTCGAACAAATTTCACACTGAAAAGGTTTTATGCCGGTGTGAATCATATTTTCGTGAAAAGTTTTTTGAACACATTTTACACTGAAAAGGTTTTTTGCCGGTGTGAATGCGCATTAATTCATACTTTCGTAAAAAGTTTTTTTGAACAAATTTCACACTGAAAAGGTTTTTTGCTGGTGTGAATGCGCATTAAATTATACTTTCGTGAAAAGTTTTTTAAAAAAATTTCACACTTAAAAGGTTTTTTGCCGGTGTGAATGCGCAATAAATCATACCTACGTAAAAAGTTTTTCGAACAAATTTTACACTAAAAAGGTTTTTTGCCGGTGTGAATGTGCATTATATAATACTTTTAAAAAGTTTTTTGAACAAATCTTACACTTGAACGGTTTTATGCCGGTGTGAGTGCGCCTAAGTCTCGTGTAATAAGATTGTTGCAAAAAGTTTTTCGAACTTTCACACTTGAACAGTTTTTTGCCGATTGGAATGCATACGTGAAAAGTTTTTCGAACAAATTTCACACTAAAAAGGTTTTTTTTGCCGATGTGAATGCGCATTAAATCATACTTTCGTGAAAAGTTTTTCGAACAAATTTCACACTGAAAAGGTTTTTTGCCGGTGTGAATGCGCATTAAATAATACTTTTGTGAAAAGTTTTTCAAAAAAATTTCACACTGATAAGGATTTTTGCCGGTGTAAATGCGCATTAAATCATACTTTTGTGAATAGTTTTTCGAACAAATTTCACACTGAAAAGGTTTTTTGCCGGTTTAAATTCGCATTAAATCATACTTTCGTGAAAAGTTTTTTAAACAAATTTCACACTGAAAAGGTTTTTTGCCGGTTTTTGCCGGTGTAAATGCACATTAAATTATATTTTGGTGAAAAGTTTTTCAAAAAAATTTCACGCTTAAAAGGTTTTTTGCTGGTGTGAATGCGCATTAAATTATACTTTCGTGAAAAGTTTTTTGAACAAATTTTACACTGAAAAGGTTTTTTTGCCATTGTAAATGGGCGTTAAATCATACTTTTGTGAAAAGTTATTCAAACAAATTTTACACTAAAAAGGTTTTTTGCCGGTGTGAATGCGCATTAAATCATACTTTCGTGAAAAGTTTTTTGAACAAATTTCACACTAAAAAGGTTTTTTGCCGGTGTGAATCATATTTTCGTGGAAAGTTTTTTGAACACATTTCACACTGAAAAGGTTTTTTGCCGGTGTAAAGGCGCATTAAATCATACTTTCGTCAAAAGTTTTTCGAACAAATTTCACACTAAAAAGGTTTTTTGCCGGTGTGAATGCGCATTAAATCATACTTTCGTAAAAAGTTTTTTAAACAAATTTAACACTGAAAAGGTTTTTTGTCGGTGTGAATGCGCATTAAATCATACTTTTGTGAAAAGTTTTTTAAACAAATTTCACATTAAAAAGGTTTTTTGCTGGTGTGAATTCGCATTAAATCATACTTTCGTAAAGAGTTTTTCGAACAAATTTCACACTGAAAAGGTTTTTTGCCGGTGTGAATGCGCATTAAATAATACTTTTGTGAAAAGTTTTTCAAACAAATTTTACACTGATAAGGATTTTTGCCGGTGTGAATGCGCATTAAATCATACTTTTGTGAAAAGTTTTTCTAACAAATTTCACACTGAAAAGTTTTTTTGCCATTGTGAATGGGCGTTAAATCATACTTTCGTGAAAAGTTTTTTAAACAAATTTCACACTGAAAAGGTTTTTTGCCGGTGTGAATTTGTATTAAATCCTATTTTCGTGAAAAGGTTTTCGAACAAATTACACACTGAAAAGGTTTTTTGCCGGTTTTTGCCGGTGTAAATGCGCATTAAATCATACTTTTGTAAAAAAATTTTCAAAAAAATTTTACACTGAAAAGGTTTTTTGCCGTTGTGAATGCGCGTTAAATCATACTTTCGTGAAAAGTTTTTTAAACAAATTTCACACTTGAACGATTTTATACTGGTGTAAATGCACATTAAATCATACTTTCGTGAAAAGTTCTTCGAACAAATTTCACACTAAAAAGGTTTTTTGCCGGTGTGAATCATATTTTCGTGAAATTTTTTTGAACACATTTCACACTAAAAAGTTGTTTTGCCGGTGTGAATGCGCAATAAATTATACTTTGTCAAAAGTTTTTTGAACAAATATTACACTGAAAAGGTTTTTTTGCCGATGTGAATGCGCATTAAATCATACTTTCGTGAAAAGTTTTTTGAAAAAATTTCACACTAAAAAAGTTTTTTGCTGGTGTAAATGGGCATTAAATCATATTTTTGTGAAAAGTTTTTTAAACAAATTTTACACTGAAAAGATTTTTTGCCGGTGTGAATGCGCAATAAATCATACTTTCCTAAAAAGTTTTTCGAACAAATTTCACACTGAAAAGGTTTTATGCCGGTGTGAATCATATTTTCGTGAAAAGTTTTTTGAACACATTTCACACTGAAAAGTTTTTTTGCCGGTGTGAATGCGCATTAAATCATACTTTCGTTAAAAGTTTTTTGAACAAATTTTACATTTAAACGTTTTTATGCTGGTGTAAATGCACATTAAATCATACTTTGGTGAAGAGTTTTTGAAAAAAATTTCACACTGATAAGGTTTTTTGCCGGTGTGAATGCTTATTAAATCATACTTTCGTGAAAAGTTTTTCAAACAAATTTTACACTAAAAAGGTTTTTTGCCGGTGTGAATGCGCATTAAATCATACTTTTGTAAAAAGTTTTTCGAACAAATTTCACACTAAAAAGGTTTTTTTTGCCGATGTAAATGCGCATTAAATCATACTTTCGTGAAAAGTTTTTCGAACAAATTTCACACTAAAAAGGTTTTTTGCCGGTGTGAATCATATTTTCGTGGAAAGTTTTTTGAACACATTTCACACTGAAAAGGTTTTTTGCCGGTGTAAAGGCGCATTAAATCATACTTTCGTGAAAAGTTTTTCGAACAAATTTCACACTAAAAAGGTTTTTTGCCGGTGTAAAGGCGCATTAAATCATACTTTTGTAAAAAGTTTTTCGAACAAATTTCACACTAAAAAGGTTTTTTGCCGGTGTGAATGCGCATTAAATCATACTTTTGTGAAAAGTTTTTTAAACAAATTTCACATTAAAAAGGTTTTTTGCTGGTGTGAATTCGCATTAAATCATACTTTCGTAAAAAGTTTTTTGAACAAATTTCACACTGAAAAGGTTTTTTGCCGGTGTGAATGCGCATTAAATAATACTTTTGTGAAAAGTTTTTCAAACAAATTTTACACTGATAAGGATTTTTGCCGGTGTGAATGCGCATTAAATCATACTTTTGTGAAAAGTTTTTCGAACAAATTTCACACTGAAAAGGTTTTTTGCCGGTTTGAATTCGCATTAAATCATACTTTCGTTAAAAGTTTTTCGAACAAATTTTACACTGAAAAGGTTTTTTGCCGGTTTTTTCCAGCGTAAATGCACATTAAATCATACTTTGGTAAAAAGTTTTTTGAACAAATTTCACACTTAAAAGGTTTTTTGCTGGTGTAAATGCGCATTAAATTATACTTTCGTGAAAAGTTTTTTGAACAAATTTCACACTGAAAAGTTTTTTTGCCATTGTAAATGGGCGTTAAATCATACTTTCGTGAAAAGTTTTTTGAACAAATTTCACACTGAAAAGGTTTTTTGCCGGTGTGAATTTGTATAAAATCCTATTTTCGTGAAAAGTTTTTCGAACAAATTACACACTGAAAAGGTTTTTTGCCGGTGTGAATGCGCATTAAATCATACTTTTGTGAAAAGTTTTTTAAACAAATTTCACATTAAAAAGATTTTTTGCTGGTGTGAATTCGCATTAAATCATACTTTCGTAAAAAGTTTTTTGAACAAATTTCACACTGAAAAGTTTTTTTGCCATTGTGAATGGGCGTTAAATCATACTTTCTTGAAAAGTTTTTTGAACAAATTTCACACTGAAAAGGTTTTTTGCCGGTGTGAATTTGTATTAAATCCTATTTTCGTAAAAAGTTTTTCGAACAAATTACACACTGAAAAGGTTTTTTGCCGGTTTTTGCCGGTGTAAATGCGCATTAAATCATACTTTTGTAAAAAAAATTTCAAAAAAATTTTACACTGAAAAGGTTTTTTGCCGTTGTGAATGCGCGTTAAATCATACTTTTGTGAAAAGTTTTTAAACAAATTTCACACTTAAACGGTTTTATGCTGGTGTAAATGCACATTAAATCATACTTTCGTGAAAAGTTTTTCGAACAAATTTCACACTAAAAAGGTTTTTTGCCGGTGTGAATCATATTTTCGTAAAATTTTTTTAAACACATTTCACACTAAAAAGTTGTTTTGCCGGTGTGAATGCGCAATAAATTATACTTTGTTAAAAGTTTTTTGAACAAATATCACACAGAAAAGGTTTTTTTTGACGGTGTGAATGCGCATTAAATTATACTTTCGTGAAAAGTTTTTCGAACAAATTTCACACTGAAAAGGTTTTATGCCGGTGTGAATCATATTTTCGTGAAAAGTTTTTTGAACACATTTCACACTGAAAAGGTTTTTTGCCGGTGTGAATGCGCATTAAATCATACTTTCGTTAAAAGTTTTTTGAACAAATTTTACATTTGAACGGTTTTATGCTGGTGTAAATGCACATTAAATCATACTTTGGTAAAAAGTTTTTGTAAAAAATTTCACACTGATAAGGTTTTTTGCCGGTGTGAATGCTTATTAAATCATACTTTCGTGAAAAGTTTTTCAAACAAATTTTACACTAAAAAGGTTTTTTGCCGGTGTGAATGTGCATTATATAATACTTTTAAAAAGTTTTTCGAACAAATTTCACACTGAAAAGGTTTTATGCCGGTGTGAATCATATTTTCGTGAAAAGTTTTTTGAACACATTTTACACTGAAAAGGTTTTTTGCCGGTGTGAATGCGCATTAATTCATACTTTCGTAAAAAGTTTTTTTGAACAAATTTCACACTGAAAAGGTTTTTTGCTGGTGTGAATGCGCATTAAATTATACTTTCGTGAAAAGTTTTTTAAAAAAATTTCACACTAAAAAGGTTTTTTGCCGGTGTGAATGCGCAATAAATCATACCTACGTAAAAAGTTTTTCGAACAAATTTTACACTAAAAAGGTTTTTTGCCGGTGTGAATGTGCATTATATAATACTTTTAAAAAGTTTTTTGAACAAATTTTACACTCGAACGGTTTTATGCCGGTGTGAGTGCGCCTAAGTCTCGTGTAATAAGATTGTTGCAAAAAGTTTTTCGAACTTTCACACTTGAACAGTTTTTTGCCGATTGGAATGCATACGTGAAAAGTTTTTCGAACAAATTTCACACTAAAAAGGTTTTTTTTGCCGATGTGAATGCGCATTAAATCATACTTTCGTGAAAAGTTTTTCGAACAAATTTCACACTGAAAAGGTTTTTTGCCGGTGTGAATGCGCATTAAATAATACTTTCGTGAAAAGTTTTTTGAACAAATTTTACACTGAAAAGTTTTTTTGCCATTGTGAATGGGCGTTAAATCATACTTTTGTGAAAAGTTTTTCGAACAAATTTTACACTAAAAAGGTTTTTTGCCGGTGTAAATGCACATTAAATTATACTTTGGTGAAAAGTTTTTCAAAAAAATTTCACGCTTAAAAGGTTTTTTGCTGGTGTGAATGCGCATTAAATTATAGTTTCGTGAAAAGTTTTTTAAACAAATTTTACACTGAAAAGTTTTTTTGCCATTGTGAATGGGCGTTAAATCATACTTTTGTGAAAAGTTTTTCGAACAAATTTTACACTGAAAAGGTTTTTTGCCGGTGTAAATGCGCATTAAATCATACTTTCGCGAAAAGTTTTTTAAACAAATTTCACACTTAAAAGATTTTTTGCTGGTGTGAATGCGCATTAAATCATACTTTCGTGAAAAGTTTTTTAAAAAAATTTCACACTGAAAAGTTTTTTTGCCATTGTAAATGGGCGTTAAATCATACTTTTGTGAAAAGTTTTTTGAACAAATTTCACACTAAAAAGGTTTTTTGCTGGTGTAAATGCGCATTAAATCATATTTTCGTGAAAAGTTTTTTAAACAAATTTTACACTGAAAAGATTTTTTGCCGGTGTGATTGCGCATTAAATCATACTTTCGTGAAAAATTTTTCAAACAAATTTTACACTGAAAAGGTTTTATTTGCCGATGTGAATGCGCATTTTTTTATACTTTCGTGAAAAGTTTTTTGAACAAATTTTACACTGAAAAGGTTTTTTTCCGTTGTAAATGCGCATTAAATCATACTTTCGTGAAAAGTTTTTCAAATAAATTTCACACTGAAAAGGTTTTTCTCGGTGTGAATGCGCATTAAATCATACTTCCGTAAAAAGTTTTTTCGAACAAATTTCACACTAAAAAGGTTTTTTGCTCGTGTGAATGCGCATTAAATCATACTTTCGTAAAAAGTTTTTAAAAAAATTTCACACTGAAAAGGTTTTTTGCTGGTGTGAATGCGCATTAAATCATACTTCCGTGAAAAGTTTTTTAAAAAAATTTCACACTAAAAAGGTTTTTTGCCGGTGTGAGTGCGCATGTGTCTCGTGTAATAAGATTGTTGCAAAAAGTTTTTCGAACTTTTACACTTGAACAGTTTTTTGCCGATTGGAATGCATACGTGAAAGGTTTTTTCGAACAAATTTCACACTGAAAAGGTTTTTTGCCGGTGTGAATGCGCATTAAATAATACTTTTGTGAAAAGTTTTTCAAACAAATTTCACACTGATAAGGATTTTTGCCGGTGTGAATGCGCATTAAATCATACTTTTGTGAATAGTTTTTCAAACAAATTTCACACTGAAAAGGTTTTTTGCCGGTTTAAATTCGCATTAAATCATACTTTCGTGAAAAGTTTTTTGAACAAATTTCACACTGAAAATGTTTTTTGCCGGTGTAAATGCACATTAAATCATACTTTGGTGAAAAGTTTTTCAAACAAATTTCACACTGAAAAGGTTTTTTTTGCCGGTGTGAATGCGCATTAAATCATACTTTCGTGAAAAGTTTTTTGAACAAATTTCACACTTAAAAGGTTTTTTGCTGGTGTAAATGCGCATTAATCATCATCATACTTTCGTGAAAAGTTTTTCGAACAAATTTCACACTAAAAAGGTTTTTTGCCGGTGTGAATCATATTTTCGTGAAAAGTTTTTTGAACACATTTTACACTGAAAAGGTTTTTTTCCGGTGTAAATGCGCATTAAATCATACTTTCGTGAAAAGTTTTTTGAACAAATTTTACATTTGAACGGTTTTATGCTGGTGTCAATGCACATTAAATCATACTTTGGTGAAGAGTTTTTGGAAAAAATTTCACACTAATAAGGTTTTTTGCCGGTGTGAATGCTTATTAAATCATACTTTCGTGAAAAGTTTTTCAAACAAATTTTACACTAAAAAGGTTTTTTGCCGTTGTGAATGCGCGTTAATTCATACTTTAGTAAAAAGTTTTTTGAACAAATTTCACACTGAAACGGTTTTTTG
The DNA here is from genome assembly GCA_950111635.1 of Agelastica alni. Taxonomy (NCBI): domain Eukaryota; kingdom Metazoa; phylum Arthropoda; class Insecta; order Coleoptera; family Chrysomelidae; genus Agelastica; species Agelastica alni. The sequence goes on along the minus strand of OX467710.1, from coordinate 72,157,836 downwards.
CCGATGTAAATGCGCATTAAATCATACTTTTGTAAAAAGTTTTTTGAACAAATTTTACACTAAAAAGGTTTTTTGCCGGTGTGAATGCGCATTAAATTATACTTTCGTAAAAAGTTTTTTAAACAAATTTAACACTGTAAAGGTTTTTTGTCGGTGTGAATGCGCATTAATTCATACTTTCGTAAAAAGTTTTTCGAGCAAATTTAACACTGAAAAGGTTTTTTGCCGGTGTAAATGCGCAATAAATCATACTTTCGTGAAAAGTTTTTTGAACAAATTTCACAATGAAAAGGTTTTTTGCCGGTGTGAATGCGCATTAAATAATACTTTTGTGAAAAGTTTTTCAAAAAAATTTCACACTGATAAGGATTTTTTCCGGTGTAAATGCGCATTAAATCATACTTTTGTGAATAGTTTTTCGAACAAATTTCACACTGAAAAGGTTTTTTGCCGGTTTAAATTCGCATTAAATCATACTTTCGTGAAAAGTTTTTTGAACAAATTTCACACTGAAAAGGTTTTTTGCCGGTTTTTGTCGGTGTAAATGCACATTAAATTATACTTTGGTGAAAAGTTTTTCAAACAAATTTCACGCTTAAAAGGTTTTTTGCTGGTGTAAATGCGCATTAAATTATACTTTCGTGAAAAGTTTTTTAAACAAATTTCACACTAAAAAGTTTTTTTGCCATTGTGAATGGGCGTTAAATCATACTTTTGTGAAAAGTTTTTCGAACAAATTTTACACTGAAAAGGTTTTTTGCCGGTGTAAATGCGCATTAAATCATACTTTCGCGAAAAGTTTTTTAAACAAATTTCACACTAAAAAGGTTTTTTTCTGGTGTAAATGCGCATTAAATCATATTTTCGTGAAAAGTTTTTTAAATAAATTTTACACTGAAAAGATTCTTTGCTGGTGTGAATGCGCATTAAATCATACTTTCGTGAGAAGTTTTTTAAAAAAATTTCACACTGAAAAGTTTTTTTGCCATTGTGAATGGGCGTTAAATCATACTTTTGTGACAAGTTTTTCGAACAAATTTCACACTAAAAAGGTTTTTTGCTGGTGTAAATGCGCATTAAATCATATTTTCGTGAAAAGTTTTTTAAACAAATTTTACACTAAAAAGATTTTTTGCCGGTGTGATTGCGCATTAAATCATACTTTCGTGAAAAGTTTTTCGAACAAATTTTACACTGAAAAGGTTTTATTTGCCGATGTGAATGTGCATTTTTTCATACTTTCGTGAAAAGTTTTTTGAACAAATTTTACACTGAAAAGGTTTTTTGCCGTTGTAAATGCGCATTAAATCATACTTTCGTGAAAAGTTTTTCAAATAAATTTCACACTGAAAAGGTTTTTTGCCGGTGTGAATGCGCATTAAATCATACTTTCTTAAAAAGTTTTTTTGAACAAATTTCACACTGAAAAGGTTTTTTGCCGGTGTGAATGCGCATTAAATAATACTTTTGTGAAAAATTTTTCAAAAAAATTTCACACTGATAAGGATTTTTGCCGGTGTAAATGCGCATTAAATCATACTTTTGTGAATAGTTTTTCGAACAAATTTCACACTGAAAAGGTTTTTTGCCGGTTTAAATTCGCATTAAATCATACTTTCGTGAAAAGTTTTTTGAACAAATTTCACACTGAAAAGGTTTTTTGCCGGTTTTTGCCGGTGTAAATGCACATTAAATTATACTTTGGTGAAAAGTTTTTTAAAAAAATTTCACGCTTAAAAGGTTTTTTGCTGGTGTGAATGCGCATTAAATTATACTTTCGTGAAAAGTTTTTTGAACAAATTTTACACTGAAAAGTTTTTTTGCCATTGTGAATGGGCGTTAAATCATACTTTTGTGAAAAGTTTTTCGAACAAATTTTACACTGAAAATGTTTTTTGCCGGTGTAAATGCGCATTAAATCATACTCTCGCGAAAAGTTTTTTAAACAAATTTCACACTGAAAAGATTTTTTGCTGGTGTGAATGCGCATTAAATCATACTTTCGTGAAAAGTTTTTTAAAAAAATTTCACACTGAAAAGTTTTTTTGCCATTGTGAATGGGCGTTAAATCATACTTTTGTGAAAAGTTTTTTGAACAAATTTTACACTAAAAAGGTTTTTTGCTGGTGTGAATGCGCATTAAATCATACTTTCGTGAAAAGTTTTTTAAAAAAATTTCACACTAAAAAGGTTTTTTGCCGGTGTGAATGCGCATTAAATGATACTTTCGTGAAAAGTTTTTTAAACAAATTTTAATCTGAAAAGGTTTTATTTGCCGATGTGAATGCGCATTTTTTCATACTTTCGTGAAAAGTTTTTTGAACAAATTTTACACTGAAAAGGTTTTTTGCCGTTGTAAATGCGCATTAAATCATTCTTTTCGTGAAAAGTTTTTCAAATAAATTTCACACTGAAAAGGTTTTTTGCCGGTGTGAATGCGCATTAAATCATACTTTCGTAAAAAGTTTTTTCGAACAAATTTCACACTGAAAAGGTTTTTTGCTGGTGTGAATGCGCATTAAATCATACTTCCGTGAAAAGTTTTTTAAAAAAATTTCACACTAAAAAGGTTTTTTGCCGGTGTGAATGCGCATTAAATCATACTTTCGTAAAAAGTTTTTCGAACAAATTTTACACTAAAAAGGTGTTTTGCCGGTGTGAATGCGCATTATATAATACTTTTAAAAAGTTTTTTGAACAAATTTTACACTCGAACGGTTTTATGCCGGTGTGAGTGCGCATGTGTCTCGTGTAATATGATTGTTGCAAACAGTTTTTCGAACTTTTACACTTGAACAGTTTTTTGCCGATTGGAATGCATACGTGAAAAGTTTTTTCGAACAAATTTCACACTGAAAAGGTTTTTTGCCGGTGTGAATGCGCATTAAATAATACTTTTGTGAATAGTTTTTCAAACAAATTTCACACTGAAAAGGTTTTTTGCCGGTTTAAATTCGCATTAAATCATACTTTCGTAAAAAGTTTTTTGAACAAATTTCACACTGAAAATGTTTTTTGCCGGTGTAAATGCACATTAAATCATACTTTGGTGAAAAGTTTTTCAAACAAATTTCACACTGAAAAGGTTTTTTGCCGGTGTGAATGCGCAATAAATTATACTTTTGTGAAAAGTTTTTTGAACAAATTTTACACTGAAAAGGTTTTTTTTGCCGGTGTGAATGCGCATTAAATCATACTTTCGTGAAAAGTTTTTTGAACAAATTTCACACTTAAAAGGTTTTTTGCTGGTGTAAATGCGCATTAATCATCATCATACTTTCGTGAAAAGTTTTTCGAACAAATTTCACACTAAAAAGGTTTTTTGCCGGTGTGAATCATATTTTCGTGAAAAGTTTTTTGAACACATTTTACACTGAAAAGGTTTTTTTCCGGTGTAAATGCGCATTAAATCATACTTTCGTGAAAAGTTTTTTGAACAAATTTTACATTTGAACGGTTTTATGCTGGTGTCAATGCACATTAAATCATACTTTGGTGAAGAGTTTTTGGAAAAAATTTCACACTGATAAGGTTTTTTGCCGGTGTGAATGCTTATTAAATCATACTTTCGTGAAAAGTTTTTCAAACAAATTTTACACTAAAAAGGTTTTTTGCCGGTGTGAATGCGCATTAAATCATACTTTTGTAAAAAGTTTTTCGAACAAATTTCACACTAAAAAGGTTTTTGTTGCCGATGTGAATGCGCATTAAATCATACTTTCGTGAAAAGTTTTTCGAACAAATTTTACACTAAAAAGGGTTTTTGCCGGTGTGAATCATATTTTCGTGGAAAGTTTTTTGAACACATTTCACACTGAAAAGGTTTTTTGCCGGTGTAAAGGCGCATTAAATCATACTTTCGTAAAAAGTTTTTCTAACAAATTTTACACTAAAAAGGTTTTTTGCCGTTGTGAATGCGCGTTAATTCATACTTTAGTAAAAAGTTTTTTGAACAAATTTCACACTGAAACGGTTTTTTGCCGATGTAAATGCGCATTAAATCATACTTTTGTAAAAAGTTTTTCGAACAAATTTTACACTAAAAAGGTTTTTTGCCGGTGTAAATGCGCATTAAATCATACTTTCGTAAAAAGTTTTTTAAACAAATTTAACACTGTAAAGGTTTTTTGTCGGTGTGAATGCGCATTAAATCATACTTTCGTAAAAAGTTTTTCGAACAAATTTAACACTGATAAGGATTTTTTCCGGTGTAAATGCGCATTAAATCATACTTTTGTGAATAGTTTTTCGAACAAATTTCACACTAAAAAGGTTTTTTGCCGGTTTAAATTCGCATTAAATCATACTTTCGTGAAAAGTTTTTTGAACAAATTTCACACTGAAAAGGTTTTTTGCCGGTTTTTGCCGGTGTAAATGCACATTAAATTATACTTTGGTGAAAAGTTTTTCAAACAAATTTCACGCTTAAAAGGTTTTTTGCTGGTGTGAATGCGCATTAAATTATACTTTCGTGAAAAGTTTTTTAAACAAATTTCACACTAAAAAGTTTTTTTGCCATTGTGAATGGGCGTTAAATCATACTTTTGTGAAAAGTTTTTCGAACAAATTTTACACTGAAAAGGTTTTTTGCCGGTGTAAATGCGCATTAAATCATACTTTCGCGAAAAGTTTTTTAAACAAACTTCACACTAAAAAGGTTTTTTTCTGGTGTAAATGCGCATTAAATCATATTTTCGTGAAAAGTTTTTTAAACAAATTTTACACTGAAAAGATTTTTTGCTGGTGTGAATGCGCATTAAATCATACTTTCGTGAGAAGTTTTTTAAAAAAATTTCACACTGAAAAGTTTTTTTGCCATTGTGAATGGGCGTTAAATCATACTTTTGTGAAAAGTTTTTCGAACAAATTTCACACTAAAAAGGTTTTTTGCTGGTGTAAATGCGCATTAAATCATATTTTCGTGAAAAGTTTTTTAAACAAATTTTACACTGAAAAGATTTTTTGCCGGTGTGATTGCGCATTAAATCATACTTTCGTGAAAAATTTTTCAAACAAATTTTACACTGAAAAGGTTTTATTTGCCGATGTGAATGCGCATTTTTTTATACTTTCGTGAAAAGTTTTTTGAACAAATTTTACACTGAAAAGGTTTTTTTCCGTTGTAAATGCGCATTAAATCATACTTTCGTGAAAAGTTTTTCAAATAAATTTCACACTGAAAAGGTTTTTCTCGGTGTGAATGCGCATTAAATCATACTTTCGTAAAAAGTTTTTTCGAACAAATTTCACACTAAAAAGGTTTTTTGCTCGTGTGAATGCGCATTAAATTATACTTTCGTAAAAAGTTTTTTAAAAAAATTTCACACTGAAAAGGTTTTTTGCTGGTGTGAATGCGCATTAAATCATACTTCCGTGAAAAGTTTTTTAAAAAAATTTCACACTAAAAAGGTTTTTTGCCGGTGTGAGTGCGCATGTGTCTCGTGTAATAAGATTGTTGCAAAAAGTTTTTCGAACTTTTACACTTGAACAGTTTTTTGCCGATTGGAATGCATACGTGAAAGGTTTTTTCGAACAAATTTCACACTGAAAAGGTTTTTTGCCGGTGTGAATGCGCATTAAATAATACTTTTGTGAAAAGTTTTTCAAACAAATTTCACACTGATAAGGATTTTTGCCGGTGTGAATGCGCATTGAATCATACTTTTGTGAATAGTTTTTCAAACAAATTTCACACTGAAAAGGTTTTTTGCCGGTTTAAATTCGCATTAAATCATACTTTCGTGAAAAGTTTTTTGAACAAATTTCACACTGAAAATGTTTTTTGCCGGTGTAAATGCACATTAAATCATACTTTGGTGAAAAGTTTTTCAAACAAATTTCACACTGAAAAGGTTTTTTTTGCCGGTGTGAATGCGCATTAAATCATACTTTCGTGAAAAGTTTTTTGAACAAATTTCACACTTAAAAGGTTTTTTGCTGGTGTAAATGCGCATTAATCATCATCATACTTTCGTGAAAAGTTTTTCGAACAAATTTCACACTAAAAAGGTTTTTTGCCGGTGTGAATCATATTTTCGTGAAAAGTTTTTTGAACACATTTTACACTGAAAAGGTTTTTTTCCGGTGTAAATGCGCATTAAATCATACTTTCGTGAAAAGTTTTTTGAACAAATTTTACATTTGAACGGTTTTATGCTGGTGTCAATGCACATTAAATCATACTTTGGTGAAGAGTTTTTGGAAAAAATTTCACACTGATAAGGTTTTTTGCCGGTGTGAATGCTTATTAAATCATACTTTCGTGAAAAGTTTTTCAAACAAATTTTACACTAAAAAGGTTTTTTGCCGTTGTGAATGCGCGTTAATTCATACTTTAGTAAAAAGTTTTTTGAACAAATTTCACACTGAAACGGTTTTTTGCCGATGTAAATGCGCATTAAATCATACTTTTGTAAAAAGTTTTTTGAACAAATTTTACACTAAAAAGGTTTTTTGCCGGTGTGAATGCGCATTAAATCATACTTTCGTAAAAAGTTTTTTAAACAAATTTAACACTGTAAAGGTTTTTTGTCGGTGTGAATGCGCATTAATTCATACTTTCGTAAAAAGTTTTTCGAGCAAATTTAACACTGAAAAGGTTTTTTGCCGTTGTAAATGCGCAATAAATCATACTTTCGTGAAAAGTTTTTTGAACAAATTTCACAATGAAAAGGTTTTTTGCCGGTGTGAATGCGCATTAAATAATACTTTTGTGAAAAGTTTTTCAAAAAAATTTCACACTGATAAGGATTTTTTCCGGTGTAAATGCGCATTAAATCATACTTTTGTAAATAGTTTTTCGAACAAATTTCACACTGAAAAGGTTTTTTGCCGGTTTAAATTCGCATTAAATCATACTTTCGTGAAAAGTTTTTTGAACAAATTTCACACTGAAAAGGTTTTTTGCCGGTTTTTGCCGGTGTAAATGCACATTAAATTATACTTTGGTGAAAAGTTTTTCAAACAATTTCACGCTTAAAAGGTTTTTTGCTGGTGTAAATGCGCATTAAATTATACTTTCGTGAAAAGTTTTTTAAACAAATTTCACACTAAAAAGTTTTTTTGCCATTGTGAATGGGCGTTAAATCATACTTTTGTGAAAAGTTTTTCGAACAAATTTTACACTGAAAAGGTTTTTTGCCGGTGTAAATGCGCATTAAATCATACTTTCGCGAAAAGTTTTTTAAACAAATTTCACACTAAAAAGGTTTTTTTCTGGTGTAAATGCGCATTAAATCATATTTTCGTGAAAAGTTTTTTAAACAAATTTTACACTGAAAAGATTCTTTGCTGGTGTGAATGCGCATTAAATCATACTTTCGTGAGAAGTTTTTTAAAAAAATTTCACACTGAAAAGTTTTTTTGCCATTGTGAATGGGCGTTAAATCATACTTTTGTGACAAGTTTTTCGAACAAATTTCACACTAAAAAGGTTTTTTGCTGGTGTAAATGCGCATTAAATCATATTTTCGTAAAAAGTTTTTTAAACAAATTTTACACTAAAAAGATTTTTTGCCGGTGTGATTGCGCATTAAATCATACTTTCGTGAAAAGTTTTTCGAACAAATTTTACACTGAAAAGGTTTTATTTGCCGATGTGAATGCGCATTTTTTCATACTTTCGTGAAAAGTTTTTTGAACAAATTTTACACTGAAAAGGTTTTTTGCCGTTGTAAATGCGCATTAAATCATACTTTCGTGAAAAGTTTTTTAAAAAAATTTCACACTAAAAAGGTTTTTTGCCGGTGTGAATGCGCATTAAATCATACTTTCGTAAAAAGTTTTTCGAACAAATTTTACACTAAAACGGTGTTTTGCCGGTGTGAATGCGCATTATATAATACTTTTAAAAAGTTTTTTGAACAAATTTTACACTCGAACGGTTTTATGCCGGTGTGAGTGCGCATGTGTCTCGTGTAATAAGATTGATGCAAAAAGTTTTTCGAACTTTCACACTTGAACAGTTTTTTGCCGATTGGAATGCATACGTGAAAAGTTTTTTCGAACAAATTTCACACTGAAAAGGTTTTTTGCCGGTGTGAATGCGCATTAAATAATACTTTTGTAAAAGGTTTTTCAAACAAATTTTACACTGATAAGGATTTTTGCCGGTGTGAATGCGCATTAAATCATACTTTTGTGAATAGTTTTTCGAACAAATTTCACACTGAAAAGGTTTTTTGCCGGTTTAAATTCGCATTAAATCATACTTTTGTGAAAAGTTTTTCGAACAAATTTCACACTGAAAAGGTTTTTTGCCGGTGTAAATGCACATTAAATCATACTTTGGTGAAAAGTTTTTCAAACAAATTTCACACTGAAAAGGTTTTTTGCCGGTGTGAATGCGCAATAAATAATACTTTTGTGAAAAGTTTTTTGAACAAATTTTACACTGAAAAGGTTTTTTTTGCCGGTGTGAATGCGCATTAAATCATACTTTCGTGAAAAGTTTTTTGAACAAATTTCACACTTAAAAGGTTTTTTGCTGGTGTAAATGCGCATTAAATTATACTTTCGTGAAAAGTTTTTTGATCAAATTTTACACTGAAAAGGTTTTTTGCCGGTGTAAATGCGCATTAATCATCATCATACTTTCGTGAAAAGTTTTTCGAACAAATTTCACACTAAAAAGGTTTTTTGCCGGTGTGAATGCGCATTAAGTCATACTTTCGTGAAAAGTTTTTTGAACAAATTTTACATTTGAACGGTTTTATGCTGGTGTAAATGCACATTAAATCATACTTTGGTGAAGAGTTTTTGAAAAAAATTTCACACTGATAAGGTTTTTTGCCGGTGTGAATGCTTATTAAATCATACTTTCGTGAAAAGTTTTTCAAACAAATTTTACACTAAAAAGGTTTTTTGCCGGTGTGAATGCGCATTAAATCATACTTTCGTAAAAAGTTTTTTGAATAAATTTCACACTGAAAAGGTTTTTTGCCGGTGTAAATGCGCATTAAATCATACTTTTGTGAAAAGTTTTTTAAACAAATTTCACATTAAAAAGGTTTTTTGCTGGTGTGAATTCGCATTAAATCATACTTTCCTAAAAAGTTTTTCGAACAAATTTCACACTGAAAAGGTTTTTTGCCGGTGTGAATGCGCATTAAATAATACTTTTGTGAAAAGTTTTTTAAACAAATTTTACACTGATAAGGATTTTTGCCGGTGTAAATGCGCATTAAATCATACTTTTGTGAAAAGTTTTTTGAACAAATTTCACACTGAAAAGGTTTTTTGCCGGTTTGAATTCGCAATAAATCATACTTTCGTAAAAAGTTTTTCGAACAAATTTCACACTGAAAAGGTTTTTTGCCGGTGTGAATGCGCATTAAATAATACTTTTGTAAAAAGTTTTTCAAACAAATTTTACACTGATAAGGATTTTTGCCGGTGTGAATGCGCATTAAATCATACTTTTGTAAAAAGTTTTTCGAACAAATTTCACACTGAAAAGGTTTTTTGCCGGTTTGAATTCGCATTAAATCATACTTTGGTAAAAAGTTTTTTGAACAAATTTCACACTTAAAAGGTTTTTTGCTGGTGTAAATGCGCATTAAATTATACTTTCGTGAAAAGTTTTTTGAACAAATTTCACAATGAAAAGTTTTTTTGCCATTGTGAATGGACGTTAAATCATACTTTCGTGAAAAGTTTTTTGAACAAATTTCACACTGAAAGGGTTTTTTGCCGGTGTGAATTTGTATTAAATCCTATTTTCGTGAAAAGTTTTTCGAACAAATTACACACTGAAAAGGTTTTTTGACGGTTTTTGCCGGTGTAAATGCGCATTAAATCATACTTTTGTAAAAAAATTTTCAAAAAAATTTTACACTGAAAAGGTTTTTTGCCGTTGTGAATGCGCGTTAAATCATACTTTTGTGAAAAGTTTTTTAAACAAATTTCACACTTGAACGGTTTTATGCTAGTGTAAATGCACATTAAATTATACTTTCGTGAAAAGTTTTTTGTACAAATTTCACACTAAAAAGGTTTTTTGCCGGTGTGAATCATATTTTCGTGAAATTTTTTTGAACAAATTTCACACTAAAAAGGTTTTTTGCTGGTGTAAATGGGCATTAAATCATATTTTTGTAAAAAGTTTTTTAAACAAATTTTACACTGAAAAGATTTTTTGCCGGTGTGAATGCGCAATAAATCATACTTTCGTGAAAAGTTTTTTGAACAAATTTCACACTAAAAAGGTTTTTTGCCGGTGTGAATTCGCATTAAATCATATTTTCGTGAAAAGTTTTTCGAACAAATTTCACACTGAAAAGGTTTTATGCCGGTGTGAATCATATTTTCGTGAAAAGTTTTTTAAACACATTTCACACTGAAAAGGTTTTTTGCCGGTGTGAATGCGCATTAAATCATACTTTCGTTAAAAGTTTTTTGAACAAATTTTACATTTGAACGTTTTTATGCTGGTGTAAATGCACATTAAATCATACTTTGGTGAAGAGTTTTTGGAACAAATTTCACACTGATAAGGTTTTTTGCCGGTGTAAATGCTTATTAAATCATACTTTCGTCAAAAGTTTTTCAAACAAATTTTACACTGAAAAGGTTTTTTGCCGGTGTGAATGCGCATTAAATCATACTTTTGTAAAAAGTTTTTTGAACAAATTTCACACTAAAAAGGTTTTTTTTGCCGATGTGAATGCGCATTAAATCATACTTTCGTGAAAAGTTTTTCGAACAAATTTCACACTAAAAAGGTTTTTTGCCGGTGTGAATCATATTTTTGTGGAAAGCTTTTTGAACACATTTCACACTGAAAAGGTTTTTTGCCGGTGTAAAGGCGCATTAAATCATACTTTCGTAAAAAGTTTTTCTAACAAATTTTACACTGAAAAGGTTTTTTGCCGTTGTGAATGCGCGTTAATTCATACTTTAGTAAAAAGTTTTTTGAACAAATTTTACACTGAAACGGTTTTTTGCCGATGTAAATGCGCATTAAATCATACTTTTGTAAAAAGTTTTTCGAACAAATTTCACAATAAAAAGGTTTTTTGCCGGTGTGAATGCGCATTAAATCATACTTTCGTAAAAAGTTTTTCGTACAAATTTCACACTGAAAAGGTTTTTTGCCGGTGTGAATGCGCATTAAATAATACTTTTGTGAAAAGTTTTTCAAACAAATTTTACACTGATAAGGATTTTTGCCGGTGTGAATGCGCATTAAATCATACTTTTGTGAAAAGTTTTTCGAACAAATTTCTTACTTAAAAGGTTTTTTGCTGGTGTAAATGCGCATTAAATTATACTTTCGTGAAAAGTTTTTTGAACAAATTTCACACTGAAAAGTTTTTTTGCCATTGTGAATGGGCGTTAAATCATACTTTCGTGAAAAGTTTTTTGAACAAATTTCACACTGAAAAGGTTTTTTGCCGGTGTGAATTTGTATTAAATCCTATTTTCGTGAAAAGTTTTTCGAACAAATTACACACTGAAAAGGTTTTTTGCCGGTTTTTGCCGGTGTAAATGCGCATTAAATCATACTTTTGTAAAAAAATTTTCAAAAAAATTTTACACTGAAAAGGTGTTTTGCCGTTGTGAATGCGCGTTAAATCATACTTTCGTGAAAAGTTTTTTAAACAAATTTCACACTTGAACGGTTTTATGCTGGTGTAAATGCACATTAAATCATACTTTCGTAAAAAGTTTTTCGAACAAATTTTACACTAAAAAGGTTTTTTGCCGGTGTGAATCATATTTTCGTGAAATTTTTTTGAACACATTTCACACTAAAAAGTTGTTTTGCCGGTGTGAATGCGCAATAAATTATACTTTGTTAAAAGTTTTTTGAACAAATATCACACTGAAAAGGTTTTTTTTGACGGTGTGAATGCGCATTAAATCATACTTTCGTGAAAAGTTTTTTGAACAAATTTCACACTAAAAAGTTTTTTGCTGGTGTAAATGGGCATTAAATCATATTTTTGTAAAAAGTTTTTTAAACAAATTTTACACTGAAAAGATTTTTTCCGGTGTGAATGCGCAATAAATCATACTTTCGTGAAAAGTTTTTGAACAAATTTCACACTAAAAAGGTTTTTTGCCGGTGTGAATTCGCATTAAATCATATTTTCGTAAAAAGTTTTTTGAACAAATTTCACACTGAAAAGGTTTTATGCTGGTGTGAATCATATTTTCGTGAAAAGTTTTTTAAACACATTTCACACTGAAAAGGTTTTTTGCCGGTGTAAATGCGCATTAAATCATACTTTCGTTAAAAGTTTTTTAAACAAATTTTACATTTGAACCGTTTTATGCTGGTGTAAATGCACATTAAATCATACTTTGGTAAAAAGTTTTTGTAAAAAATTTCACACTGATAAGGTTTTTTGCCGGTGTGAATGCTTATTAAATCATATTTTCGTGAAAAGTTTTTCAAACAAATTTTACACTAAAAAGGTTTTTTGCCGGTGTGAATGCGCATTAAATCATACTTTTGTAAAAAGTTTTTTGAACAAATTTCACACTTAAAAGGTTTTTTTTGCCGATGTGAATGCGCATTAAATCATACTTTCGTGAAAAGTTTTTTGAACAAATTTCACACTGAAACGGTTTTTTCCCGATGTAAATGCGCATTAAATCATACTTTTGTAAAAAGTTTTTCGAACAGATTTCACACTAAAAAGGTTTTTTGCCGGTGTAAATGCGCAATAAATCATACTTTCGTGAAAAGTTTTTCGAACAAATTTCACACTGAAAAGGTTTTTTGCCGGTGTGAATGCGCATTAAATAATACTTTTGTGAAAAGTTTTTCAAACAAATTTCACACTGATAAGGATTTTTGCCGGTGTGAATGCGCATTAAATCATACTTTTGTGAAAAGTTTTTCGAACAAATTTCACACTGAAAAGGTTTTTTGCCGGTTTGAATTTGCATTAAATCATACTTTGGTAAAAAGTTTTTTAAACAAATTTCACACTTAAAAGGTTTTTTGCTGGTGTAAATGCGCATTAAATTATACTTTCGTGATAAGTTTTTTGAACAAATTTCACACTGAAAAGTTTTTTTGCCATTGTGAATGGGCGTTAAATCATACTTTCGTGAAAAGTTTTTTGAACAAATTTCACACTGAAAGGGTTTTTTGCCGGTGTGAATTTGTATTAAATCCTATTTTCGTGAAAAGTTTTCAAACAAATTACACACTGAAAAGGTTTTTTGCCGGTTTTTGCCGGTGTAAATGCGCATTAAATCATACTTTTGTAAAAAAATTTTCAAAAAAATTTTACACTGAAAAGGTTTTTTGCCGTTGTGAATGCGCGTTAAATCATACTTTGGTAAAAAGTTTTTTAAACAAATTTCACACTTGAACGGTTTTATGCTGGTATAAATGCGCATTAAATCATACTTTCGTTAAAAGTTTTTTGAACAAATTTTACATTTGAACGTTTATATGCTGGTGTAAATGCACATTAAATCATACTTTGGTAAAAAGTTTTTGTAAAAAATTTCACACTGATAAGGTTTTTTGCCGGTGTGAATGCTTATTAAATCATATTTTCGTAAAAAGTTTTTCAAACAAATTTTACACTGAAAAGGTTTTTTGCCGTTGTAAATGCGCATTAAATCATACTTTCGTGAAAAGTTTTTCAAATAAATTTCACTCTGAAAAGGTTTTTTGCCGGTGTGAATGCGCATTAAATCATACTTTCGTAAAAAGTTTTTTCGAACAAATTTCACACTGAAAAGGTTTTCTGCTGGTGTGAATAATATTTTCGTGAAAAGTTTTTTAAACACATTTCACACTGAAAAGGTTTTTTGCCGGTGTAAATGCGCATTAAATCATACTTTCGTTAAAAGTTTTTTAAACAAATTTAACACTGAAAAGGTTTTTTGTCGGTGTGAATGCGCATTAAATCATACTTTTGTGAAAAGTTTTTTAAACAAATTTCACATTAAAAAGGTTTTTTGCTGGTGTGAATTCGCATTAAATCATACTTTCGTGAAAAATTTTTTGAACAAATTTCACACTGAAAAGGTTTTTTGCCGGTGTGAATTTGTATTAAATCCTATTTTCGTGAAAAATTTTTCGAACAAATTACACACTGAAAAGGTTTTTTGCCGGTTTTTGCCGGTGTAAATGCGCATTAAATCATACTTTCGTTAAAAGTTTTTTAAACAAATTTAACACTGAAAACGTTTTTTGCCGTTGTGAATGCGCGTTAAATCATACTTTCGTGAAAAGTTTTTTAAACAAATTTCACACTTGAACGGTTTTATGCTGGTGTAAATGCACATTAAATCATACTTTCGTGAAAAGTTTTTTGAACAAATTTCACCCTAAAAAAGTTTTTTGCCGGTGTGAATCATATTCTCGTGAAATTTTTTTGAACACATTTCACACTAAAAAGTTGTTTTGCCAGTGTGAATGCGCAATAAATTATACTTTGTTAAAAGTTTTTTGAACAAATATCACACTGAAAAGGTTTTTTTTGACGGTGTGAATGCGCATTAAATCATACTTTCGTGAAAAGTTTTTTGAACAAATTTCACACTAAAAAGGTCTTTTGCTGGTGTAAATGGGCATTAAATCATATTTTTGTGAAAAGTTTTTTAAACAAATTTTACACTGAAAAGATTTTTTGCCGGTGTGAATGCGCAATAAATCATACTTTTGTGAAAAGTTTTTGAACAAATTTCACATTAAAAAGGTTTTTTGCCGGTGTGAATTCGCATTAAATCATATTTTCGTGAAAAGTTTTTCGAACAAATTTTACACTAAAAAGGTTTTTTGCCGGTGTGAATGCGCATTAAATCATACTTTTGTAAAAAGTTTTTCGAACAAATTTCACACTAAAAAGGTTTTTTTTGCCGATGTGAATGCGCATTAAATCCTACTTTCGTGAAAAGTTTTTTGAACAAATTTTACACTAAAACGGTTTTTTGCCGATGTAAATGCGCATTAAATCATACTTTTGTAAAAAGTTTTTCGAACAAATTTCACACTAAAAAGGTTTTTTACCGGTGTGAATGCGCATTAAATCACTTTCGTAAAAAGTTTGTTAAACAAATTTAACACTGAAAAGGTTTTTTGCCGGTGTAAATACGCAATAAATCATACTTTCGTGAAAAGTTTTTCGAAAAAATTTCACACTGAAAAGGTTTTTTGCCGGTGTGAATGCGCATTAAATAATACTTTTGTGAAAAGTTTTTCAAACAAATTTCACACTAATAAGGATTTTTGCCGGTGTGAATGCGCATTAAATCATACTTTTGTGAATAGTTTTTTGAACAAATTTCACACTGAAAAGGTTTTTTGCCGGTTTAAATTCAAATTAAATCATACTTTCGTGAAAAGTTTTTCGAACAAATTTCACACTGAAAAGGTTTTTTGCCGGTTTTTGCCGGTGTAAATGCACATTAAATCATACTTTGGTGAAAAGTTTTTCAAACAAATTTCACACTGAAAAGGTTTTTTGCCGGTGTGATTGCGCAATAAATTATACTTTTGTAAAAAGTTTTTTAAACAAATTTCACACTGAAAAGGTTTTTTTTTGCCGGTGTGAATGCGCATTAAATCATACTTTTGTGAAAAGTTTTTTGAACAAATATCACACTTAAAAGCTTTTGTGCTGGTGTAAATGCGCATTAAATTATACTTTCGTAAAAAGTTTTTTGAACAAATTTCACACTGAAAAGTTTTTTTGCCATTGTGAAAGGGCGTTAAATCATACTTTTGAAAAAAGTTTTTCGAACAAATTACACACTGAAAAGGTTTTTTGCCATTGTGAATGGGCGTTAAATCATACTTTTGTGAAAAGTTTTTCGAACAAATTTCACACTAAAAAGGTTTTTTTTGCCGGTGTGAATGCGCATTAAATCATACTTTCGTAAAAAGTTTTTTGAACAAATGTCACACTTAAAAGGTTTTTTCTGGTGTAAATGCGCAATAAATTATACTTTCGTGAAACGTTTTTTGAACAAATTTCACACTGAAAAGTTTTTTTGCCATTGTGAATGGGCGTTAAATCATACTTTTGTGAAAAGTTTTTCAAACAAATTTCACACTAAAAAGGTTTTTTGCTGGTGTACATGCGCATTAAATCATATTTTCGTGAAAAGTTTTTTAAACAAATTTTACACTGAAAAGGTTTTTTGCCGGTGTAAATGCGCATTAAATCATACTTTCGTAAAAAATTTATCAAACAAATTTCACACTGAAAAGGTTTTTTGCCGGTGTGAATGCGCATTAAATAATACTTTCGTAAAAAGTTTATCAAACAAATTTCACACTGAAATGATTTTTTTCCGGTGTGAATGCGTATTAAATAATACTTTCGTAAAAAGTTTATCAAACAAATTTCACACTAAAAAGGTTGTTAGCCGGTGGGAATGCGCATTAAATCATACTTTCGTAAAAAGTTTTTTGTAAAAATTTCACACTAAAAAGGTTTTTTGCTGGTTGAATGCGCACTAAATCATACTTTCGTAAAAAGTATTTCGAACAAATTTCACACTAAAAAGGTTTTTTGCCGTTGTAAATGCGCATTAAATTATACTTTCGTAAAAAGTTTTTCAAATAAATTTCACACTGAAAAGGTTTTTGCCGGTGTGAATGCGCATTAAATTATACTTTTGTAAAAAGTTTATCGAACAAATTTCACACTGAAAAGGTTTTTTGCCGGTGTGAATGCGCAATAAATCTTACTATTGTAAAAAGTTATTCAAACAAATTTTACACTTAAAAGGTTTTTTGCCGGTGTAAATGCGCATTTAATCATATTTTCGTAAAAAGTTTTTCAAACAAATTTCACAGTGAAAAGGTTTTTTGCTGGTGTGAATGCGCATTAAATCATACTTTCATGAAAAGTTTTTCGAACAAAGTTCACACTGAAAAGGTTTTTTGCCGGTTTTTGTCGGTGTGAATGCGCATTAAATCATACTTTTGTGAAAAGTTTTTCGAATAAATTTTACACCAAAAAGGTTTTTTGCTGGTGTAAATGCGCAATAAATCATACTTTTGTGAAAAGTTTTTTGAAAAAATTTCACACTGAAAAGGTTTTTTGCCGGTGTGAATGCGCATTAAATCATACTTTTGTGAAAAGTTTTTCGAACAAATTTCACACTGAAAAGGTTTTTTTCCGTTGTGAATGCGCGTTAAATCATACTTTCGTGATTAGTTTTTTGAACAAATTTCACACTGAAAAGGTTTTTTGCCGTTATGAATGCGCATTAAATCATTATTTCGTAAAAAGTTTTTAGAACAAATTTCACACTGAAAAGGTTTTTTGCCGGTGTGAATGCGCAATAAATCATACTTTCGTGAAAAGTTTTTTGTACAAATTTCACACTAAAAAGGTTTTTTGCTGGTGTAAATGCGCATTAAATTATACTTTTGTGAAAAGTTTTTCGAACAAATTTCACACTGAAAAGAATTTTTGCCGGTGTGAATGCGCATTAAGTCATACTTTTGTGAAAAGTTTTTTAAACAAATTTCACACTAAAACGGTTTTTTGCCGGTGTAAATGTGCATTAAATCATACTTTCGTTAAAAGTTTTTCTAACAAATTTCACACTGAAAAGGTTTTTTGCCAGTGTGAATGCGCATTAAATTATACTTTCGTAAAAAGTTTTTTGAACAAATTTCACACTGAAAAGGTTTTTTGCCGGTGTGAATGCGCAATAAATCGTACTTTCGTGAAAAGTTTTTCGAACAAATTTTACACTGAAAATGTTTTTTGCCGGTGTGAATGCACATTAAATCATACTTTCGTGAAAAGTTTTTAGAACAAATTTCACGCCAAAAAGGATTTTTGCCAGTGTGAATGCGCATTAAATCATACTGTTGTAAAAAGTTTTATGAAAAAATTTCACACTGAAAAGGTTTTTTGCCGGTGTGAATGCGCATTAAATCATACTTTTGTAAAAAGTTTTTTGAACAAATTTCACACTTAAACGGTTTTATGCTGGTGTAAATGCACATTAAATTATACTTTCGTAAAGAGTTTTTCAAACAACTTTTACACTAAAAAGAATTTTTGCCGGTGTGAATGCGCATTAAATCACACTTTTGTGAAAAGTTTTTTGGACAATTTTACACCAAAAAGTTTTTTTGGCCGGTGTGAATGTGCAATAAATCATAATTTCGTAAATAGTTTTTCGAACAAATTTCACACTAAAAGGGTTTTTTGCCAGTGTGAATGCGCATTAAATCATACTTTCGTAAAAAGTTTTTCGAACAAATTTCACACTGAAAAGATTTTTTGCCGTTGTCAATGCGCATTAAAACATACTTTCTTAAAAAGTTTTTTGTACAAATTTTACACTGAAAAGGTTTTTTGCCGGTGTAAATGCGCATTAAATCATACTTTCGTAAAAAGTTTATCGAACAAATTTCACACTGAAAAGGTTTTTTGCCGGTGTGAATGCGCATTAAATCATACTTTCGTAAAAAGTTTATCAAACAAATTTTACACTGAAATGATTTTTTGCCGGTGTGAATGCGTATTAAATAATACTTTCGTAAAAAGTTTATCGAACCAATTTCACACTGAAAAGGTTGTTTGCCGGTGTGAATGCGCATTAAATCATAATTTCGTTAAAAGTTTTTCGAACAAATTTCACACTAAAAAAGGTTTTTTGCCGTTGTAAATGCGCATTAAATCATACTTTTGTGAAAAGATTTTAAAACAAATTTCACACTGAAAAGGTTTTTTGCCGGTGTGAATGCGCATTAAATCATACTTTCGTAAAAAGTTTATCAAACAAATTTTACACTGAAATGATTTTTTGCCGGTGTGAATGCGTATTAAATAATACTTTCGTAAAAAGTTTATCGAACAAATTTTACACTAAAAAGGTTGTTTGCCGGTGTGAATGCGCATTAAATCATAATTTCGTTAAAAGTTTTTCGAACAAATTTCACACTAAAAAAGGTTTTTTGCCGTTGTAAATGCGCATTAAATCATACTTTTGTGAAAAGTTTTTAAAACAAATTTCACACCGAAAAGGTTTTTTGCCGGTGTGAATGCGCATTAAATCATACTTTCGTAAAAAGTTTTTTGTACAAATTTCACACTAAAAAGGTTTTTTGCCGTTGTAAATGCGCATTAAATCATACTTTCGTAAAAAGTTTTTTGTAAAAATTTCACACTAAAAAGGTTTTTTGCTGGTTGAATGCGCACTAAATCATACTTTCGTAAAAAGTATTTCGAACAAATTTCACACTAAAAAGGTTTTTTGCCGTTGTAAATGCGCATTAAATTATACTTTCGTAAAAAGTTTTTCAAATAAATTTCACACTGAAAAGGTTTTTGCCGGTGTGAATGCGCATTAAATTATACTTTTGTAAAAAGTTTATCGAACAAATTTCACACTGAAAAGGTTTTTTGCCGGTGTGAATGCGCAATAAATCTTACTATTGTAAAAAGTTATTCAAACAAATTTTACACTTAAAAGGTTTTTTGCCGGTGTAAATGCGCATTTAATCATATTTTCGTAAAAAGTTTTTCGAACAAATTTCACAGTGAAAAGGTTTTTTGCTGGTGTGAATGCGCATTAAATCATACTTTCATGAAAAGTTTTTCGAACAAAGTTCACACTGAAAAGGTTTTTTGCCGGTTTTTGTCGGTGTGAATGCGCATTAAATCATACTTTTGTGAAAAGTTTTTCGAATAAATTTTACACCAAAAAGGTTTTTTGCTGGTGTGAATGCGCAATAAATCATATTTTTGTGAAAAGTTTTTTGAAAAAATTTCACACTGAAAAGGTTTTTTGCCGGTGTGAATGCGCATTAAATCATACTTTTGTGAAAAGTTTTTCGTACAAATTTCACACTGAAAAGGTTTTTTTCCGTTGTGAATGCGCGTTAAATCATACTTTCGTGATTAGTTTTTTGAACAAATTTCACACTGAAAAGGTTTTTTGCCGTTATGAATGCGCATTAAATCATTCTTTCGTAAAAAGTTTTTAGAACAAATTTCACACTGAAAAGGTTTTTTGCCGGTGTGAATGCGCAATAAATCATACTTTCGTGAAAAGTTTTTTGTACAAATTTCACACTAAAAAGGTTTTTTGCTGGTGTAAATGCGCATTAAATTATACTTTTGTGAAAAGTTTTTCGAACAAATTTCACACTGAAAAGAATTTTTGCCGGTGTGAATGCGCATTAAGTCATACTTTTGTGAAAAGTTTTTTAAACAAATTTCACACTAAAAAGGTTTTTTGCCGGTGTAAATGTGCATTAAATCATACTTTCGTTAAAAGTTTTTCTAACAAATTTCACACTGAAAAGGTTTTTTGCCAGTGTGAATGCGCATTAAATTATACTTTCGTAAAAAGTTTTTTGAACAAATTTCACACTGAAAAGGTTTTTTGCCGGTGTGAATGCGCAATAAATCGTACTTTCGTGAAAAGTTTTTCGAACAAATTTACACTGAAAATGTTTTTTGCCGGTGTGAATGCACATTAAATCATACTTTCGTGAAAAGTTTTTAGAACAAATTTCACGCCAAAAAGGATTTTTGCCAGTGTGAATGCGCATTAAATCATACTGTTGTAAAAAGTTTTATGAAAAAATTTCACACTGAAAAGGTTTTTTGCCGGTGTGAATGCGCATTAAATCATACTTTTAAAAAAAGTTTTTTGAACAAATTTCACACTTAAACGGTTTTATGCTGGTGTAAATGCAAATTAAATTATACTTTCGTAAAGAGTTTTTCGAACAACTTTTACACTAAAAAGAATTTTTGCCGGTGTGAATGCGCATTAAATCACACTTTTGTGAAAAGTTTTTTGGACAATTTTACACCAAAAAGTTTTTTTGGCCGGTGTGAATGTGCAATAAATCATAATTTCGTAAATAGTTTTTCGAACAAATTTAACACTAAAAGGGTTTTTTGCCGGTGTGAATGCGCATTAAATCATACTTTCGTAAAAAGTTTTTCGAACAAATTTCACACTGAAAAGATTTTTTGCCGTTGTCAATGCGCATTAAAACATACTTTCTTAAAAAGTTTTTTGTACAAATTTTACACTGAAAAGGTTTTTTGCCGGTGTAAATGCGCATTAAATCATACTTTCGTAAAAAGTTTATCGAACAAATTTCACACTGAAAAGGTTTTTTGCCGGTGTGAATGCGCATTAAATCATACTTTCGTAAAAAGTTTATCAAACAAATTTTACACTGAAATGATTTTTTGCCGGTGTGAATGCGTATTAAATAATACTTTTGTAAAAAGTTTATCGAACCAATTTCACACTGAAAAGGTTGTTTGCCGGTGTGAATGCGCATTAAATCATAATTTCGTTAAAAGTTTTTCGAACAAATTTCACACTAAAAAAGGTTTTTTGCCGTTGTAAATGCGCATTAAATCATACTTTTGTGAAAAGATTTTAAAACAAATTTCACACTGAAAAGGTTTTTTGCCGGTGTGAATGCGCATTAAATCATACTTTCGTAAAAAGTTTATCAAACAAATTTTACACTGAAATGATTTTTTGCCGGTGTGAATGCGTATTAAATAATACTTTCGTAAAAAGTTTATCGAACAAATTTTACACTGAAAAGGTTGTTTGCCGGTGTGAATGCGCATTAAATCATAATTTCGTTAAAAGTTTTTCGAACAAATTTCACACTAAAAAAGGTTTTTTGCCGTTGTAAATGCGCATTAAATCATACTTTTGTGAAAAGTTTTTAAAACAAATTTCACACCGAAAAGGTTTTTTGCCGGTGTGAATGCGCATTAAATCATACTTTCGTAAAAAGTTTTTTGTACAAATTTCACACTAAAAAGGTTTTTTGCCGTTGTAAATGCGCATTAAATCATACTTTCGTAAAAAGTTTTTTGTAAAAATTTCACACTAAAAAGGTTTTTTGCTGGTTGAATGCGCACTAAATCATACTTTCGTAAAAAGTATTTCGAACAAATTTCACACTAAAAAGGTTTTTTGCCGTTGTAAATGCGCATTAAATTATACTTTCGTAAAAAGTTTTTCAAATAAATTTCACACTGAAAAGGTTTTTGCCGGTGTGAATGCGCATTAAATTATACTTTTGTAAAAAGTTTATCGAACAAATTTCACACTGAAAAGGTTTTTTGCCGGTGTGAATGCGCAATAAATCTTACTATTGTAAAAAGTTATTCAAACAAATTTTACACTTAAAAGGTTTTTTGCCGGTGTAAATGCGCATTTAATCATATTTTCGTAAAAAGTTTTTCGAACAAATTTCACAGTGAAAAGGTTTTTTGCTGGTGTGAATGCGCATTATATCATACTTTCATGAAAAGTTTTTCGAACAAAGTTCACACTGAAAAGGTTTTTTGCCGGTTTTTGTCGGTGTGAATGCGCATTAAATCATACTTTTGTGAAAAGTTTTTCGAATAAATTTTACACCAAAAAGGTTTTTTGCTGGTGTGAATGCGCAATAAATCATACTTTTGTGAAAAGTTTTTTAAAAAAATTTCACACTGAAAAGGTTTTTTGCCGGTGTGAATGCGCATTAAATCATACTTTTGTGAAAAGTTTTTCGAACAAATTTCACACTGAAAAGGTTTTTTTCCGTTGTGAATGCGCGTTAAATCATACTTTCGTGATTAGTTTTTTGAACAAATTTCACACTGAAAAGGTTTTTTGCCGTTATGAATGCGCATTAAATCATTCTTTCGTAAAAAGTTTTTAGTACAAATTTCACACTGAAAAGGTTTTTTGCCGGTGTGAATGCGCAATAAATCATACTTTCGTGAAAAGTTTTTTGTACAAATTTCACACTAAAAAGGTTTTTTGCTGGTGTAAATGCGCATTAAATTATACTTTTGTGAAAAGTTTTTCGAACAAATTTCACACTGAAAAGAATTTTTGCCGGTGTGAATGCGCATTAAGTCATACTTTTGTGAAAAGTTTTTTAAACAAATTTCACACTAAAAAGGTTTTTTGCCGGTGTAAATGTGCATTAAATCATACTTTCGTTAAAAGTTTTTCTAACAAATTTCACACTGAAAAGGTTTTTTGCCAGTGTGAATGCGCATTAAATTATACTTTCGTAAAAAGTTTTTTGAACAAATTTCACACTGAAAAGGTTTTTTGCCGGTGTGAATGCGCAATAAATCGTACTTTCGTGAAAAGTTTTTCGAACAAATTTACACTGAAAATGTTTTTTGCCGGTGTGAATGCACATTAAATCATACTTTCGTGAAAAGTTTTTAGAACAAATTTCACGCCAAAAAGGATTTTTGCCAGTGTGAATGCGCATTAAATCATACTGTTGTAAAAAGTTTTATGAAAAAATTTCACACTGAAAAGGTTTTTTGCCGGTGTGAATGCGCATTAAATCATACTTTTGTAAAAAGTTTTTTGAACAAATTTCACACTTAAACGGTTTTATGCTGGTGTAAATGCACATTAAATTATACTTTCGTAAAGAGTTTTTCGAACAACTTTTACACTAAAAAGAATTTTTGCCGGTGTGAATGCGCATTAAATCACACTTTTGTGAAAAGTTTTTTGGACAATTTTACACCAAAAAGTTTTTTTGGCCGGTGTGAATGTGCAATAAATCATAATTTCGTAAATAGTTTTTCGAACAAATTTCACACTAAAAGGTTTTTTTGCCGGTGTGAATGCGCATTAAATCATACTTTCGTAAAAAGTTTTTCGAACAAATTTCACACTGAAAAGATTTTTTGCCGTTGTCAATGCGCATTAAAACATACTTTCTTAAAAAGTTTTTTGTACAAATTTTACACTGAAAAGGTTTTTTGCCGGTGTAAATGCGCATTAAATCATACTTTCGTAAAAAGTTTATCGAACAAATTTCACACTGAAAAGGTTTTTTGCCGGTGTGAATGCGCATTAAATCATACTTTCGTAAAAAGTTTATCAAACAAATTTTACACTGAAATGATTTTTTGCCGGTGTGAATGCGTATTAAATAATACTTTCGTTAAAAGTTTATCGAACCAATTTCACACTGAAAAGGTTGTTTGCCGGTGTGAATGCGCATTAAATCATAATTTCGTTAAAAGTTTTTCGAACAAATTTCACACTAAAAAAGGTTTTTTGCCGTTGTAAATGCGCATTAAATCATACTTTTGTGAAAAGATTTTAAAACAAATTTCACACTGAAAAGGTTTTTTGCCGGTGTGAATGCGCATTAAATCATACTTTTGTAAAAAGTTTTTCGAACAAATTTCACACTAAAAAGGTTTTTTTTGCCGATGTGAATGCGCATTAAATCCTACTTTCGTGAAAAGTTTTTTGAACAAATTTTACACTAAAACGGTTTTTTGCCGATGTAAATGCGCATTAAATCATACTTTTGTAAAAAGTTTTTCGAACAAATTTCACACTAAAAAGGTTTTTTACCGGTGTGAATGCGCATTAAATCACTTTCGTAAAAAGTTTGTTAAACAAATTTAACACTGAAAAGGTTTTTTGCCGGTGTAAATACGCAATAAATCATACTTTCGTGAAAAGTTTTTCGAAAAAATTTCACACTGAAAAGGTTTTTTGCCGGTGTGAATGCGCATTAAATAATACTTTTGTGAAAAGTTTTTCAAACAAATTTCACACTAATAAGGATTTTTGCCGGTGTGAATGCGCATTAAATCATACTTTTGTGAATAGTTTTTTGAACAAATTTCACACTGAAAAGGTTTTTTGCCGGTTTAAATTCAAATTAAATCATACTTTCGTGAAAAGTTTTTCGAACAAATTTCACACTGAAAAGGTTTTTTGCCGGTTTTTGCCGGTGTAAATGCACATTAAATCATACTTTGGTGAAAAGTTTTTCAAACAAATTTCACACTGAAAAGGTTTTTTGCCGGTGTGAATGCGCAATAAATTATACTTTTGTAAAAAGTTTTTTAAACAAATTTCACACTGAAAAGGTTTTTTTTTGCCGGTGTGAATGCGCATTAAATCATACTTTTGTGAAAAGTTTTTTGAACAAATATCACACTTAAAAGCTTTTGTGCTGGTGTAAATGCGCATTAAATTATACTTTCGTAAAAAGTTTTTTGAACAAATTTCACACTGAAAAGTTTTTTTGCCATTGTGAAAGGGCGTTAAATCATACTTTTGAAAAAAGTTTTTCGAACAAATTACACACTGAAAAGGTTTTTTGCCATTGTGAATGGGCGTTAAATCATACTTTTGTGAAAAGTTTTTCGAACAAATTTCACACTAAAAAGGTTTTTTTTGCCGGTGTGAATGCGCATTAAATCATACTTTCGTAAAAAGTTTTTTGAACAAATGTCACACTTAAAGGGTTTTTTCTGGTGTAAATGCGCAATAAATTATACTTTCGTGAAACTTTTTTTGAACAAATTTCACACTGAAAAGTTTTTTTGCCATTGTGAATGGGCGTTAAATCATACTTTTGTGAAAAGTTTTTCAAACAAATTTCACACTAAAAAGGTTTTTTGCTGGTGTACATGCGCATTAAATCATATTTTCGTGAAAAGTTTTTTAAACAAATTTTACACTGAAAAGGTTTTTTGCCGGTGTAAATGCGCATTAAATCATACTTTCGTAAAAAATTTATCAAACAAATTTCACACTGAAAAGGTTTTTTGCCGGTGTGAATGCGCATTAAATAATACTTTCGTAAAAAGTTTATCAAACAAATTTCACACTGAAATGATTTTTTGCCGGTGTGAATGCGTATTAAATAATACTTTCGTAAAAAGTTTATCAAACAAATTTCACACTAAAAAGGTTGTTAGCCGGTGGGAATGCGCATTAAATCATACTTTCGTAAAAAGTTTTTTGTAAAAATTTCACACTAAAAAGGTTTTTTGCTGGTTGAATGCGCACTAAATCATACTTTCGTAAAAAGTATTTCGAACAAATTTCACACTAAAAAGGTTTTTTGCCGTTGTAAATGCGCATTAAATTATACTTTCGTAAAAAGTTTTTCAAATAAATTTCACACTGAAAAGGTTTTTGCCGGTGTGAATGCGCATTAAATTATACTTTTGTAAAAAGTTTATCGAACAAATTTCACACTGAAAAGGTTTTTTGCCGGTGTGAATGCGCAATAAATCTTACTATTGTAAAAAGTTATTCAAACAAATTTTACACTTAAAAGGTTTTTTGCCGGTGTAAATGCGCATTTAATCATATTTTCGTAAAAAGTTTTTCAAACAAATTTCACAGTGAAAAGGTTTTTTGCTGGTGTGAATGCGCATTAAATCATACTTTCATGAAAAGTTTTTCGAACAAAGTTCACACTGAAAAGGTTTTTTGCCGGTTTTTGTCGGTGTGAATGCGCATTAAATCATACTTTTGTGAAAAGTTTTTCGAATAAATTTTACACCAAAAAGGTTTTTTGCTGGTGTAAATGCGCAATAAATCATACTTTTGTGAAAAGTTTTTTGAAAAAATTTCACACTGAAAAGGTTTTTTGCCGGTGTGAATGCGCATTAAATCATACTTTTGTGAAAAGTCTTTCGAACAAATTTCACACTGAAAAGGTTTTTTTCCGTTGTGAATGCGCGTTAAATCATACTTTCGTGATTAGTTTTTTGAACAAATTTCACACTGAAAAGGTTTTTTGCCGTTATGAATGCGCATTAAATCATTATTTCGTAAAAAGTTTTTAGAACAAATTTCACACTGAAAAGGTTTTTTGCCGGTGTGAATGCGCAATAAATCATACTTTCGTGAAAAGTTTTTTGTACAAATTTCACACTAAAAAGGTTTTTTGCTGGTGTAAATGCGCATTAAATTATACTTTTGTGAAAAGTTTTTCGAACAAATTTCACACTGAAAAGAATTTTTGCCGGTGTGAATGCGCATTAAGTCATACTTTTGTGAAAAGTTTTTTAAACAAATTTCACACTAAAACGGTTTTTTGCCGGTGTAAATGTGCATTAAATCATACTTTCGTTAAAAGTTTTTCTAACAAATTTCACACTGAAAAGGTTTTTTGCCAGTGTGAATGCGCATTAAATTATACTTTCGTAAAAAGTTTTTTGAACAAATTTCACACTGAAAAGGTTTTTTGCCGGTGTGAATGCGCAATAAATCGTACTTTCGTGAAAAGTTTTTCGAACAAATTTTACACTGAAAATGTTTTTTGCCGGTGTGAATGCACATTAAATCATACTTTCGTGAAAAGTTTTTAGAACAAATTTCACGCCAAAAAGGATTTTTGCCAGTGTGAATGCGCATTAAATCATACTGTTGTAAAAAGTTTTATGAAAAAATTTCACACTGAAAAGGTTTTTTGCCGGTGTGAATGCGCATTAAATCATACTTTTGTAAAAAGTTTTTTGAACAAATTTCACACTTAAACGGTTTTATGCTGGTGTAAATGCACATTAAATTATACTTTCGTAAAGAGTTTTTCAAACAACTTTTACACTAAAAAGAATTTTTGCCGGTGTGAATGCGCATTAAATCACACTTTTGTGAAAAGTTTTTTGGACAATTTTACACCAAAAAGTTTTTTTGGCCGGTGTGAATGTGCAATAAATCATAATTTCGTAAATAGTTTTTCGAACAAATTTCACACTAAAAGGGTTTTTTGCCGGTGTGAATGCGCATTAAATCATACTTTCGTAAAAAGTTTTTCGAACAAATTTCACACTGAAAAGATTTTTTGCCGTTGTCAATGCGCATTAAAACATACTTTCTTAAAAAGTTTTTTGTACAAATTTTACACTGAAAAGGTTTTTTGCCGGTGTAAATGCGCATTAAATCATACTTTCGTAAAAAGTTTATCGAACAAATTTCACACTGAAAAGGTTTTTTGCCGGTGTGAATGCGCATTAAATCATACTTTCGTAAAAAGTTTATCAAACAAATTTTACACTGAAATGATTTTTTGCCGGTGTGAATGCGTATTAAATAATACTTTCGTAAAAAGTTTATCGAACCAATTTCACACTGAAAAGGTTGTTTGCCGGTGTGAATGCGCATTAAATCATAATTTCGTTAAAAGTTTTTCGAACAAATTTCACACTAAAAAAGGTTTTTTGCCGTTGTAAATGCGCATTAAATCATACTTTTGTGAAAAGATTTTAAAACAAATTTCACACTGAAAAGGTTTTTTGCCGGTGTGAATGCGCATTAAATCATACTTTCGTAAAAAGTTTATCAAACAAATTTTACACTGAAATGATTTTTTGCCGGTGTGAATGCGTATTAAATAATACTTTCGTAAAAAGTTTATCGAACAAATTTTACATTGAAAAGGTTGTTTGCCGGTGTGAATGCGCATTAATCATAATTTCGTTAAAAGTTTTTCGAACAAATTTTACACTAAAAAAGGTTTTTTGCCGTTGTAAATGCGCATTAAATCATACTTTTGTGAAAAGTTTTTAAAACAAATTTCACACCGAAAAGGTTTTTTGCCGGTGTGAATGCGCATTAAATCATACTTTCGTAAAAAGTTTTTTGTACAAATTTCACACTAAAAAGGTTTTTTGCCGTTGTAAATGCGCATTAAATCATACTTTCGTAAAAAGTTTTTTGTAAAAATTTCACACTAAAAAGGTTTTTTGCTGGTTGAATGCGCACTAAATCATACTTTCGTAAAAAGTATTTCGAACAAATTTCACACTAAAAAGGTTTTTTGCCGTTGTAAATGCGCATTAAATTATACTTTCGTAAAAAGTTTTTCAAATAAATTTCACACTGAAAAGGTTTTTGCCGGTGTGAATGCGCATTAAATTATACTTTTGTAAAAAGTTTATCGAACAAATTTCACACTGAAAAGGTTTTTTGCCGGTGTGAATGCGCAATAAATCTTACTATTGTAAAAAGTTATTCAAACAAATTTTACACTTAAAAGGTTTTTTGCCGGTGTAAATGCGCATTTAATCATATTTTCGTAAAAAGTTTTTCGAACAAATTTCACAGTGAAAAGGTTTTTTGCTGGTGTGAATGCGCATTATATCATACTTTCATGAAAAGTTTTTCGAACAAAGTTCACACTGAAAAGGTTTTTTGCCGGTTTTTGTCGGTGTGAATGCGCATTAAATCATACTTTTGTGAAAAGTTTTTCGAATAAATTTTACACCAAAAAGGTTTTTTGCTGGTGTGAATGCGCAATAAATCATACTTTTGTGAAAAGTTTTTTAAAAAAATTTCACACTGAAAAGGTTTTTTGCCGGTGTGAATGCGCATTAAATCATACTTTTGTGAAAAGTTTTTCGAACAAATTTCACACTGAAAAGGTTTTTTTCCGTTGTGAATGCGCGTTAAATCATACTTTCGTGATTAGTTTTTTGAACAAATTTCACACTGAAAAGGTTTTTTGCCGTTATGAATGCGCATTAAATCATTCTTTCGTAAAAAGTTTTTAGAACAAATTTCACACTGAAAAGGTTTTTTGCCGGTGTGAATGCGCAATAAATCATACTTTCGTGAAAAGTTTTTTGTACAAATTTCACACTAAAAAGGTTTTTTGCTGGTGTAAATGCGCATTAAATTATACTTTTGTGAAAAGTTTTTCGAACAAATTTCACACTGAAAAGAATTTTTGCCGGTGTGAATGCGCATTAAGTCATACTTTTGTGAAAAGTTTTTTAAACAAATTTCACACTAAAAAGGTTTTTTGCCGGTGTAAATGTGCATTAAATCATACTTTCGTTAAAAGTTTTTCTAACAAATTTCACACTGAAAAGGTTTTTTGCCAGTGTGAATGCGCATTAAATTATACTTTCGTAAAAAGTTTTTTGAACAAATTTCACACTGAAAAGGTTTTTTGCCGGTGTGAATGCGCAATAAATCGTACTTTCGTGAAAAGTTTTTCGAACAAATTTACACTGAAAATGTTTTTTGCCGGTGTGAATGCACATTAAATCATACTTTCGTGAAAAGTTTTTAGAACAAATTTCACGCCAAAAAGGATTTTTGCCAGTGTGAATGCGCATTAAATCATACTGTTGTAAAAAGTTTTATGAAAAAATTTCACACTGAAAAGGTTTTTTGCCGGTGTGAATGCGCATTAAATCATACTTTTGTAAAAAGTTTTTTGAACAAATTTCACACTTAAACGGTTTTATGCTGGTGTAAATGCACATTAAATTATACTTTCGTAAAGAGTTTTTCGAACAACTTTTACACTAAAAAGAATTTTTGCCGGTGTGAATGCGCATTAAATCACACTTTTGTGAAAAGTTTTTTGGACAATTTTACACCAAAAAGTTTTTTTGGCCGGTGTGAATGTGCAATAAATCATAATTTCGTAAATAGTTTTTCGAACAAATTTCACACTAAAAGGTTTTTTTGCCGGTGTGAATGCGCATTAAATCATACTTTCGTAAAAAGTTTTTCGAACAAATTTCACACTGAAAAGATTTTTTGCCGTTGTCAATGCGCATTAAAACATACTTTCTTAAAAAGTTTTTTGTACAAATTTTACACTGAAAAGGTTTTTTGCCGGTGTAAATGCGCATTAAATCATACTTTCGTAAAAAGTTTATCGAACAAATTTCACACTGAAAAGGTTTTTTGCCGGTGTGAATGCGCATTAAATCATACTTTCGTAAAAAGTTTATCAAACAAATTTTACACTGAAATGATTTTTTGCCGGTGTGAATGCGTATTAAATAATACTTTCGTTAAAAGTTTATCGAACCAATTTCACACTGAAAAGGTTGTTTGCCGGTGTGAATGAGCATTAAATCATAATTTCGTTAAAAGTTTTTCGAACAAATTTCACACTAAAAAAGGTTTTTTGCCGTTGTAAATGCGCATTAAATCATACTGTTGTGAAAAGATTTTAAAACAAATTTCACACTGAAAAGGTTTTTTGCCGGTGTGAATGCGCATTAAATCATACTTTTGTAAAAAGTTTATTAAACAAATTTTACACTGAAATGATTTTTTGCCGGTGTGAATGCGTATTAAATAATACTTTCGTAAAAAGTTTATCGAACAAATTTTACACTGAAAAGGTTGTTTGCCGGTGTGAATGCGCATTAAATCATAATTTCGTTAAAAGTTTTTCGAACAAATTTCACACTAAAAAAGGTTTTTTGCCGTTGTAAATGCGCATTAAATCATACTTTTGTGAAAAGTTTTTAAAACAAATTTCACACCGAAAAGGTTTTTTGCCGGTGTGAATGCGCATTAAATCATACTTTCGTAAAAAGTTTTTTGTACAAATTTCACACTAAAAAGGTTTTTTGCCGTTGTAAATGCGCATTAAATCATACTTTCGTAAAAAGTATTTCGAACAAATTTCACACTAAAAAAGGTTTTTTGCCGTTGTAAATGCGCATTAAATCATACTTTCTTGAAAAGTTTTTAAATCAAATTTCACACCGAAAAGGTTTTTTGCTGGTGTAAATGCGCATTAAATTATACTTTTGTGAAAAGTTTTTCGAACAAATTTCACACTGAAAAGGTTTTTTGCCGGTGTGAATGCGCATTAAGTCATACTTTTGTGAAAAGTTTTTTGAACAATTTCACACTAAAAAGTTTTTCTGGACGGTGTGAATGCGCATTAAATTATACTTTCGTGAAAAGTTTTTCAAATAAATTTTACAAAGAAAAGATTTTTTGCCGGTGTGAATGCGCATTAAATCATACTTTCGTGAAAAGTTTTTCGAACAAATTTCACACTGAAAAGGTTTTTTTTGCCGGTGTAAATGCGCATTAAATCATACTTTTGTGAAAAGTTTTTCGAACAAATTTCACACTAAAAATGTTTTTTTGCCGATGTGAATGCGCATTAATTTATACTTTCGTGAAAAGTTTTTTAAACAAATTTCACACTGAAAAGGTTTTTTGCCGTTGTGAATGCGCAATAAATCATACTTTCGTGAAAAGTTTTTTGTACAAATTTCACACTAAAAAGGTTTTTTGCTGGTGTGAATGCGCATTAAATTATACTTTTGTGAAAAGTTTTTCGAACAAATTTCACACTGAAAAGAATTTTTGCCGGTGTGAATGCGCATTAAGTCATACTTTTGTGAAAAGTTTTTTGAACAATTTCACACTAAAAAATTTTTTTGGACGGTGTGAATGCGCATTAAATCATACTTTCGTGAAAAGTTTTTTAAATAAATTTTACAAAGAAAAGCTTTTTTGCCGGTGTGAATGCGCATTAAATCATACTTTCGTAAACAGTTTTTCTTACAAATTTCAAACTTAAAAGGTTTTTTGCCGGTGTGAATGCGCATTATATCATACTTTCGTGAAAAGTTTTCCAAATAAATTTCACACTGAAAAGGTTTTTTGCCGGTGTGAATGCGCATTAAATCATACTTTCGTAAAAAGTTTTTCAAACAAATTTTACACTAAAAAGGTTTTTTGCCGGTGTGAATGCGCATTAAATCATATTTTCGTGAAAAGTTTTTCCTACAAATTTCACACTAAAAAGATTTTTGCCAGTATGAATGCGCATTAAATCATACTTTTGTAAAAAGTTTCTCAAACAAATTACACACTGAAAAGGTTTTTGCCGGTGTAAATGCGCAATAAATCATACTTTCGTAAAAAGTTTTTTGAACAAATTTCACACTGAAAAGGTTGTTTGCTCGTGTGAATGCACATTAAATCAAACTTTCGTGAAAAGTTTTTCGAACAAATTTCACACTGAAAAGGTTTTTTGCCGTTGTGAATGCGCATTAAATTATACTTTCGTAAAAAGTTTTAGAATAAATTTTACACTGAAAAGGTTTTTTGCCGGTTTTTGCCGGTGAATAATAATAAATTATACTTTTGTGAAAAGTTTTTTGAACAAATTTCACACTGAAAAGGTTTCTTTTGCCGGTGTGAATGCGCATTAAATCATACTTTCGCAAAAAGTTTTTCAAACAAATTTCACACTAAAAAGGTTTTTTGCTGGTGTAAATGCGCATTAAATCATATTTTCGTAAAAGGTTTTTTATACAATTTTTACACTGAAAAGGTTTTTTTGCCGGTGTAAATGCGCATTAAATTATACTTTCGTGAAAAGTTTTTTAAACAAATTTCACACTAAAAAGGTTTTTTGCCGGTGTAAATGTGCATTAAATCATACTTTCGTTAAAAGTTTTTCTAACAAATTTCACACTGAAAAGGTTTTTTGCCAGTGTGAATGCGCATTAAATTATACTTTCGTAAAAAGTTTTTTGAACAAATTTCACACTGAAAAGGTTTTTTGCCGGTGTGAATGCGCAATAAATCGTACTTTCGTGAAAAGTTTTTCGAACAAATTTTACACTAAAAATGTTTTTTGCCGGTGTGAATGCACATTAAATCATACTTTCGTGAAAAGTTTTTAGAACAAATTTCACACCAAAAAGGATTTTTGCCAGTGTGAATGCGCATTAAATCATACTGTTGTAAAAAGTTTTATGAACAAATTTCACACTGAAAAGGTTTTTTGCCGGTGTGAATGCGCATTAAATCATACTTTTGTAAAAAGTTTTTTGAACAAATTTCACACTTAAACGGTTTTATGCTGGTGTAAATGCACATTAAATTATACTTTCGTAAAGAGTTTTTCGAACAACTTTTACACTAAAAAGAATTTTTGCCGGTGTGAATGCGCATTAAATCACACTTTTGTGAAAAGTTTTTTGGACAATTTTACACCAAAAAGTTTTTTTGGCCGGTGTGAATGTGCAATAAATCATAATTTCGTAAATAGTTTTTTGAACAAATTTCACACTAAAAGGGTTTTTTGCCGGTGTGAATGCGCATTAAATCATACTTTCGTAAAAAGTTTTTCGAACAAATTTCACACTGAAAAGATTTTTTGCCGTTGTCAATGCGCATTAAAACATACTTTCTTAAAAAGTTTTTTGTACAAATTTTACACTGAAAAGGTTTTTTGCCGGTGTAAATGCGCATTAAATCATACTTTCGTAAAAAGTTTATCGAACAAATTTCACACTGAAAAGGTTTTTTGCCGGTGTGAATGCGCATTAAATCATACTTTCGTAAAAAGTTTATCAAACAAATTTTACACTGAAATGATTTTTTGCCGGTGTGAATGCGTATTAAATAATACTTT
Source organism: Agelastica alni (assembly GCA_950111635.1). NCBI lineage: Eukaryota > Metazoa > Arthropoda > Insecta > Coleoptera > Chrysomelidae > Agelastica > Agelastica alni. Next base: position 72,123,920 of record OX467710.1, on the reverse strand, counting down.
CGTAAAAAGTTTATCGAACCAATTTCACACTGAAAAGGTTGTTTGCCGGTGTGAATGCGCATTAAATCATAATTTCGTTAAAAGTTTTTCGAACAAATTTCACACTAAAAAAGGTTTTTTGCCGTTGTAAATGCGCATTAAATCATACTTTTGTGAGAAGATTTTAAAACAAATTTCACACTGAAAAGGTTTTTTGCCGGTGTGAATGCGCATTAAATCATACTTTCGTAAAAAGTTTATCAAACAAATTTTACACTGAAATGATTTTTTGCCGGTGTGAATGCGTATTAAATAATACTTTCGTAAAAAGTTTATCGAACAAATTTCACACTGAAAAGGTTGTTTGCCGGTGTGAATGCGCATTAAATCATAATTTCGTTAAAAGTTTTTCGAACAAATTTCACACTAAAAAAGGTTTTTTGCCGTTGTAAATGCGCATTAAATCATACTTTTGTGAAAAGTTTTTAAAACAAATTTCACACCGAAAAGGTTTTTTGCCGGTGTGAATGCGCATTAAATCATACTTTCGTAAAAAGTTTTTTGTACAAATTTCACACTAAAAAGGTTTTTTGCCGTTGTAAATGCGCATTAAATCATACTTTCGTAAAAAGTATTTCGAACAAATTTCACACTAAAAAAGGTTTTTTGCCGTTGTAAATGCGCATTAAATCATACTTTCTTGAAAAGTTTTTAAATCAAATTTCACACCGAAAAGGTTTTTTGCTGGTGTGAATGCGCATTAAATTATACTTTTGTGAAAAGTTTTTCGAACAAATTTCACACTGAAAAGAATTTTTGCCGGTGTGAATGCGCATTAAGTCATACTTTTGTGAAAAGTTTTTTGAACAATTTCACACTAAAAAGTTTTTTTGGACGGTGTGAATGCGCATTAAATTATACTTTTGTAAAAAGTTTTAGAATAAATTTTACACTGAAAAGGTTTTTTGCCGGTTTTTGCCAATGAATAAATAATAAATTATACTTTTGTGACAAGTTTTTTGAACAAATTTCACACTAAAAAGGTTTCTTTTGCCGGTGTAAATGCGCATTAAATTATACTTTTGTGAAAAGATTTTTGAACAAATATTTACACTTAAAAGGTTTTTTGCTGGTGTGAATGCGCATTAAATCATACTGTTGTAAAAAGTTTTTTGAACAAATTTCACACTGAAAAGGTTTTTTGCCGGTGTGAATGCGCATTAATTCATACTTTTGTAAAAAGTTTTTTGAACAAATTTCACACTTAAACGGTTTTATGCTGGTGTAAATGCACATTAAATTATACTTTCGTAAAGAGTTTTTCGAACAACTTTTACACTAAAAAGAATTTTTGCCGGTGTGAATGCGCATTAAATCACACTTTTGTGAAAAGTTTTTTGGACAATTTTACACCAAAAAGTTTTTTTGGCCGGTGTGAATGTGCAATAAATCATAATTTCGTAAATAGTTTTTCGAACAAATTTCACACTAAAAGGGTTTTTTGCCGGTGTGAATGCGCATTAAATCATACTTTTGTAAAAAGTTTTTCGAACAAATTTCACACTGAAAAGAATTTTTGCCGTTGTCAATGCGCATTAAAACATACTTTCTTGAAAAGTTTTTTGTACAAATTTTACACTGAAAAGGTTTTTTGCCGGTGTAAATGCGCATTAAATCATACTTTCGTAAAAAGTTTATCGAACAAATTTCACACTGAAAAGGTTTTTTGCCGGTGTGAATGCGCATTAAATCATACTTTCGTAAAAAGTTTATCAAACAAATTTTACACTGAAATGATTTTTTGCCGGTGTGAATGCGTATTAAATAATACTTTCGTAAAAAGTTTATCGAACCAATTTCACACTGAAAAGGTTGTTTGCCGGTGTGAATGCGCATTAAATCATAATTTCGTTAAAAGTTTTTCGAACAAATTTCACACTAAAAAAGGTTTTTTGCCGTTGTAAATGCGCATTAAATCATACTTTTGTGAAAAGTTTTTAAAACAAATTTCACACCGAAAGGGTTTTTTGCCGGTGTGAATGCGCATTAAATCATACTTTCGTAAAAAGTTTTTTGTAAAAATTTACACTAAAAAGGTTTTTTGCCGTTGTAAATGCGCATTAAATCATACTTTCGTAAAAAGTTTTTCGAACAAATTTCACACTAAAAAAGGTTTTTTGCCGTTGTAAATGCGCATTAAATCATACTTTTGTGAAAAGTTTTTAAAACAAATTTCACACCGAAAAGGTTTTTTGCCGGTGTGAATGCGCATTAAATCATACTTTCGTAAAAAATTTTTTGAACAAATTTTACACCGAAAAGGTTTTTTGCCGGTGTGAATGCGCATTAAATTATACTTTCGTAAAAAGTTTTTCGAACAAATTTTACACTGAAAAGGCTTTTTGCCGGTGTGAATGCGCAATAAATCATACTTTCGTAAAAGGTTATTCAAACAAATTTTACACTAAAAAGGTTTTTTGCCGGTGTAAATGCGCATTAAATCATACTTTCGTAAAAAGTTTTTCAAACAAATTACACACTGAAAAGGTTTTTGCCGGTGTGAATGCGCAATAAATCATACTTTCGTAAAAAGTTTTAGAATAAATTTTACACTGAAAAGGTTTTTTGCCGGTTTTTGCCGGTGAATAATAATAAATCATACTTTTGTGAAAAGTTTTTTGAACAAATTTCACACTGAAAAGGTTTCTTTTGCCAGTGTGAATGCGCATTAAATCATACTTTTGTGAAAAGATTTTTGAACAAATTTTTACACCTAAAAGGTTTTTTGCTGGTGTGAATGCGCATTAAATTATACTTTTGTAAAAAGTTTTTTGAACAAATTTCACACTAAAAAGTTTTTTTTCCATTGTGAATGGGCGATAAATCATACTTTCGTAAAAAGTTTTTTGAACAAATTTCACACTGAAAAGGTTTTTTGCCGGTGTAAATGCGCATTAAATCATACTTTCGCAAAAAGTTTTTCAAACAAATTTCACACTAAAAAAGTTTTTTGCTGGTGTAAATGCGCATTAAATCATATTTTCGTAAAAGGTTTTTTATACAATTTTTACACTGAAAAGATTTTTTGCCGGTGTGAATGCGCATTAAATTATACTTTCGTGAAAAGTTTTTTAAACAAATTTCACACTAAAAAGGTTTTTTGCCAGTGTAAATGTGCATTAAATTATACTTTCGTAAAAAGTTTTTTGAACAAATTTCACACTGAAAAGGTTTTTTGCCGGTGTGAATGCGCAATAAATCGTACTTTCGTGAAAAGTTTTTCAAACAAATTTTACACTGATAATGTTTTTTGCCGGTGTGAATGCACATTAAATCATACTTTCGTGAAAAGTTTTTAGAACAAATTTCACACCGAAAAGGATTTTTGCCAGTGTGAATGCGCATTAAATCATACTGTTGTAAAAAGTTTTTTGAACAAATTTCACACTGAAAAGGTTTTTTGCCGGTGTGAATGCGCATTAAATCATACTTTTGTAAAAAGTTTTTTGAACAAATTTCACACTTAAACGGTTTTATGCTGGTGTAAATGCACATTAAATTATACTTTTGTAAAGAGTTTTTCGAACAACTTTTACACTAAAAAGAATTTTTGCCGGTGTGAATGCGCATTAAATCAAACTTTTGTGAAAAGTTTTTTGGACAATTTTACACCAAAAAGTTTTTTTGGCCGGTGTGAATGTGCAATAAATCATAATTTCGTGAATAGTTTTTCGAACAAATTTCACACTAAAAGGGTTTTTTGCCGGTGTGAATGCGCATTAAATCATACTTTCGTAAAAAGTTTTTCGAACAAATTTCACACTGAAAAGATTTTTTGCCGTTGTCAATGCGCATTAAAACATACTTTCTTAAAAAGTTTTTCGTACAAATTTTACACTGAAAAGGTTTTTTGCCAGTGTAAATGCGCATTAAATCATACTGTCGTAAAAAGTTTATCGAACAAATTTCACACTGAAAAGGTTTTTTGCCGGTGTGAATGCGCATTAAATCATACTTTCGTAAAAAGTTTATCAAATAAATTTTACACTGAAATGATTTTTTGCCGGTGTGAATGCGTATTAAATAATACTTTCGTAAAAAGTTTATCGAACAAATTTCACACTGAAAAGGTTGTTTGCCGGTGTGAATGCGCATTAAATCATAATTTCGTTAAAATTTTTCGAAAAAATTCACACTAAAAAAGGTTTTTTGCCGTTGTAAATGCGCATTAAATCATACTTTTGTGAAAAGTTTTTAAAACAAATTTAACACCGAAAAGGTTTTTTGCCGGTGTGAATGCGCATTAAATCATACTTTCTTGAAAAGTTTTTTGTACAAATTTTACACTGAAAAGGTTTTTTGCCGGTGTAAATGCGCATTAAATCATACTTTCGTAAAAAGTTTATCGAACAAATTTCACACTGAAAAGGTTTTTTGCCGGTGTGAATGCGCATTAAATCATACTTTCGTAAAAAGTTTATCAAACAAATTTTACACTGAAATGATTTCTTGCCGGTGTGAATGCGTATTAAATAATACTTTCGTAAAAAGTTTATCGAACAAATTTCACACTGAAAAGGTTGTTTGCCGGTGTGAATGCGCATTAAATCATAATTTCGTTAAAAGTTTTTCGAACAAATTTCACACTAAAAAAGGTTTTTTGCCGTTGTAAATGCGCATTAAATCATACTTTTGTGAAAAGTTTTTAAAACAAATTTCACACCGAAAAGGTTTTTTGCCGGTGTGAATGCGCATTAAATCATACTTTCGTAAAAAATTTTTTGAACAAATTTTACACCGAAAAGGTTTTTTGCCGGTGTGAATGCGCATTAAATTATACTTTCGTAAAAAGTTTTTCGAACAAATTTTACACTGAAAAGGCTTTTTGCCGGTGTGAATGCGCAATAAATCATACTTTCGTAAAAGGTTATTCAAACAAATTTTACACTAAAAAGGTTTTTTGCCGGTGTAAATGCGCATTAAATCATACTTTCGTAAAAAGTTTTTCAAACAAATTACACACTGAAAAGGTTTTTGCCGGTGTGAATGCGCAATAAATCATACTTTCGTAAAAAGTTTTTTGAACAAATTTCACACTGAAAAGGTTGTTTGCTCGTGTGAATGCACATTAAATCATACTTTCATAAAAAGTTTTTCGAACAAATTTCACACTGAAAAGGTTTTTTGCCGTTGTGAATGCGCATTAAATTATACTTTCGTAAAAAGTTTTAGAATAAATTTTACACTGAAAAGGTTTTTTGCCGGTTTTTGCCGGTGAATAATAATAAATCATACTTTTGTGAAAAGTTTTTTGAACAAATTTCACACTGAAAAGGTTTCTTTTGCCAGTGTGAATGCGCATTAAATCATACTTTTGTGAAAAGATTTTTGAACAAATTTTTACACCTAAAAGGTTTTTTGCTGGTGTGAATGCGCATTAAATTATACTTTTGTAAAAAGTTTTTTGAACAAATTTCACACTAAAAAGTTTTTTTTCCATTGTGAATGGGCGATAAATCATACTTTCGTAAAAAGTTTTTTGAACAAATTTCACACTGAAAAGGTTTTTTGCCGGTGTAAATGCGCATTAAATCATACTTTCGCAAAAAGTTTTTCAAACAAATTTCACACTAAAAAAGTTTTTTGCTGGTGTAAATGCGCATTAAATTATATTTTCGTAAAAGGTTTTTTATACAATTTTTACACTGAAAAGATTTTTTGCCGGTGTGAATGCGCATTAAATTATACTTTCGTGAAAAGTTTTTTAAACAAATTTCACACTAAAAAGGTTTTTTGCCGGTGTAAATGTGCATTAAATTATACTTTCGTAAAAAGTTTTTTGAACAAATTTCACACTGAAAAGGTTTTTTGCCGGTGTGAATGCGCAATAAATCGTACTTTCGTGAAAAGTTTTTCAAACAAATTTTACACTGATAATGTTTTTTGCCGGTGTGAATGCACATTAAATCATACTTTCGTGAAAAGTTTTTAGAACAAATTTCACACCGAAAAGGATTTTTGCCAGTGTGAATGCGCATTAAATCATACTGTTGTAAAAAGTTTTTTGAACAAATTTCACACTGAAAAGGTTTTTTGCCGGTGTGAATGCGCATTAAATCATACTTTTGTAAAAAGTTTTTTGAACAAATTTCACACTTAAACGGTTTTATGCTGGTGTAAATGCACATTAAATTATACTTTCGTAAAGAGTTTTTCGAACAACTTTTACACTAAAAAGAATTTTTGCCGGTGTGAATGCGCATTAAATCAAACTTTTGTGAAAAGTTTTTTGGACAATTTTACACCAAAAAGTTTTTTTGGCCGGTGTGAATGTGCAATAAATCATAATTTCGTGAATAGTTTTTCGAACAAATTTCACACTAAAAGGGTTTTTTGCCGGTGTGAATGCGCATTAAATCATACTTTCGTAAAAAGTTTTTCGAACAAATTTCACACTGAAAAGATTTTTTGCCGTTGTCAATGCGCATTAAAACATACTTTCTTAAAAAGTTTTTCGTACAAATTTTACACTGAAAAGGTTTTTTGCCAGTGTAAATGCGCATTAAATCATACTGTCGTAAAAAGTTTATCGAACAAATTTCACACTGAAAAGGTTTTTTGCCGGTGTGAATGCGCATTAAATCATACTTTCGTAAAAAGTTTATCAAATAAATTTTACACTGAAATGATTTTTTGCCGGTGTGAATGCGTATTAAATAATACTTTCGTAAAAAGTTTATCGAACAAATTTCACACTGAAAAGGTTGTTTGCCGGTGTGAATGCGCATTAAATCATAATTTCGTTAAAAGTTTTTCGAACAAATTTCACACTAAAAAAGGTTTTTTGCCGTTGTAAATGCGCATTAAATCATACTTTTGTGAAAAGTTTTTAAAACAAATTTAACACCGAAAAGGTTTTTTGCCGGTGTGAATGCGCATTAAATCATACTTTCGTAAAAAGTTTTTTGTACAAATTTCACACTAAAAAGGTTTTTTGCCGTTGTAAATGCGCATTAAATCATACTTTCGTAAAAAGTTTTTCGAACAAATTTCACACTAAAAAAGGTTTTTTGCCGTTGTAAATGCGCATTAAATCATACTTTTGTGAAAAGTTTTTAAAACAAATTTCACACCGAAAAGGTTTTTTGCCGGTGAGAATGCGCATTAAATCATACTTTCGTAAAAATTTTTTCGAACAAATTTTACACCGAAAAGGTTTTTTGCCGGTGTGAATGCGCATTAAATTATACTTTCGTAAAAAGTTTTTCGAACAAATTTTATACTGAAAAGGTTTTTTGCCGGTGTAAATGCGCAATAAATCATACTTTCGTGAAAAGTTTTTCAAATAAATTTTACACTGAAAAGGTTTTTTGCCGGTGTGAATGCGCATTAAATTATACTTTCGTAAAAAGTTTATCGAACAAATTTTACACTGAAAAGGTTTTTTGCCGGTGTGAATGCGCATTAAATCATACTTTCGTAAAAAATTTTTCGAACAAATTTTACACCGAAAAGGTTTATTGCCGGTGTGAATGCGCATTAAATTATACTTTCGTAAAAAGTTTTTCGAACAAATTTTACACTGAAAAGGTTTTTTGCCGGTGTAAATGCGCAATAAATCATACTTTCGTGAAAAGTTTTTCAAATAAATTTTACACTGAAAAGGTTTTTTGCCGGTGTGAATGCGCATTAAATTATACTTTCGTAAAAAGTTTTTCGAACAAATTTTACACTGAAAAGGCTTTTTGCCGGTGTGAATGCGCAATAAATCATACTTTCGTAAAAGGTTATTCGAACAAATTTTACACTAAAAATGTTTTTTGCCGGTGTAAATGTGCATTAAATCATACTTTCGTAAAAAGTTTTTCAAACAAATTACACACTGAAAAGGTTTTTGCCGGTGTGAATGCGCAATAAATCATACTTTCGTAAAAAGTTTTTTGAACAAATTTCACACTGAAAAGGTTGTTTGCTCGTGTGAATGCACATTAAATTATACTTTCGTGAAAAGTTTTTCGAACAAATTTCACACTGAAAAGGTTTTTTGCCGTTGTAAATGCGCATTAAATTATACTTTTGTAAAAAGTTTTAGAATAAATTTTACACTGAAAAGTTTTTTTGCCGGTTTTTGCCGGTGAATAATAATAAATTATACTTTTGTGAAAAGTTTTTTGAACAAATTTCACACTGAAAAGGTTTCTTTTGCCAGTGTGAATGCGCATTAAATCATACTTTTGTGAAAAGATTTTTGAACAAATTTTTACACCTAAAAGGTTTTTTGCTGGTGTGAATGCGCATTAAATTATACTTTTGTAAAAAGTTTTTTGAACAAATTTCACACTGAAAAGTTTTTTTTCCATTGTGAATGGGCGATAAATCATACTTTCGTAAAAAGTTTTTTGAACAAATTTCACACTGAAAAGGTTTTTTGCCGGTGTAAATGCGCATTAAATCATATTTTCGTAAAAGGTTTTTTATACAATTTTTACACTGAAAAGATTTTTTGCCGGTGTGAATGCGCATTAAATTATACTTTCGTGAAAGGTTTTTTAAACAAATTTCACACTAAAAAGGTTTTTTGCCGGTGTAAATGTGCATTAAATTATACTTTCGTAAAAAGTTTTTAGAACAAATTTCACACCGAAAAGGATTTTTGCCAGTGTGAATGCGCATTAAATCATACTGTTGTAAAAAGTTTTTTGAACAAATTTTACACTGAAAAGGTTTTTTGCCGGTGTGAATGCGCATTAAATCATACTTTTGTAAAAAGTTTTTTGAACAAATTTCACACTTAAACGGTTTTATGCTGGTGTAAATGCACATTAAATTATACTTTCGTAAAGAGTTTTTCGAACAACTTTTACACTAAAAAGAATTTTTGCCGGTGTGAATGCGCATTAAATCACACTTTTGTGAAAAGTTTTTTGGACAATTTTACACCAAAAAGTTTTTTTGGCCGGTGTGAATGTGCAATAAATCATAATTTCGTGAATAGTTTTTCGAACAAATTTCACACTAAAAGGGTTTTTTGCCGGTGTGAATGCGCATTAAATCATACTTTCGTAAAAAGTTTTTCGAACAAATTTCACACTGAAAAGATTTTTTGCCGTTGTCAATGCGCATTAAAACATACTTTCTTAAAAAGTTTTTCGTACAAATTTTACACTGAAAAGGTTTTTTGCCGGTGTAAATGCGCATTAAATTATACTGTCGTAAAAAGTTTATCGAACAAATTTCACACTGAAAAGGTTTTTTGCCGGTGTGAATGCGCATTAAATCATACTTTCGTAAAAAGTTTATCAAATAAATTTTACACTGAAATGATTTTTTGCCGGTGTGAATGCGTATTAAATAATACTTTCGTAAAAAGTTTATCGAACAAATTTCACACTGAAAAGGTTGTTTGCCGGTGTGAATGCGCATTAAATCATAATTTCGTTAAAAGTTTTTGGAACAAATTTCACACTAAAAAAGGTTTTTTGCCGTTGTAAATGCGCATTAAATCATACTTTTGTGAAAAGTTTTTAAAACAAATTTAACACCGAAAAGGTTTTTTGCCGGTGTGAATGCGCATTAAATCATACTTTTGTAAAAAGTTTTTTGTACAAATTTCACACTAAAAAGGTTTTTTGCCGTTGTAAATGCGCATTAAATCATACTTTCGTAAAAAGTTTTTCGAACAAATTTCACACTAAAAAAGGTTTTTTGCCGTTGTAAATGCGCATTAAATCATACTTTTGTGAAAAGTTTTTAAAACAAATTTCACACCGAAAAGGTTTTTTGCCGGTGTGAATGCGCACTAAATCATACTTTCGTAAAAATTTTTTCGAACAAATTTTACACCGAAAAGGTTTTTTGCCGGTGTGAATGCGCATTAAATTATACTTTTGTAAAAAGTTTTTCGAACAAATTTTACACTGAAAAGGTTTTTTGCCGGTGTAAATGCGCAATAAATCATACTTTCGTGAAAAGTTTTTTAAATAAATTTTACACTGAAAAGGTTTTTTGCCGGTGTGAATGCGCATTAAATTATACTTTCGTAAAAAGTTTATCGAACAAATTTTACACTGAAAAGGTTTTTTGCCGGTGTGAATGCGCAATAAATCATACTTTCGTAAAAGGTTATTCGAACAAATTTTACACTAAAAAGGTTTTTTGCCGGTGTAAATGCGCATTAAATCATACTTTCGTGAAAAGTTATTCGAACAAGCTTTACACCGAAAAGGTTTTTTGCCGGTGTGAATGCGCAATAAATCATACTTTTGTGAAAAGTTTTTCGAAAAAATTTTACACTAAAAAGGTTTTTTTCCGTTGTGAATGCGCGTTAAATCATACTTTCGTGAAAAGTTTTTTGAACAAATTTTACACTAAAAAGGTTTTCTGCCGGTGTGAATGCGCATTAAATCATACTATCGTGAAAAGTTTTTTGAACAAATTTTACACTGAAAAGATTTTTTGCCGTTGTCAATGCGCATTAAAACATACTTTCTTGAAAAGTTTTTCGTACAAATTTCACACTGAAAAGGTTTTTTGCCGGTGTGAATGCGTATTAAATAATACTTTCGTAAAAAGTTTATCGAACAAATTTCACACTAAAAAGGTTGTTAGCCGGTGTGAATGCGCATTAAATCATAATTTCGTAAAAAGTTTTTCGAACAAATTTCACACTGAAAAGATTTTTGCCGGTGTGAATGCGCATTAAATCATACTTTCGTAAAAAGTTTTTTGGAAAAATTTCACACTAAAAAGGTTTTTTGCTGGTTGAATGCGCACTAAATCATACTTTCGTAAAAAGTATTTCGAACAAATTTCACACTAAAAAGGTTTTTTGCCGTTGTAAATGCGCATTAAATTATACTTTCGTAAAAAGTTTTTCAAATAAATTTTACACTGAAAAGGTTTTTGCCGGTGTGAATGCGCATTAAATTATACTTTTGTAAAAAGTTTATCGAACAAATTTCACACTGAAAAGGTTTTTTGCCGGTGTGAATGCGCAATAAATCTTACTATTGTAAAAAGTTATTCAAACAAATTTTACACTTAAAAGGTTTTTTGCCGGTATGAATGCGCATTTAATCATATTTTCGTGAAAAGTTTTTCGAACAAATTTCACAGTGAAAAGGTTTTTTGCTGGTGTGAATGCGCATTAAATCATACTTTCATGAAAAGTTTTTCGAACAAAGTTCACACTGAAAAGGTTTTTTGCCGGTTTTTGTCGGTGTGAATGCGCATTAAATCATACTTTTGTGAAAAGTTTTTCGAAAAATTTTACACCGAAAAGGTTTTTTGCTGGTGTGAATGCGCAATAAATCATACTTTTGTAAAAAAGTTTTTTGAAAAAATTTCACACTGAAAAGGTTTTTTGCCGGTGTGAATGCGCATTAAATCATACTTTTGTGAAAAGTTTTTCGAACAAATTTCACACTGAAAAGGTTTTTTTCCGTTGTGAATGCGCGTTAAATCATACTTTCGTGATTAGTTTTTTGAACAAATTTTACACTGAAAAGGTTTTTGCCGGTGTGAATGCGCATTAAGTCATACTTTTGTGAAAAGTTTTTTGAACAATTTCACACTAAAAAGTTTTTTTGGACGGTGTGAATGCGCATTAAATCATACTTTCGTGAAAAGTTTTTTAAATAAATTTTACAAAGAAAAGCTTTTTTGCCGGTGTGAATGCGCATTAAATCATACTTTCGTAAACAGTTTTTCTTACAAATTTCAAACTTAAAAGGTTTTTTGCCGGTGTGAATGCGCATTATATCATACTTTCGTGAAAAGTTTCCCAAATAAATTTCACACTGAAAAGGTTTTTTGCCGGTGTAAATGCGCATTAAATCATACTTTTGTAGAAAGTTTATCGAACAAATTTCACACTAAAAAGGTTTTTTGCCAGTGTGAATGCGCAATAAATCATACTTTTGTAAAAAGTTTTTCAAACAAATTTCACACTAAAAAGGTTTTTTGCTTGTGTGAATGCGCATTAAATCATACTTTTATAAAAAGTTTTTCGAACAAAGTTCACACTGAAAAGGTTTTTTGCCGGTATTTGCCGGTGTGAATGCGCATTAAATCATACTTTCGTGAAAAGTTTTTCGAACAAGCTTTACACCGAAAAGTTTTTTTGCTGGTGTGAATGCGCAATAAATCATACTTTTGTAAAAAGTTTTTCGAAAAAATTTCACACTGAAAAGGTTTTTTGCCGGTGTAAATGCGCATTAAATCATACTTTCGTGAAAAGTTTTTTGAACAAATTTCACACTGAAAAGGTTTTTTTCCGTTGTGAATGCGCGTTAAATCATACTTCCGTAAAAAGTTTTTTAAACAAATTTCACACTGAAAAGGTTTTTTGCCGGTGTGAATGCGCATTAAATCATACTATCGTGAAAAAATTTTTGAACAAATTTCACACTGAAAAGACTTTTTGCCGTTGTCAATGCGCATTAAAACATACTTTCTTAAAAAGTTTTTTGTACAAATTTCGCACTAAAAAGGTTTTTTGCCGGTGTAAATGCGCATTAAATAATACTTTCGTAAAAAGTTTATCAAACAAATTTCACACTGAAATGATTTTTTGCTGGTGTGAATGCGTATTAAATAATACTTTCGTAAAAAGTTTATCGAACAAATTTCACACTAAAAAGGTTGTTTGCCGGTGTGAATGCGCATTAAATCATAATTTCAAAAAAAGTTTTTCGAACATATTTCACACTGAAAAGGTTTTTGCCGGTGTGAATGCGCATTAAATCATACTTTCGTAAAAAGTTTTTTGTACAAATTTCACACTATAAAGGTTTTTTGCTGGTTGAATGCGCATTAAATCATACTTTCGTAAAAAGTATTTCGAACAAATTTCACACTAAAAAAGGTTTTTTGCCGTTGTAAATGCGCATTAAATCATACTTTCTTGAAAAGTTTTTAAATCAAATTTCACACCGAAAAGGTTTTTTGCTGGTGTGAATGCGCATTAAATTATACTTTTGTGAAAAGTTTTTCAAACAAATTTCACACTGAAAAGAATTTTTGCCGGTGTGAATGCGCATTAAGTCATACTTTGGTGAAAAGTTTTTTGAACAATTTCACACTAAAAAGTTTTTTTGGACGGTGTGAATGCGCATTAAATTATACTTTTGTAAAAAGTTTTAGAATAAATTTTACACTGAAAAGGTTTTTTGCCGGTTTTTGCCGGTGAATAAATAATAAATTATACTTTTGTGAAAAGTTTTTTGAACAAATTTCACACTGAAAAGGTTTCTTTTGCCGGTGTAAATGCGCATTAAATTATACTTTTGTGAAAAGATTTTTGAACAAATTTTTACACTTAAAAGGTTTTTTGCTGGTGTGAATGCGCATTAAATTATACTTTCGTGAAAAGTTTTTTGAACAAATTTCACACTGAAAAGTTTTTTTTCCATTGTGAATGGGCGATAAATCATACTTTCGTAAAAAGTTTTTTGAACAAATTTCACACTGAAAAGGTTTTTTGCTGGTGTAAATGCGCATTAAATCATATTTTCGTGAAAGGTTTTTTAAACAATTTTTACACTGAAAAGATTTTTTGCCGGTGTAAATGCGCATTAAATTATACTTTTGTGAAAAGTTTTTCGAACAAATTTCACACTGAAAAGGTTTTTTTTGCCGAAGTAAATGCGCATTAAATCATACTTTTGTGAAAAGTTTTTCGAACAAATTTCACACTAAAAAGGTTTTTTTGCCGATGTGAATGCGCAATAATTCATACTTTCGTGAAAAGTTTTTTGAACAAATTTCACCCTAAAAAGGTTTTTTGCCGTTGTGAATGCGCATTAAATCATACTTTCGTGAAAAGTTTTTCAAATAAATTTAACACTGAAAAGGTTTTTTGCCGGTGTGAATGCGCATTAAATCATACTTTCGTAAAAAGTTTTTCGAAACAATTTCACACTGAAAAGGTTTTTTGCTGGTGTGAATGCGCATTAAATCATACTTTCGTAAAAAGTTTTTTGAAAAAATTTCACAGTAAAAAGGTTTTTTGCCGGTGTGAATGCGCATTAAATCATACTTTCGTAAAAAGTTCTTTGAACAAATTTTACAATAAAAAGGTTTTTTGCCGTTGTGAATGCGCATGTGTCTCGTGTAATAAGATTGTTGCAAAAAGTTTTTCGAACTTTCACACTTGAACAGTTTTTGGCCGATTGGAATGCATACGTGAGTTTTTAAAGTACAACAACATGAAAAGTTTTTCGAACAAATTTTACACTAAAAAGGTTTTTTGCCGGTGTGAATGCGCATTAAATCATACTTTTGTAAAAAGTTTTTCAAATAAATTTTACACTGAAAAGATTTTTGCCGGTGTTAATGCGCATTAAATCATACTTTCGTAAAAAGTTTTTTTAACAAATTTCACACTAAAAAGGTTTTTTGCTTGTGTAAATGCGCATTAAATCATACTTTTATAAAAAGTTTTTCGAACAAAGTTCACACTGAAAAGGTTTTTTGCCGGTATTTGCCGGTGTAAATGCGCATTAAATCATACTTTCGTGAAAAGTTTTTCGAACAAGCTTTACACCGAAAAGTTTTTTTGCTGGTGTGAATGCGCAATAAATCATACTTTTGTAAAAAGTTTTTCGAAAAAATTTCACACTGAAAAGGTTTTTTGCCGGTGTAAATGCGCATTAAATCATACTTTCGTGAAAAGTTTTTTGAACAAATTTCACACTGAAAAGGTTTTTTTCCGTTGTGAATGCGCGTTAAATCATACTTTCGTAAAAAGTTTTTTAAACAAATTTCACAGTGAAAAGGTTTTTTGCCGGTGTGAATGCGCATTAAAACATACTTTCTTAAAAAGTTTTTTGTACAAATTTCGCACTGAAAAGGTTTTTTGCCGGTGTAAATGCGCATTAAATAATACTTTCGTAAAAAGTTTATCAAACAAATTTCACACTGAAATGATTTTTTGCTGGTGTGAATGCGTATTAAATAATACTTTCGTAAAAAGTTTATCGAACAAATTTCACACTAAAAAGGTTGTTTGCCGGTGTGAATGCGCATTAAATCATAATTTCAAAAAAAGTTTTTCGAACATATTTCACACTGAAAAGGTTTTTGCCGGTGTGAATGCGCATTAAATCATACTTTCGTAAAAAGTTTTTTGTACAAATTTCACACTAAAAAGGTTTTTTGCTGGTTGAATGCGCATTAAATCTTACTTTCGTAAAAAGTATTTCGAACAAATTTCACACTAAAAAAGGTTTTTTGCCGTTGTAAATGCGCATTAAATTATACTTTCTTGAAAAGTTTTTAAATCAAATTTCACACCGAAAAGGTTTTTTGCTGGTGTGAATGCGCATTAAATTATACTTTTGTAAAAAGTTTTTCGAACAAATTTCACACTGAAAAGAATTTTTGCCGGTGTGAATGCGCATTAAGTCATACTTTTGTGAAAAGTTTTTTGAACAATTTCACACTAAAAAGTTTTTTTGGACAGTGTGAATGCGCATTAAATTATACTTTTGTAAAAAGTTTTAGAATAAATTTTACACTGAAAAGGTTTTTTGCCGGTTTTTGCCGGTGAATAAATAATAAATTATACTTTTGTGAAAAGTTTTTTGAACAAATTTCACACTGAAAAGGTTTCTTTTGCCGGTGTAAATGCGCATTAAATTATACTTTTGTGAAAAGATTTTTGAACAAATTTTTACACTTAAAAGGTTTTTTGCTGGTGTGAATGCGCATTAAATTATACTTTCGTGAAAAGTTTTTTGAACAAATTTCACACTGAAAAGTTTTTTTTCCATTGTGAATGGGCGATAAATCATACTTTCGTAAAAAGTTTTTTGAACAAATTTCACACTGAAAAGGTTTTTTGCCGGTGTAAATGCGCATTAAATCATACTTTCGCAAAAAGTTTTTCAAACAAATTTCACACTAAAAAGGTTTTTTGCTGGTGTAAATGCGCATTAAATCATATTTTCGTGAAAGGTTTTTTAAACAATTTTTACACTGAAAAGATTTTTTGCCGGTGTAAATGCGCATTAAATTATACTTTTGTGAAAAGTTTTTCGAACAAATTTCACACTGAAAAGGTTTTTTTTGCCGAAGTAAATGCGCATTAAATCATACTTTTGTGAAAAGTTTTTCGAACAAATTTCACACTAAAAAGGTTTTTTTGCCGATGTGAATGCGCAATAATTCATACTTTCGTGAAAAGTTTTTTGAACAAATTTCACCCTAAAAAGGTTTTTTGCCGTTGTGAATGCGCATTAAATCATACTTTCGTGAAAAGTTTTTCAAATAAATTTCACACTGAAAAGGTTTTTTGCCGGTGTGAATGCGCATTAAATCATACTTTCGTAAAAAGTTTTTCGAAACAATTTCACACTGAAAAGGTTTTTTGCTGGTGTGAATGTGCATTAAATCATACTTTCGTAAAAAGTTTTTTGAAAAAATTTCACAGTAAAAAGGTTTTTTGCCGGTGTGAATGCGCATTAAATCATACTTTCGTAAAAAGTTCTTTGAACAAATTTTACAATAAAAAGGTTTTTTGCCGTTGTGAATGCGCATGTGTCTCGTGTAATAAGATTGTTGCAAAAAGTTTTTCGAACTTTCACACTTGAACAGTTTTTGGCCGATTGGAATGCATACGTGAGTTTTTAAAGTACAACAACATAAAAAGTTTTTCGAACAAATTTTACACTAAAAAGGTTTTTTGCCGGTGTGAATGCGCATTAAATCATACTTTTGTGAAAAGTTTTTCAAATAAATTTTACACTGAAAAGGTTTTTTGCCGGTGTTAATGCGCATTAAATCATACTTTCGTAAAAAGTTTTTTTAACAAATTTCACACTGAAAAGGTTTTTTGCTGGTGTGAATGCGTATTAAATCATACTTTCGTGAAAGGATTTTTGAACAAATTTCACACTGAAAAGGTTTTTTGCCGGTTGAATGCGCATTAAATCATACTTTCGTAAAAAGTTTTTCGAAAAAATTTCACACTGAAAAGGTTTTTTTTGCCGGTGTGAATGCGCATTAAATAATACTTTCGTAAAAAGTTTTTTGAACAAATTTCACACTAAAAAGGTTTTTTGCTGGTGTGAATGCGCATTAAATGATACTTTAGTGAAAAGATTTTTGAACAAATTTCACACTGAAAAGGTTTTTTAACAGTGTGAATGCGCATTAAATAATACTTATGTAAAAAGTTTTTCGAACAGATTTCACACTGAAAAGGTTTTTTTTGCCGGTGTGAATGCGCATTAAATCATACTTTCGTGAAAAGTTTTTCGAACAAATTTTACACTGAAAAGGTTTTTTGCCGGTGTGTATGCGCATTAAATTATAATTTTGTGAAAAGTTTTTTGAACAAATTTCACACTGAAAAGGTTTTTTGCCGGTTTTTGCCGGTGTAAATGCGCATTAAATCATACTTTCGTAAAAAGTTTTGCAAACAAATTTTACACTAAAAAGTTTTTTTGCCGTTGTGAATGCGCATTAAATCATACTTTCGTGAATAGTTTTTTTAACAAATTTCACACTTGAACGGTTTTATGCTGGTGTAAATGCACAATAAATTATACTTTCGTTAAAAGTTTTTCGAAAAAATTTCACACTGATAAGGTTTTTTGCCGGTGTGAATGCGCATTAGATCATACTTTCGTAAAAAAATTTTCGAACAAATTTCACACTAAAAAGGTTTTTTGCCGGTGTGAATCATATTTTTGTGAAAAGTTTTTTAAACACATTTCACACTGAAAAGGTTTTTTGCCGGTGTGAATGCGCATTAAATCATACTTTTGGGATAAGTGTTTTGAACAAATTTTACACTTGAACGGTTTTATGCTGGTGTAAATGCACATTAAATCATACTTTGGTGAAAAGTTTTTTGAAAAAATTTCACACCGATAAGGTTTTTTGCCGCTGTGAATGCGCATTAAATCATGCTTTCGTGAAAAGTTTTTCGAACAAATTTCACACTGGAAGGTTTTTTGCCGGTGTGAATGCATATTAAATCATACTTTCGTGAAAATTTTTTGAAAAAAATTTTACACTAAAAAGGTTTTTTTCCGGTGTAAATGCGCATTAAATCATACTTTTGTAAAAAGTTTTTCGAACAAATTTCACACTAAAAAGGTTTTTTTTGCCGATGTGAATGCGAATTAAATCATACTTTTGTGAAAAGTTTTTCGAACAAATTTCACACTAAAAAGGTTTTTTGCCGGTGTGAATCATATTTTCGTGAAAAGTTTTTTAAACACATTTCACACTAAAAAGGTTTTTTGCCGGTGTGAATGCGCATTAAATCATACTTTCGTAAAAAGTTTTTCTAACAAATTTTACACTGAAAAGGTTTTTTGCCGTTGTGAATGCGCGTTAATTCATACTTTCGTAAAAAGTTTTTCGAACAAATTTCACACTGAAAAGGTTTTTTGCCGGTGTGAATGCGCATTAAATAATACTTTTGTGAAAAGTTTTTCAAACAAATTTCACACTGATAAGGATTTTTTCCGGTGTGAATGCGCTTTAAATCATACTTTTGTGAAAAGTTTTTCGAACAAATTTCACACTGAAAAGGTTTTTTGCCGGTTTGAATTCGCATTAAATCATACTTTCGTGAAAAGTTTTTCGAACAAATTTCACACTGAAAAGGTTTTTTGCCGGTTTTTGTCGGTGTAAATGCACATTAAATCATACTTAGGTGAAAAGTTTTTCAAACAAATTTCACACCGAAAAGGTTTTTTGCCGGTGTGAATGCGCAATAAATTATACTTTTGTGAAAAGTTTTTTAAACAAATTTCACACTAAAAAGGTTTTTTTTGCCGGTGTGAATGCGCATTAAATCATACTTTCGTAAAAAGTTTTTTGAACAAATTTCACACTTAAAAGGTTTTTTGCTGGTGTAAATGCGCATTAAATTATACTTTCGTGAAAAGTTTTTTGAACAAATTTCACACTAAAAAATTTTTTGCCATTGTGAATGGGCGTTAAATCATACTTTCGTGCAAAGTTTTTCGAACAAATTTCACACTGAAAAGGTTTTTTTCTGGTGTAAATGCGCATTATATCATACTTTCGCGAAAAGTTTTTCGAACAAATTTCACACTAAAAAGGTTTTTTGCTGGTGTAAATCCGCATTAAATCATATTTTCGTAAAAAATTTTTTAAACAAATTTTACACTGAAAAGATTTTTTGCCGTTGTGAATGCGCAATAAATCATACTTTCGTGAAAAGTTTTTTGAACAAATTTCACACTGAAAAGGTTTTTTGCCGGTGTGAATTCGCATTAAATCATATTTTCGTGAAAAGTTTTTTGAACAAATTTCACACTGAAAAGTTTTTTTGCCATTGTGAATGGGCGTTAAATCATACTTTCGTAAAAAGTTTTTTGAACAAATTTCACACTTAAAAGGTTTTTTGCTGGTGTAAATGCGCATTAAATTATACTTTCGTGAAAAGTTTTTTGAACAAATTTCACACTAAAAAATTTTTTGCCATTGTGAATGGGCGTTAAATCATACTTTCGTGCAAAGTTTTTCGAACAAATTTCACACTGAAAAGGTTTTTTTCTGGTGTAAATGCGCATTATATCATACTTTCGCGAAAAGTTTTTCGAACAAATTTTACACTAAAAAGGTTTTTTGCTGGTGTAAATCCGCATTAAATCATATTTTCGTAAAAAGTTTTTTAAACAAATTTTACACTAAAAAGGTTTTTTGCCGTTGTAAATGCGCGTTAAATCATACTTTCGTGAATAGTTTTTTTAACAAATTTCACACTTGAACGGTTTTATGCTGGTGTAAATGCACAATAAATTATACTTTCGTGAAAATTTTTTCGAAAAAATTTCATACTGATAAGGTTTTTTGCCGGTGTGAATGCGCATTAAATCATACTTTCGTAAAGAGTTTTTCGAACAAATTTCACACTGAAAAGGTTTTTTGCCGATGTAAATGCGCATTAAATCATACTTTTGTGAAAAGTTTTTCGAACAAATTTCACACTAAAAAGTTTTTTGCCGGTGTGAATGCGCATTAAATCATACTTTCGTAAAAAGTTTTTCGAACAAATTTAACACTGAAAAGGTTTTTTGCCGGTGTAAATTCGCAATAAATCATACTTTCGTAAAAAGCTTTTCGAAAAAATTTCACACTGAAAAGGTTTTTTGCCGGTGTGAATGCGCATTAAATAATACTTTTGTGAAAAGTTTTTCAAACAAATTTCACACTGATAAGGATTTTTGCCGGTGTGAATGCGCATTAAATCATACTTTTGTGAAAAGTTTTTTGAACAAATTTCACACTAAAAAAGTTTTTTGCCGGTTTGAATTTGCATTAAATCATACTTTCGTGAAAAGTTTTACGAACAAATTTTACACTAAAAAGGTTTTTTGCCGTTGTGAATGCGCGTTAAATCATACTTTCGTGAATAGTTTTTTTAACAAATTTCACACTTGAACGGTTTTATGCTGGTGTAAATGCACAATAACTTATACTTTCGTGAAAAGTTTTTCAAAAAAATTTCACACCGATAAGGTTTTTTGCCGGTGTAAATGCGCATTAAATTATACTTTCGTTAAAAGTTTTTCGAACAAATTTCACACTTGAACGGTTTTATGCTGGTGTAAATGCACATTAAATCATAATTGGGTGAAAAGTTTTTGGAAAAAATTTTACACTGATAAGGTTTTTGCCGGTGTGAATGCTTATTAAATCATATATTGTAAAAAGTTTTTCGAATAAAATTTCACACTAAAAAGGTTTTTTTTGCCGATGTGAATGCGCATTAAATCATACTTTCGTGAAAAGTTTTTCGAACAAATTTAACACTGAAAAGGTTTTTTGCCGGTGTAAATGCGCAATAAATCATACTTTAGTGAAAAGTTTTTCGAACAAATTTCACACTGAGAAGGTTTTTTGCCGGTGTGAATGCGCATTAAATAATACTTTTGTGAAAAGTTTTTCTAACAAATTTCACACTAGAAAGGTTTTTTGCCGGTGTGAATGCGCAATAAATCATACTTTCGTGATAAGTTTTTTAAACAAATTTTACACTGAAAAGGTTTTTTGCCAGTGTGAATGCGTATTAAATCATACTTTCGTGAAAAGTTTTACGAACAAATTTTACACTAAAAAGGTTTTTTGCCGTTGTGAATGCGCGTTAAATCATACTTTCGTGAATAGTTTTTTTAACAAATTTCACACTTGAACGGTTTTATGCTGGTGTAAATGCACAATAAATTATACTTTCGTGAAAAGTTTTTTAAAAAAATTTCACACCGATAAGGTTTTTTGCCGGTGTGAATGCGCATTAAATCATACTTTCGTGAAAAGTTTTTCGAACAAATTTTACACTGAAAAGGTTTTTTTGCCGATGTGAATGCGCATTAATTCATACTTTCGTGAAAAGTTTTTCGAACAGATTTCACACTGAAAAGGTTTTTTGCTGGTCTGAATGCGCATTAAATCATACTTTCGTGAAAAGTTTTTTAAAAAAATTTTACACTAAATAGGTTTTTTGCCGGTGTGAATGCGCATTAAATCATACTTTCGTTAAAAGTTTTTTGAACAAATTTCACACTAAAAAGGTTTTTTGCCGGTGTGAATGCATATTATATAACACTTTTAAAAAGTTTTTTGAACAAATTTCACACTCGAACGGTTTTATGCCGGTGTAAGTGCGCATGTATCTCGTGTAATAAGATTGTTGCAAAAAGTTTTTCGAACTTTCACACTTAAACAGTTTTTTGCCGATTGGAATGCATACGTGAGTTTTAAAAGTACAACTACATGAAAAGTTTTTCAAACAAATTTCACACTGCAAAGGTTTTTTGCCGGTGTGAATGCACATTAAATCATATTTTCGTAAAAAGTTTTTCGAACAAATTTTACACTAAAAAGGTTTTTTGTCGTTGTGAATGCGCGTTAAATTATACTTTTGTGAATAGTTTTTTTAACAAATTTCACACTTGAACGGTTTTATGCTGGTGTAAATGCACAATAAATTATACTTTCGTGAAAAGTTTTTCGAACAAATTTCACCCTAAAAAGGTTTTTTGCCGGTGTGAATCATATTTTCGTGAAAAGTTTTTTGAACACTTTTCACACTGAAAAGGTATTTTGCCGGTGTGAATGCGCATTAAATTATACTTTCGTTAAAAGTTTTTCTAACAAATTTTACACTGAAAAAGTTTTTTGCCATTGTGAATGCGCGTTAATTCATACTTTAGTAAAAAGTTTTTTGAACAAATTTCACACTGAAAAGGTTTTTTGACGATGTAAATGCGCATTAAATCATACTTTCGTGAAAAGTTTTTCGAACAAATTTCACACTAAAAAGGTTTTTTGCCGGTGTAAATGCGCATTAAATCATACTTTCGTAAAAAGTTTTTTGAACAAATTTAACACTGAAAAGGTTTTTTGCCGGTGTAAATGCGCAATAAATCATACTTTCGTAAAAAGTTTTTTGAACAAATTTCACACTGAGAAGGTTTTTTGCCGGTGTGAATGCGCATTAAATAATACTTTTGTGAAAAGTTTTTCAAAACAAATTTCACACCGATAAGGATTTTTGCCGGTGTGAATGCGCATTAAATCATACTTTTGTATCAAGTTTTTTGAACAAATTTCACACTGAAAAGGTTTTTTGCCGGTTTGAATTCGCATTAAATCATACTTTCGTGAAAAGTTTTTCGAACAAATTTCAGACTGAAAAGGTTTTTTTCCGGTTTTTGCCGGTGTAAATGCACATTAAATCATACTTTGGTAAAAAATTTTTCAAACAAATTTCACACTGAAAAGGTTTTTTGCCGGTGTGAATGCGCAATAAATCATACTTTCGTGAAAAGTTTTTTGAACAAATTTTACACTGAAAAGGTTTTTGCCGGTGTGAATGCGCAATAAATCATACTTTCGTGAAAAGTTTTTTGAACAAATTTCACACTGAAAAGGTTTTTTGCTGGTGTGAATGCACATTAAATCATACTTTTGTGAAAAGTTTTTCGAACAAATTTCACACTGAAAAGGTTTTTTGCCGTTGTGAATGCGCATTAAATTATACTTTCGTAAAAAGTTTTTAGAATAAATTTTACACTGAAAAGGTTTTTTGCCGGTTTTTGCCGGTGTAAATGCACATTAAATCATACTTTGGTGAAAAGTTTTTTAAACAAATTTCACACTGAAAAGGTTTTTTGCCGGTGTGAATGCGCAATAAAGTATACTTTTGTGAAAAGTTTTTTGAACAAATTTTACACTAAAAAGGTTTTTTTTGCCGGTGTGAATGCGCATTAAATCATACTTTTGTGAAAAGATTTTGGAACAAATTTTTACACTTAATAGGTTTTTTGCTGGTGTGAATGCGCATTAAATTATACTTTCGTGATAAGTTTTTTGAACAAATTTCACACTGAAAAGTTTTTTTTCCATTGTGAATGGGCGTTAAATCATACTTTCGTAAAAAGTTTTTTGAACAAATTTCACACTAAAAAGGTTTTTTGCCGGTGTAAATGCGCATTAAATCATACTTTCGCGAAAAGTTTTTCAAACAAATTTCACACTAAAAAGGTTTTTTGCTGGTGTAAATGCGCATTAAATCATATTTTCGTGAAAAGTTTTTTAAACAAATTTTACACTGAAAAGATTTTTTGCCGGTGTGAATGCGCATTAAATCATACTTTCGTGAAAAGTTTTTCGAACAAATTTCACACTGAAAAGGTTTTTTTTGCCGGTGTAAATGCGCATTAAATCATACTTTTGTGAAAAGTTTTTCGAACAAATTTCACACTAAAAATGTTTTTTTGCCTGAATGCGCATTAATTCATACGTTCGTGAAAAGTTTTTTGAACAAATTTCACACTGAAAAGGTTTTTTGCCGTTGTGAATTCGCATTAAATCATTCTTTCGTGAAAAGTTTTTAGAACAAATTTCACACTGAAAAGGTTTTTTGCCGGTGTAAATGCGCAATAAATCATACTTTCGTGAAAAGTTTTTTGTACAAATTTCACACTAAAAAGGTTTTTTGCTGGTGTGAATGCCGATTAAATTATACTTTTGTGAAAATTTTTCAAACAAATTTCACACTGAAAAGAATTTTTGCCGGTGTGAATGCGCATTAAGTCATACTTTTGTGAAGTTTTTTGAACAATTTCACACTAAAAAATTTTTTTGGACGGTGTAAATGCGCATTAAATCATACTTTCGTGAAAAGTTTTTTAAATAAATTTTACAAAGAAAAGCTTTTTTGCCGGTGTGAATGCGCATTAAATCAAACTTTCGTAAACAGTTTTTCTTACAAATTTCAAACTTAAAAGGTTTTTTGCCGGTGTGAATGCGAATTATATCATACTTTCGTGAAAAGTTTTCCAAATAAATTTCACACTGAAAAGGTTTTTTGCCGGTGTGAATGCGCATTAAATCATACTTTTTTAGTAAGTTTATCGAACAAATTTCACACTGAAAAGGTTTTTTGCCGGTGTAAATGCGCATTAAATCATACTTTCGTAAAAAGTTTTTCAAACAAATTTTACACTAAAAAGGTTTTTTGCCGGTGTGAATGCGCATTAAATCATATTTTCGTGAAAAGTTTTTCCTACAAATTTCACACTAAAAAGATTTTTGCCAGTATAAATGCGCATTAAATCATACTTTCGTGAAAAGTTTTTCAAACAAATTACACACTGAAAAGGTTTTTGCCGGTGTGAATGCGCAATAAATCATACTTTCGTAAAAAGTTTTTTGAACAAATTTCCCACTGAAAAGGTTTTTTGCTCGTGTGAATGCACATTAAATCATACTTTCGTGAAAAGTTTTTCGAACAAATTTCACACTGAAAAGGTTTTTTGCCGTTGTGAATGCGCATTAAATTATACTTTTGTAAAAAGTTTTAGAATAAATTTTACACTAAAAGGTTTTTTGCCGGTTTTTGCCGGTGAATAAATAATAAATTATACTTTTGTGAAAAGTTTTTTGAACAAATTTCACACTGAAAAGGTTTCTTTTGCCGGTGTAAATGCGCATTAAATTATACTTTTGTGAAAAGATTTTTGAACAAATTTTTACACTTAAAAGGTTTTTTGCTGGTGTGAATGCGCATTAAATTATACTTTCGTGAAAAGTTTTTTGAACAAATTTCACACTGAAAATTTTTTTTTCCATTTTGAATGGGCGATAAATCATACTTCCGTAAAAAGTTTTTTGAAAAATTTTTACACTGAAAAGATTTTTTGCCGGTGTAAATGCGATTTAAATTATACTTTCGTAAAAAGTTTTTCGAACAAATTTCACACTGAAAAGGTTTTTTTTGCCGAAGTAAATGCGCATTAAATCATACTTTTGTGAAAAGTTTTTCGAACAAATTTCACACTAAAAAGGTTTTTTTGCCGATGTGAATGCGCAATAATTCATACTTTCGTG
This sequence comes from Agelastica alni, assembly GCA_950111635.1. Classification (NCBI taxonomy): domain Eukaryota; kingdom Metazoa; phylum Arthropoda; class Insecta; order Coleoptera; family Chrysomelidae; genus Agelastica; species Agelastica alni. Next base: position 72,098,561 of record OX467710.1, on the reverse strand, counting down.
AAAAGTTTTTTGAACAAATTTCACACTGAAAAGGTTTTTTGCCGTTGTAAATGCGCATTAAATCATACTTTCGTAAAAAGTTTTTCGAAACAATTTGACACTGAAAAGGTTTTTTGCTGGTGTGAATGCGCATTAAATCATACTTTCGTAAAAAGTTTTTTGAAAAAATTTCACAGTAAAAAGGTTTTTTGCCGGTGTAAATGCGCATTAAATCATACTTTCGTAAAAAGTTCTTTGAACAAATTTTACAATAAAAAGGTTTTTTGCCGTTGTGAATGCGCATGTGTCTTGTGTAATAAGATTGTTGCAAAAAGTTTTTCGAACTTTCACACTTGAACAGTTTTTGGCCGATTGGAATGCATACGTGAGTTTTTAAAGTACAACAACATGAAAAGTTTTTCGAACAAATTTTACACTAAAAAGGTTTTTTGCCGGTGTGAATGCGCATTAAATCATACTTTTGTGAAAAGTTTTTCAAATAAATTTTACACTGAAAAGGTTTTTTGCCGGTGTTAATGCGCATTAAATAATACTTTCGTAAAAAGTTTTTTGAACAAATTTCACACTAAAAAAGTTTTTTGCTGGTGTGAATGCGCATTAAATGATACTTTAGTGAAAAGATTTTCGAACAAATTTCACACTGAAAAGGTTTTTTAACAGTGTGAATGCGCATTAAATAATACTTTTGTAAAAAATTTTTCGAACAGATTTCACACTGAAAAGGTTTTTTTGCCGGTGTGAATGCGCATTAAATCATACTTTCGTAAAAAGTTTTTCTAACAAATTTTACACTGAAAAGGTTTTTTGCCGTTGTGAATGCGCGTTAATTCATACTTTCGTAAAAAGTTTTTCGAACACATTTCACACTGAAAAGGTTTTTTGCCGGTGTGAATGCGCATTAAATAATACTTTTGTGAAAAGTTTTTCAAACAAATTTCACACTGATAAGGATTTTTGCCGGTGTGAATGCGCTTTAAATCATACTTTTGTGAAAAGTTTTTCGAACAAATTTCACACTGAAAAGGTTTTTTGCCGGTTTAAATTCGCATTAAATCATACTTTCGTGAAAAGTTTTTCGAACAAATTTCACACTGAAAAGGTTTTTTGCCGGTTTTTGTCGGTGTAAATGCGCATTAAATCATACTTTCGTAAAAAGTTTTGCAAACAAATTTTACAATAAAAAGGTTTTTTGCCGTTGTGAATGCGCGTTAAATCATACTTTTGTGAATAGTTTTTTTAACAAATTACACACTTGAACGGTTTTATGCTGGTGTAAATGCACAATAAATTATACTTTCGTAAAAAGTTTTTCGAACAAATTTCACACTAAAAAGGTTTTTTGCCGGTGTGAATCATATTTTTGTGAAAAGTTTTTTAAACACATTTCACACTGAAAAGGTTTTTTGCCGGTGTGAATGCGCATTAAATCATACTTTTGGGATAAGTGTTTTAAACAAATTTTACACTTGAACGGTTTTATGCTGGTGTAAATGCACATTAAATCATACTTTGGTGAAAAGTTTTTTGAAAAAATTTCACACTGATAAGGTTTTTTGCCGCTGTGAATGCGCATTAAATCATGCTTTCGTGAAAAGTTTTTCGAACAAATTTCACACTGGAAGGTTTTTTGCCGGTGTGAATGCATATTAAATCATACTTTCGTGAAAATTTTTTGAAAAAATTTTACACTAAAAAGGTTTTTTTCCGGTGTAAATGCGCATTAAATCATACTTTTGTAAAGAGTTTTTCGAACAAATTTCACACTGAAAAGGTTTTTTTTGCCGATGTGAATGCGAATTAAATCATACTTTTGTGAAAAGTTTTTCGAACAAATTTCACACTAAAAAGGTTTTTTGCCGGTGTGAATCATATTTTCGTGAAAAGTTTTTTGAACACATTTCACACTGAAAAGGTTTTTTGCCGGTGTGAATGCGCATTAAATCATACTTTCGTAAAAAGTTTTTCTAACAAATTTTACACTGAAAAGGTTTTTTGCCGTTGTGAATGCGTGTTAATTCATACTTTCGTAAAAAGTTTTTCGAACACATTTCACACTGAAAAGGTTTTTTGCCGGTGTGAATGCGCATTAAATAATACTTTTGTGAAAAGTTTTTCAAACAAATTTCACACTGATAAGGATTTTTGCCGGTGTGAATGCGCTTTAAATCATACTTTTGTGAAAAGTTTTTCAAACAAATTTCACACTGATAAGGATTTTTGCCGGTGTGAATGCGCTTTAAATCATACTTTCGTGAAAAGTTTTTCGAACAAATTTCACATTGAAAAGGTTTTTTGCCGGTTTTTGTCGGTGTAAATGCACATTAAATCATACTTTGGTAAAAAGTTTTTCAAACAAATTTCACACCGAAAAGGTTTTTTGCCGGTGTGAATGCGCAATAAATTATACTTTTGTGAAAAGTTTTTTGAACAAATTTCACACCAAAAAGGTTTTTTTTGCCGGTGTGAATGCGCATTAAATCATACTTTCGTAAAAGTTTTTTGAACAAATTTCACACTTAAAAGGTTTTTTGCTGGTGTAAATGCGCATTAAATTATACTTTCGTGAAAAGTTTTTTGAACAAATTTCACACTAAAAAGTTTTTTTGCCATTGTGAATGGGCGTGTTAAATCATACTTTCGTGGAAAGTTTTTCGAACAAATTTCACACTGAAAAGGTTTTTTTCTGGTGTAAATGCGCATTATATCATACTTTCGCGAAAAGTTTTTCGAACAAATTTCACACTAAAAGGTTTTTTGCTGGTGTAAATCCGCATTAAATCATATTTTCGTAAAAAGTTTTTTTAAACAAATTTTACACTGAAAAGATTTTTTGCCGTTGGTGAATTCGCAATAAATCATACTTTCGTGAAAAGTTTTTTGAACAAATTTCACACTGAAAAGTTTTTTTGCCATTGTGAATGGGCGTTAAATCATACTTCGTGCAAAGTTTTCGAACAAATTTCACACTGAAAAGGTTTTTTGCCGGTGTGAATCATATTTTCGTGAAAAGTTTTTTGAACACATTTCACACTGAAAAGGTTTTTTGCCGGTGTGAATGCGCATTAAATCATACTTTCGTAAAAAATTTTTTGAACAAATTTCACACTTAAAAGGTTTTTTGCTGGTGTAAATGCGCATTAACTTATACTTTCGTGAAAAGTTTTTTTGAACAAATTTCACACTAAAAAGTTTTTTTGCCATTGTGAATGGCGTTAAATCATACTTTCGTGCAAAGTTTTTCGAACAAATTTCACACTGAAAAGGTTTTTTTCTGGTGTAAATGCGCATTATATCATACTTTCGCTAAAAGTTTTTCGAACAAATTTCACACTAAAAAGGTTTTTTGCTGGTGTAAATCCGCATTAAATCATATTTTCGTAAAAAGTTTTTTAAACAAATTTTACACTGAAAAGATTTTTGCCGTTGTGAATTCGCAATAAATCATACTTTCGTGAAAAGTTTTTGAACAAATTTCACACTGAAAAGTTTTTTTTGCCATTGTGAATGGGCGTTAAATCATACTTTCGTGCAAAGTTTTTCGAACAAATTTCACACTGAAAAGGTTTTTTTCTGGTGTAAATGCGCATTATATCATACTTTCGCGAAAAGTTTTTCGAACAAATTTCACACTAAAAAGGTTTTTTGCTGGTGTAAATCCGCATTAAATCATATTTTCGTAAAAAGTTTTTTAAACAAATTTTACACTGAAAAGGTTTTTTGCCGGTGTGAATACGCATTAAATCATATTTTCGTGAAAAGTTTTTTGAACAAATTTCACACTGAAAAGTTTTTTTGCCATTGTGAATGGGCGTTAAATCATACTTTCGTGCAAATTTTTCGAACAAATTTCACACTGAAAAGGTTTTTTGCCGGTGTGAATCATATTTTCGTGAAAAGTTTTTTGAACACATTTCACACTGAAAAGGTTTTTTGCCGGTGTGAATGCGCATTAAATCATACTTTCGTAAAAAGTTTTTTCTAACAAATTTTACACTGAAAAGGTTTTTTTGCCGTTGTGAATGCGCGTTAATTCATACTTTCGTAAAAAGTTTTTCGAACACATTTCACACTGAAAAGGGTTTTTTGCCGGTGTGAATGCGCATTAAATAATACTTTTGTTAAAAGTTTTTCAAACAAATTTCACACTGATAAGGATTTTTGCCGGTGTGAATGCGCTTTAAATCATACTTTTGTGAAAAGTTTTTCGAACAAATTTCACACTGAAAAGGTTTTTTGCCGGTTTGAATTCGCATTAAATCATACTTTCGTGAAAAGTTTTTCGAACAAATTTCACACTGAAAAGGTTTTTTGCCGGTTTTTTGTCGGTGTAAATGCACATTAAATCATACTTTGGTGAAAAGTTTTTCAAACAAATTTCACACCGAAAAGGTTTTTTGCCGGTGTGAATGCGCAATAAATTATACTTTTGTGAAAAGTTTTTTGAACAAATTTCACACCAAAAAGGTTTTTTTTTGCCGGTGTGAATGCGCATTAAATCATACTTTCGTAAAAAGTTTTTTGAACAAATTTCACACTTAAAAGGTTTTTTGCTGGTGTAAATGCGCATTAAATTATACTTTCGTAAAAAGTTTTTTGAACAAATTTCACACTAAAAAGTTTTTTTGCCATTGTGAATGGGCGTTAAATCATACTTTCGTGCAAAGTTTTTCGAACAAATTTCACACTGAAAAGGTTTTTTTCTGGTGTAAATGCGCATTATATCATACTTTCGCGAAAGTTTTTCGAACAAATTTCACACTAAAAAGGTTTTTTGCTGGTGTAAATCCGCATTAAATCATATTTTCGTAAAAAGTTTTTTAAACAAATTTTACACTGAAAAGATTTTTTGCCGTTGTGAATTCGCAATAAATCATACTTTCGTGAAAAGTTTTTTGAACAAATTTCACACTGAAAAGGTTTTTTGCCAGTGTGAATACGCATTAAATCATATTTTCGTGAAAAGTTTTTTGAACAAATTTCACACTGAAAAGTTTTTTTGCCATTGTGAATGGGCGTTAAATCATACTTTCGTGCAAAGTTTTTCGAACAAATTTCACACTGAAACTGCTGGTGTAAATGCGCATTATATCATACTTTCGCGAAAAGTTTTTCGAACAAATTTCACACTAAAAAGGTTTTTTGCTGGTGTAAATTCGCATTAAATCATATTTTCGTAAAAAGTTTTTAAACAAATTTTACACTAAAAAGGTTTTTTTGCCGTTGTGAATGCGCGTTAAATCAGTACTTTCGTGAATAGTTTTTTTAACAAATTTCACACTTGAACGGTTTTATGCTGGGTGTAAATGCACAATAAATTATACTTTCGTGAAAATTTTTTCGAAAAAATTTCATACTGATAAGGTTTTTTTGCCGGTGTGAATGCGCATTAAATCATACTTTCGTGAAAAGTTTTTCGAACAAATTTCACACTAAAAAGGTTTTTTGCCGGTGTGAATCATATTTTCGTGAAAAGTTTTTTGAACAAATTTCACACTGAAAAGTTTTTTGCCGATGTAAATGCGCATTAAATCATACTTTTGTGAAAAGTTTTTCGAACAAACTTCACACTAAAAAGGTTTTTTGCCGGTGTAAATGCGCATTAAATCATACTTTCGTAAAAAGTTTTTCGAACAAATTTAACACTGAAAAGGTTTTTTGCCGGTGTAAATTCGCAATAAATCATACTTTCGTAAAAAGCTTTTCGAAAAAATTTCACACTGAAAAGGTTTTTTGCCGGTGTGAATGCGCATTAAATAATACTTTTGTGAAAAGTTTTTCAAACAAATTTCACACTGATAAGGATTTTTGCCGGTGTGAATGCGCATTAAATCATACTTTTGTGAAAAGTTTTTTGAACAAATTTCACACTAAAAAAGTTTTTTGCCGGTTTGAATTCGCATTAAATCATACTTTCGTGAAAAGTTTTACGAACAAATTTTACACTAAAAAGGTTTTTTGCCGTTGTGAATGCGCGTTAAATCATACTTTCGTGAATAGTTTTTTTAACAAAATTCACACTTGAACGGTTTTATGCTGGTGTAAATGCACAATAACTTATACCTTCGTGAAAATTTTTTCAAAAAAATTTCACACCGATAAGGTTTTTTGCCGGTGTGAATGCGCATTAAATTATACTTTCGTTAAAAGTTTTTCGAACAAATTTCACACTTGAACGGTTTTATGCTGGTGTAAATGCACATTAAATCATAATTTGGTGAAAAGTTTTTGGAAAGAAATTTTACACTGATAAGGTTTTTGCCGGTGTGAATGCTTATTAAATCATACTTTCGTGAAAAGTTTTCCAAACAAATTTTACACTAAAAAGGTTTTTTGCCTGTGTGAATCATATTTTCGTGAAAAGTTTTTTGAACACATTTCACACTGAAAAGTTTTTTTGCCGGTGTGAATGCGCATTAAATCATACTTTCGTAAAAAGTTTTTGGAACAAATTTTACACTTGAACGGTTTTATGCTGGTGTAAATGCACATTAAATCATAATTTGGTGAAATGTTTTTGGAAAAAATTTTACACTGATAAGGTTTTTGCCGGTGTGAATGCTTATTAAATCATACTTTCGTGAAAAGTTTTTTGAACAAATTTTACACTAAAAAGGTTTTTTGCCGGTGTGAATGCGCATTAAATCATACTTTTGTAAAAAATTTTTCGAATAAAATTTTACACTAAAAAGTTTTTTTTGCCGATGTGAATGCGCATTAAATCATACTTTCGTGAAAAGTTTTTCGAACAAATTTCACACTAAAAAGGTTTTTTGCCGGTGTGAATCATATTTTCGTGAAAAGTTTTTTGAACACTTTTCACACTGAAAAGGTTTTTTGCCGGTGTGAATGCGCATTAAATCATACTTTCGTTAAAAATTTTTCTAACAAATTTTACACTGAAAAGGTTTTTTGCCGTTGTGAATGCGCGTTAATTCATACTTTAGTAAAAAGTTTTTTGAATAAATTTCACACTGAAAAGGTTTTTTGACGATGTAAATGCGCATTAAATCATACTTTCGTGAAAAGTTTTTCAAACAAATTTCACACTAAAAAGGTTTTTTGCCGGTGTGAATGCGCATTAAATCATACTTTCGTAAAAAGTTTTTCGAACAAATTTAACACTGAAAAGGTTTTTTGCCGGTGTAAATGCGCAATAAATCATACTTTTGTGAAAAGTTTTTCGAACAAATTTCACACTGAGAAGGTTTTTTGCCGGTGTGAATGCGCATTAAATAATACTTTTGTGAAAAGTTTTTCTAACAAATTTCACACTAAAAAGGTTTTTTGCCGGTGTGAATGCGCAATAAATCATACTTTCGTGAAAAGTTTTTTAAACAAATTTTACACTGAAAAGGTTTTTTGCCAGTGTGAATGCGTATTAAATCATACTTTCGTGAAAAGTTTTACGAACAAATTTTACACTAAAAAGGTTTTTTGCCGTTGTGAATGCGCGTTAAATCATACTTTCGTGAATAGTTTTTTTAACAAATTTCACACTTGAACGGTTTTATGCTGGTGTAAATGCACAATAAATTATACTTTCGTGAAAAGTTTTTTAAAAAAATTTCACACCGATAAGGTTTTTTGCCGGTGTGAATGCGCATTAAATCATACTTTCGTGAAAAGTTTTTCGAACAAATTTTACACTAAAAAGGTTTTTTTTTCCGATGTGAATGCGCATTAATTCATACTTTCGTGAAAAGTTTTTCGTACAGATTTCACACTGAAAAGGTTTTTTGCTGGTGTGAATGCGCATTAAATCATACTTTCGCGAAAAGTTTTTTAAAAAAATTTTACACTAAATAGGTTTTTTGCCGGTGTGAATGCGCATTAAATCATACTTTCGTTAAAAGTTTTTTGAACAAATTTTACACTAAAAAGGTTTTTTGCCGGTGTGAATGCACATTATATAATACTTTTAAAAAGTTTTTTGAACAAATTTCACACTCGAACGGTTTTATGCCGGTGTAAGTGCGCATGTACTTCGTGTAATAAGATTGTTGCAAAAAGTTTTTCGAACTTTCACACTTAAACAGTTTTTTGCCGATTGGAATGCATACGTGAGTTTTAAAAGTACAACTACATGAAAAGTTTTTTGAACAAATTTCACACTGCAAAGGTTTTTTGCCGGTGTGAATGCACATTAAATCATATTTTCGTAAAAAGTTTTTCGAACAAATTTTACACTAAAAAGGTTTTTTGTCGTTGTGAATGCGCGTTAAATCATACTTTCGTGAATAGTTTTTTTAACAAATTTCACACTTGAACGGTTTTATGCTGGTGTAAATGCACAATAAATTATACTTTCGTGAAAAGTTTTTCGATCAAATTTCACCCTAAAAAGGTTTTTTGCCGGTGTGAATCATATTTTCGTGAAAAGTTTTTTGAACACTTTTCACACTAAAAAGGTATTTTGCCGGTGTAAATGCGCATTAAATTATACTTTCGTTAAAAGTTTTTCTAACAAATTTTACACTGAAAAAGTTTTTTGCCATTGTGAATGCGCGTTAATTCATACTTTAGTAAAAAGTTTTTTGAACAAATTTCACACTGAAAAGGTTTTTTGACGATGTAAATGCGCATTAAATCATACTTTCGTGAAAAGTATTTCGAACAAATTTCACACTAAAAAGGTTTTTTGCCGGTGTGAATGCGCATTAAATCATACTTTCGTAAAAAGTTTTTCGAACAAATTTAACACTAAAAAGGTTTTTTGCCGGTGTAAATGCGCAATAAATCATACTTTCGTAAAAAGTTTTTTGAACAAATTTTACACTAAGAAGGTTTTTTGCCGGTGTGAATGCGCATTAAATCATACTTTTGTATCAAGTTTTTTGAACAAATTTCACACTGAAAAAGTTTTTTGCCGGTTTGAATTCGCATTAAATCATACTTTCGTGAAAAGTTTTTCGAACAAATTTCACACTGAAAAGGTTTTTTTCCGGTTTTTGCCGGTGTAAATGCACATTAAATCATACTTTGGTAAAAAGTTTTTCAAACAAATTTCACACTGAAAAGGTTTTTTGCCGGTGTGAATGCGCAATAAATCATACTTTCGTGAAAAGTTTTTCGAACAAATTTTACACTGAAAAGGTTTTTTGCCGGTATGAATGCGCATTAAATTATACTTTCGTAAAAAGTTTTTCGAACAAATTTCACACTGAAAAGGTTTTTTGCCGATGTAAATGCGCATTAAATCACACTTTTGTGAAAAGTTTTTCGAACAAATTTAACACTGAAAAGGTTTTTTGCCGGTGTTAATGCGCAATAAATCATACTTTTGTGAAAAGTTTTTTGAACAAATTTCACACTGAAAAATTTTTTTGCCGGTTTGAATTCGCATTAAATCATACTTTCGTGAATAGTTTTTTTAACAAATTTCACACTTGAACGGTTTTATGCTGGTGTAAATGCACAATAACTTATACCTTCGTGAAAATTTTTTCAAAAAAATTTCACACCGATAAGGTTTTTTGCCGGTGTGAATGCGCATTAAATTATACTTTCGTTAAAAGTTTTTCGAACAAATTTCACACTTGAACGGTTTTATGCTGGTGTAAATGCACATTAAATCATAATTTGGTGAAAAGTTTTTGGAAAGAAATTTTACACTGATAAGGTTTTTGCCGGTGTGAATGCTTATTAAATCATACTTTCGTGAAAAGTTTTCCAAACAAATTTTACACTAAAAAGGTTTTTTGCCTGTGTGAATCATATTTTCGTGAAAAGTTTTTTGAACACATTTCACACTGAAAAGTTTTTTTGCCGGTGTGAATGCGCATTAAATCATACTTTCGTAAAAAGTTTTTGGAACAAATTTTACACTTGAACGGTTTTATGCTGGTGTAAATGCACATTAAATCATAATTTGGTGAAATGTTTTTGGAAAAAATTTTACACTGATAAGGTTTTTGCCGGTGTGAATGCTTATTAAATCATACTTTCGTGAAAAGTTTTTTGAACAAATTTTACACTAAAAAGGTTTTTTGCCGGTGTGAATGCGCATTAAATCATACTTTTGTAAAAAATTTTTCGAATAAAATTTTACACTAAAAAGTTTTTTTTGCCGATGTGAATGCGCATTAAATCATACTTTCGTGAAAAGTTTTTCGAACAAATTTCACACTAAAAAGGTTTTTTGCCGGTGTGAATCATATTTTCGTGAAAAGTTTTTTGAACACTTTTCACACTGAAAAGGTTTTTTGCCGGTGTGAATGCGCATTAAATCATACTTTCGTTAAAAATTTTTCTAACAAATTTTACACTGAAAAGGTTTTTTGCCGTTGTGAATGCGCGTTAATTCATACTTTAGTAAAAAGTTTTTTGAATAAATTTCACACTGAAAAGGTTTTTTGACGATGTAAATGCGCATTAAATCATACTTTCGTGAAAAGTTTTTCAAACAAATTTCACACTAAAAAGGTTTTTTGCCGGTGTGAATGCGCATTAAATCATACTTTCGTAAAAAGTTTTTCGAACAAATTTAACACTGAAAAGGTTTTTTGCCGGTGTAAATCCGCAATAAATCATACTTTCGTGAAAAGTTGTTCGAACAAATTTCACACTGAGAAGGTTTTTTGCCGGTGTGAATGCGCATTAAATAATACTTTTGTGAAAAGTTTTTCTAACAAATTTCACACTAAAAAGGTTTTTTGTCGGTGTGAATGCGCAATAAATCATACTTTCGTGAAAAGTTTTTTAAACAAATTTTACACTGAAAAGGTTTTTTGCCAGTGTGAATGCGTATTAAATCATACTTTCGTGAAAAGTTTTACGAACAAATTTTACACTAAAAAAGTTTTTTGCCGTTGTGAATGCGCGTTAAATCATACTTTCGTGAATAGTTTTTTTAACAAATTTCACACTTGAACGGTTTTATGCTGGTGTAAATGCACAATAAATTATACTTTCGTGAAAAGTTTTTTAAAAAAATTTCACACCGATAAGGTTTTTTGCCGGTGTGAATGCGCATTAAATCATACTTTCGTGAAAAGTTTTTCGAACAAATTTTACACTAAAAAGGTTTTTTTTTCCGATGTGAATGCGCATTAATTCATACTTTCGTGAAAAGTTTTTCGTACAGATTTCACACTGAAAAGGTTTTTTGCTGGTGTGAATGCGTATTAAATCATACTTTCGCGAAAAGTTTTTTAAAAAAATTTTACACTAAATAGGTTTTTTGCCGGTGTGAATGCGCATTAAATCATACTTTCGTTAAAAGTTTTTTGAACAAATTTTACACTAAAAAGGTTTTTTGCCGGTGTGAATGCACATTATATAATACTTTTAAAAAGTTTTTTAAACAAATTTCACACTCGAACGGTTTTATGCCGGTGTAAGTGCGCATGTACTTCGTGTAATAAGATTGTTGCAAAAAGTTTTTCGAACTTTCACACTTAAACAGTTTTTTGCCGATTGGAATGCATACGTGAGTTTTAAAAGTACAACTACATGAAAAGTTTTTTGAACAAATTTCACACTGCAAAGGTTTTTTGCCGGTGTGAATGCACATTAAATCATATTTTCGTAAAAAGTTTTTCGAACAAATTTTACACTAAAAAGGTTTTTTGTCGTTGTGAATGCGCGTTAAATCATACTTTCGTGAATAGTTTTTTTAACAAATTTCACACTTGAACGGTTTTATGCTGGTGTAAATGCACAATAAATTATACTTTCGTGAAAAGTTTTTCGATCAAATTTCACCCTAAAAAGGTTTTTTGCCGGTGTGAATCATATTTTCGTGAAAAGTTTTTTGAACACTTTTCACACTAAAAAGGTATTTTGCCGGTGTAAATGCGCATTAAATTATACTTTCGTTAAAAGTTTTTCTAACAAATTTTACACTGAAAAAGTTTTTTGCCATTGTGAATGCGCGTTAATTCATACTTTAGTAAAAAGTTTTTTGAACAAATTTCACACTGAAAAGGTTTTTTGACGATGTAAATGCGCATTAAATCATACTTTCGTGAAAAGTATTTCGAACAAATTTCACACTAAAAAGGTTTTTTGCCGGTGTGAATGCGCATTAAATCATACTTTCGTAAAAAGTTTTTCGAACAAATTTAACACTAAAAAGGTTTTTTGCCGGTGTAAATGCGCAATAAATCATACTTTCGTAAAAAGTTTTTTGAACAAATTTCACACTAAGAAGGTTTTTTGCCGGTGTGAATGCGCATTAAATCATACTTTTGTATCAAGTTTTTTGAACAAATTTCACACTGAAAAAGTTTTTTGCCGGTTTGAATTCGCATTAAATCATACTTTCGTGAAAAGTTTTTCGAACAAATTTCACACTGAAAAGGTTTTTTTCCGGTTTTTGCCGGTGTAAATGCACATTAAATCATACTTTGGTAAAAAGTTTTTCAAACAAATTTTACACTGAAAAGGTTTTTTGCCGGTGTGAATGCGCAATAAATCATACTTTCGTGAAAAGTTTTTCGAACAAATTTTACACTGAAAAGGTTTTTTGCCGGTGTGAATGCGCATTAAATTATACTTTCGTAAAAAGTTTTTCGAACAAATTTCACACTGAAAAGGTTTTTTGCCGATGTAAATGCGCATTAAATCACACTTTTGTGAAAAGTTTTTCGAACAAATTTAACACTGAAAAGGTTTTTTGCCGGTGTAAATGCGCAATAAATCATACTTTTGTGAAAAGTTTTTTGAACAAATTTCACACTGAAAAATTTTTTTGCCGGTTTGAATTCGCATTAAATCATACTTTCGTGAAAAGTTTTTCGAACAAATTTTACACTTAAAAGGTTTTTTGCCGTTGTGAATGCGCGTTAAATCATACTTTCGTGAATAGTTTTTTTAACAAATTTCACACTTGAACGGTTTTATGCTGGTGTAAATGCACAATAAATTATACTTTCGTGAAAAGTTTTTCAAAAAAATTTCACACCGATAAGGTTTTTTGCCGGTGTGAATGCGCATTAAATTATACTTTCGTTAAAAGTTTTTCGAACAAATTTCACACTTGAACGGTTTTATGCTGGTGTAAATGCACATTAAATCATAATTTGGTGAAAAGTTTTTGGAAAAAATTTTACACTGATAAGGTTTTTGCCGGTGTGAATGCTTATTAAATCATACTTTCGTGAAAAGTTTTTCGAACAAATTTTAAACTAAAAAGGTTTTTTGCCTGTGTGAATCATATTTTCGTGAAAAGTTTTTTGAACACATTTCACACTAAAAAGTTTTTTTGCCGGTGTGAATGCGCATTAAATCATACTTTCGTTAAAATTTTTGGAACAAATTTTACACTTGAACGGTTTTATGCTGGTGTAAATACACATTAAATCATAATTTGGTGAAAAGTTTTTGGAAAAAATTTTACACTGATAAGGTTTTTGCCGGTGTGAATGCTTATTAAATCATACTTTCGTGAAAAGTTTTTCGAACAAATTTTACACTAAAAAGGTTTTTTGCCGGTGTGAATGCGCATTAAATCATACTTTTGTAAAAAGTTTTTCGAATAAAATTTCACACTAAAAAGGTTTTTTTTGCCGATGTGAATGCGCATTAAATCATACTTTCTTGAAAAGTTTTTCGAACAAATTTCATACTAAAAAGGTTTTTTGCCGGTGTGAATCATATTTTCGTGAAAAGTTTTTTGAACAAATTTCACACTGCAAAGGTTTTTTGCCGGTGTGAATGCACATTAAATCATATTTTCGTAAAAAGTTTTTCGAACAAATTTTACACTAAAAAGGTTTTTTGTCGTTGTGAATGCGCGTTAAATCATACTTTCGTGAATAGTTTTTTTAACAAATTTCACACTTGAACGGTTTTATGCTGGTGTAAATGCACAATAAATTATACTTTCGTGAAAAGTTTTTCGATCAAATTTCACCCTAAAAAGGTTTTTTGCCGGTGTGAATCATATTTTCGTGAAAAGTTTTTTGAACACTTTTCACACTAAAAAGGTATTTTGCCGGTGTAAATGCGCATTAAATTATACTTTCGTTAAAAGTTTTTCTAACAAATTTTACACTGAAAAAGTTTTTTGCCATTGTGAATGCGCGTTAATTCATACTTAAGTAAAAAGTTTTTTGAACAAATTTCACACTGAAAAGGTTTTTTGACGATGTAAATGCGCATTAAATCATACTTTCGTGAAAAGTATTTCGAACAAATTTCACACTAAAAAGGTTTTTTGCCGGTGTGAATGCGCATTAAATCATACTTTCGTAAAAAGTTTTTCGAACAAATTTAACACTAAAAAGGTTTTTTGCCGGTGTAAATGCGCAATAAATCATACTTTCGTAAAAAGTTTTTTGAACAAATTTCACACTAAGAAGGTTTTTTGCCGGTGTGAATGCGCATTAAATCATACTTTTGTATCAAGTTTTTTGAACAAATTTCACACTGAAAAAGTTTTTTGCCGGTTTGAATTCGCATTAAATCATACTTTCGTGAAAAGTTTTTCGAACAAATTTCACACTGAAAAGGTTTTTTTCCGGTTTTTGCCGGTGTAAATGCACATTAAATCATACTTTGGTAAAAAGTTTTTCAAACAAATTTTACACTGAAAAGGTTTTTTGCCGGTGTGAATGCGCAATAAATCATACTTTCGTGAAAAGTTTTTCGAACAAATTTTACACTGAAAAGGTTTTTTGCCGGTGTGAATGCGCATTAAATTATACTTTCGTAAAAAGTTTTTCGAACAAATTTCACACTGAAAAGGTTTTTTGCCGATGTAAATGCGCATTAAATCACACTTTTGTGAAAAGTTTTTCGAACAAATTTAACACTGAAAAGGTTTTTTGCCGGTGTAAATGCGCAATAAATCATACTTTTGTGAAAAGTTTTTTGAACAAATTTCACACTGAAAAATTTTTTTGCCGGTTTGAATTCGCATTAAATCATACTTTCGTGAAAAGTTTTTCGAACAAATTTTACACTTAAAAGGTTTTTTGCCGTTGTGAATGCGCGTTAAATCATACTTTCGTGAATAGTTTTTTTAACAAATTTCACACTTGAACGGTTTTATGCTGGTGTAAATGCACAATAAATTATACTTTCGTGAAAAGTTTTTCAAAAAAATTTCACACCGATAAGGTTTTTTGCCGGTGTGAATGCGCATTAAATTATACTTTCGTTAAAAGTTTTTCGAACAAATTTCACACTTGAACGGTTTTATGCTGGTGTAAATGCACATTAAATCATAATTTGGTGAAAAGTTTTTGGAAAAAATTTTACACTGATAAGGTTTTTGCCGGTGTGAATGCTTATTAAATCATACTTTCGTGAAAAGTTTTTCGAACAAATTTTAAACTAAAAAGGTTTTTTGCCTGTGTGAATCATATTTTCGTGAAAAGTTTTTTGAACACATTTCACACTGAAAAGTTTTTTTGCCGGTGTGAATGCGCATTAAATCATACTTTCGTTAAAATTTTTGGAACAAATTTTACACTTGAACGGTTTTATGCTGGTGTAAATACACATTAAATCATAATTTGGTGAAAAGTTTTTGGAAAAAATTTTACACTGATAAGGTTTTTGCCGGTGTGAATGCTTATTAAATCATACTTTCGTGAAAAGTTTTTCGAACAAATTTTACACTAAAAAGGTTTTTTGCCGGTGTGAATGCGCATTAAATCATACTTTTGTAAAAAGTTTTTCGAATAAAATTTCACACTAAAAAGGTTTTTTTTGCCGATGTGAATGCGCATTAAATCATACTTTCTTGAAAAGTTTTTCGAACAAATTTCATACTAAAAAGGTTTTTTGCCGGTGTGAATCATATTTTCGTGAAAAGTTTTTTGAACACTTTTCACACTGAAAAGGTATTTTGCCGGTGTAAATGCGCATTAAATTATACTTTCGTTAAAAGTTTTTCGAACAAATTTCACACTGAGAAGGTTTTTTGCCGGTGTGAATGCGCATTAAATAATACTTTTGTGAAAAGTTTTTCTAACAAATTTCACACTAAAAAGGTTTTTTGCCGGTGTGAATGCGCAATAAATCATACTTTCGTGAAAAGTTTTTTAAACAAATTTTACACTGAAAAGGTTTTTTGCCAGTGTGAATGCGTATTAAATCATACTTTCGTGAAAAGTTTTACGAACAAATTTTACACTAAAAAGGTTTTTTGCCGTTGTGAATGCGCGTTAAATCATACTTTCGTGAATAGTTTTTTTAACAAATTTCACACTTGAACGGTTTTATGCTGGTGTAAATGCACAATAAATTATACTTTCGTGAAAAGTTTTTCAAAAAAATTTCACACCGATAAGGTTTTTTGCCGGTGTGAATGCGCATTAAATCATACTTTCGTGAAAAAATTTTCGAACAAATTTTACACTAAAAAGGTTTTTTTTTCCGATGTAAATGCGCATTAATTCATACTTTCGTGAAAAGTTTTTCGAACAGATTTCACACTGAAAAGGTTTTTTGCTGGTGTGAATGCGCATTAAATCATACTTTCGCGAAAAGTTTTTTAAAAAAATTTTACACTAAATAGGTTTTTTGCCGGTGTGAATGCGCATTAAATCATACTTTCGTTAAAAGTTTTTTGAACAAATTTTACACTAAAAAGGTTTTTTGCCGGTGTGAATGCACATTATATAATACTTTTAAAAAGTTTTTTGAACAAATTTCACACTCGAACGGTTTTATGCCGGTGTAAGTGCGCATGTACTTCGTGTAATAAGATTGTTGCAAAAAGTTTTTCGAACTTTCACACTTAAACAGTTTTTTGCCGATTGGAATGCATACGTGAGTTTTAAAAGTACAACTACATGAAAAGTTTTTTGAACAAATTTCACACTGCAAAGGTTTTTTGTCGGTGTGAATGCACATTAAATCATATTTTCGTAAAAAGTTTTTCGAACAAATTTTACACTAAAAAGGTTTTTTGTCGTTGTGAATCATATTTTCGTGAAAAGTTTTTTGAACACTTTTTACACTAAAAAGGTATTTTGCCGGTGTAAATGCCCATTAAATTATACTTTCGTTAAAAGTTTTTCTAACAAATTTTACACTGAAAAAGTTTTTTGCCATTGTGAATGCGCGTTAATTCATACTTTAGTAAAAAGTTTTTTGAACAAATTTCACACTGCAAAGGTTTTTTGTCGGTGTGAATGCACATTAAATCATATTTTCGTAAAAAGTTTTTCGATCAAATTTCACCCTAAAAAGGTTTTTTGCCGGTGTGAATCATATTTTCGTGAAAAGTTTTTTGAACACTTTTTACACTAAAAAGGTATTTTGCCGGTGTAAATGCCCATTAAATTATACTTTCGTTAAAAGTTTTTCTAACAAATTTTACACTGAAAAAGTTTTTTGCCATTGTGAATGCGCGTTAATTCATACTTTAGTAAAAAGTTTTTTGAACAAATTTCACACTGAAAAGGTTTTTTGACGATGTAAATGCGCATTAAATCATACTTTCGTGAAAAGTTTTTCGAACAAATTTCACACTTGAACGGTTTTATGCTGGTGTAAATGCACATTAAATCATAATTTGGTGAAAAGTTTTTGGAAAAAATTTTACACTGATAAGGTTTTTGCCGGTGTGAATGCTTATTAAATCATACTTTCGTGAAAAGTTTTTCGAACAAATTTTACACTAAAAAGGTTTTTTGCCTGTGTGAATCATATTTTCGTGAAAAGTTTTTTGAACACATTTCACACTGAAAAGTTTTTTTGCCGGTGTGAATGCGCATTAAATCATACTTTCGTTAAAGTTTTTGGAACAAATTTTACACTTGAACGGTTTTATGCTGGTGTAAATACACATTAAATCATAATTTGGTGAAAAGTTTTTGGAAAAAATTTTACACTGATAAGGTTTTTGCCGGTGTGAATGCTTATTAAATCATACTTTCGTGAAAAGTTTTTCGAACAAATTTTACACTAAAAAGGTTTTTTGCCGGTGTGAATGCGCATTAAATCATACTTTTGTAAAAAGTTTTTCGAATAAAATTTTACACTAAAAAGGTTTTTTTTGCCGATGTGAATGCGCATTAAATCATACTTTCGTGAAAAGTTTTTCGAACAAATTTCATACTAAAAAGGTTTTTTGCCGGTGTGAATCATATTTTCGTGAAAAGTTTTTTGAACACTTTTCACACTGAAAAGGTATTTTGCCGGTGTAAATGCGCATTAAATTATACTTTCGTTAAACGTTTTTCTAACAAATTTTACACTGAAAAAGTTTTTTGCCATTGTGAATGCGCGTTAATTTATACTTTAGTAAAAAGTTTTTTGAACAAATTTCACACTGAAAAGGTTTTTTGACGATGTAAATGCGCATTAAATCATACTTTCGTGAAAAGTTTTTCGAACAAATTTCACACTAAAAAGGTTTTTTGCCGGTGTGAATGCGCATTAAATCATACTTTCGTAAAAAGTTTTTTGAACAAATTTAACACTGAAAAGGTTTTTTGCCGGTGTAAATGCGCAATAAATCATACTTTCGTAAAAAGTTTTTTGAACAAATTTCACACTGAGAAGGTTTTTTGCCGGTGTGAATGCGCATTAAATAATACTTTTGTTAAAAGTTTTTCAAAACAAATTTCACACTGATAAGGATTTTTGCCGGTGTGAATGCGCATTAAATCATACTTTTGTATCAAGTTTTTTGAACAAATTTTACACTGAAAAGGTTTTTTGCCGTTGTGAATGCGCATTAAATTATACTTTCGTAAAAAGTTTTTAGAATAAATTTTACACTGAAAAGGTTTTTTGCCGGTTTTTGCCGGTGTATATGCACATTAAATCATACTTTGGTGAAAAGTTTTTTAAACAAATTTCACACTGAAAAGGTTTTTTGCCGGTGTAAATGCGCAATAAAGTATACTTTTGTGAAAAGTTTTTTGAACAAATTTCACACTAAAAAGGTTTCTTTTGCCGGTGTGAATGCGCATTAAATCATACTTTTGTGAAAAGATTTTTGAACAAATTTTTACACTTAATAGGTTTTTTGCTGGTGTGAATGCGCATTAAATTATACTTTCGTGATAAGTTTTTTGAACAAATTTCACACTGAAAAGTTTTTTTTTCATTGTGAATGGGCGTTAAATCATACTTTCGTAAAAAGTTTTTTGAACAAATTTCACACTGAAAAGGTTTTTTGCCGGTGTAAATGCGCATTAAATCATACTTTTGCGAAAAGTTTTTCAAACAAATTTCACACTAAAAAGGTTTTTTGCTGGTGTAAATGCGCATTAAATCATATTTTCGTGAAAAGTTTTTTAAACAAATTTTACACTGAAAAGATTTTTTGCCGGTGTGAATGCGCATTAAATCATACTTTCGTAAAAAGTTTTTCGAACAAATTTCACACTGAAAAGGTTTTTTTTGCCGGTGTAAATGCGCATTAAATCATACTTTTGTGAAAAGTTTTTCGAACAAATTTCACACTAAAAATGTTTTTTTGCCTGAATGCGCATTAATTCATACTTTCGTGAAAAGTTTTTTGAACAAATTTCACACTGAAAAGGTTTTTTGCCGTTGTGAATTCGCATTAAATCATTCTTTCGTGAAAAGTTTTTAGAACAAATTTCACACTGAAAAGGTTTTTTGCCGGTGTGAATGCGCAATAAATCATACTTTCGTGAAAAGTTTTTTGTACAAATTTCACACTAAAAAGGTTTTTTGCTGGTGTGAATGCCGATTAAATTATACTTTTGTGAAAAGTTTTTCGAACAAATTTCACACTGAAAAGAATTTTTGCCGGTGTGAATGCGCATTAAGTCATACTTTTGTGAAGTTTTTTGAACAATTTCACACTAAAAAATTTTTTTGGACGGTGTGAATGCGCATTAAATCAAACTTTCGTAAACAGTTTTTTTTACAAATTTCAAACTTAAAAGGTTTTTTGCCGGTGTGAATGCGCATTATATCATACTTTCGTAAAAAGTTTTTCAAACAAATTTTACACTAAAAAGGTTTTTTGCCGGTGTGAATGCGCATTAAATCATATTTTCGTGAAAAGTTTTTCCTACAAATTTCACACTAAAAAGATTTTTGCCAGTATGAATGCGCATTAAATCATACTTTCGTGAAAAGTTTTTCAAACAAATTACACACTGAAAAGGTTTTTGCCGGTGTGAATGCGCAATAAATCATACTTTCGTAAAAAGTTTTTTGAACAAATTTCACACTGAAAAGGTTTTTTGCTCGTGTGAATGCACATTAAATCATACTTTCGTGAAAAGTTTTTCGAACAAATTTCACACTGAAAAGGTTTTTTGCCGTTGTGAATGCGCATTAAATTATACTTTTGTAAAAAGTTTTAGAATAAATTTTACACTAAAAGGTTTTTTGCCGGTTTTTGCCGGTGAATAAATAATAAATTATACTTTTGTGAAAAGTTTTTTGAACAAATTTCACACTGAAAAGGTTTCTTTTGCCGGTGTAAATGCGCATTAAATTATACTTTTGTAAAAAGATTTTTGAACAAATTTTTACACTTAAAAGGTTTTTTGCTGGTGTGAATGCGCATTAAATTATACTTTCGTGAGAAGTTTTTTGAACAAATTTCACACTGAAAAGTTTTTTTTCCATTTTGAATGGGCGATAAATCATACTTTCGTAAAAAGTTTTTTGAACAAATTTCACACTGAAAAGGTTTTTTGCCTGTGTAAATGCGCATTAAATCATACTTTCGCAAAAAGTTTTTTAAACAAATTTCACACTAAAAAGGTTTTTTGCTGGTGTAAATGCGCATTAAATCATATTTTCGTGAAAGGTTTTTTAAACAATTTTTACACTGAAAAGATTTTTTGCCGGTGTAAATGCGCATTAAATTATACTTTCGTGAAAAGTTTTTCGAACAAATTTCACACTAAAAAGGTTTTTTTGCCGATGTGAATGCGCAATAATTCATACTTTTGTGAAAAGTTTTTTGAACAAATTTCACACTGAAAAGGTTTTTTGCCGTTGTAAATGCGCATTAAATCATACTTTCGTGAAAAGTTTTTCAAATAAATTTCACACTGAAAAGGTTTTTTGCCGGTGTGAATGCGCATTAAATCATACTTTCGTGAAAAGTTTTTCAAAACAATTTGACACTGAAAAGGTTTTTTGCTGGTGTGAATGCGCATTAAATCATACTTTCGTAAAAAGTTTTTTGAAAAAATTTCACAGTAAAAAGGTTTTTTGCCGGTGTGAATGCGCATTAAATCATACTTTCGTAAAAAGTTCTTCGAACAAATTTTACAATAAAAAGGTTTTTTGCCGTTGTGAATGCGCATGTGTCTCGTGTAATAAGATTGTTGCAAAAAGTTTTTCAAACTTTCACACTTGAACAGTTTTTGGCCGATTGGAATGCATACGTGAGTTTTTAAAGTACAACAACATGAAAAGTTTTTCAAACAAATTTTACACTAAAAAGGTTTTTTGCAGGAGTGAATGCGCATTAAATCATACTTTTGTGAAAAGTTTTTCAAATAAATTTTACACTAAAAAGGTTTTTTGCCGGTGTTAATGCGCATTAAATCATACTTTCGTAAAAAGTTTTTTTAACAAATTTCACACTGAAAAGGTTTTTTGCTGGTGTGAATGCGTATTAAATCATACTTTTGTGAAAGGATTTTCGAACAAATTTCACACTGAAAAGGTTTTTTAACAGTGTGAATGCGCATTAAATAATACTTTTGTAAAAAGTTTTTCGAACAGATTTCACACTGAAAAGGTTTTTTTTGCCGGTGTGAATGCGCATTAGATAATACTTTCGTAAAAAGTTTTTCGAACACATTTCACACTGAAAAGGTTTTTTGCTGGTGTGAATGCGCATTAAATCATACTTTTGGGATAAGTGTTTTGAACAAATTTTACACTTGAACGGTTTTATGCTGGTGTAAATGCACATTAAATCATACTTTGGTGAAAAGTTTTTTGAAAAAATTTCACACTGATAAGGTTTTTTGCCGCTGTGAATGCGCATTAAATCATGCTTTCGTGAAAAGTTTTTCGAACAAATTTCACACTGGAAGGTTTTTTGCCGGTGTGAATGCATATTAAATCATACTTTCGTGAAAATTTTTTGAACAAATTTTACACTAAAAAGGTTTTTTTCTGGTGTAAATGCGCATTAAATCATACTTTTGTAAAAAGTTTTTCGAACAAATTTCACACTAAAAAGGTTTTTTTTGCCGATGTGAATGCGAATTAAATCTTACTTTTGTGAAAAGTTTTTCGAACAAATTTCACACTAAAAAGGTTTTTTGCCGGTGTGAATCATATTTTCGTGAAAAGTTTTTTGAACACATTTTACACTGAAAAGGTTTTTTGCCGGTGTGAATGCGCATTAAATCATACTTTCGTAAAAAGTTTTTCTAACAAATTTTACACTGAAAAGATTTTTTGCCGTTGTGAATGCGCGTTAATTCATACTTTCGTAAAAAGTTTTTCGAACAAATTTCACACTGAAAAGGTTTTTTGCCGGTGTGAATGCGCATTAAATAATACTTTTGTGAAAAGTTTTTCGAACAAATTTCACACTGAAAAGGTTTTTTGCCGGTTTGAATTCGCATTAAATCATACTTTCGTGAAAAGTTTTTCGAACAAATTTTACACTAAAAAAGGTTTTTTGCCGGTTTTTGTCGGTGTAAATGCACATTAAATCATACTTTGGTAAAAAGTTTTTCAAACAAATTTCACACCGAAAAGGTTTTTTGCCGGTGTGAATGCGCAATAAATTATACTTTTGTGAAAAGTTTTTTGAACAAATTTCACACTAAAAAGGTTTTTTTTGCCGGTGTGAATGCGCATTAAATAATACTTTCGTAAAAAGTTTTTTGAACTAATTTCACACTTAAAAGGTTTTTTGCTGGTGTAAATGCGCATTAAATTATACTTTCGTGAAAAGTTTTTTGAACAAATTTCACACTAAAAAGTTTTTTTGCCATTGTGAATGGGCGTTAAATCATACTTTCGCGAAAAGTTTTTCGAACAAATTTCACACTAAAAAGGTTTTTTGCTGGTGTAAATCCGCATTAAATCATATTTTCGTAAAAAGTTTTTTAAACAAATTTTACACTGAAAAGATTTTTTGCCGTTGTGAATGCGCGTTAAATCATACTTTCGTGAATAGTTTTTTTAACAAATTTCACACTTAAACGGTTTTATGCTGGTGTAAATGCACAATAAATTATACTTTCGTGAAAATTTTTTCGAAAAAATTTCATACTGATAAGGTTTTTTGCCGGTGTGAATGCGCATTAAATCATACTTTCGTGAAAAGTTTTTCGAACAAATTTCACACTAAAAAGGTTTTTTGCCGGTGTGAATCATATTTTCGTGAAAAGTTTTTTGAACAAATTTCACACTGAAAAGGTTTTTTGCCGATGTAAATGCGCATTAAATCATACTTTTGTGAAAAGTTTTTCGAAAAAATTTTACACTAAAAAGGTTTTTTGCCGGTGTGAATGCGCATTAAATCATACTTTCGTAAAAAGTTTTTCGAACAAATTTAACACTGAAAAGGTTTTTTGCCGGTGTAAATTCGCAATAAATCATACTTTCGTAAAAAGCTTTTCGAAAAAATTTCACACTGAAAAGTTTTTTTGCCGGTGTGAATGCGCATTAAATAATACTTTTGTGAAAAGTTTTTCAAACAAATTTCACACTGATAAGGATTTTTGCCGGTGTGAATGCGCATTAAATCATACTTTTGTGAAAAGTTTTTTGAACAAATTTCACACTAAAAAAGTTTTTTGCCGGTTTGAATTCGCATTAAATCATACTTTCGTGAAAAGTTTTACGAACAAATTTTACACTAAAAAGGTTTTTTGCCGTTGTGAATGCGCGTTAAATCATACTTTCGTGAATAGTTTTTTTAACAAATTTCACACTTGAACGGTTTTATGATGGTGTAAATGCACAATAACTTATACTTTCGTGAAAAGTTTTTCAAAAAAATTTCACACCGATAAGGTTTTTTGCCGGTGTGAATGCGCATTAAAATATACTTTCGTTAAAAGTTTTTCGAACAAATTTCACACTTGAACGGTTTTATGCTGGTGTAAATGCACATTAAATCATAATTTGGTGAAAAGTTTTTGGAAAAAATTTTACACTGATAAGGTTTTTGCCGGTGTGAATGCTTATTAAATCATACTTTCGTGAGGAGTTTTTCGAACAAATTTTACACTAAAAAGGTTTTTTGCCTGTGTGAATCATATTTTCGTGAAAAGTTTTTTGAACACATTTCACACTGAAAAGTTTTTTTGCCGGTGTGAATGCGCATTAAATCATACTTTCGTGAAAAGTTTTTGGAACAAATTTTACACTTGAACGGTTTTATGCTGGTGTAAATGCACATTAAATCATAATTTGGTGAAAAGTTTTTGGAAAAAATTTTACACTGATAAGGTTTTTGCCGGTGTGAATGCTTATTAAATCATACTTTCGTGAAAAGTTTTTCGAACAAATTTTACACTAAAAAGGTTTTTTGCCGGTGTGAATGCGCATTAAATCATACTTTTGTAAAAAGTTTTTCGAATAAAATTTTACACTAAAAAGGTTTTTTTTGCCGATGTGAATGCGCATTAAATCATACTTTCGTGAAAAGTTTTTCGAACAAATTTCACACTAAAAAGGTTTTTTGCCGGTGTGAATCATATTTTCGTGAAAAGTTTTTTGAACACTTTTCACACTGAAAAGGTTTTTTGCCGGTGTGAATGCGCATTAAATCATACTTTCGTTAAAAATTTTTCTAACAAATTTTACACTGAAAAGGTTTTTTGCCGTTGTGAATGCGCGTTAATTTATACTTTAGTAAAAAGTTTTTTGAACAAATTTCACACTGAAAAGGTTTTTTGACGATGTAAATGCGCATTAAATCATACTTTCGTGAAAAGTTTTTCGAACAAATTTCACACTAAAAAGGTTTTTTGCCGGTGTGAATGCGCATTAAATCATACTTTCGTAAAAAGTTTTTTGAACAAATTTAACACTGAAAAGGTTTTTTGCCGGTGTAAATGCGCAATAAATCATACTTTCGTGAAAAGTTTTTCGAAAAAATTTCACACTGAGAAGGTTTTTTGCCGGTGTGAATGCGCATTAAATCATACTTTCGTAAAAAGTTTTTCTAACAAATTTCACACTAAAAAGGTTTTTTGCCGGTGTGAATGCGCAATAAATCATACTTTCGTGAAAAGTTTTTTAAACAAATTTTACACTGAAAAGGTTTTTTGCCAGTGTGAATGCGTATTAAATCATACTTTCGTGAAAAGTTTTACGAACAAATTTTACACTAAAAAGGTTTTTTGCCGTTGTTAATGCGCGTTAAATCATACTTTCGTGAATAGTTTTTTTAACAAATTTTACACTTGAACGGTTTTATGCTGGTGTAAATGCACAATAAATTATACTTTCGTGAAAAGTTTTTCAAAAAAATTTCACACCGATAAGGTTTTTTGCCGGTGTGAATGCGCATTAAATCATACTTTCGTGAAAAGTTTTTTGAACAAATTTTACACTGAAAAGGTTTTTTTTGCCGATGTGAATGCGCATTAATTCATACTTTCGTGAAAAGTTTTTCGAACAGATTTCACACTGAAAAGGTTTTTTGCTGGTGTGAATGCGCATTAAATCATACTTTCGCGAAAAGTTTTTTAAAAAAATTTTACACTAAATAGGTTTTTTGCCGGTGTGAATGCGCATTAAATCATACTTTCGTTAAAAGTTTTTTGAACAAATTTTACACTAAAAAGGTTTTTTGCTGGTGTGAATGCGCATTAAATCATACTTTCGTAAAAAGTTTTTTGAAAAAATTTCACAGTAAAAAGGTTTTTTGCCGGTGTGAA
The DNA here is from genome assembly GCA_950111635.1 of Agelastica alni. Classification (NCBI taxonomy): domain Eukaryota; kingdom Metazoa; phylum Arthropoda; class Insecta; order Coleoptera; family Chrysomelidae; genus Agelastica; species Agelastica alni. Next base: position 72,072,798 of record OX467710.1, on the reverse strand, counting down.
TGCGCATTAAATCATACTTTCGTAAAAAGTTCTTCGAACAAATTTTACAATAAAAAGGTTTTTTGCCGTTGTGAATGCGCATGTGTCTCGTGTAATAAGATTGTTGCAAAAAGTTTTTCGAACTTTCACACTTGAACAGTTTTTGGCCGATTGGAAAGCATACGTGAGTTTTTAAAGTACAACAACATGAAAAGTTTTTCAAACAAATTTTACACTAAAAAGGTTTTTTGCAGGAGTGAATGCGCATTAAATCATACTTTTGTGAAAAGTTTTTCAAATAAATTTTACACTGAAAAGGTTTTTTGCCGGTGTTAATGCGCATTAAATCATACTTTCGTAAAAAGTTTTTCTAACAAATTTCACACTGAAAAGGTTTTTTGCTGGTGTGAATGCGTATTAAATCATACTTTTGTGAAAGGATTTTTGAACAAATTTCACACTGAAAAGGTTTTTTGCCGGTTGAATGCGCATTAAATCTTACTTTCGTAAAAAGTTTTTTGAAAAAATTTCACACTGAAAAGGTTTTTTTTGCCGGTGTGAATGCGCATTAAATAATACTTTCGTAAAAATTTTTTGAACAAATTTCACACTAAAAAGGTTTTTTGCTGGTGTGAATGCGCATTAAATGATACTTTAGTGAAAAGATTTTCGAACAAATTTCACACTGAAAAGGTTTTTTAACAGTGTGAATGCGCATTAAATAATACTTTTGTAAAAAGTTTTTCGAACAGATTTCACACTGAAAAGGTTTTTTTTGCCGGTGTGAATGCGCATTAAATCATACTTTCGTGAAAAGTTTTTCGAACAAATTTTACACTGAAAAGGTTTTTTGCCGGTGTGTATGCGCATTAAATTATACTTTTGTGAAAAGTTTTTTGAACAAATTTCACACTGAAAAGGTTTTTTGCCGGTTTTTGCCGGTGTAAATGCGCATTAAATCATACTTTCGTAAAAAGTTTTGCAAACAAATTTTACAATAAAAAGGTTTTTTGCCGTTGTGAATGCGCGTTAAATCATACTTTTGTGAATAGTTTTTTTAACAAATTTCACACTTGAACGGTTTTATGCTGGTGTAAATGCACAATAAATTATACTTTCGTGAAAAGTTTTTCGAAAAAATTTCACACTGATAAGGTTTTTTGCCGGTGTGAATGCGCATTAGATCATACTTTCGTAAAAAGTTTTTCGAACAAATTTCACACTAAAAAGGTTTTTTGCCGGTGTGAATCATATTTTTGTGAAAAGTTTTTTAAACACATTTCACACTGAAAAGGTTTTTTGCCGGTGTGAATGCGCATTAAATCATACTTTTGGGATAAGTGTTTTAAACAAATTTTACACTTGAACGGTTTTATGCTGGTGTAAATGCACATTAAATCATACTTTGGTGAAAAGTTTTTTGAAAAAATTTCACACTGATAAGGTTTTTTGCCGCTGTGAATGCGCATTAAATCATGCTTTCGTGAAAAGTTTTTCGAACAAATTTCACACTGGAAGGTTTTTTGCCGGTGTGAATGCATATTAAATCATACTTTCGTGAAAATTTTTTGAACAAATTTTACACTAAAAAGGTTTTTTTCCGGTGTAAATGCGCATTAAATCATACTTTTGTAAAAAGTTTTTCGAACAAATTTCACACTAAAAAGGTTTTTTTTGCCGATGTGAATGCGAATTAAATCATACTTTTGTGAAAAGTTTTTCGAACAAATTTCACACTAAAAAGGTTTTTTGCCGGTGTGAATCATATTTTCGTGAAAAGTTTTTTGAACACATTTCACACTGAAAAGGTTTTTTGCCGGTGTGAATGCGCATTAAATCATACTTTCGTAAAAAGTTTTTCTAACAAATTTTACACTGAAAAGGTTTTTTGCCGTTGTGAATGCGCGTTAATTCATACTTTCGTAAAAAGTTTTTCGAACAAATTTTACACTGAAAAGGTTTTTTGCCGGTGTGAATGCGCATTAAATAATACTTTTGTGAAAAGTTTTTCAAACAAATTTCACACTGATAAGGATTTTTGCCGGTGTGAATGCGCTTTTAATCATACTTTTGTGAAAAGTTTTTCGAACAAACTTCACCTTGAAAAGGTTTTTTGCCGGTTTGAATTCGCATTAAATCATACTTTCGTGAAAAGTTTTTCGAACAAATTTCACACTAAAAAAGGTTTTTTGCCGGTTTTTGTCGGTGTAAATGCACATTAAATCATACTTTGGTGAAAAGTTTTTCAAACAAATTTCACACCGAAAAGGTTTTTTGCCGGTGTGAATGCGCAATAAATTATACTTTTGTGAAAAGTTTTTTGAACAAATTTCACACTAAAAAGGTTTTTTTTGCCGGTGTGAATGCGCATTAAATAATACTTTCGTAAAAAGTTTTTTGAACTAATTTCACACTTAAAAGGTTTTTTGCTGGTGTAAATGCGCATTAAATTATACTTTCGTGAAAAGTTTTTTGAACAAATTTCACACTAAAAAGTTTTTTTGCCATTGTGAATGGGCGTTAAATCATACTTTCGCGAAAAGTTTTTCGAACAAATTTCACACTAAAAAGATTTTTTGCTGGTGTAAATCCGCATTAAATCATATTTTCGTAAAAAGTTTTTTAAACAAATTTTACACTGAAAAGATTTTTTGCCGTTGTGAATGCGCGTTAAATCATACTTTCGTGAATAGTTTTTTTAACAAATTTCACACTTGAACGGTTTTATGCTGGTGTAAATGCACAATAAATTATACTTTCGTGAAAATTTTTTCGAAAAAATTTCATACTGATAAGGTTTTTTGCCGGTGTGAATGCGCATTAAATCATACTTTCGTGAAAAGTTTTTCGAACAAATTTCACACTAAAAAGGTTTTTTGCCGGTGTGAATCATATTTTCGTGAAAAGTTTTTTGAACAAATTTCACACTGAAAAGGTTTTTTGCCGATGTAAATGCGCATTAAATCATACATTTGTGAAAAGTTTTTCGAAAAAATTTCACACTAAAAAGGTTTTTTGCCGGTGTGAATGCGCATTAAATCATACTTTCGTAAAAAGTTTTTCGAACAAATTTAACACTGAAAAGGTTTTTTGCCGGTGTAAATTCGCAATAAATCATACTTTTGTAAAAAGCTTTTCGAAAAAATTTCACACTGAAAAGGTTTTTTGCCGGTGTGAATGCGCATTAAATAATACTTTTGTGAAAAGTTTTTCAAACAAATTTCACACTGATAAGGATTTTTGCCGGTGTGAATGCGCATTAAATCATACTTTTGTGAAAAGTTTTTTGAACAAATTTCACACTAAAAAAGTTTTTTGCCGGTTTGAATTCGCATTAAATCATACTTTCGTGAAAAGTTTTACGAACAAATTTTACACTAAAAAGGTTTTTTGCCGTTGTGAATGCGCGTTAAATCATACTTTCGTGAATAGTTTTTTTAACAAATTTCACACTTGAACGGTTTTATGCTGGTGTAAATGCACAATAACTTATACTTTCGTGAAAAGTTTTTCAAAAAAATTTCACACCGATAAGGTTTTTTGCCGGTGTGAATGCGCATTAAATCATACTTTCGTTAAAAGTTTTTCGAACAAATTTCACACTTGAACGGTTTTATGCTGGTGTAAATGCACATTAAATCATAATTTGGTGAAAAGTTTTTGGAAAAAATTTTACACTGATAAGGTTTTTGCCGGTGTGAATGCTTATTAAATCATACTTTCGTGAAAAGTTTTTCGTACAAATTTTACACTAAAAAGGTTTTTTGCCGGTGTGAATGCGCATTAAATCATACTTTTGTAAAAAGTTTTTCGAATAAAATTTTACACAAAAAAGTTTTTTTTTGCCGATGTGAATGCGCATTAAATCATACTTTCGTGAAAAGTTTTTCGAACAAATTTCACACTAAAAAGGTTTTTTGCCGGTGTGAATCATATTTTCGTGAAAAGTTTTTTGAACACTTTTCACACTGAAAAGGTTTTTTGCCGGTGTAAATGCGCATTAAATCATACTTTCGTTAAAAATTTTTCTAACAAATTTTACACTGAAAAGGTTTTTTGCCGTTGTAAATGCGCATTAAATCATACTTTCGTGAAAAGTTTTTCGAACAAATTTCACAATAAAAAGTTTTTTGCCGGTGTGAATGCGCATTAAATCATACTTTCGTAAAAAGTTTTTCGAACAAATTTAACACTGAAAAGGTTTTTTGCCGGTGTAAATGCGTAATAAATCATACTTTCGTGAAAAGTTTTTCGAAAAAATTTCACACTGAGAAGGTTTTTTGCCGGTGTGAATGCGCATTAAATAATACTTTTGTGAAAAGTTTTTCTAACAAATTTCACACTAAAAAGGTTTTTTGCCGGTGTGAATGCGCAATAAATCATACTTTCGTGAAAAGTTTTTTAAACAAATTTTACACTGAAAAGGTTTTTTGCCAGTGTGAATGCGTATTAAATCATACTTTCGTGAAAAGTTTTACGAACAAATTTTACACTAAAAAGGTTTTTTGCCGTTGTGAATGCGCGTTAAATCATACTTTCGTGAATAGTTTTTTTAACAAATTTTACACTTGAACGGTTTTATGCTGGTGTAAATGCACAATAAATTATACTTTCGTGAAAAGTTTTTCAAAAAAATTTCACACCGATAAGGTTTTTTGCCGGTGTGAATGCGCATTAAATCATACTTTCGTGAAAAGTTTTTTGAACAAATTTTACACTGAAAAGGTTTTTTTTGCCGATGTGAATGCGCATTAATTCATACTTTCGTGAAAAGTTTTTCGAACAGATTTCACACTGAAAAGGTTTTTTGCTGGTGTGAATGCGCATTAAATCATACTTTCGCGAAAACTTTTTTAAAAAAATTTTACACTAAATAGGTTTTTTGCCGGTGTGAATGCGCATTAAATCATACTTTCGTTAAAAGTTTTTTGAACAAATTTTACACTAAAAAGGTTTTTTGCCGGTGTGAATGCACATTATATAATACTTTTAAAAAGTTTTTTGAACAAATTTCACACTCGAACGGTTTTATGCCGGTGTAAGTGCGCATGTATCTCGTGTAATAAGATTGTTGCAAAAAGTTTTTCGAACTTTCACACTTAAACAGTTTTTTGCCGATTGGAATGCATACGTGAGTTTTAAAAGTACAACTACATGAAAAGTTTTTCGAACAAATTTCACACTGCAAAGGTTTTTTGCCGGTGTGAATGCACATTAAATCATATTTTCGTAAAAAGTTTTTCGAACAAATTTTACACTAAAAAGGTTTTTTGTCGTTGTGAATGCGCGTTAAATCATACTTTCGTGAATGGTTTTTTTAACAAATTTCACACTTGAACGGTTTTATGCTGGTGTAAATGCACAATAAATTATACTTTCGTGAAAAGTTTTTCAAACAAATTTCAAACTAAAAAGGTTTTTTGCCGATGGAATCATATTTTCGTGAAAAGTTTTTTGAACACTTTTCACACTGAAAAGGTATTTTGCCGGTGTAAATGCGCATTAAATTATACTTTCGTTAAAATTTTACACTGAAAAAGTTTTTTGCCATTGTGAATGCGCGTTAATTCATACTTTAGTAAAAAGTTTTTTGAACAAATTTCACACTGAAAAGGTTTTTTGACGATGTAAATGCGCATTAAATCATACTTTCGTGAAAAGTATTTCGAACAAATTTCACACTAAAAAGGTTTTTTGCCGGTGTGAATGCGCATTAAATCATACTTTCGTAAAAAGTTTTTCGAACAAATTTAACACTGAAAAGGTTTTTTGCCAGTGTAAATGCGCAATAAATCATACTTTCGTAAAAAGTTTTTTGAACAAATTTCACACTGAGAAGGTTTTTTGCCGGTGTGAATGCGCATTAAATAATACTTTTGTGAAAAGTTTTTCAAAACAAATTTCACACTGATAAGGATTTTTGCCGGTGTGAATGCGCATTAAATCATACTTTTGTATCAAGTTTTTTGAACAAATTTCACACTGAAAAGGTTTTTTGCCGGTTTGAATTCGCATTAAATCATACTTTCGTGAAAAGTTTTTCGAACAAATTTCACACTGAAAAGGTTTTTTTCCGGTTTTTGCCGGTGTAAATGCACATTAAATCATACTTTGGTAAAAAGTTTTTCAAACAAATTTCACACTGAAAAGGTTTTTTGCCGGTGTGAATGCGCAATAAATCATACTTTCGTGAAAAGTTTTTCGAACAAATTTTACACTGAAAAGGTTTTTTGCCGGTGTGAATGCGCATTAAATCATACTTTCGTAAAAAGCTTTTCGAAAAAATTTCACACTGAAAAGGTTTTTTGCCGGTGTGAATGCGCATTAAATAATACTTTTGTAAAAAGTTTTTCAAACAAATTTCACACTGATAAGGATTTTTGCCGGTGTGAATGCGCATTAAATCATACTTTTGTGAAAAGTTTTTTGAACAAATTTCACACTAAAAAAGTTTTTTGCCGGTTTGAATTCGCATTAAATCATACTTTCGTGAAAAGTTTTACGAACAAATTTTACACTAAAAAGGTTTTTTGCCGTTGTGAATGCGCGTTAAATCATACTTTCGTGAATGGTTTTTTTAACAAATTTCACACTTGAACGGTTTTATGCTGGTGTAAATGCACAATAAATTATACTTTCGTGAAAAGTTTTTCGAAAAAATTTCACACTGATAAGGTTTTTTGCCGGTGTGAATGCGCATTAGATCATACTTTCGTAAAAAGTTTTTCGAACAAATTTCACACTAAAAAGGTTTTTTGCCGGTGTGAATCATATTTTTGTGAAAAGTTTTTTAAACACATTTCACACTGAAAAGGTTTTTTGCCGGTGTGAATGCGCATTAAATCATACTTTTGGGATAAGTGTTTTGAACAAATTTTACACTTGAACGGTTTTATGCTGGTGTAAATGCACATTAAATCATACTTTGGTGAAAAGTTTTTTGAAAAAATTTCACACTGATAAGGTTTTTTGCCGCTGTGAATGCGCATTAAATCATGCTTTCGTGAAAAGTTTTTCGAACAAATTTCACACTGGAAGGTTTTTTGCCGGTGTGAATGCATATTAAATCATACTTTCGTGAAAATTTTTTGAACAAATTTTACACTAAAAAGGTTTTTTTCCGGTGTAAATGCGCATTAAATCATACTTTTGTAAAAAGTTTTTCGAACAAATTTCACACTAAAAAGGTTTTTTTTGCCGATGTGAATGCGAATTAAATCATACTTTTGTGAAAAGTTTTTCGAACAAATTTCACACTAAAAAGGTTTTTTGCCGGTGTGAATCATATTTTCGTGAAAAGTTTTTTGAACACATTTCACACTGAAAAGGTTTTTTGCCGGTGTGAATGCGCATTAAATCATACTTTCGTAAAAAGTTTTTCTAACAAATTTTACACTGAAAAGGTTTTTTGCCGTTGTGAATGCGCGTTAATTCATACTTTCGTAAAAAGTTTTTCGAACAAATTTTACACTGAAAAGGTTTTTTGCCGGTGTGAATGCGCATTAAATAATACTTTTGTGAAAAGTTTTTCAAACAAATTTCACACTGATAAGGATTTTTGCCGGTGTGAATGCGCTTTTAATCATACTTTTGTGAAAAGTTTTTCGAACAAATTTCACACTGAAAAGGTTTTTTGCCGGTTTGAATTCGCATTAAATCATACTTTCGTGAAAAGTTTTTCGAACAAATTTCACACTAAAAAAGGTTTTGTGCCGGTTTTTGTCGGTGTAAATGCACATTAAATCATACTTTGGTGAAAAGTTTTTCAAACAAATTTCACACCGAAAAGGTTTTTTGCCGGTGTGAATGCGCAATAAATTATACTTTTGTGAAAAGTTTTTTGAACAAATTTCACACTAAAAAGGTTTTTTTTGCCGGTGTGAATGCGCATTAAATAATACTTTCGTAAAAAGTTTTTTGAACTAATTTCACACTTAAAAGGTTTTTTGCTGGTGTAAATGCGCATTAAATTATACTTTCGTGAAAAGTTTTTTGAACAAATTTCACACTAAAAAGTTTTTTTGCCATTGTGAATGGGCGTTAAATCATACTTTCGCGAAAAGTTTTTCGAACAAATTTCACACTAAAAAGATTTTTTGCTGGTGTAAATCCGCATTAAATCATATTTTTGTAAAAAGTTTTTTAAACAAATTTTACACTGAAAAGATTTTTTGCCGTTGTGAATGCGCGTTAAATCATACTTTCGTGAATAGTTTTTTTAACAAATTTCACACTTGAACGGTTTTATGCTGGTGTAAATGCACAATAAATTATACTTTCGTGAAAATTTTTTCGAAAAAATTTCATACTGATAAGGTTTTTTGCCGGTGTGAATGCGCATTAAATCATACTTTCGTGAAAAGTTTTTCGAACAAATTTCACACTAAAAAGGTTTTTTACCGGTGTGAATCATATTTTCGTGAAAAGTTTTTTGAACAAATTTCACACTGAAAAGGTTTTTTGCCGATGTAAATGCGCATTAAATCATACTTTTGTGAAAAGTTTTTCGAAAAAATTTCACACTAAAAAGGTTTTTTGCCGGTGTGAATGCGCATTAAATCATACTTTTGTAAAAAGTTTTTCGAACAAATTTAACACTGAAAAGTTTTTTGCCGGTGTAAATTCGCAATAAATCATACTTTCGTAAAAAGCTTTTCGAAAAAATTTCACACTGAAAAGGTTTTTTGCCGGTGTGAATGCGCATTAAATAATACTTTTGTGAAAAGTTTTTCAAACAAATTTCACACTGATAAGGATTTTTGCCGGTGTGAATGCGCATTAAATCATACTTTTGTGAAAAGTTTTTTGAACAAATTTCACACTAAAAAAGTTTTTTGCCGGTTTGAATTCGCATTAAATCATACTTTCGTGAAAAGTTTTACGAACAAATTTTACACTAAAAAGGTTTTTTGCCGTTGTGAATGCGCGTTAAATCATACTTTCGTGAATAGTTTTTTTAACAAATTTCACACTTGAACGGTTTTATGCTGGTGTAAATGCACAATAACTTATACTTTCGTGAAAAGTCTTTCAAAAAAATTTCACACCGATAAGGTTTTTTGCCGGTGTAAATGCACATTAAATCATAATTTGGTGAAAAGTTTTTGGAAAAAATTTTACACTGATAAGGTTTTTGCCGGTGTGAATGCTTATTAAATCATACTTTCGTGAAAAGTTTTTCGAACAAATTTTACACTAAAAAGGTTTTTTGCCTGTGTGAATCATATTTTCGTGAAAAGTTTTTTGAACACATTTCACACTGAAAAGTTTTTTTGCCGGTGTGAATGCGCATTAAATCATACTTTCGTGAAAAGTTTTTGGAACAAATTTTACACTTGAACGGTTTTATGCTGGTGTAAATGCACATTAAATCATAATTTGGTGAAAAGTTTTTGGAAAAAATTTTACACTGATAAGGTTTTTGCCGGTGTGAATGCTTATTAAATCATACTTTTGTGAAAAGTTTTTCGAACAAATTTTACACTAAAAAGGTTTTTTGCCGGTGTGAATGCGCATTAAATCATACTTTTGTAAAAAGTTTTTCGAATAAAATTTTACACTAAAAGGTTTTTTTTGCCGATGTGAATGCGCATTAAATCATACTTTCGTGAAAAGTTTTTCGAACAAATTTCACACTAAAAAGGTTTTTTGCCGGTGTGAATCATATTTTCGTGAAAAGTTTTTTGAACACTTTTCACACTGAAAAGGTTTTTTGCCGGTGTGAATGCGCATTAAATCATACTTTCGTTAAAAATTTTTCTAACAAATTTTACACTGAAAAGGTTTTTTGCCGTTGTAAATGCGCATTAAATCATACTTTCGTGAAAAGTTTTTCGAACAAATTTCACACTAAAAAGGTTTTTTGCCGGTGTGAATGCGCATTAAATCATACTTTCGTAAAAAGTTTTTCGAACAAATTTAACACTGAAAAGGTTTTTTGCCGGTGTAAATGCGCAATAAATCATACTTTCGTGAAAAGTTTTTCGAAAAAATTTCACACTGAGAAGGTTTTTTGCCGGTGTGAATGCGCATTAAATAATACTTTTGTGAAAAGTTTCTCTAACAAATTTCACACTAAAAAGGTTTTTTGCCGGTGTGAATGCGCAATAAATCATACTTTCGTGAAAAGTTTTTTAAACAAATTTTACACTGAAAAGGTTTTTTGCCAGTGTGAATGCGTATTAAATCATACTTTCGTGAAAAGTTTTACGAACAAATTTTACACCAAAAAGGTTTTTTGCCGTTGTAAATGCGCGTTAAATCATACTTTCGTGAATAGTTTTTTTAACAAATTTTACACTTGAACGGTTTTATGCTGGTGTAAATGCACAATAAATTATACTTTCGTGAAAAGTTTTTCAAAAAAATTTCACACCGATAAGGTTTTTTGCCGGTGTGAATGCGCATTAAATCATACTTTCGTGAAAAGTTTTTTGAACAAATTTTACACTGAAAAGGTTTTTTTTGCCGATGTGAATGCGCATTAATTCAAACTTTCGTGAAAAGTTTTTCGAACAGATTTCACACTGAAAAGGTTTTTTGCTGGTGTGAATGCGCATTAAATCATACTTTTGCGAAAACTTTTTTAAAAAAATTTTACACTAAATAGGTTTTTTGCCGGTGTGAATGCGCATTAAATCATACTTTCGTTAAAAGTTTTTTGAACAAATTTTACACTAAAAAGGTTTTTTGCCGGTGTGAATGCACATTATATAATACTTTTAAAAAGTTTTTTGAACAAATTTCACACTCGAACGGTTTTATGCCGGTGTAAGTGCGCATGTATCTCGTGTTATAAGATTGTTGCAAAAAGTTTTTCGAACTTTCACACTTAAACAGTTTTTTGCCGATTGGAATGCATACGTGAGTTTTAAAAGTACAACTACATGAAAAGTTTTTCGAACAAATTTCACACTGCAAAGGTTTTTTGCCGGTGTGAATGCACATTAAATCATATTTTCGTAAAAAGTTTTTCGAACAAATTTTACACTAAAAAGGTTTTTTGTCGTTGTGAATGCGCGTTAAATCATACTTTCGTGAATGGTTTTTTTAACAAATTTCACACTTGAACGGTTTTATGCTGGTGTAAATGCACAATAAATTATACTTTCGTGAAAAGTTTTTCAAACAAATTTCAAACTAAAAAGGTTTTTTGCCGATGGAATCATATTTTCGTGAAAAGTTTTTTGAACACTTTTCACACTGAAAAGGTATTTTGCCGGTGTAAATGCGCATTAAATTATACTTTCGTTAAAATTTTACACTAAAAAAGTTTTTGGCCATTGTGAATGCGCGTTAATTCATACTTTAGTAAAAAGTTTTTTGAACAAATTTCACACTGAAAAGGTTTTTTGACGATGTAAATGCGCATTAAATCATACTTTCGTGAAAAGTATTTCGAACAAATTTCACACTAAAAAGGTTTTTTGCCGGTGTGAATGCGCATTAAATCATACTTTCGTAAAAAGTTTTTCGAACAAATTTAACACTGAAAAGGTTTTTTGCCGGTGTAAATGCGCAATAAATCATACTTTCGTAAAAAGTTTTTTGAACAAATTTCACACTGAGAAGGTTTTTTGCCGGTGTGAATGCGCATTAAATAATACTTTTGTGAAAAGTTTTTCAAAACAAATTTCACACTGATAAGGATTTTTGCCGGTGTGAATGCGCATTAAATCATACTTTTGTATCAAGTTTTTTGAACAAATTTCACACTGAAAAGGTTTTTTGCCGGTTTGAATTCGCATTAAATCATACTTTCGTGAAAAGTTTTTCGAACAAATTTCACACTGAAAAGGTTTTTTTCCGTTTTTTGCCGGTGTAAATGCACATTAAATCATACTTTGGTAAAAAGTTTTTCAAACAAATTTCACACTGAAAAGGTTTTTTGCCGGTGTGAATGCGCAATAAATCATACTTTCGTGAAAAGTTTTTCGAACAAATTTTACACTGAAAAGGTTTTTTGCCGGTGTGAATGCGCATTAAATCATACTTTCGTAAAAAGCTTTTCGAAAAAATTTCACACTGAAAAGGTTTTTTGCCGGTGTGAATGCGCTTTAAATAATACTTTTGTAAAAAGTTTTTCAAATAAATTTCACACTGATAAGGATTTTTGCCGGTGTAAATGCGCATTAAATCATACTTTTGTGAAAAGTTTTTTGAACAAATTTCACACTAAAAAAGTTTTTTGCCGGTTTAAATTCGCATTAAATCATACTTTCGTGAAAAGTTTTACGAACAAATTTTACACTAAAAAGGTTTTTTGCCGTTGTGAATGCGCGTTAAATCATACTTTCGTGAATAGTTTTTTTAACAAATTTCACACTTGGACGGTTTTATGCTGGTGTAAATGCACAATAACTTATACTTTCGTGAAAAGTTTTTCAAAAAAATTTCACACCGATAAGGTTTTTTGCCGGTGTGAATGCGCATTAAATTATACTTTCGTTAAAAGTTTTTCGAACAAATTTCACACTTGAACGGTTTTATGCTGGTGTAAATGCACATTAAATCATAATTTGGTGAGAAGTTTTTCGAACAAATTTTACACTAAAAAGGTTTTTTGCCTGTGTGAATCATATTTTCGTGAAAAGTTTTTTGAACAAATTTTACACTTGAACGGTTTTATGCTGGTGTAAATGCACATTAAATCATAATTTGGTGAAAAGTTTTTGGAAAAAATTTTACACTGATAAGGTTTTTGCCGGTGTGAATGCTTATTAAATCATACTTTCGTGAAAAGTTTTTCGAACAAATTTTACACTAAAAAGGTTTTTTGCCGGTGTGAATGCGCATTAAATCATACTTTTGTAAAAAGTTTTTCGAATAAAATTTCACACTAAAAATGTTTTTTTTGCCGATGTGAATGCGCATTAAATCATACTTTCGTGAAAAGTTTTTCGAACAAATTTCACACTAAAAAGGTTTTTTGCCGGTGTGAATCATATTTTCGTGAAAAGTTTTTTAAACACTTTTCACACTGAAAAGGTTTTTTGCCGGTGTGAATGCGCAATAAATCATACTTTTGTTAAAAATTTTTCTAACAAATTTTACACTGAAAAGGTTTTTTGCCGTTGTGAATGCGCGTTAATTCATACTTTAGTAAAAAGTTTTTTGAACAAATTTCACACTGAAAAGGTTTTTTGACGATGTAAATGCGCATTAAATCATACTTTCGTGAAAAGTTTTTCGAACAAATTTCACACTGAAAAGGTTTTTTGCCGGTGTGAATGCGCATTAAATAATACTTTTGTGAAAAGTTTTTCTAACAAATTTCACACTAAAAAGGTTTTTTGCCGGTGTGAATGCGCAATAAATCATACTTTCGTAAAAAGTTTTTTAAACAAATTTTACACTGAAAAGGTTTTTTGCCAGTGTAAATGCGTATTAAATCATACTTTCGTGAAAAGTTTTACGAACAAATTTTACACTAAAAAGGTTTTTTGCCGTTGTGAATGCGCGTTAAATCATACTTTCGTGAATAGTTTTTTTAACAAATTTCACACTTGAACGGTTTTATGCTGGTGTAAATGCACAATAAATTATACTTTCGTGAAAAGTTTTTCAAAAAAATTTCACACCGATAAGGTTTTTTGCCGGTGTGAATGCGCATTAAATTATACTTTTGTGAAAAGTTTTTCGAACAAATTTTACACTGAAAAGGTTTTTTTTGCCGATGTGAATGCGCATTAATTCATACTTTCGTGAAAAGTTTTTTAAAAAAATTTTACACTAAATAGGTTTTTGCCGGTGTGAATGCGCATTAAATCATACTTTCGTTAAAAGTTTTTTGAACAAATTTTACACTAAAAAGGTTTTTTGCCGGTGTGAATGCACATTATATAATACTTTTAAAAAGTTTTTTGAACAAATTTCACACTCGAACGGTTTTATGCCGGTGTAAGTGCGCATGTATCTCGTGTAATAAGATTGTTGCAAAAAGTTTTTCGAACTTTCACACTTAAACAGTTTTTTGCCGATTGGAATGCATACGTGAGTTTTAAAAGTACAACTACATGAAAAGTTTTTCGAACAAATTTCACACTGCAAAGGTTTTTTGCCGGTGTGAATGCACATTAAATCATATTTTCGTTAAAAGTTTTTCGAACAAATTTTACACTAAAAAGGTTTTTTGCCGGTGTGAATGCGCGTTAAATCATACTTTCGTGAATGGTTTTTTTAACAAATTTCACACTTGAACGGTTTTATGCTGGTGTAAATGCACAATAAATTATACTTTCGTGAAAAGTTTTTCAAACAAATTTCAAACTAAAAAAGGTTTTTTGCCGATGGAATCATATTTTCGTGAAAAGTTTTTTGAACACTTTTCACACTGAAAAGGTATTTTGCCGGTGTAAATGCGCATTAAATTATACTTTCGTTAAAATTTTACACTGAAAAAGTTTTTTTCCATTGTGAATGCGCGTTAATTCATACTTTAGTAAAAAGTTTTTTGAACAAATTTCACACTGAAAAGGTTTTTTGACGATGTAAATGCGCATTAAATCATACTTTCGTGAAAAGTATTTCGAACAAATTTCACACTAAAAAGGTTTTTTGCCGGTGTGAATGCGCATTAAATCATACTTTCGTAAAAAGTTTTTCGAACAAATTTAACACTGAAAAGGTTTTTTGCCGGTGTAAATGCGCAATAAATCATACTTTCGTAAAAAGTTTTTTGAACAAATTTCACACTGAGAAGGTTTTTTGCCGGTGTGAATGCGCATTAAATAATACTTTTGTGAAAAGTTTTTCAAAACAAATTTCACACTGATAAGGATTTTTGCCGGTGTGAATGCGCATTAAATCATACTTTTGTATCAAGTTTTTTGAACAAATTTCACACTGAAAAGGTTTTTTGCCGGTTTGAATTCGCATTAAATCATACTTTCGTGAAAAGTTTTTCGAACAAATTTCACACTGAAAAGGTTTTTTTCCGGTTTTTGCCGGTGTAAATGCACATTAAATCATACTTTGGTAAAAAGTTTTTCAAACAAATTTCACACTGAAAAGGTTTTTTGCCGGTGTGAATGCGCAATAAATCATACTTTCGTGAAAAGTTTTTCGAACAAATTTTACACTGAAAAGGTTTTTTGCCGGTGTGAATGCACATTAAATCATACTTTCGTAAAAAGCTTTTCGAAAAAATTTCACACTGAAAAGGTTTTTTGCCGGTGTGAATGCGCATTAAATAATACTTTTGTAAAAAGTTTTTCAAACAAATTTCACACTGATAAGGATTTTTGCCGGTGTGAATGCGCATTAAATCATACTTTTGTGAAAAGTTTTTTGAACAAAATTCACACTAAAAAAGTTTTTTGCCGGTTTGAATTCGCATTAAATCATACTTTCGTGAAAAGTTTTACGAACAAATTTTACACTAAAAAGGTTTTTTGCCGTTGTGAATGCGCGTTAAATCATACTTTCGTGAATAGTTTTTTTAACAAATTTCACACTTGGACGGTTTTATGCTGGTGTAAATGCACAATAACTTATACTTTCGTGAAAAGTTTTTCAAAAAAATTTCACACCGATAAGGTTTTTTGCCGGTGTGAATGCGCATTAAATTATACTTTCGTTAAAAGTTTTTCGAACAAATTTCACACTTGAACGGTTTTATGCTGGTGTAAATGCACATTAAATCATAATTTGGTGAAAAGTTTTTCGAACAAATTTTACACTAAAAAGGTTTTTTGCCTGTGTGAATCATATTTTCGTGAAAAGTTTTTTGAACACATTTCACACTGAAAAGTTTTTTTGCCGCTGTGAATGCGCATTAAATCATACTTTCGTGAAAAGTTTTTGGAACAAATTTTACACTTGAACGGTTTTATGCTGGTGTAAATGCACATTAAATCATAATTTGGTGAAAAGTTTTTGGAAAAAATTTTACACTGATAAGGTTTTTGCCGGTGTGAATGCTTATTAAATCATACTTTCGTGAAAAGTTTTTCGAACAAATTTTACACTAAAAAGGTTTTTTGCCTGTGTGAATAATATTTTCGTGAAAAGTTTTTTGAACACATTTCACACTGAAAAGTTTTTTTGCCGGTGTGAATGCGCATTAAATCATACTTTTGTAAAAAGTTTTTCGAATAAAATTTCACACTAAAAATGTTTTTTTTGCCGATGTGAATGCGCATTAAATCATACTTTCGTGAAAAGTTTTTCGAACAAATTTCACACTAAAAAGGTTTTTTGCCGGTGTGAATCATATTTTCGTGAAAAGTTTTTTAAACACTTTTCACACTAAAAAGGTTTTTTGCCGGTGTGAATGCGCAATAAATCATACTTTTGTTAAAAATTTTTCTAACAAATTTTACACTGAAAAGGTTTTTTGCCGTTGTGAATGCGCGTTAATTCATACTTTAGTAAAAAGTTTTTTGAACAAATTTCACACTGAAAAGGTTTTTTGACGATGTAAATGCGCATTAAATCATACTTTCGTGAAAAGTTTTTCGAACAAATTTCACACTGAAAAGGTTTTTTGCCGGTGTGAATGCGCATTAAATAATACTTTTGTGAAAAGTTTTTCTAACAAATTTCACACTAAAAAGGTTTTTTGCCGGTGTGAATGCGCAATAAATCATACTTTCGTAAAAAGTTTTTTAAACAAATTTTACACTGAAAAGGTTTTTTGCCAGTGTGAATGCGTATTAAATCATACTTTCGTGAAAAGTTTTACGAACAAATTTTACACTAAAAAGGTTTTTTGCCGTTGTGAATGCGCGTTAAATCATACTTTCGTGAATAGTTTTTTTAACAAATTTCACACTTGAACGGTTTTATGCTGGTGTAAATGCACAATAAATTATACTTTCGTAAAAAGTTTTTCAAAAAAATTTCACACCGATAAGGTTTTTTGCCGGTGTGAATGCGCATTAAATCATACTTTTGTGAAAAGTTTTTCGAACAAATTTTACACTGAAAAGGTTTTTTTTGCCGATGTGAATGCGCATTAATTCATACTTTCGTGAAAAGTTTTTCGAACAGATGTCACACTGAAAAGGTTTTTTGCTGGTGTGAATGCGCATTAAATCATACTTTCGTGAAAAGTTTTTTAAAAAAATTTTACACTAAATAGGTTTTTTGCCGGTGTGAATGCGCATTAAATCATACTTTCGTTAAAAGTTTTTTGAACAAATTTTACACTAAAAAGGTTTTTTGCCGGTGTGAATGCACATTATATAATACTTTTAAAAAGTTTTTTGAACAAATTTCACACTCGAACGGTTTTATGCCGGTGTAAGTGCGCATGTATCTCGTGTAATAAGATTGTTGCAAAAAGTTTTTCGAACTTTCACACTTAAACAGTTTTTTGCCGATTGGAATGCATACGTGAGTTTTAAAAGTACAACTACATGAAAAGTTTTTCGAACAAATTTCACACTGCAAAGGTTTTTTGCCGGTGTGAATGCACATTAAATCATATTTTCGTTAAAAGTTTTTCGAACAAATTTTACACTAAAAAGGTTTTTTGCCGGTGTGAATGCGCATTAAATCATATTTTCGTGAATAGTTTTTTTAACAAATTTCACACCTGAACGGTTTTATGCTGGTGTAAATGCACAATAAATTATACTTTCGTGAAAAGTTTTTCGAACAAATTTCACCCTAAAAAGGTATTTTGCCGGTGTAAATCATATTTTCGTGAAAAGTTTTTTGAACACATTTCACACTAAAAAGTTTTTTTGCCGGTGTGAATGCGCATTAAATCATACTTTCGTGAAAAGTTTTTTGAACAAATTTTACACTTGAACGGTTTTATGCTGGTGTAAATGCACATTAAATCATACTTTGGTGAAAAGTTTTGGGAAAAAATTTCACACTGATAAGGTTTTTGCCGGTGTAAATGCTTATTAAATCATACTTTCGTGAAAAGTTCTTCGAACAAATTTAACACTAAAAAGGTTTTTTGCCAGTGTGAATGCGCATTAAATCATGCTTTTGTAAAAAGTTTTTCGAATAAAATTTCACACTAAAAAGGTTTTTTTTGCCGATGTGAATGCGCATTAAATCATACTTTCGTGAAAAGTTTTTCGAACAAATTTCACACTAAAAAGGTTTTTTGCCGGTGTAAATCATATTTTCGTGAAAAGTTTTTTGAACACTTTTTACACTGAAAAGGTATTTTGCCGGTGTAAATGCGCATTAAATTATACTTTCGTTAAAAGTTTTTCTAACAAATTTTACACTGAAAAAGTTTTTTGCCATTGTGAATGCGCGTTAATTCATACTTTAGTAAAAAGTTTTTTGAACAAATTTCACACTGAAAAGGTTTTTTGACGATGTAAATGCGCATTAAATCATACTTTCGTGAAAAGTTTTTCGAACAAATTTCACACTAAAAAGGTTTTTTGCCGGTGTGAATGCGCATTAAATCATACTTTCGTAAAAAGTTTTTCGAACAAATTTAACACTGAAAAGGTTTTTTGCCGGTGTAAATGCGCAATAAATCATACTTTCGTAAAAAGTTTTTTGAACAGATTTCACACTAAGAAGGTTTTTTGCCGGTGTGAATGCGCATTAAATAATACTTTTGTGAAAAGTTTTTCAAAACAAATTTCACACTGATAAGGATTTTTGCCGGTGTGAATGCGCATTAAATCATACTTTTGTATTAAGTTTTTTGAACAAATTTTACACTGAAAAGGTTTTTTGCCGGTTTGAATTCGCATTAAATCATACTTTCGTGAAAAGTTTTTCGAACAAATTTTACACTGAAAAGGTTTTTTTCCGGTTTTTGCCGGTGTAAATGCACATTAAATCATACTTTGGTAAAAAGTTTTTCAAACAAATTTCACACTAAAAAGGTTTTTTGCCGGTGTGAATGCGCAATAAATCATACTTTCGTGAAAAGTTTTTCGAACAAATTTTACACTGAAAAGGTTTTTTGCCGGTGTGAATGCGCATTAAATTATACTTTCGTAAAAAGTTTTTCGAACAAATTTCACACTGAAAAGGTTTTTTGCCGATGTAAATGCGCATTAAATCATACTTTTGTGAAAAGTTTTTCGAACAAATTTCACACTAAAAAGGTTTTTTGCCGGTGTGAATGCGCATTAAATCATACTTTTGTAAAAAGTTTTTCGAACAAATTTAACACTGAAAAGGTTTTTTGCCAGTGTAAATGCGCAAAAAATCATACTTTCGTGAAAAGTTTTTCGAACAAATTTCACACTGAAAAGGTTTTAAGCTGGTGTGAATGCGCATTAGATAATACTTTTGTGAAAAGTTTTTTAAACAAATTTTACACTGATAAGGATTTTTTCCGGTGTGAATGCGCATTAAATCATACTTTTGTGAAAAGTTTTTTGAACAAATTTCACACTGAAAAATTTTTTTGCCGGTTTGAATTCGCATTAAATCATACTTTCGTGAAAAGTTTTTCGAACAAATTTTACACTAAAAACGTTTTTTGCCGTTGTGAATGCGCGTTAAATCATACTTTCGTGAATAGTTTTTTTAACAAATTTCACACTTGAACGGTTTTATGCTGGTGTAAATGCACAATAAATTATACTTTCGTGAAAAGTTTTTCGAAAAAATTTTACACCGATAAGGTTTTTTGCCGGTGTGAATGCGCATTAAATTATACTTTCGTGAAAAGTTTTTCGAACAAATTTTACACTAAAAAGGTTTTTTGCCGGTGTGAATCATATTTTCGTGAAAAGTTTTTTGAACACATTTCACACTGAAAAGTTTTTTTGCCGGTGTGAATGCGCATTAAATCATACTTTCGTGAAAAGTTTTTTGAACAAATTTTACACTTGAACGGTTTTATGCTGGTGTAAATGCACATTAAATCATACTTTGGTGAAAAGATTTTGGAAAAAATTTCACACTGATAAGGTTTTTGCCGGTGTGAATGCTTATTAAATCATACTTTCGTGAAACGTTCTTCGAACAAATTTTACACTAAAAAGGTTTTTTGCCGGTGTGAATGCGCATCAAATCATACTTTTGTAAAAAGTTTTTCGAATAAAATTTCACACTAAAAAGGTTTTTTTTGCCGATGTGAATGCGCATTAAATCATACTTTCGTGAAAAGTTTTTCGAACAAATTTCACACTAAAAAGGTTTTTTGCCGGTGTGAATGCGCATTAAATCATACTTTCGTTAAAAGTTTTTCTAACAAATTTTACACTGAAAAGGTTTTTTGCCGTTGTAAATGCGCCTTAATTCATACTTTAGTAAAAAGTTTTTTGAACAAATTTTACACTGAAAAGGTTTTTTGACGATGTAAATGCGCATTAAATCATACTTTCGTGAAAAGTTTTTCAAACAAATTTCACACTTAAAAGGTTTTTTGCCGGTGTGAATGCGCATTAAATTATACTTTCGTAAAAAGTTTTTCGAACAAATTTAACACTGAAAAGGTCTTTTGCCGGTGTAAATGCGCAATAAATTATACTTTCGTAAAAAGTTTTTTGAACAAATTTCACACTGAGAAGGTTTTTTGCCGGTGTGAATACGCATTAAATAATACTTTTGTGAAAAGTTTTTCAAACAAATTTCACACTGATAAGGATTTTTGCCGGTGTGAATGCGCATTAAATCATACTTTGGTAAAAAGTTTTTCAAACAAATTTCACACTGAAAAGGTTTTTTTTCGGTTTTTGCCGGTGTAAATGCACATTAAATCATACTTTGGTAAAAAGTTTTTCAAACAAATTTCACACTAAAAAGGTTTTTTGCCGGTGTGAATGCGCAATAAATTATACTTTTGTGAAAAGTTTTTTGAACAAATTTCACACTGAAAAGGTTTTTTTTGCTGGTGTGAATTCTCATTAAATCATCCCTTCGTGAAAAGTTTTTTGAACAAATTTCACACTGAAAATTTTTTTGCCATTGTGAATGGGCGTTAAATCATATTTTCGTAAAAAGTTTTTCGAACAAATTTCACACTGAAAAGGTTTTTTGCCGGTGTAAATGCGCAATAAATCATACTTTCGCGAAAAGTTTTTTGAACAAATTTAAAAAGGTTTTTTGCTGGTGTAAATGCGCATTAAATCATATTTTCGTGAAAAGTTTTTTAAACAAATTTTACACTGAAAAGATTTTTTGCCGGTGTGAATGCGCATTAAATCATACTTTCGTGAAAAGTTTTTCGAACAAATTTTACACTGAAAAGGTTTTTTTTGCCGATGTGAATGCGCATTAATTCATACTTTCGTGAAAAGTTTTTCGAACAGATTTCACACTGAAAAGGTTTTTTGCTGGTGTAAATGCGCAATAAATTATACTTTCGAATAAGTTTTTTAAAAAAATTTCACACTAAATAGGTTTTTTGCCGGTGTGAATGCGCATTAAATCATACTTTCGTAAAAAGTTTTTCGAACAAATTTTACACTAAAAAGGTTTTTTGCCGGTGTGAATGCGCATTTTATAATACTTTTAAAAAGTTTTTTGAACAAATTTCACACTCGAACGGTTTTATGCCGGTGTGAGTGCGCATGTGTCTCGTGTAATAAGATTGTTGCAAAAAGTTTTTCGAACTTTCACACTTGAACAGTTTTTTGCCGATTGGAATGCATACGTGAGTTTTAAAAGTACAACTACATGAAAAGTTTTCCGAACAAATTTCACACTGCAAAGGTTTTTTGCCGGTGTGAATGCACATTAAATCATACTTTCGTGAAAAGTTTTTCGAACAAATTTTACACTAGAAAGGTTTTTTGCCGTTGTGAATGCGCTTTAAATCATACTTTCGTGAATAGTTTTTTTAACAAATATCACACTTAAACGGTTTTATGCTGCTGTAAATGCACAATAAATTATACTTTCGTAAAAATTTTTTTTAACAAATTTCACACTGAAAAGGTTTTTTGCTGGTGTGAATGCGCATTAAGTAATACTTTCGTGAAAGGATTTTCAAACAAATTTCACACTGAAAAGGTTTTCTGTCAGTTGAATGGGCATTAAATCATACTTTCGTAAAAAGTTTTTCAAACAAATTTCACACTGAAAAGGTTTTTTTTGCCGGTGTAAATGCGCATTAAATCATACTTTCGTAAAAAGTTTTTTGAACAAATTTCACACTGAAAAGGTTTTATACCGGTGTGAATGCGCATTAAATCATACTTTCGTAAAAAATTTTTCTAACAAATTTTACACTGAAAAGGTTTTTTGCCGTTGTGAATGCGCGTTAATTCATACTTTAGTAAAAAGTTTTTTGAACAAATTTCACACTGAAAAGGTTTTTTGCCGATGTAAATGCGCATTAAATCATACTTTCGTAAAAAGTTTTTCAAACAAATTTCACACTAAAAAGGTTTTTTGCCGGTGTGAATGCGCATTAAATCATATTTTCGTAAAAATTTTTCGAACAAATTTAACACTGAAAAGGTTTTTTGCCGGTGTAAATGCGCAATAAATCATACTTTCGTGAAAAGTTATTTAAACAAATTTCACACTGAAAACGTTTTTTGCCGGTGTGAATGCGCATTAAATAATACTTTTGTGAAAAGTTTTTCAAACAAATTTCACACTGATAAGGATTTTTGCCGGTGTAAATGCGCATTAAATCATACTTTTGTGAAAAGTTTTTTGAACAAATTTCACACTGAAAAGGTTTTTTGCCGGTTTGAATTCGCATTAAATCATACTTTTGTGAAAAGTTTTTCGAACAAATTTTACACTGAAAAGGTTTTTTGCCGGTTTTTGCCGGTGTAAATGAACATTAAATCATACTTTGGTGAAAAGTTTTTTAAACAAGTTTCACACTGAAAAGATTTTTTACCGGTGTGAATGCGCAATAAATTATACTTTTGTGAAAAGTTTTTTGAACAAATTTCACACTGAAAAGGTTTTTTTTGCCGGTGTGAATGCGCATTAAATCATACTTTCGTAAAAAGTTTTTTGAACAAATTTCACACTGAAAAGGTTTTTTACCGGTGTGAATGCGCATTAAATCATACTTTTGTAAAAAGTTTTTTGAACAAATTTCACACTGAAAAGGTTTTTTACCGGTGTGAATGCGCATTATATCATACTTTTGTAAAAAGTTTTTCGAACAAATTTCACACTGAAAAGGTTTTTTTTGCCGGTGTGAATGCGCATTAAATCATACTTTCGTGAATAGTGTTTTTAACAAATTTCACACTTAAACGGTTTTATGCTGGTGTAAATGCACAATAAATTATACTTTCGTGAAAAGTTTTTCAAAAAAATTTCACACTGATAAGGTTTTTTGCCGGTGTGAATGCGCATTAAATCATACTTTTGTGAAAAGTTTTTCGAACAAATTTTACACTAAAAAGGTTTTTTGCCGGTGTGAATGCGCATTAAATCATACTTTCGTAAAAGTTTTTCTAACAAATTTTACACTGAAAAGGTTTTTTGCCGTTGTGAATGCGCGTTAAATCATACTTTCGTGAAAAGTTTTTCGAACAAATTTCACACTAAAAAGGTTTTTTGCCGGTGTAAATGCGCATTAAATCATACTTTCGTAAAAAGTTTTTCAAACAAATTTAACACTGAAAAGGTATTTTGCCGGTGTAAATGCGCAATAAATCATACTTTCGTAAAAAGTTTTTTGATCAAATTTCACACTGAAAAGGTTTTTTGCCGGTGTGAATGCGCATTAAATAATACTTTTGTGAAAAGTTTTTCAAACAAATTTCACACTGATAAGGATTTTTGCCAGTAGTTAAACAACAGCGATTCAAGCCCACTTGGAGTGGTGGGAGGAGTGGGGGTAGAAGTGGGGGAAGTGGAGTGGGGGAAGTGGTGGTGGTAGGAGTGGGGGAAGTGGTGGGGGTAGGGGGTGTCACAAATCAAGAAGTCAAAAGGTCCTTAACGAATGTGGCATGTGACCCATCAAACGATTCAACGTTACGCAAAGTATGTCAAGCGTCACGTGAGTACGTTTAAAAACATACACACATGCACAACAACGTGACATGTCACATTAGTAGACATTGTTAACATATGACATTGTTGTCGTTGTTTACATACAGCATTGTTGACTGCCATTGTTTACATAGGGCATTTTTGACATATGACATTGTTGCCATTGTTTACATACGGCATTGTTGACTGCCATTGCTTACACACACATGACATTGTGGACATATGACATTGTTGCGATTGTTTACATACGGCATTGTTGACTGCCATTGTTTGCATAGAGCATTGTTGACATATGACATTGTAGCCATTGGTGACATTGTTGCCATTGGTGACATTGTTGCCATTGTTTACATACGGCATTGTAGACATATGTCTTTAAATTTCCCTTATACTTGAATACTATGTTTTTATTTAATGTCATTACGGAATTTTGGAAATTATGGGAAGCAAGATTTTTGATACATAATCTTTATTTCATTCACATATTCATTGTAGTTAAATCAATTTCGGTGATAATGTATTATCGTATCGATCGTCGGTAAAACATCTAAACCATGACAATAAAACCCACAATAATATTTTTTAAAAATAAAATTACTTAATAAATTCAAAGTTTACGAGAGATGAAAAGTATGACAGTGACATTGAGCGAAGGGTGTTGGCAGGAAAACAAATGAATGGGGCACTGCATAGCTTTATGAACAGCCATAAAGTGTCAAAAAAAGCACGTCTAACTGTGCATAAAGGTGTTTTGGTTCCTACACTTATGTATGATAGTGAATGTAAAGTTTGGCAAAAGAAGCATGAAAATAGGATTAATGCTGCGGAGATGAGTAGTCTGAGAAGTATAGCCGGAGTGACTCGGTTGGATAAGGTAAAGAATAGTGAGATAAGAGAACGCTGTGGTGTAAAAGAAGATGTGGTTACAAAGATAGATGAAGGAATGCTTAGATGGTTTGGACACGTTGAAAGGATGGATGAAGGAAGATTGACGAAACAAATTTATGAAGCGAGTGTGAATGGACAAGTCGGTCGACCTCGGCGAATATATCTCGATCAGATCAACATTGTTTTGAAGAAAGGCCAGGTCAAGAGTACCAACAACCGACGAGCATGTATGAGAGCACTGATAAAAGCAGAGGAAGCAAAAGATGTGTGTAAGAACCGTAGCGAAAATGAAAGGAAGTGGTCTCTGCCTACCCCCATGGAAAAAAGGTGTGACTTTATGTATGTAATAAAATCTCAAGAGTACCAACGACCAAGAACACTAATGCAAGTAGTTCATTGTATTTAAAACAATTTCCGGTAATAATGTATTATCGTACCGATCGTCGGTAAAACATCGAAACCATGACAATAAAAACCACAATAATCTTTATTAAAAATCATGAATCAAACAAACAAAAATTAGCTTAAGTCCTCATGATGACATTTATTGCCTGGGATTATCGATACTCTTGCTTTGGGTCATTATAGTTTAAATAAATATTTTTTTTTCACCCTAGCGCATATCTATAGTTAAAAAAATGAATAGTTTGTTCCTTATTCAGCTTTTAGACGATGCATAACTCTAAAGGTAGTGTCAAGGCCGGGATGCGTACGCGCTCGCTGGGGGGTGCATGAACTGGCAAAACTTTTGGAACTATTGAAAAAAATATCTTTTTAACAAAAAAAAAAAACCTTGGTTAAAAGAACTATTTAAGCTCTCTTTTTTCATGTATCACGCAATAAAGTGTCTTGCGGCGTCATCAAAAGATTTAGCATTACGCATAGTGCGTCGACCGTCACGTTAAACGTCACGTGAGTACGCCAAGCGTCACGTTAAACGTCAGGTGAGTACGTCAAGCATCACCTTAAACGTCACGTGTTTATGTCAAACGTAAACGTCACGTGTCACATTAAAAAACACACACACCAGTTTGATTTAAACAATATGCATGGTTGAAGCCCTATATCGAGCTGAACACTCGTTTAAGGACTACAGCTACCAGTTCATTTGCAAAGAATGAGTATAAATTCTCGAACAACGCGGTGTTCGTCAAAACAATGGAAAATAAACGCTTCCGCAGTTGGTAAGTTCATACGATTGTCGTTACAGGATAAAAAATTTAATTTCTAGCGCCAGATTTCACAATAGATCAATTTTTGATGATAATTTAATACGCAAAGTACGTCGACCGTCACGTGAGTACGCCAAGCGTCACGTTAAACGTCATGTGAGTACGTCAAGCGTCACCTTAAACGTCACGTGTGTACGTCAAACGTAAACACAGCGTCACGTTAAACGTCACGTGTGTATGTCAAACGTAAACGTCACGTGTCACATAAAAACACACACACACACCAGTTTGATTTAAACAATCTGCATGGTTAAAGCCCTATATCGAGCTGAACACTCGTTTAAGGACTACAGCTACCAGTTCATTTGCAAAGAGTCAGTTTAAACTCGCTAACAACGCGGTGTTCGACAAAAGAATAGAAAATAAACGCTTTCGCAGTTAGTAAGTTCATACGAGGGTCCTTACAGGACAAAAAATTTAATTTCTAGCGCCAGATTTCACAATAGATCAATTTTTGAAAGCGAACGAGCAAGATATTTTAAAACATTTTAGTCATTTGAAAATTGCAGGACCTCGAAAATTTAAAGTTGGCGCCATTGTACGAATTAGTAAAGCCAAACACGTTTTTAAGAAGGGTTATACACCCAATTGGTCAACGGAATTATTTAAAATCACAAAATGTAAGATAACCAATCCTGCAACGTATCTTCTGGAAGATATGATGGAGGCACAAATCAAAGGAGCCTTCTACGCGGAAGAATTACAGAAAACTGCTAATCTTGATATCTACTTAGTAGAAAAGGAACTTGGACGCAAAGGAAATAAAATGTACGTCAAATGGTTAGGCATAAAAGGCAACAGTTGTTTAATTATGAACAAAAATCGACTTTTAAGTGGAAGGGAGGAAGGTTACAAATATGCGCGAGTTATATGCGTCATTTCCGCTGACTTCTATTAGAACCATTTTTGCGACGCAGCAGTTCTAGAAGCTTCCAGAAATTGCTTATCTAAAAAAAAATGTCACGCTCGCATTTTCCTTTGTTTAACTTTATTATAAAATAAGCATTATGTTTTAAAATTAATTAATTTTGACTTTATTTCTAAATTTTTAGCTTCGTTGTTATATTTTTTATATTATATTTATAATTTTGTTAAAGTAAAAGTTTTTTTTAAAATAATTTAAAACGAATTATTAAATTCGCGTCATTGGCAGGTGGATGTCAGTCATCATGTGCAGCAGTCAAGACAGTAATTATTTTAGTATGACGTCGAGTAGTGATGATAGCGTGAGTAATGACTTTGAAATGTCCGAATTCGTATTGCCGGGTGCACCTTCTATGGAAACAATTGTTCAATCCTACGAAGATGCTGCCAAACGTGAAGTGCATTACTTACTGCTAACGACATATATGTTGTCAGAATATGAAGTTCGATGTGGCCTTAGTCCTGCGCGGACGTTGTCTCCGACAATCATTTTGGCTAAACATTTTGGGCCTACTAAAATATCTTTTGACGATTTTGAATGGGGTACCCTCATCAGTATTTTGAAGAAAAGGATGGAAGATTTTTTTCATGAGATGTCACCTACGTATCCCGATGAAGACGATGATAACTCCCCCATAACGTTTCACTGTGGCGATTATTGTACCATCATGCAACTAGTTTATGATGATACCAAATTCCTGGTTTTAAAAAAACACGACGTCGAGTACTATTTGTGCGAAGAAGATGTTCAAGAAATTCTTAAAATCCACGAGCATTTGCTGACGCATCGAGTAAATTTATTAAACAAACTTAGTTTCTGTTCATATTATCACAATATTATTGGTTTTTGTAAACTGCATGGTGAATTATCGTTATCATTATTGTCGGAAATACTTCCAAATGATTTGTTAAATAGTGCATTGAGAGAGTTTATCTACTTTTATAGAATTACCACAATTAATGATTTAAATAAATAATTTTTTCAAAAAGTTTTGTTTTATTTGTTCCCCGAAATTTTAAGTTTCTATAAATATACTGTAAATAATATTTGTTAATCATTTAAGATGCTGTGTCCTACTCAAAATTTGAAGAAACAATTGAAATCTCTACTATTAAAGCTAATTTCATTTTACGAATAACATGTAATTTTTTTTTTAAATTGTTGATTTGTGCATGAAATTTTTTTAAAATCGATCTTTTCTTCATTTAACGTTTATAAACCATTAAGGCTTATTTGACTAGCCAATATGAAAACTATTGCTTAAATTTCAGATATTAAATAAATTCTATAACATTTCTACATATAATATAAGAGTGTAAGAATTTTAGTAGTAAAATAAATATTTTAATTTTTTTAATTATTTTATGCGTGTTAATACTACTGTGAAACCATTACGCGAAAATGAATGGATGTACTGTTGTGGCCAAGGCACGTGGGTTAGAGGTGATCCTCGTGGAAGCAAATATGATGGGTACATGAAATGATTATAATATGATATTGTTTCTTGAAAATATAATTGAATGCAAAAATTACAATTGGTCTTTTAATAACTGATGCTATTGCTGACATTGATATAAGTTTGACCTGGTAATTCAGGAATGCTTGAATCTACGTTTCTATAGAATATGTATTATAAATATATTTGCATAGTTGTTGCTCTGTTGTGTTTTCAAGTGTCACGCTTATTATGGGTAAGAAACATTTTTGTTAATTTTTATTTATTTAATTTCTATGTTAGAAAAAAATAATTGTAACGATTTTATTCTAAATAAAGAAATTTTGTCGGTGTTAACGGACGATCAATTTTTCTATTGACTTTTTTTTAACTTTATTAAGCAATGATTTTTAAAATATAAAAATGTTGAGTGATTTTAAGTTTTAAATTAAAGAAATCAAATGTTGTAACACCTTCAATTTATAATTGAAATATTGTGTTTCTGTTTAAAATCTTAAATTACACAGAGGACATCTTAAATGCATAATGATATGACGACGACTTATCTTTTTAAACGCTTTGTAACAGAAATTACAAATTTGTATTTTAAAATTAGCAAATCCATTGTTTTTGCACTAAATCTAAAAGAAAAACAAAAAAAAACCGCATACAGTGATGGCTTACCTCAAATATATTTTACCTACGGTTTAAAATCTATAAAAGGGAAAAATAAAAAGTGCATTTTTACTAGAATTTAAAACGAGATGGATAGTAACTAAAACTTTTTTAATTATGTTGTTATTTTAAATTTTTACTCTTTACAAAAATTTTTCAAATTTTCAAAATACTTTTATTTTAAAGTTATTTTTGGTCAGTTAAAAAATAATTTAAACACCACTCACAAATAAATTTTTTGTCTATTCTTAATTACTCGACTATTTATTAATCTAGACAAATCTTTGATGCAGCAATAGTTATATTTAATTTTACAATTCTCATCATCTGAGCTTTATAATTATTTAATTTTTGATAATACTGATTTTTAATCAAATTTGTTATTTTTTACACACTAGTTTTCAATTTAAAATTGCTTTACAGACAGACGATTAGAAGATTTTATAAATACTAGAGTAAGGGGAGCATTACTCCTGCATCAAAGAGTAAGTAAACAAAACCATTTGCTAATTATTTCTACCAATCTTACTTTGGTGTTGGTAGTTTTAACAATAAATTTAATTTTCAACTAAAATTTCTTATGCTAATTGGTAGTTTTGTGATTTTAATTTCTACAGTGTGTTTTTAATATTTTTAATTTCTAATGAAAATTTGGATAATTTTTATTAAAAAACTCTTTTTTTGTACCAATTTTAGTATTAACATTAGGTTTTAATCATTTTAAAAATTTTTTACTAAATTAAAAAATTCTTTGTGTCAATTTTAGTACATTAAATTTTAAATAAAACTTTTTTTACAGACCAAACCCATCATAATTATGATGGGTTCTCGTGGGGGCAACCCGCCCCCATCTATGGTTTGTTTAGGGGATGTGGGCCCCTTTACCATATACATAGATACTGCACCGAGCTGTACAGTTGTTTGGGCTCTGAGGTATAAAAATTTATCTAAGATTTTGTATTTTTTATTAACACATGATTTTATGTTGCAGATAATAAAAAACTATTGCTTAATTATTTGTTTTATTTTATTAGATCTTAAAAATTTTTAGATTTTAAAAAACCATTGCGTGATAAAGTTCAATAAAAAGGCGATAGAAAAAATTGATCGTCCTTTAAAACACCGACAAAATTTCTTTATTTAGAATAAAATCGTTACAATTATTCTTTTTCTAACAAAAATTAAATGAATAAAAATTAGCAAAAATGTTTCTTACCTATAATGAGCGTTGGTTTACACTTGAAAAACACAAATAAAAAGAGCAACAACTAGTAACATTAATAATATGAATAATAAAAATTTGTTGTTTTGGCTACCCTTATATATGTTTAAACATAACACGTCACTTGTTTTTTACTTCAAAATTGTTTGTAGGCTCTAGAATTTCCTTTTACAGGAGTTTATCAAAACCACATACCTTCTACCTGTTTTTCAAAATTATATTGTTAATAATTAAAAACAATAAAATTTTCATACACCTTAAATGATTTAAATTAGATATTATTAGAAATTATAAGCTAGAAAAATTGTTTTTAGGGTACAAAACCCCTTTTTAAATATGCTTTTAATTACCTATGTTCTTTCGTTCTTTACCCTTCGTTACACGGGTGGATTAGAAATACATATCACCATGGGTGAGGCCTACTAGGACCAAAAATGAATAGATTGAGACATTACGCTGGAATTATTGCTAAAATTTTAATTTTATCACCTAATTAAACACCTGTACAAACGCTCATATGTACAGTGTGGAACAGCCAAGTGGAATAAATTCGATAACGAATAATTGAGAGCGTGTTGGGAAAAACGCTTGGACACGTCGATTTGTATTTTTAGATGCGCATTTTTTTCAAAAAAAAAATTATCTAGGGTGTGTCATGTGACAGTGGCCGATACCAACTTTCTTATTTTAAAAACAACCCCCTGTATATTATTTATTTTTTGGATTCTTCAGAAAATTCTAGACATAATTCATGTACAATGTCCCATACCTATCTTCAACTGTTTCGGAAATATTAAGTGTTTTCAGATGTATAACAAAAATTAACATTAAAAAAAGAAAATTATTTTATTTCACAAATTCGTTACATTACACTTAATACCTATTTCCCATTTAGCTCTTAATATTGAGAAAATAAGCAAAAACCATTAATGCGTTCCTTTTTACTGATTAAAATAAAAAAAATACAAAAACAGTTTTGTTTATTTTCGTATAAAACTCATAGCCTTAGCAACTTGTCTGTCTGCATGACAGTAGTGATCAGTGTCAGTGCTATTGTCGTTTGAATTTTGTTAACTGTACGTAATAATATCAGAAAAATAGTTCATTTAACAAAAATGCACAAAATAACCATTCTACAAATGATTGGTTATGGAGATAACACACGGACACGCTTTATTCACGAAAATTTTTCAAATTTGCCGCCTATATCCCAAGAAAATGTACGTCAAGTGGTTAGGACTCGACAACAAACATAACAGTTGGATAGAAGACGTCGATTTAGTATAGAATGGAAAACACGAACAAAGTTCTGCAGTCAGGGGGGCCTTTTCATCTCCATCATCAAGAATCACAGTTCGGATAAGTCTGGTAAAGAAGGAGGGGGATATAAATATATGCATGAAGTTGATTTTAGTCTCATTCAAGTTTGTATCTAGCTATGTCGAGTCAAGATAGTGCTAGTATGCTAGATGTAAGTGACGTCGAGATAACACCATCACCACCAGCATCTTTTAGCATCGGATGGAGACTAGCTGTTGGAAATGTTCCAGAGCAAAAATTACAATTGGTCTTTCAATAACTGATGTCATTGCTGATATGGAATATCAAGTGACATTGACATTTTTTTTTTTTTTTTTTTTTTTTTTTTTTTTTTTTTAATAAAATTGTTGAATTATGCATGTGTTTTTTTAATATCGATCTCTCTTTACACTCAAATAAAACTCAAAAATAAAACAATTTTTTTTTATTAATTTACCCATATGATTACATAATTTTATTTTACACAGTAGATTACATAAAAATAGGTTACATATAATTTTTTTTTTTTTTTAATTATAAAAGTGGAACAGAATGAAATTATAAAAATAATGAGATCAGGAATGAGGAATATGTAAAGTTATTATTTTTTATATCTCTACGCAAACGGTTCTAATTCTAATTATTCTATACTGTAATGACCCCATGGTAGCGTGTTAAATGATCCCGAAATTAAATATCTTTTATCATCCTCAGGGCTTAAAGCAATTTTCGATTGTTCTATGCTAAATACGTCATGTTTATAGGATCGAATTGTGCACTGTGTAATATTTTTATGTTTAAATGTTTTAAGAAAATCTACGTAATCTTCAAACGTCAATTTATTTTTGACAACATTATATTTTACCCCCTTAGACTTTTTAGTGACGTTTTTATCTCCCTGAATTTTAAACGCGTACATTTTTGATCGTAACCCAACAAAATGCGTAATGATTTTGCTGTTGGCTTCATCTTTCATAAGACCCGGTATTTTTTTTGTTAAGTAACGGGATATTGTATATATTATTTCCACTATAATCGGAGGTATCAAATTTTTCGATATACCTACCGATTATGTCTTTGTAAACATTGATATTCATTATTTTGTAGAAGAAACTATCGGTGTCGGTGTAGTTTATAATACAATTGTTCACCCCTAGGTTGGGGAGCATAAAATTATAGTGAAAATCATACATACACGTTTTTGAAATATCGAGAATGGACATTCCAATATATAGGGGTTTATCGAAAAGTAATTCATACTTTTTTAGTTCGATAGCCATTAGATTTTCATCAAAAATTGATCTATTGTTAAATCTCGCGCTAGAAATTAAATTTTTTGCCCCGTAACGACCCTCGTATGAACTTACTAACTTTACTACCCTATGTAAGCGTTTATTTTCCATTGTTTTGCCAAACACTGCGTTGTTCGCGAGTTTAAACTGATTCTTTGCAAATGAACTGATAGCAGTAGTCCTTAAACGAGTGTTCAGCTCGATATAGGGCTTTAACCATGCAGATTGTTTAAATTTTAAAACGCGATGTATCTTTTTAAGTATTAAACCATGCGCCAAAGCCTGTTTTAAATTTCGGTAATGTATAACATATTTTGCTTTATTATGTAGTGTAGTCATTAATTTCGGTAATTTTGATCCGGGTGGTACGCGGTGTTCAGCACAAAAGGGAAAGTCCTTATGCAAATCGTGCAACTCTTTAGGATATTCTAAATCAACCTGCAGGATGTATCCTTCTTCTGCATCGTCAGGTATCTGAGAGATGTCAATATTTGTTTCCACCCATTGAAAGTCATCGTATGGCAGAGGTTGAGACATAGCCCACCCATACAAATTATTAACATCAAGGTAAAATAGATAACTTGTCGGCTTGGTGGAATCGTATGTTTCCATATACTCATTGTTTGCCTCCGTATATCGATTACTGCAAACCGATATTCCTCCTCTAATACCAGCTTCAATAAACAATATCATATCCACATTCTTTATAAGTTTGAGTTTACATTTAGTATACTTTAACATGCAGTCCCACGTATACCCAGGCATAGTATAATACCATGCCGGATCTAAACCATAAACTTTCAAAGCAGTCTCTCTAAAATTTTCCATAACGTCTGCCAAAAGAAGGATATCTGTGCGAAGGTATAAGTCGCTATATTCCCCCAAGTTTTTAATCCCGAACGATTGCCAAACGTTTTGCGCTTGACCATACTTCTCTTCGCTAATATGCTCGTCATTTAGTTTATTGTAAAATTGTTTTTTAGATGGTAGTTGAATGTCATTTAATTTATCCAAGTTGTTTATATAATCATAGGGGAAAACTCCTTTTTTTGTTATTAATTTAAAATTTTCTTTATTTAAATAGCTGAATTCTTTTTTTAAATTTTGCAAGTTTTCGACTTTTAGAGTGCTCACCAATTCGTCAAGACTGGCCCCCATAAATCTACAAGAATCTATAAATCTAAATTTGATGTTAGTCTCCGAGTCGTATTGAGTGAATGATATATATTTTTTCATATTAACGGGAAGTACATTCTCTTGTCCACGCTTGGCAATGTCTTTTATAATAAAATGACTATCGTAGCCCGAAAGATTGTGAAATGCAATTGGCAAAATAAATAATTTTTTAAATTGTAAATTGCATACTTGATGTGCCCAACCCCGAAAAGCTGCCGTAAAGTGATCATGATCACGAACAATAATATCTTTAATACTAAAAGGCTTTTCACATATGTGACATACCTTGGCATTAATGACATCAGGCTTTTCCACCTTTGGGATTATATTTTTGATTTTTGATTGAATAAAACTGGCTAAATTTGACAATTGGTCGGCGAACCATTGCATGCAATCATCCCCCTGATAGCTACTGAAATAGGAAAGACTATCATCGTAAGAACATTTAAAATAGTAACCTGCATTAAAAGCCCGATGCTTTTGATATTTGACAGTTTTTTCGGAAACCTTCTCATTACAATCTACCAACTGCGATTCAAAGTCTGCATAAATTAAAAAAGGACACTTTTTTTTATAAACGAAATTTCTAAACTCTACACAATCATATTTAGGAAATGAAATTTTACAGTCATTAACATTTTGACAAACCTTTTCGTGTTCGTTTAATTTATCACAGCTTGAAAAATAATTCAAACATCTGTCGCACAAGAATTTTTTATGATCATATTTGTTGAGTTGACTTGAAATTAATCTAGACAAATGTTTTATCCAAACATAATGATATTTTATTTCAACATTTTCATTGTCGATGGGTGGCGCTTCATAATCATTTAATTTCCGAAAATACTGATCTTGTATTAGTAACAAATTGACGTGACGTTTCATTTTATTTTTGGTTAAAAACGCAGGTATAACCATGTAAAATGATCTCTTCTCTGTTTCGATCAATTCTAAAGCATAGATGTTAACTGAAATTTCGTTTAGTTTCTCGAACTTTGAAATTTGATTTAATTTAATTGGAATTTCCAACCCCTTTATATTAAGAACGGTGTCATAATGCGGATACTTACTTAATCGTTGTGGGTGTTTTGTGACTGGATATAAAGCGCTTACGATGCTCCAAAAGAAACATGCTTGGTCTGCATTTTGAACGTTTACGCAAGCATGTTTCTTTAAAATTTGATCTGGTAATTTAATGAAAGACGAACCGTTGCCGACCTCATATTTATTTATAGCTACTTCTAATAAAACGATTTTACTAAGTGCCCAACCACTATTTTTTTCAGAAAATTCTGATAATTTATTTAGGATAACATTAACTACATTATCATTAAACCACTGTGCTAAATCCGATCCTGCATCTACAACAGCATTTGGAGTAATGAAAAACTTTCGATCTAATAATTCGTCACTTGACTGCTGCTTTATAAAATCCCCCCAAAAGGTTGTATTTATTTTTAGCATAGGCATTGTTTTTAAAATATTATTAACTCTACATTTAAATAAATGAAACTCGTCTTTTAAAAAATCTTTAATTTCTTTATGTTGTAAATTTATTATAACTCCCGTTCTAATTCTACTGTCGAAAATAGCAATCACATCTTCCCACTTAACTCTACTACCTCGTTTTAACCCTTGTTGGACATCGCTTTAATTAAACATCTCATCCGTTTTAATTCAGCGATTTTCGTATGAATTTTACGTTTTTCTCCCAACAGAAAATTTAATTTTTTTAAAAGCTAGCGCACATTTTCTAATATGTTTGGCAATTAATTTTAAAGAGACATTAGCAAGATCTTCAGAATAATTTTGATGTAACTTTTTAATAGTTTCGGTAACTTTGGACGACATTATAAACCACTTTTATAATTAAAAAAGAAAAAAAAATTTGCTTACTAATTTTCTATGGATGTTTCCGATTAAATTTCTTTAATTTCAAATGCCGCAGCCAAATGGAGACGACCACAATGGTAAGATCCTCGGTATGTTAAGCTGTATTTCCCTTTCTCGAAATGGCTAATATACGGCTTATAAGTAGCAGTAGTAGGAAGGTGACTTTATCACCCAAGTCAAGAAGAACGCTTGTACCAAATGTTGTTTTGGTTATTTTCGCAGCATAAATTGCTTGAGGAACTCCTATTGGTAGCTCCTGCAGCTTTACTATAGGTTTCCGTGCTGTAATGAAGGAAACTTCGTTTAAATTTTCCAAATTTATCCAATAAAATTTTTACAGATAAGAATATTTTGTGAGACAAAACACAACAATAATTGAAACTTACTTTTTTCTTCTTGTAGCACTTGAACGCACAAATCTATCACCGTTTAATGTAAATAGTCAAATGGTACTAAACCGTATGGCTTTCTCCTTTTTATATCCTAAATTTTAATAAATAATGCTTATTTTATAATAAAGGAAATTACGAGTGTGACATTTTTTTAGATAAGCAATTTCTGGAAGCTTCTAGAACTGCTGAGTCGCAAAAATGGTTCAAATAGAAGTCAGCGGAAATGACGCATGTAACTCACGTTAAATCAACATATTTTCATTCATTTTTATTATCTGGTAGTTAGGTTATTTTCAACATAATGATGTCACAAATATATATTTTTATATCCAATCTTGCACGATAAAATTAATATGCGTAGTAGCTACATGGTATAGCTATCCGTTTAGTAAGTCAAAGGATTCAGGTTCGAACCTTTGAGAAACCAAGTTTTTTTCAACGATTACGTCACACCACTTTTCAACGTGCTTACGGAACCCTCTTAATCGAGTCGATAGGGACAATACCGTATGTAAACAATGATTTTATATGTCAACAATGCAACATGCCGTATGTCAACAATGCCGTATGTAAACAATGGCAACAATGTCACATGTCAACAATGTCATATGTCAACAATGTCATATGTCAACAATGTCATATGTCAACAATGTCATATGTCAACAATGTCATCTCCCCACTCCTTCTCCCTCCACTTCCCCCACTCCTTCTCCTGCCACTTCCCCCACTTCACTTCCACCCCTCCCCACTCCTTCTCCCTCCACTTCCCCCACGCCTTCTCCTGTCACTTCCCCCACTTCACCCCCACTCCTCCCCACTCCTTCTCCCACCACTTCCCCCACGCCTTCTCCTGCCACTTCCCCCCACTTCAGCCCCACTCCTCCCCCACCACTTCCACCACTCCTACCCCCACCACTTCCACCACTCCAAGTGGGCTTGAATCGCTGTTGTTTAACTACTTTTGCCGGTGTGAATGCGCATTAAATCATACTTTTGTGAAAAGTTTTTCGAACAAATTTCACACTGAAAAGGTTTTTTGCCGGTTTGAATTCGAATTAAATCATACTTTCGTAAAAAGTTTTTCGAACAAATTTCACACTGAAAAGGTTTTTTGCCGGTTTTTGCCGGTGTAAATGCACATTAAATCATACTTTGGTGAAAAGTTTTTTAAACAAATTTCACACTAAAAAGGTTTTTTGCCGGTGTGAATGCGCAATAAATTATACTTTTGTGAAAAGTTTTTTGAACAAATTTCACACTAAAAAGGTTTTTTTTGCCGGTGTGAATGCGCATTAAATCATACTTTCGTAAAAAGTTTTTTGAACAAATTTCACACTTAAAAGGTTTTTTGCTGGTGTAAATGCGCATTAAATTATACTTTCTTGAAAAGTTTTTTGAAAAAATTTCACACTGAAAAGTTTTTTTGCCATTGTGAATGGGCGTTAAATCATACTTTCGTGCAAAGTTTTTCGAACAAATTTCACAATAAAAAGGTTTTTTGCTGGTGTAAATGCGCATTAAATCATACTTTCGCAAAAAGTTTTTCGAACAAATTTCACACTAAAAAGGTTTTTTGCTGGTGTAAATGCGCATTAAATCATATTTTCGTGAAAAGTTTTTTAAACAAATTTTACACTGAAAAGATTTTTTGCCGGTGTGAATGCGCAGTAAATCATACTTTCGTGAAAAGTTTTTTGAACAAATTTCACACTGAAAAGGTTTTTTGCCGGTGTGAATTCGCATTAAATCATATTTTCGTGAAAAGTTTTTCGAACAAATTTCACACTGAAAAGGTTTTTTGCCGGTTTTTGCCGGTGTAAATGCGCATTAAATCATACTTTTGTAAAAAGTTTTGCAAACAAATTTTACACTAAAAAGGTTTTTTGCCGTTGTCAATGCGCGTTAAATCATACTTTCGTGCATAGTTTTTTTAACAAATTTCACACTTGAACGGTTTTATGCTGGTGTAAATGCACAATAAATTATACTTTCGTGAAAATTTTTTGGCAAAAATTTCATACTGATAAGGTTTTTTGCCGGTGTGAATGCGCATTAAATCATACTTTTGTAAAAAGTTTTTCGAACAAATTTCACACTAAAAAGGTTTTTTGCTTGTGTGAATCATATTTTCGTGAAAAGTTTTTTAAACACATTTCACACTGAAAAGGTTTTTTGCCGGTGTAAATGCGCAATAAATCATACTTTCGTAAAAAGTTTTTCGAACAAATTTCACACTGAAAAGATTTTTTGCCGGTGTAAATGCGCTTTAAATCATACTTTTGTGAAAGGTTTTTTGAAAAAATTTTACACTGAAAAAGTTTTTTGCCGGTTTGAATTCGCATTAAATCATACTTTCGTGAAAAGTTTTTCGAACAAATTTTACACTAAAAAGGTCTTTTGCCGTTGTGATTGCGCGTTAAATCATACTTTCGTGAATAGTTTTTTAACAAATTTCACACTTGAACGGTTTTATGCTGGTGTAAATGCACAATAAATTATACTTTCGTGAAAAGTTTTTTGAAAAAATTTCACACCGATAAGGTTTTTTGCCGGTGTAAATGCGCATTAAATCATACTTTCGTAAAAAGTTTTTCGAACAAATTTTACACTAAAAAGGTTTTTTGCCGGTGTGAATCATGTTTTCGTTAAAAGTTTTTTGAACACATTTCACACTGAAAAGGTTTTTTGCCGGTGTGAATGCGCATTAAATCATACTTTCGTTAAAAGTTTTTCTAACAAATTTA
This sequence comes from Agelastica alni, assembly GCA_950111635.1. Taxonomy (NCBI): domain Eukaryota; kingdom Metazoa; phylum Arthropoda; class Insecta; order Coleoptera; family Chrysomelidae; genus Agelastica; species Agelastica alni. The sequence goes on along the minus strand of OX467710.1, from coordinate 72,033,793 downwards.
ACACTTAAAAGGTTTTTTGCCGTTGTGAATGCGCGTTAATTCATACTTTAGTAAAAAGTTTTTTGAACAAATTTCACACTGAAAAGGTTTTTTGCCGATGTAAATGCGTATTAAATCGTACTTTCGTGAAAAGTTTTTCGAACAAATTTCACACTAAAAAGGTTTTTTGCCGGTGTGAATGCGCATTAAATCATACTTTCGTAAAAAGTTTTTCGAACAAATTTAACACTGAAAAGGTTTTTTGCCTGTGTAAATGCGCAATAAATCATACTTTCGTGAAAAGTTTTTAAAACAAATTTCACATTGAAAAGGTTTTTTGCCGGTGTAAATGCGCAATCAATCATACTTTCGTGAAAAGTTTTTCAAACAAATTTCACACTGATAAGGATTTTTGCCGGTGTGAATGCGGATTAAATCATACTTTTGTAAAAAGTTTTTTGAACAAATTTCACACTGAAAAGGTTTTTTGCCGGTTTGAATTCGCATTAAATCATACTTTCGTGAAAAGTTTTTCGAACAAATTTCACACTGAAAAGGTTTTTTTCCGGTTTTTGCCGGTGTAAATGCACATTAAATCATACTTTGGTAAAAAGTTTTTTTAACAAATTTCACACTGAAAAGGTTTTTTGCCGGTGTGAATGCGCAATAAATTATAATTTTGTGAAAAGTTTTTTGATCAAATTTTACACTGAAAAGGTTTTTTTTGCCGGTGTGAATGCGCATCAAATCATACTTTCGTGAAAAGTTTTTTGAACAAATTTCACACTGAAAAGTTTTTTTGCCATTGTGAATGGGCGTTAAATCATACTTTCATTAAAAGTTTTTCGAACAAATTTCACACTGAAAAGGTTTTTTGCCGGTGTAAATGCGCAATAAATTATACTTTCGAAAAAGTTTTTTGAACAAATTTCACACTAAAAAGGTATTTTGCCGGTGTGAATGCGCATTAAATCATACTTTTGTAAAAAGTTTTTCGAACAAATTTTACACTAAAAAGGTTTTTTGCCGGTGTGAATGCGCATTATATAATACTTTTAAAAAGTTTTTTGAACTTTCACACTTGAACAGTTTTTTGCCGATTGGAATGCATACGTGAGTTTTAAAAGTACAACTACATGAAAGTTTTCCAAACAAATTTTACACTGCCGGTGTGAATGCACATTAAATCATACTTTCGTAAAAAGTTTTTCGAACAAATTTTACACTAAAAAGGTTTTTTGCCGTTGTGAATGCGCGTTAAATCATACTTTCGTGAATAGTTTTTTTAACAAATTTTACACAAAAAGGTTTTTTGCCGGTGTGAATGCGCATTAAATAATACTTTTGTGAAAAGTTTTTCAAACAAATTTCACACTGATAAGGATTTTTGCCGGTGTGAATGCGCTTTAAATCATACTTTTGTGAAAAGTTTTTTGAACAAATTTCACACTGAAAAAGTTTTTTGCCAGTTTAAATTCGCATTAAATCATACTTTCATGAAAGGATTTTCGAACAAATTTTACACTAAAAAGGTTTTTTGTCGTTGTGAATGCGCGTTAAATCATACTTTCGTGAATAGTTTTTTTTAACAAATTTCACACTTCAACGGTTTTTTGCTGGTGTAAATGCGCATTAAATCATAATTTCGTAAAAAGTTTTTTAAACAAATTTTATACTGAAAAGATTTTTTGCCGGTGTGAATGCGCATTAAATCATACTTTCGTGAAAAGTTTTTTGAACAAATTTTACACTTGAACGGTTTTATGCTGGTGTAAATGCACATTAAATCATACTTTGGTGAAAAGTTTTTGGAGAAAATTTCACACTGATAAGGTTTTTTGCCGGTGTGAATGCGCATTAAATCTTACTTTTGTAAAAAGTTTTTCGAACAAATTTCACACTAAAAAGGTTTTTTTTGCCGATGTGAATGCGCATTAAATCATACTTTCGTACAAAGTTTTTTGAACAAAATTCACACTAAAAAGGTTTTTTGCCGGTGTGAATCATATTTTTGTGAAAAGGTTTTTGAACACATTTCACAATGAAATGGTTTTTTTCCGGTGTGAATGCGCATTAAATCATACTTTCGTAAAAAGTTTTTTTAACAAATTTTACACTGAAAAGGTTTTTTGCCGTTGTGAATGCGCGTTAATTCATACTTTAGTAAAAAGTTTTTTGAACAAATTTCACACTGAAAAGGTTTTTTGCCGATGTAAATGCGCATTAAATCATACTTTCGTAAAAAGTTTTTCAAACAACTTTCACACTAAAAAGGTTTTTTGCCGGTGTGAATGCGCATTAAATCATATTTTCGTAAAAAGTTTTTCGAACAAATTTAACACTGAAAAGGTTTTTTGCCGGTGTAAAAGCGCAATAAATCATACTTTCGTGAAAAGTTTTTCGAACAAATTTCACACTGAAAAGGTTTTTTGCCGGTGTGAATGCGCATTAAATAATACTTTTGTAAAAAGTTTTTCAAACAAATTTCACACTGATAAGGATTTTTGCCGGTGTAAAAGCGCAATAAATCATACTTTCGTGAAAAGTTTTTTGAACAAATTTCACACTTAAAAGGTTTTTTGCCGGTTTGAAATCGCATTAAATCATACTTTTGTGAAAAGTTTTTCGAACAAATTTAACACTGAAGGTTTTTTGCCGGTTTTTGCCAGTGTAAATGCACATTAAATCATACTTTGGTGAAAAGTTTTTCAAACAAATTTTACACTAAAAAGGTTTTTTGCCGGTGTGAATGCGCAATAAATTATACTTTTGTGAAAAGTTTTTTGCACAAATTTCACACTGAAAAGGTTTTTTTGCCGGTGTGAATGCGCATTAAATCATACTTTCGTGAAAATTTTTTTTAACAAATTTCACACTGAACAAATTTTACACTAAAAAAGTTTTTTTGCCATTGTGAATGGGCGTTAAATCATACTTTCGTGAAAAGTTTTTCGAACAGATTTCACAATGAAAAGGTTTTTTGAAGGTGTAAATGCGTATTAAATCATACTTTCGCGAAAAGTTTTTCGAACAAATTTTACACTAAAAAGGTTTTTTGCTGGTGTAAATGCGCATTAAATCATAATTTCGTGAAAAGTTTTTTAAACAAATTTTATACTGAAAAGATTTTTTGCCGGTGTGAATGCGCATTAAATCATACTTTCGTGAAAAGTTTTTCGAACAAATTTTACACTAAAAAGGTTTTTTTTGCCGATGTGAATGCGCATTAAATAATACTTTTGTGAAAAGTTTTTCAAACAAATTTCACACTGATAAGGATTTTTGCCGGTGTGAATGCGCATTATATCATACTTTTGTGAAAAGTTTTTTGAACAAATTTCACACTGAAAAGGTTTTTTGCCGGTTTGAAATTGCATTAAATCATACTTTTGTGAAAAGTTTTTCGAACAAATTTCACACTGAAAAGGTTTTTTGCCGGTTTTTGCCGGTGTAAATGCACATTAAATCATACTTTGGTGAAAAGTTTTTCAAACAAATTTCACACTGAAAAGGTTTTTTGCCGGTGTGAATGCGCAATAAATTATACTTTTGTAAAAAGTTTTTTGAACAAATTTCACACTGAAAAGGTTTTTTTTGCCGGTGTGAATGCGCATTAAATCATACTTTCGTGAAAAGTTTTTTAAACAAATTTCACACTTAAAAGGTTTTTTGCTGGTTTAAATGCGCATTAAATTATACTTTCGTGAAAAGTTTTTTAAACAAATTTCACACTGAAAAGTTTTTTTGCCATTGTGAATGGGCGTTAAATCATACTTTCGTGAAAAGTTTTTCGAACAAATTTCACACTGAAAAGGTTTTTTGCCGGTGTAAATGCGTATTAAATCATACTTTCGCGAAAAGTTTTTCGAACAAATTTCACACTAAAAAGGTTTCTCGCTGGTGTAAATGCGCATTAAATTATATTTTCGTGAAAAGTTTTTTAAACAAATTTTACACTAAAAAGATTAAGCATTAAATCATACTTTCGTGAAAAGTTTTTCGAACAAATTTTACACTGAAAATGTTTTTTTTGCCGATGTGAATGCGCATTAATTTATACTTTTGTGAAAAGTTTTTTGAACAAATTTCACACTGAAAAGGTTTTTTGCCGTTGTAAATGCGCATTAAATCATACTTTCGTGAAAAGTTTTTCAAATAAATTTTACACTGAAAAGGTTTTTTGCAGGTGTGAATGCGCATTAAATCATACTTTCGTAAAAAGTTTTTTGAAAAAATTTCACACTGAAAAGGTTTTTTGCCGGTGTGAATGCGCATTAAATCATACTTTCATAAAAAGTTTTTCGAACAAATTTTACACTAAAAAGGTTTTTTGCCGGTGTGAATGCGCATTATATAATACTTTTAAAAAGTTTTTTGAACAAATTTCACACTCGAACGGTTTTATGCCGGTGTGAGTGCGCATATGTCTCGTGTAATAAGATTGTTGCAAAAAGTTTTTCGAACTTTCACACTTGAACAGTTTTTTGCCGATTGGAATGCATACGTGAGTTTTAAAAGTACAACTACATGAAAAGTTTTTCGAACAAATTTTACACTAAAAAGGTTTTTTGCCGTTGTAAATGCGCGTTAAATCATACTTTCGTGAAAAGTTTTTTGAACAATTTTCACACTGAAAAGGTTTTTTTTGCCGGTGTGAATGCGCATTAAATCAAACTTTCGTAAAAAGTTTTTTGAACAAATTTCACACTGAAAAGGTTTTTTGCTAGTATGAATGCGCATTAAATGATACTTTAGTGAAAAGATTTTTGAACAAATTTCACACTGAAAAGGTTTTTTACCGGTGTGAAGCGCATTAAATCATACTTTTGTAAAAAGTTTTTCGAACAAATTTTACACTGAAAAGGTTTTTTTTGCCGGTGTAAATGCGCATTATATCATACTTTCGTGAAAAGTTTTTCGAACAAATTTTACACTGAAAAGGTTTTTTGCCGGTGTGAATGCGCATTAAAATATACTTTCGTAAAAAGTTTTTCGAACAAATTTCACACTGAAAAGGTTTTTTTGCCGGTGTGAATGCGCAATAAATCATACTTTCGTGAAAAGTTTTTTGAACAAATTTCACACTGAAAAGGTTTTTTGCCGATGTAAATGCGCATTAAATTATACTTTCGTAAAAAGTTTTTCGAGCAACTTTCACACTAAAAAGGTTTTTTGCCGGTGTGAATGCGCATTAAATCATATTTTCGTAAAAAGTTTTTCCAACAAATTTTACACTGAAAAGGTTTTTTGCCGTTGTGAATGCGCGTTAATTCATACTTTAGTAAAAAGTTTATTGAACAAATTTCACACTGAAAAGGTTTTTTTTGCCGGTGTGAATGCGCATTAAATCATACTTTCGTGAAAAGTTTTTCGAACAAATTTTACACTGAAAAGGTTTTTTGCCGGTGTGAATGCGCATTAAATTATACTTTGGTAAAAAGTTTTTCGAACAAATTTCACACTGAGAAGGTTTTTTGCCGGTGTGAATGCGCAATAAATCATACTTTTGTGAAAAGTTTTTTGAACAAATTTCACACTAAAAAGGTTTTTTGCCGGTGTGAATTCGAATTAAATCATATTTTCGTAAAAACTTTTTTGAACAAATTTCACACTGAAAAGGTTTTTTGCCGGTTTTTGCCGGTGTGAATGTGCATTTAATCATACTTTCGTAAAAAGTTTTGCAAACAAATTTTACACTGAAAAGGTTTTTTGCCGTTGTAAATGCGCGTTAAATCATACTTTCGTGAAAGGTTTTTTAACAAATTTCACACTTGAACGGTTTTATGCTGGTGTAAATGCGCATTAAATCATACTTTCGTGAAAAGTTTTTCGAACAAATTTCACACTAAAAAGGTTTTTTGCCGGTGTAAATGCGCATTAAATCATACTTTCGTGAAAAGTTTTTTGAACAAATTTTACACTTGAACGGTTTTATGCTGGTGTAAATGCACATTAAATCATACTTTGGTAAAAAGTTTTTAAAGAAAATTTCACACTGATAAGGTTTTTTGCCGGTGTGAATGTGCATTAAATCATACTTTTGTAAAAAGTTTTTCAAACAAATTTCACATTAAAAAGGTTTTTTTTGCCGATGTGAATGCGCATTAAATCATACTTTCGTGAAAAGTTTTTTGAACAAATTTCACACTAAAAAGGTTTTTTGCCGGTGTGAATCATATTTACGTGAAAAGTTTTTTGAACACATTTCACACTGAAAAGGTTTTTTGCCGGTGTGAATGCGCATTAAATCATACTTTCGTGAAAAGTTTTTTGAACAAATTTTACACTTGAACGGTTTTATGCTGGTGTAAATGCACATTAAATCATACTTTGGTGAAAAGTTTTTAAAGAAAATTTCACACTGATAAGGTTTTTTGCCGGTGTGAATGTGCATTAAATCATACTTTTGTAAAAAGTTTTTCAAACAAATTTCACACTAAAAAGGTTTTTTTTGCCGATGTGAATGCGCATTAAATCATACTTTCGTGAAAAGTTTTTTGAACAAATTTCACACTAAAAAGGTTTTTTGCCGGTGTGAATCATATTTACGTGAAAAGTTTTTTGAACACATTTCACACTGAAAAGGTTTTTTGCCGGTGTGAATGCGCATTAAATCATACTTTCGTAAAAAGTTTTTCCAACAAATTTTACACTGAAAAGGTTTTTTGCCGTTGTGAATGCGCGTTAATTCATACTTTAGTAAAAAGTTTATTGAACAAATTTCACACTGAAAAGGTTTTTTGCCGATGTAAATGCGCATTAAATCATACTTTCGTAAAAAGTTTTTCGAGCAAATTTCACACTAAAAAGGTTTTTTGCCGGTGTGAATGCGCATTAAATCATATTTTCGTAAAAAGTTTTTCGAACAAATTTAACACTGAAAAGGTTTTTTGCCGGTGTAAATGCGCAATAAATCATACTTTCGTGAAAAGTTTTTCGAACAAATTTTACACTGAAAAGGTTTTTTGCCGGTGTGAATGCGCATTAAATAATACTTTTGTGAAAAGTTTTTCAAACAAATTTCACACTGATAAGGATTTTTGCCGGTGTGAATGCGCATTAAATCATCCTTTTGTGAAAAGTTTTTTGAACAAATTTCACACTGAAAAGGTTTTTTGCCGGTTTTTGCCGGTGTAAATGCACATTAAATCATACTTTGGTTAAAAGTTTTTCAAACAAATTTCACACTGAAAAGGTTTTTTGCCGGTGTAAATGCGCAATAAATTATACTTTTGTGAAAAGTTTTTTGAACAAATTTCACACTGAAAAGGTTTTTTTTGCCGGTGTGAATGCGCATTAAATCATACTTTCGTGAAAAGTTTTTTAAACAAATTTCACACTTAAAAGGTTTTTTGCTGGTTTAAATGCGCATTAAATTATACTTTCGTAAAAAGTTTTTTGAACAAATTTCACACTGAAAAGGTTTTTTGCCGGTGTAAATGCGTATTAAATCATACTTTTGCGAAAAGTTTTTCGAACAAATTTCACACTAAAAAGGTTTTTTGCTGGTGTAAATGCGCATTAAATCATATTTTCGTGAAAAGTTTTTTAAACAAATTTTACACTGAAAAGATTTTTTGCCGGTGTGAATGCGCATTAAATCATACTTTCGTAAAAAGTTTTTCGAACAAATTTTACACTGAAAAGGTTTTTTTTGCCGATGTGAATGTGCATTAATTTATACTTTTGTAAAAAGTTTTTTGAACAAATTTCACACTGAAAAGGTTTTTTGCCGGTGTAAATGCGCATTAAATCATACTTTCGTGAAAAGTTTTTCAAATAAATTTTACACTGAAAAGGTTTTTTGCCGGTGTGAATGCGCATTAAATCATACTTTCGTAAAAAGTTTTTTGAAAAAATTTTACACTATAAAGGTTTTTGCCGGTGTGAATGCGCATTATATAATACTTTTAAAAAGTTTTTTGAACAAATTTTACACTTGAATGGTTTTATGCCGGTGTGAGTGCGCATGTGTCTCATGTTATAAGATTGTTGCAAAAAGTTTTTCAAATTTTCACACTTGAACAGTTTTTTGCCGATTGGAATGCATACGTGAGTTTTAAAAGTACAACTACATGAAAAGTTTTCCAAACAAATTTCACACTGCAAAGGTTTTTTGCCGGTGTAAATGCACATTAAATCATACTTTCGTGAAAAGTTTTTTGAACAGATTTTACACTAAAAAGGTTTTTTGCCGTTGTGAATGCGCGTTAAATTATACTTTCGTGAATGGTTTTTTTAACAAATTTCACTTTTAAACGGTTTTATGCTGGTGTAAATGCACAATAAATCATACTTTCGTAAAAATTTTTTTTTACAAATTTTACACTTAAAAGGTTTTTTGCTGGTGTGAATGCGCATTAAGTAATACTTTCGTGAAAGGATTTTCGAAAAAATTTTACACTGAAAAGGTTTGTTGCCGGTTAAATGGGCATTAAATCATACTTTCGTGAAAAGTTTTTTGAACAAATTTCACACCAAAAAGGTTTTTTTTGTCGGTGTGAATGCGCATTAAATCAAACTTTCGTAAAAAGTTTTTTGAACAAATTTCACACTGAAAAGGTTTTTTGCTGGTGTGAATGCGCATTAAATGATACTTTAGTGAAAAGATTTTTGAACAAATTTCACACTGAAAAGGTTTTTTACCGGTGTGAAGCGCATTAAATCAAACTTTTGTAAAAAGTTTTTCGAACAAATTCCACACTGAAAAGGTTTTTTTTGCCGGTGTGAATGCGCATTAAATCATACTTTCGTGAAAAATTTTTCGAACAAATTTTACCCTGAAAAGTTTTTTGCCAGTGTGAATGCGCATTAAATTATACTTTCGTAAAAAATTTTTCGAACAAATTTCACACTGAAAAGGTTTTTTGCCGGTGTGAATGCGCAATAAATTATACTTTCGTGAAAATTTTTTTGAGCAAATTTCACACTGAAAAGGTTTTTTGCCGGTGTGAATTCGAATTAAATCATATTTTCGTGAAAACTTTTTTGAACAAATTTCACACTGAAAAGGTTTTTTGCCGGTTTTTGCCGGTGTGAATGTGCATTAAATCATACTTTCGTAAAAAGTTTTGCAAACAAATTTTACACTGAAAAGGTTTTTTTTGCCGATGTAAATGCGCATTAATTTATACTTTTGTAAAAAGTTTTTTGAACAAATTTCACACTGAAAAGGTTTTTTGCCGGTGTAAATGCGCATTAAATCATACTTTCGTGAAAAGTTTTTCAAATAAATTTTACACTGAAAAGGTTTTTTGCCGGTGTGAATGCGCATTAAATCATACTTTCGTAAAAAGTTTTTTGAAAAAATTTTACACTAAAAAGGTTTTTTGCCGGTGTGAATGCGCATTAAATCATAATTTCGTAAAAAGTTTTTCGAACAAATTTTACACTAAAAAGGTTTTTTGCCGGTGTGAATGCGCATTATATAATACTTTTAAAAAGTTTTTTAAACAAATTTTACACTTGAAAGGTTTTATGCCGGTGTGAGTGCGCATGTGTCTCATGTAATAAGATTGTTGCAAAAAGTTTTTCGAACTTTCACACTTGAACAGTTTTTTGCCGATTGGAATGCATACGTGAGTTTTAAAAGTACAACTACATGAAAAGTTTTCCGAACAAATTTCACACTGCAAAGGTTTTTTGCCGGTGTGAATGCACATTAAATCATACTTTCGTGAAAAGTTTTTTGAACAGATTTTACACTAAAAAGGTTTTTTGCCGTTGTGAATGCGCGTTAAATCATACTTTCGTGAATGGTTTTTTTAACAAATTTCACTTTTAAACGGTTTTATGCTGGTTTAAATGCACAATAAATCATACTTTCGTAAAAAATTTTTTTTACAAATTTTACACTAAAAAGGTTTTTTGCTGGTGTGAATGCGCATTAAGTAATACTTTCGTAAAAGGATTTTCGAACAAATTTTACACTGAAAAGGTTTTTTGCCGGTTGAATGGGCATTAAATCATACTTTCGTGAAAAGTTTTTTAAAAAATTTTCACACTGAAAAGGTTTTTTTTGCCGGTGTGAATGCGCATTAAATCATACTTTTGTAAAAAGTTTTTCGAACAAATTTTACACTGAAAAGGTTTTTTTTGCCGGTGTAAATGCGCATTATATCATACTTTCGTGAAAAGTTTTTCGAACAAATTTTACACTGAAAAGGTTTTTTGCCGGTGTGAATGCGCATTAAATTATACTTTTGTAAAAAGTTTTTCGAACAAATTTCACACTGAAAAGGTTTTTTTGCCGGTGTGAATGCGCAATAAATCATACTTTCGTGAAAAGTTTTTTGAACAAATTTCACACTGAAAAGGTTTTTTGCCGATGTAAATGCGCATTAAATTATACTTTCGTAAAAAGTTTTTCGAGCAACTTTCACACTAAAAAGGTTTTTTGCCGGTGTGAATGCGCATTAAATCATATTTTCGTAAAAAGTTTTTCGAACAAATTTAACACTGAAAAGGTTTTTTGCCGGTGTAAATGCGCAATAAATCATACTTTCGTGAAAAGTTTTTCGAACAAATTTCACACTGAAAAGTTTTTTTGCCGGTGTGAATGCGCATTAAATAATACTTTTGTAAAAAGTTTTTCAAACAAATTTCACACTGATAGGGATTTTTGCCAGTGTGAATGCGCATTAAATCATACATTTGTGAAAAGTTTTTTGAACAAATTTCACACTGAAAAGGTTTTTTGCCGGTTTGAAATCGCATCAAATCATACTTTTGTGAAAAGTTTTTCGAACAAATTTAACACTGAAGGTTTTTTGTCGGTTTTTGCCGGTGTAAATGCATATTAAATCATACTTTGGTGAAAAGTTTTTCAAACAAATTTCACACTGAAAAGGTTTTTTGCCGGTGTAAATGCGCAATAAATTATACTTTTGTGAAAAGTTTTTTGCACAAATTTCACACTGAAAAGTTTTTTTTGCCGGTGTGAATGCGCATTAAATCATACTTTCGTGAAAATTTTTTTAAACAAATTTCACACTGAACAAATTTCACACTGAAAAGTTTTTTTGCCATTGTGAATGGGCGTTAAATAATACTTTCGTGAAAAGTTTTTTGAACAAATTTCACAATGAAAAGGTTTTTTGCCGGTGTAAATGCGTATTAAATCATACTTTCGCGAAAAGTTTTGCGAACAAATTTTACACTAAAAAGGTTTTTTGCTGGTGTAAATGCGCATTAAATCATAATTTCGTGAAATGTTATTTAAACAAATTTTACACTGAAAAGATTTTTTGCCGGTGTGAATGCGCATTAAATCATACTTTCGTGAAAAGTTTTTCGAACAAATTTTACACTGAAAAGGTTTTTTTTGCCGCTGTGAATGCGCATTAAATAATACTTTTGTGAAAAGTTTTTCAAACAAATTTCACACTGATAAGGATTTTTGCCGGTGTGAATGCGCATTATATCATACTTTTTTGAAAAGTTTTTTGACCAAATTTCACACTGATAAGGTTTTTTGCTGGTTTAAAATTGCATTAAATCATACTTTTGTGAAAAGTTTTTCGAACAAATTTCACACTGAAAAGGTTTTTTGCCGGTGTAAATGCACATTAAATCATACTTTGGTGAAAAGTTTTTCAAACAAATTTCACACTGAAAAGGTTTTTTGCCGGTGTGAATGCGCAATAAATTATACTTTTGTGAAAAGTTTTTTGAACAAATTTCACACTGAAAAGGTTTTTTTTGCCGGTGTGAATGCGCATTAAATCATACTTTCGTAAAAAGTTTTTTAAACAAATTTCACACTTAAAAGGTTTTTTGCTGGTTTTAATGCGCATTAAATTATACTTTCGTGAAAAGTTTTTTCAACAAATTTCACACTGAAAAGTTTTTTTGCCATTGTGAATGGGCGTTAAATCATACTTTCGTGAAAAGTTTTTCGAACAAATTTCACACTGAAAAGGTTTTTTGCCGGTGTAAATGCGTATTAAATCATACTTTCGCGAAAAGTTTTTCGAACAAATTTTACACTAAAAAGGTTTCTTGCTGGTGTAAATGCGCATTAAATCATATTTTCGTGAAAAGTTTTTCGAACAAATTTTACACTGAAAAGGTTTTTTTTGCCGATGTGAATGCGCATTAAATTATACTTTCGTAAAAAGTTTTTCGAACAAATTTCACACTGAAAAGGTTTTTTGCCGGTGTGAATGCGCAATAAATCATACTTTCGTGAAAAGTTTTTTGAACAAATTTTACACTAAAAAGGTTTTTTGCCGGTGTGAATTCGAATTAAATCATATTTTCGTAAAAACTTTTTTGAACAAATTTCACACTGAAAAGGTTTTTTGCCGGTTTTTGCCGGTGTGAATGTGCATTTAATCATACTTTCGTAAAAAGTTTTGCAAACAAATTTTACACTGAAAAGGTTTTTTGCCGTTGTGAATGCGCGTTAAATCATACTTTCGTGAAAGGTTTTTTAACAAATTTCACACTTGAACGGTTTTATGCTGGTGTAAATGCGCATTAAATCATACTTTCGTGAAAAGTTTTTCGAACAAATTTCACACTAAAAAGGTTTTTTGCCGGTGTAAATGCGCATTAAATCATACTTTCGTGAAAAGTTTTTTGAACAAATTTTACACTTGAACGGTTTTATGCTGGTGTAAATGCACATTAAATCATACTTTGGTGAAAAGTTTTTAAAGAAAATTTCACACTGATAAGGTTTTTTGCCGGTGTGAATGTGCATTAAATCATACTTTTGTAAAAAGTTTTTCAAACAAATTTCACACTAAAAAGGTTTTTTTTGCCGATGTGAATGCGCATTAAATCATACTTTCGTAAAAAGTTTTTTGAACAAATTTCACACTAAAAAGGTTTTTTGCCGGTGTAAATCATATTTACGTGAAAAGTTTTTTGAACACATTTCACACTGAAAAGGTTTTTTGCCGGTGTGAATGCGCATTAAATCATACTTTCGTGAAAAGTTTTTTGAACAAATTTTACACTTGAACGGTTTTATGCTGGTGTAAATGCACATTAAATCATACTTTGGTGAAAAGTTTTTAAAGAAAATTTCACACTGATAAGGTTTTTTGCCGGTGTGAATGTGCATTAAATCATACTTTTGTAAAAAGTTTTTCAAACAAATTTCACACTAAAAAGGTTCTTTTTGCCGATGTGAATGCGCATTAAATCATACTTTCGTGAAAAGTTTTTTGAACAAATTTCACACTAAAAAGGTTTTTTGCCGGTGTGAATCATATTTACGTGAAAAGTTTTTTGAACACATTTCACACTGAAAAGGTTTTTTGCCGGTGTGAATGCGCATTAAATCATACTTTCGTAAAAAGTTTTTCCAACAAATTTTACACTGAAAAGGTTTTTTGCCGTTGTGAATGCGCGTTAATTCATACTTTAGTAAAAAGTTTATTAAACAAATTTTACACTAAAAAGGTTTTTTGCCGGTGTGAATGCGCATTAAATCATATTTTCGTAAAAAGTTTTTCGAACAAATTTAACACTGAAAAGGTTTTTTGCCGGTGTAAATGCGCAATAAATCATACTTTCGTGAAAAGTTTTTCGAACAAATTTTACACTGAAAAGGTTTTTTGCCGGTGTGAATGCGCATTAAATAATACTTTTGTGAAAAGTTTTTCAAACAAATTTCACACTGATAAGGATTTTTGCCGGTGTAAATGCGCATTAAATCATCCTTTTGTGAAAAGTTTTTTGAACAAATTTCACACTGAAAAGGTTTTTTGCCGGTTTTTGCCGGTGTAAATGCACATTAAATCATACTTTGGTTAAAAGTTTTTCAAACAAATTTCACACTGAAAAGGTTTTTTGCCGGTGTGAATGCGCAATAAATTATACTTTTGTGAAAAGTTTTTTGAACAAATTTCACACTGAAAAGGTTTTTTTTGCCGGTGTGAATGCGCATTAAATCATACTTTCGTGAAAAGTTTTTTAAACAAATTTCACACTTAAAAGGTTTTTTGCTGGTTTAAATGCGCATTAAATTATACTTTCGTGAAAAGTTTTTTGAACAAATATCACACTGAAAAGGTTTTTTGCCGGTGTAAATGCGTATTAAATTATACTTTTGCGAAAAGTTTTTCGAACAAATTTCACACTAAAAAGGTTTTTTGCTGGTGTAAATGCGCATTAAATCATATTTTCGTAAAAAGTTTTTTAAACAAATTTTACACTGAAAAGATTTTTTGCCGGTGTGAATGCGCATGAAATCATACTTTCGTAAAAAGTTTTTCGAACAAATTTTACACTGAAAAGGTTTTTTTGCCGATGTGAATGCGCATTAATTTATACTTTTGTAAAAAGTTTTTTGAACAAATTTCACACTGAAAAGGTTTTTAGCCGGTGTAAATGCGCATTAAATCATACTTTCGTTAAAAGTTTTTCAAATAAATTTTACACTGAAAAGGTTTTTTGCCGGTGTGAATGCGCATTAAATCATACTTTCGTAAAAAGTTTTTTGAAAAAATTTTACACTAAAAAGGTTTTTTGCCGGTGTGAATGCGCATTATATAATACTTTTAAAAAGTTTTTCGAACAAATTTCACACTGAAAAGGTTTTTTTTGCCGGTGTGAATGCGCATTAAATCATACTTTCGTGAAAAATTTTTCGAACAAATTTTACCCTGAAAAGTTTTTTGCCAGTGTGAATGCGCATTAAATTATACTTTCGTAAAAAATTTTTTTGCCGGTGTGAATGCGCATTAAATCATACTTTCGTGAAAAATTTTTCGAACAAATTTTACCCTGAAAAGTTTATTGCCAGTGTGAATGCGCATTAAATTATACTTTCGTAAAAAATTTTTTTGCCGGTGTGAATGCGCATTAAATCATACTTTCGTAAAAAGTTTTTTGAAAAAATTTTACACTAAAAAGGTTTTTTGCCGGTGTGAATGCGCATTAAATCATAATTTCGTAAAAAGTTTTTCGAACAAATTTTACACTAAAAAGGTTTTTTGCCGGTGTGAATGCGCATTATATAATACTTTTAAAAAGTTTTTTGAACAAATTTTACACTTGAACGGTTTTATGCCGGTGTGAGTGCGCATGTGTCTCATGTAATAAGATTGTTGCAAAAAGTTTTTCGAACTTTTTTTGCCGGTGTGAATGCACATTAAATCATACTTTCGTGAAAAGTTTTTTGAACAGATTTTACACTAAAAAGGTTTTTTGCCGTTGTGAATGCGC
The DNA here is from genome assembly GCA_950111635.1 of Agelastica alni. NCBI lineage: Eukaryota > Metazoa > Arthropoda > Insecta > Coleoptera > Chrysomelidae > Agelastica > Agelastica alni. The sequence continues at coordinate 72,018,634 of OX467710.1, read as the reverse complement.
GTTAAATCATACTTTTGTGAATGGTTTTTTTAACAAATTTCACTTTTAAACGGTTTTATGCTGGTGTAAATGCACAATAAATCATACTTTCGTAAAAAATTTTTTTTACAAATTTTACACTTAAAAGGTTTTTTGCTGGTGTGAATGCGCATTAAGTAATACTTTCGTGAAAGGATTTTCGAACAAATTTTACACTGAAAAGGTTTTTTGCCGGTTAAATGGGCATTAAATCATACTTTCGTGAAAAGTTTTTTGAACAAATTTCACACTAAAAAGGTTTTTTTTGTCGGTGTGAATGCGCATTAAATCAAACTTTCGTAAAAAGTTTTTTGAACAAATTTCACACTGAAAAGGTTTTTTGCTGGTGTGAATGCGCATTAAATGATACTTTAGTGAAAAGATTTTTGAACAAATTTCACACTGAAAAAGTTTTTTACCGGTGTGAAGCGCATTAAATCAAACTTTTGTAAAAAGTTTTTCGAACAAATTTTACCCTGAAAAGTTTTTTGCCGGTGTGAATGCGCATTAAATTATACTTTCGTGAAAATTTTTTTGAGCAAATTTCACACTGAAAAGGTTTTTTGCCGGTGTGAATTCGAATTAAATCATATTTTCGTGAAAACTTTTTTGAACAAATTTCACACTGAAAAGGTTTTTTGCCGGTTTTTGCCGGTGTGAATGTGCATTAAATCATACTTTCGTAAAAAGTTTTGCAAACAAATTTTACACTGAAAAGGTTTTTTGCCGTTGTGAATGCGCGTTAAATCATACTTTCGTGAAAAGTTTTTCGAACAAATTTCACACTAAAAATGTTTTTTTTGCCGATGTGAATGCGCATTAAATCATACTTTCGTGAAAAGTTTTTCGAACAAATTTTACACTAAAAAGGTTTTTTGCCGGTGTGAATCATATTTTCGTGAAAAGTTTTTTGAACACATTTTACACTGAAAAGGTTTTTTTCCGGTGTGAATGCGCATTAAATCATACTTTCGTAAAAAGTTTTTCTAACAAATTTTACACTGAAAAGTTTTTTTGCCGTTGTGAATGCGCGTTAATTCATACTTTAGTAAAAAGATTTTTGAACAAATTTCACACTGAAAAGGTTTTTTGCCGATGTGAATGCGCATTAAATTGTAGCATTTGAAATTGCTACTTGTTAATTTTATTTTTTATATATAGTTAATTTTTTATTTATAGGGCATTGTAGCATTTGAATTGCTACCTGATAATTTTGTTTTTTATATATAATAGTTTTTTATTTATTGGGCATTGTACTTACAGAGAACATTTAGTTTTGATATCAAATTTCTGAATAAAACATCTATTTCACTATTTCAAAATAACTTTATATACTAGTAAATTTCACAAGTTCCAACACTAGGTAATACTTTTGCTTCTGACATTCTAAGAGCTGTTGAAAGTAATGTAATCAAGCTGCAGGAACCTTATGATTTCTGGCTGAAATTCTGGATTTCTGAAATTTAAGATAGTGAAGTCAATAAAAACATCCATTCACATGTGAGCAGGCGACATACCGTTGTGTTTCTCTAGTATGATGAATTCTAGGCTATTGAAGGTTGTCCCAGGATTATGTTGATTCTGAATGAGATTTCTAGGTATTTACTGGGTTTTTTCTCTATTTTTCAAAATATAATCTTGGAGGTTATTTTTACTTTCTAGACGTCGATGTCATTGTGGGCGTGTCACTGTTCTTCTTTCATAGAACTTTTGTCATCGGTCTCAAGTCGGTTAGCCGTTAATGTTTCGTGTCCATAGTAGAAAAAAAAAGAAGAAGAATAGTCTTTTAGATTACATTCGATGAAATTCATTCTGTCAATCAGTAGCATTTATGGTTCTGACCAATGAGAGGCTAGGAATTCAAAATTGGCGCTGATTTCATACAGGATGTGCAGTTTTTTTTGGCAACTGTTAGAAAAAGAGGATGGTTCTGTCCTCGTGGTGGTCAAGGAGTCCTTTTTCGGTGCGGCCATGATGAGGTGCGTTTGACTCGTGTTTGGGATTCTTTTTCGGTATTGAACCGAAATTAACCCTTATGGGGGAATTTACGAAGTGCCGTTTGGGCCGAGATCAAGTCGCACCCATCGTTAGTGGTTTTTTTTGGAGCCTTATATGGGGATTTGTGCCAAACACCGGTAAGCTGCCATGCGGTGGGAACACCGCCATTTTGTCCTGATGTCCTGTTAGTCCGTTTTAGTCCTGTTTGCTGTTATGGATATCTTCTAGTTTTACCTCCCTTCTCAGAAGGTAAGTTATGACTTTTGAACTAGCAATGATATCGATCAGGTTGAAAATATACCTACTTCATTTTGTTGGTTTTTTATTTTGCACATGTTCTTTCATGAGATTATTTTTTTGTTAGGGTGTTAGGGTACAGCTTAGCTCTCACCATCAGACTCCTGGAAATCGAACGACGACTTTTGTGGCAACTCTTGACTTTGGTCAAGATTCCCACGAGGACCAACACCGAGTCACTTTTAAATCCTGGCCAGAGTCGACAGACATCCATCGGATGAGATCTAGTAGTTGCCGATAGAGGCTAGAGACCTGCTGAGTTGCATCATCGACCCCTGGCTGACCTGGAAGGTTGGGCCTTTCTTCTTACCTTCTCTTCGTTTTGCTGTCTGTTTTCTGTCTTCTTCCTGTCTTCGTTTTTGTGTCTTCAACTACATCAAGTGGACCTTGGATAGAGGCTACATATGTGGACCATTGGACTTTAATACCAGGTTTTTTTACACCTTCAGTGTTCTCTTACCTTTTTAAGATTTATTTATAACTAATTTATCATATTAGTACTTATCATACCATCATTTTATCTAATAACTAATTATTGATATCGTATATTATACCACCATAATAATTTGATAACTATAATCTAAAGAACTTTTGTTAAGTTCTCACATAGTACTATGTGACAGCAGATGCAGTCACAGGTTTATTTCTTACCATTATACCCCATTCTGGTAACTTTGAGCGGTATAACACCAGGTATAAAAGTGTATGTATTTCGCTATAATACATAAGTTAATATTGTTATATATGTTATTTAATTTATGTAATTATTACTTTATGATACCCTGGTCTACAACGAATTTTGCCTTGTCCACTTTGGTATTCTAATTATATTCTTATAGGTGATATGTTTTTTTATTCTCCTATTTGCCCAACCTAAATATCTAAGAAAATTTAATACTATGTCATTTTAGGTATTTTGTTAAAGATAGATATTTGGTTTTCTCAATTATCCAAATATAGTATAGCTATATCTAAATTGGGTGGCGCCCTTATGAATTTGAATTTTCATTCTTAGAGCCGTAAATAATTCGAACTCACTTTATTTGTTCTCCGGCAAACAGCTGCTGTCAGCACATTGTGTTCTATTTTTTTATGTAATGAACATAATAAAGTAGGCCACAAAATCATACTTTCGTGAAAAGTTTTTTAAACAAATTTCACACTTGAACGGTTTTATGCTGGTGTAAATGCATATTAAATCATACTTTCGTGAAAAGTTTTTCAAACAAATTTCACACTGAAAAGGTTTTTCGCCGGTGTGAATTTGTATTAAATCATATTTTCGTGAAAAGTTTTTCGAACAAATTTCACACTGAAAAGGTTTTTTGTCGGTTTTTGCCGGTGTAAATGCGCATTAAATCATACTTTCGTAAAAAAAATTTCAAACAAATTTTACACTAAAAAGGTTTTTTGCCGTTGTGAATGCGCGTTAAATCATACTTTCGTGAAAAGTTTTTGGAACAAATTTCACACTGATAAGATTTTTTGCCGGTGTAAATGCGCATTAAATCATACTTTCGTGAAAAGTTTTTTAAACAAATTTCACACTAAAAAGGTTTTTTGTCGGTGTGAATCATATTTTCGTGAAAAGTTTTTTGAACACATTTCACACTGAAAAGTTGTTTTGCCGGTGTGAATGCGCATTAAATCATACTTTTGTAAAAAGTTTTTTAAACAAATTTCACTATGAAAAAGTTTTTTGCCGGTGTCAATGCGCATTAAATCATACTTTTGTAAAAAGTTTTTCAAACATATTTTACACTGAAAGGTTTTTTGCTGGTGTGAATGCGCATTAAATCATTCTTTTGTGAAAATTTTTTCGAACAAATTTTACACTAAAAAGGTTTTTTGCCGGTTTGAATGCGCATTAAATCATACTTTTGTGAAAAGTTTTTTGAACAAATTTCACACTGAAAAGGTTTTTTGCCGGTTTGAATGCGCATTAAATCATACTTTCGTGAAAAGTTTTTTGAACAAATTTCACACTTGAACGGTTTTATGCTGGTGTAAATGCACATTAAATCATACTTTCGTAAAAAGTTTTTCGAACAAATTTCACACTGAAAAGGTTTTTTTGCCGGTGTGAATGCGCAATAAATCATACTTTCGTAAAAAGTTTTTTGAACAAATTTCACACTGAAAAAGTTTTTCGCCGGTGTGAATTTGTATTAAATCATATTTTCGTGAAAAGTTTTTCGAACAAATTTCACACTGAAAAGGTTTTTTGCCGGTTTTTGCCGGTGTAAATGCGCATTAAATCATACTTTCGTAAAAAAATTTTCAAACAAATTTTACACTGAAAAGGTTTATTGCCGTTGTGAATGCGCATTAAATCATACTTTTGTGAAAAGTTTTTTGAACAAATTTCACACTTGTACGGTTTTATGCTGGTGTTAATGCACATTAAATCATACTTTCGTGAAAAGTTTTTCAAACAAATTTCACACTGAAAAGGTTTTTTTGCCGGTGTGAATGTGCAATAAATCATATTTTCGTGAAAAGTTTTTTGAACAAATTTCACACTGAAAAGGTTTTTCGCCGGTGTGAATTTGTATTAAATCATATTTTTGTGAAAAGTTTTTCGAACAAATTTCACACTGAAAAGGTTTTTTGCCGTTTTGAATGCGCGTTAAATCATACTTTCGTGAAAAGTTTTTTGAACAAATTTTACATTTGAACGGTTTTATGCTGGTGTGAATGCACATAAAATCATACTTTCGTAAAAAGTTTTTCGAAAAAATTTCACACTGATAAGGTTTTTTGCCGGTGTAAATGCGCATTAAATCATACTTTCGTGAAAAGTTTTTCGAACAAATTTTACACTAAAAAGATTTTTTGCCGGTGTGAATCATATTTTCGTGAAAAGTTTTTTGAACACTTTTCACACTGAAAAGTTGTTTTGCCGGTGTGAATGCGCATTAAATCATACTTTTGTAAAAAGTTTATCGAACAAATTTCAAACTGAAAAGGTATTTTGCTGGTTTTTGCCGGTGTAAATGCGCATTAAATCATACTTTTGTAAAAAGTTTTTCGAACAAATTTCACACTGAAAAGTTTTTTGCTGGTCTGAATTCGCATTAAATCATACTTTCGTAAAAAAATTTTGAACAAATTTCACACTGAAAAGGTTTGTTGCCGGTGTGAATGCGCATAAAATCATATTTTCGTAAAAAGTTTTTGAACAAATTTTACACTTGAACGGTTTTATGCTGGTGTAAATGCGCATTAAATCATACTCTTGTGAAAAGTTTTTGGAACAAATTTCACACTAAAAAGTTTTTTTTTGCCGATGTAAATGCGCAATAAATCATACTTTCGTAAAAAGTTTTTTAAACAAATTTCACACTTGAACGGTTTTATGCTGGTGGGAATGCACATTTAATCATACTGTCGTAAAAAGTTTTTCAAACATATTTCACACTGGAAGGTTTTTTGCTGGTGTAAATGCGCATTAAATCATTCTTTCGTGAAAATTTTTTTGAACAAATTTTACACTAAAAAGGTTTTTTGCCGGTGTGAATGCGCATAAAATCATACTTTTGTGAAAAGTTTTTTGTACAATTTCACACTGAAAAGGTTTTTTGCCGGTGTGAATGCGCAATAAATCATACTTTCGTAAAAAGTTTTTTGAACAAATTTCACACTGAAAAGGTTTTTCGCCGGTGTGAATTTGTACTAAATCATATTTTTGTGAAAAGTTTTTCGAACAAATTTCACACTGAAAAGGTTTTTTGTCGGTTTTTGCCGGTGTAAATGCGCATTAAATCATACTTTCGTAAAAAAATTTTCAAACAAATTTTACACTGAAAAGGTTTTTTGCCGTTGTGAATGCGCGTTAAATCATACTTTCGTAAAAAGTTTTTGGAACAAATTTCATACTGATAAGATTTTTTGCCGGTGTAAACGCGCATTAAATCATACTTTCGTGAAAAGTTTTTCAAACAAATTTCACACTAAAAAGGTTTTTTGTCGGTGTGAATCATATTTTCGTGAAAAGTTTTTTGAACACATTTCACACTGAAAAGTTGTTTTGCCGGTGTGAATGCGCATTAAATCATACTTTTGTAAAAAGTTATTTAAACAAATTTCACTATGAAAAAGTTTTTTGCCGGTGTCAATGCGCATTAAATCATACTTTTGTAAAAAGTTTTTTAAACATATTTTACACTGAAAGGTTTTTTGCTGGTGTGAATGCGCATTAAATCATTCTTTTGTGAAAATTTTTTCGAACAAATTTTACACTAAAAAGGTTTTTTGCCGGTGTGCATGCGCATTAAATCATACTTTTGTGAAAAGTCTTTTGAACAAATTTCACACTGAAAAGGTTTTTTGCCGGTTTGAATGCGCATTAAATCATACTTTCGTGAAAAGTTTTTTGTACAAATTTCACACTTGAACGGTTTTATGCTGGTGTAAATGCACATTAAATCATACTTTCGTAAAAAGTTTTTCAAACAAATTTCACACTGAAAAGGTTTTTTTGCCGGTGTGAATGCGCAATAAATCATACTTTTGTGAAAAGTTTTTTGAACAAATTTCACACTGAAAAGGTTTTTCGCCGGTGTAAATTTGTACTAAATCATATTTTCGTGAAAAGTTTTTGGAACAAATTTCACACTGATAAGATTTTTTGCCGGTGTAAATGCGCATTAAATCATACTTTCGTGAAAAGTTTTTCAAACAAATTTCACACTAAAAAGGTTTTTTGTCGGTGTGAATCATATTTTCGTGAAAAGTTTTTTGAACACATTTCACACTGAAAAGTTGTTTTGCCGGTGTGAATGCGCATTAAATCATACTTTTGTAAAAAGTTATTTAAACAAATTTCACTATGAAAAAGTTTTTTGCCGGTGTCAATGCGCATTAAATCATACTTTTGTAAAAAGTTTTTTAAACATATTTTACACTGAAAGGTTTTTTGCTGGTGTGAATGCGCATTAAATCATTCTTTTGTGAAAATTTTTTCGAACAAATTTTACACTAAAAAGGTTTTTTTGCCGGTGTGAATGCGCAATAAATCATACTTTCGTGAAAAGTTTTTTGAACAAATTTCACACTGAAAAGGTTTTTCGCCGGTGTAAATTTGTACTAAATCATATTTTCGTGAAAAGTTTTTCGAACAAATTTCACACTGAAAAGGTTTTTTGCCGGTTTTGCCGGTGTAAATGCGCATTAAATCATACTTTCGTAAAAAAATTTTCAAACAAATTTTACACTGAAAAGGTTTTTTGCCGTTGTGAATGCGCGTTAAATCATACTTTCGTGAAAAGTTTTTTGAACAAATTTCACACTTGAACGGTTTTTTGCTGGTGTGAATGCGCATTAAATCATTCTTTCGTGAAAATTTTTTTGAACACATTTTACACCAAAAAGGTTTTTTGCCGGTGTGAATGCGCATTAAATTATACTTTTGTGAAAAGTTTTTCGAACAAATTTCACACTGAAAAGGTTTTTTTTGCCGATGTGAATGCACATTAAATCATACTTTCATAAAAAGTTTTTCGAACAAATTTCACACTAAAAAGGTTTTTTGCCGGTGTGAATCATATTTTCGTGAAAAGTTTTTTGAACACATTTTACACTGAAAAGGTTTTTTTGCCAGTGTGAATGCGCATTAAATCATACTTTCGTAAAAAGTTTTTCGAACAAATTTCACACTGAAAAGGTATTTTGCCGGTTTGTGCCGGTGTGAATGCGCATTAAATCATACTTTCGTAAAAAAATTTTCTAACAAATTTTACACTAAAAAGGTTTTTTGCCGTTGTGAATGCGCGTTAAATCATACTTTAGTGAAACGTTTTTTGAACAAATTTTACACTGCAAAGGTTTTTTTGCCGGTGTGAATGTGCAATAAATCATATTTTCGTGAAAAGTTTTTTGAACAAATTTCACACTGAAAAGGTTTTTCGCCGGTGTGAATTTGTATTAAATCATATTTTTGTGAAAAGTTTTTCGAAAAAATTTCACACTGAAAAGGTTTTTTGCCGGTTTTTGCCGGTGTAAATGCGCAATAAATCATACTTTCGTAAAAAAATTTTCAAACAAATTTTACACTGAAAAGGTTTTTTGCCGTTTTGAATGCGCGTTAAATCATACTTTCGTGAAAAGTTTTTTGAACAAATTTCACATTTGAACGGTTTTATGCTGGTGTGAATGCACATTAAATCATACTTTCGTGAAAAGTTTTTCGAAAAAATTTCACACTGATAAGGTTTTTTGCCGGTGTAAATGCGCATTAAATCATACTTTCGTAAAAAGTTTTTCGAACAAATTTTACACTAAAAAGATTTTTTGCCGGTGTGAATCATATTTTCGTGAAAAGTTTTTTGTACACATTTCACACTGAAAAGTTGTTTTGCCGGTGTGAATGCGCATTAAATCATACTTTCGTAAAAAGTTTTTCGAACAAATTTCAAACTGAAAAGGTATTTTGCTGGTTTTTGCCGGTGTAAATGCGCATTAAATCATACTTTCGTAAAAAGTCTTTTAAACAAATTTTACACTGAAAAGGTTTTTTGCCGTTGTGAATGCGCGTTAATTCATACTTAAGTGAAAAGTTTTTTGAATAAATTTCACACTGAAAAGTTTTTTGCTGGTCTGAATTTGCATTAAATCATACTTTCGTGAAAAAATTTTGAACAAATTTCACACTGAAAAGGTTTGTTGCCGGTGTGAATGCGCATAAAATCATATTTTCGTAAAAAGTTTTTGAACAAATTTTACACTTGAACGGTTTTATGCTGGTGTAAATGCGCATTAAATCATACTTTTGTGAAAAGTTTTTGGAACAAATTTCACACTAAAAAGGTTTTTTTTGCCGATGTAAATGCGCAATAAATCATACTTTCGTGAAAAGTTTTTCGAACAAATTTCATACTAAAAAGTTTTTTGCAGGTGTGAATTCGCATTAAATCATACTTTCGTGAAAAGTTTTTTAAACAAATTTCACACTTGAACGGTTTTATGCTGGTGTGAATGCACATTTAATCATACTTTCGTAAAAAGTTTTTTAAACATATTTCACACTGGAAGGTTTTTTGCTGGTGTAAATGCGCATTAAATCATTCTTTCGTGAAAATTTTTTCGAACAAATTTTACACTAAAAAGGTTTTTGCCGGTGTGAATGCGTATAAAATCATACTTTTGTGAAAAGTTTTTTGTACAATTTCACACTGAAAAGGTTTTTTGCCGGTGTAAATGCGCATTAAATCATACTTTCGTAATAAAATTTTTAAACAAATTTTACACTGAAAAGGTTTTTTGCCGTTGTGAATGCGCGTTAAATCATACTTTCGTGAAAAGTTTTTTGAACAAATTTCACACTTAAACGGTTTTTTGCTGGTGTGAATGCGCATTAAATCATTCTTTCGTGAAAATTTTTTTGAACACATTTTACACTAAAAAGGTTTTTTGCCGGTGTGAATGCGCATTAAATTATACTTTTGTGAAAAGTTTTTTGAACAAATTTCACACTGAAAAGGTTTTTTTTGCCGATGTGAATGCACATTAAATCATACTTTCATAAAAAGTTTTTTGAACAAATTTCACACTAATAAGGTTTTTTGCCGGTGTGAATCATATTTTCGTGAAAAGTTTTTTCAACACATTTCACACTAAAAAGGTTTTTTTGCCAGTGTGAATGCGCATTAAATCATACTTTCGTAAAAAGTTTTTCGAACAAATTTCACACTAAAAAGGTATTTTGCCGGTTTGTGCCGGTGTGAATGCGCATTAAATCATACTTTCGTAAAAAAATTTTCTAACAAATTTTACACTAAAAAGGTTTTTTGCCGTTGTGAATGCGCGTTAAATCATACTTTAGTGAAACGTTTTTTGAACAAATTTTACACTGCAAAGGTTTTTTGCCGGTGTGAATGCGCATTAAATCATACTTTCGTGAAAAGTTTTTTGAACAAATTTCACACTTGAACGGTTTTATGCTGGTGTGAATGCACATTAAATCATACTTTCGTAAAAAGTTTTTCGAACAAATTTTACACTGAAAGGTTTTTTGCCGGTGTGAATGCGCATTAAATCATACTTTCGTAAAAAGTTTTTCGAACAAATTTCACACTAAAAAGGTTTTTTGCCGTTGTGAATGCGCGTTAAATCATACTTTAGTGAAAAGATTTTTGAACAAATTTCACACTGAAAAGGTTTTTTGCCAGTGTGAATGCGCAATAAATCATACTTTTGTGAAAAGTTTTTCAAACAAATTTCACACTAAAAAAGTTTTTATTCCGATGTGAATGCGCATTAAATCATACTTTTGTGAAAAGTTTTTCAAACAAATTTCACACTAAAAAAGTTTTTTTTGCCGATGTGAATGCGCATTAAATCATACTTTCGTAAAAAGTTTTTCGAACAAATTTCGCACTAAAAAGGTTTTTTGCCGGTGTAAATGCGCATTAAATCATACTTTTGTAAAAAGTTTTTTGAACAAATTTCACACTAAAAAGGTTTTTTGCCGTTGTGAATGCGCGTTAATTCATAATTAAGTAAAAAGTTTTTTAAACAAATTTCACAATGTAAAGGTTTTTTGCTTGTGTGAATGCGCATTAAATCATACTTTCGTATAAAGTTTTTCAAACATATTTCACACTGGAAGGTTTTTTGCTGGTGTGAATGCGCATTTAATCATTCTTTTGTGAAAATTTTTTTGAACAAATTTTACACTTAAACGGTTTTATGCTGGTGTTAATGCACATTAAATCATACTTTCGTGAAAAGTTTTTCAAACAAATTTCACACTGATAAGGTTTTTTTGCCGGTGTGAATGCGCAATAAATCATACTTTCGTGAAAAGTTTTTTGAACAAATTTCACACTGAAAAGGTTTTTCGCCGGTGTGAATTTGTATTAAATCATATTTTTGTGAAAAGTTTTTCGAACAAATTTCACACTGAAAAGGTTTTTTGCCGGTTTTTGCCGGTGTAAATGCGCATTAATCATACTTTCGTAAAAAAATTTTTAAACAAATTTTACACTGAAAAGGTTTTTTGCCGTTTTCAATGCGCGTTAAATCATACTTTCGTGAAAAGTTTTTTGTCCAAAATTCACATTTGAACGGTTTTATGCTGGTGTGAATGCACATTAAATCATACTTTCGTGAAAAGTTTTTCAAAAAAATTTCACACTGATAAGGTTTTTTGCAGGTGTAAATGCGCATTAAATCATACTTTCGTAAAAAGTTTTTCGAACAAATTTCACAATAAAAAGGTTTTTTGCCGGTGTGAATCATATTTTCGTGAAAAGTTTTTTGAATACATTTCGCACTGAAAAGTTGTTTTGCCGGTGTGAATGCGCATTAAATCATACTTTCGTAAAAAGTTTTTCGAACAAATTTTACACTGAAAAGGTATTTTGCTGGTTTTTGCCGGTGTAAATGCGCATTAAATCATACTTTCGTAAAAAGTTTTTTAAACATATTTCACACTGGAAGGTTTTTTGCTGGTGTGAATGCGCATTAAATCATTCTTTCGTAAAAAGTTTTTCAAACAAATTTCACACTGAAAAGGTATTTTGCCGGTTTGTGCCGGTGTGAATGCGCATTAAATCATACTTTTGTAAAAAGTTTTTTTAACAAATTTTACACTAAAAAGGTTTTTTGCCGTTGTGAATGCGCGTTAAATCGTACTTTAGTGAAAGGTTTTTTGAACAAATTTCACACTGCAAAGGTTTTTTGCTGGTGTGAATGCACATTAAATCATACTTTCGTGAAAAGTTTTTCGAACAAAGTTCACACTGAAAATTTTTTTGCCGGTGTGAATGAGCATTAAATCATACTTTCGTGAAAAGTTTTTCGAACAAATTTCACACTGAAAGGTTTTTTGCCGGTGTGAATGCGCATTAAATCATACTTTTGTAAAAAGTTTTTTGAACAAATTTCACACTAAAATGGTTTTTTTTGCCGATGTGAATGCGCATTAAATCATACTTTTGTAAAAAGTTTTTCGAACAAATTTCACACTGAAAAGTTTTTTGCTGGTCTGAATTCGCATTAAATCATACTTTCGTGAAAAATTTTTGAACAAATTTCACACTGAAAAGGTTTGTTGCCGGTGTGAATGCGCATAAAATCAAATTTTCGTAAAAAGTTTTTTGAACAAATTTTACACTTGAACGGTTTTATGCCGGTGTGAATGAGCATTAAATCATACTTTAGTGAAAAGTTTTTCGTACAAATTTCACACTGAAAGGTTTTTTGCCGGTGTGAATGCGCATTAAATCATACTTTCGTGAAAAGTTTTTCGAACAAATTTCACACTAAAAAGGTTTTTTGCCGTTGTGAATGCGCGTTAAATCTTACTATAGTGAAAAGTTTTTTGAAAAAAATTCACACTGAAAAGGTTTTTTGCCGGTGTGAATGCGCATTAAATCATACTTTTGTGAAAAGTTTTTCGAACAAATTTCACACTGAAAGGTTTTTTGTCGGTGGAAATGCGCATTAAATCATACTTTCGTAAAAAGTTTTTCGAACAAATTTCACACTGAAAAGGTTTTTTGCTGGTGTAAATGCGCATTAAATCATACTTTCGTGAAAAGTTTTTCAAACAAATTTCACAATAAAAAGGTTTTTTGCCGGTGTGAATCATATTTGCGTGAAAAGATTTTTGAACACATTTCACACTGAAAAGTTGTTTTGCCGGTGTGAATGCGCATTAAATCATACTTTTGTGAAAAGTTTTTTAAACAAATTTCACTATGAAAAAGTTTTTTGCCGGTGTCAATGCGCATTAAATCATACTTTTGTAAAAAGTTTTTTAAACATATTTTACACTGAAAGGTTTTTTGCTGGTGTGAATGCGCATTAAATCATTCTTTCGTGAAAATTTTTTTGAACAAATTTTACACTAAAAAGGTTTTTTGCCGGTGTGAATGCGCATTAAATCATACTTTTGTGAAAAGTTTTTTGAACAAATTTCACACTGAAAAGGTTTTTTGCCGGTTTGAATGCGCATTAAATCATACTTTCGTGAAAAGTTTTTTGAACAAATTTCACACTTGAACGGTTTTATGCTGGTGTAAATGCACATTAAATCATACTTTCGTAAAAAGTTTTTCAAACAAATTTCACACTGAAAAGGTTTTTTTGCCGGTGTGAATGCGCAATAAATCATACCTTCGTGAAAAGTTTTTTGAACAAATTTCACACTGAAAAGGTTTTTCGCCGGTGTGAATTCGTATTAAATCATATTTTCGTGAAAATTTTTCGAACAAATTTCACACTGAAAAGGTTTTTTGCCGGTTTTTGCCGGTGTAAATGCGCATTAAATCATACTTTCGTAAAAAAATTTTCAAACAAATTTTACACTGAAAAATTTTTTTTGCCGTTTTGAATGCGCGTTAAATCATACTTTCGTGAAAAGTTTTTTGAACAAATTTCACATTTGAACGGTTTTATGCTGGTGTGAATGCACATTAAATCATACTTTCGTGAAAAGTTTTTCAAAAAAATTTCACACTGATAAGGTTTTTTGCCGGTGTAAATGCGCATTAAATCATACTTTCTTGAAAAGTTTTTCGAACAAATTTTACACTAAAAAGATTTTTTGCCGGTGTGAATCATATTTTCGTGAAAAGTTTTTTGAACACATTTCACACTGAAAAGTAGTTTTGCTGGTGTAAATGCACATTAAATCATACTTTCGTGAAAAGTTTTTCAAACAAATTTCACACTGAAAAGGTTTTTTTGCCGGTGTGAATGCGCAATAAATCATACTTTCGTGAAAAGTTTGTTGAACACATTTCACACTGAAAAGTTGTTTTGCCGGTGTGAATGCGCATTAAATCATACTTTCGTGAAAAGTTTTTTAAACAAATTTCAAACTGAAAAGGTATTTTGCTGGTTTTTGCCGGTGTAAATGCGCATTAAATCATACTTTCGTAAAAAGTCTTTTAAACTAATTTTACACTGAAAAGGTTTTTTGCCGTTGTGAATGCGCGTTAATTCATACTTAAGTGAAAAGTTTTTTGAACAAATTTCACACTGCAAAGGTTTTTTGCTGGTGTTAATGCACATTAAATCATACTTTCGTGAAAAGTTTTTCGAACAAAGTTCACACTGAAAAGTTTTTTTGCCGGTGTGAATGCACATTAAATCATACTTTCGTGAAAAAATTTTCGAACAAATTTCACACTAAAAAGGTTTTTTGCCGGTGTGAATGCGCATTAAATCATACTTCTGTAAAAAGTTTTTTGAACAAATTTCACACTAAAAAGGTTTTTTTTGCCGATGTGAATGCGCATTAAATCATACTTTTGTAAAAAGTTTTTCGAACAAATTTCACACTGAAAAGTTTTTTGCTGGTCTGAATTCGCATTAAATCATACTTTCGTGAAAAATTTTTGAACAAATTTCACACTGAAAAGGTTTGTTGCCGGTGTGAATGCGCATAAAATCATATTTTCGTAAAAAGTTTTTTGAACAAATTTTACACTTGAACGGTTTTATGCCGGTGTGAATGAGCATTAAATCATACTTTCATGAAAAGTTTTTCGTATAAATTTCACACTGAAAGGTTTTTTGCCGGTGTGAATGCGCATTAAATCATACTTTCGTGAAAAGTTTTTTGAACAAATTTCACATTAAAAAGGTTTTTTGCCGTTGTGAATGCGCGTTAAATCTTACTTTAGTGAAAAGTTTTTTAAACAAAATTCACACTAAAAAGATTTTTTGCCGGTGTGAATCATATTTTCGTGAAAAGTTTTTTGAACACATTTCACACTGAAAAGTTGTTTTGCCGGTGTGAATGCGCATTAACCATACTTTCGTGAAAAGTTTTTCAAACAAATTTCAAACTGAAAAGGTATTTTGCTGGTTTTTGCCGGTGTTAATGCGCATTAAATCATACTTTCGTAAAAAGTCTGTTAAACTAATTTTACACTGAAAAGGTTTTTTGCCGTTGTGAATGCGCGTTAATTCATACTTAAGTGAAAAGTTTTTTGAATAAATTTCACAATGAAAAGGTTTTTTGCCGGTGTGAATGCGCATTAAATCATACATTCGTAAAAAGTTTTTTAAACATATTTCACACTGGAAGGTTTTTTGCTGGTGTGAATGCGCATTAAATCATTCTTTCGTAAAAAGTTTTTTGAACAAATTTCACACTGAAAAGGTATTTTGCCGGTTTGTGCCGGTGTGAATGCGCATCAAATCATACTTTTGTAAAAAGTTTTTCCAACAAATTTTACACTAAAAAGGTTTTTTGCCGTTGTAAATGCGCGTTAAATCATACTTTAGTAAAAGGTTTTTTGAACAAATTTCACACTGCAAAGGTTTTTTGCTGGTGTTAATGCACATTAAATCATACTTTCGTGAAAAGTTTTTCGAACAAAGTTCACACTGAAAAGTTTTTTTGCCGGTGTGAATGAGCATTAAATCATACTTTCGTGAAAAGTTATTCGAACAAATTTTACACTGAAAAGTTTTTTGCCGGTGTGAATGCACATTAAATCATACTTTCGTGAAAAAATTTTTGAACAAATTTCACACTAAAAAGGTTTTTTGCCGGTGTGAATGCGCATTAAATCATACTTTTGTAAAAAGTTTTTTGAACAAATTTCACACTAAAAAGTTTTTTTTGCCGATGTGAATGCGCATTAAATCATACTTTTGTAAAAAGTTTTTCGAACAAATTTTACACTGAAAAGTTTTTTGCTGGTCTGAATTCGCATTAAATCATACTTTCGTGAAAAATTTTTGAACAAATTTCACACTGAAAAGGTTTGTTGCCGGTGTGAATGCGCATAAAATCATATTTTCGTGAAAAGTTTTTTGAACAAATTTTACACTTGAACGGTTTTATGCCGGTGTGAATGAGCATTAAATCATACTTTCAGGAAAAGTTTTTCGTACAAATTTTACACTGAAAGGTTTTTTGCCGGTGTGAATGCGCATTAAATCATACTTTCGTGAAAAGTTTTTTGAACAAATTTCACACTAAAAAGGTTTTTTGCCGTTGTGAATGCGCGTTAAATCTTACTTTAGTGAAAAGTTTTTTGAACAAAATTCACACTGAAAAGGTTTTTTGCCGGTGTGAATGCACATTAAATCATACTTTTGTGAAAAGTTTTTCAAACAAATTTCACACTAAAAAAGTTTTTTTTGCCGATGTAAATGCGCATTAAATCATACTGTTGTGAAAAGTTTTTCAAACAAATTTCACACTGAAAGTTTTTTTGCCGGTGTGAATTCGCATTAAATCATACTTTCGTGAAAAGTTTTTTAAACAAATTTCACATTTGAACGGTTTTATGCTGGTGTGAACGCACATTAAATCATACTTTCGTGAAAAGTTTTTTAAAAAAATTTCACACTAGAAAGGTTTTTTGCCGGTGTAAATGCGCATTAAATCATACTTTCGTAAAAAGTTTTTCGAACAAATTTTACACTAAAAAGGTTTTTTGCTGGTGTGAATGCGCATTAAATCATTCTTTCGTAAAAAGTTTTTTGAACAAATTTCACACTGAAAAGGTATTTTGCCGGTTTGTGCCGGTGTGAATGCGCATCAAATCATACTTTTGTAAAAAGTTTTTCCAACAAATTTTACACTAAAAAGGTTTTTTGCCGTTGTAAATGCGCGTTAAATCATACTTTAGTAAAAGGTTTTTTGAACAAATTTCACACTGCAAAGGTTTTTTGCTGGTGTTAATGCACATTAAATCATACTTTCGTGAAAAGTTTTTCGAACAAAGTTCACACTGAAAAGTTTTTTTGCCGGTGTGAATGAGCATTAAATCATACTTTCGTGAAAAGTTATTCGAACAAATTTTACACTGAAAAGTTTTTTGCCGGTGTGAATGCACATTAAATCATACTTTCGTGAAAAAATTTTTGAACAAATTTCACACTAAAAAGGTTTTTTGCCGGTGTGAATGCGCATTAAATCATACTTTTGTAAAAAGTTTTTTGAACAAATTTCACACTAAAAAGTTTTTTTTGCCGATGTGAATGCGCATTAAATCATACTTTTGTAAAAAGTTTTTCGAACAAATTTTACACTGAAAAGTTTTTTGCTGGTCTGAATTCGCATTAAATCATACTTTCGTGAAAAATTTTTGAACAAATTTCACACTGAAAAGGTTTGTTGCCGGTGTGAATGCGCATAAAATCATATTTTCGTGAAAAGTTTTTTGAACAAATTTTACACTTGAACGGTTTTATGCCGGTGTGAATGAGCATTAAATCATACTTTCAGGAAAAGTTTTTCGTACAAATTTTACACTGAAAGGTTTTTTGCCGGTGTGAATGCGCATTAAATCATACTTTCGTGAAAAGTTTTTTGAACAAATTTCACACTAAAAAGGTTTTTTGCCGTTGTGAATGCGCGTTAAATCTTACTTTAGTGAAAAGTTTTTTGAACAAAATTCACACTGAAAAGGTTTTTTGCCGGTGTGAATGCACATTAAATCATACTTTTGTGAAAAGTTTTTCAAACAAATTTCACACTAAAAAAGTTTTTTTTGCCGATGTAAATGCGCATTAAATCATACTGTTGTGAAAAGTTTTTCAAACAAATTTCACACTGAAAGTTTTTTTGCCGGTGTGAATTCGCATTAAATCATACTTTCGTGAAAAGTTTTTTAAACAAATTTCACATTTGAACGGTTTTATGCTGGTGTGAACGCACATTAAATCATACTTTCGTGAAAAGTTTTTTAAAAAAATTTCACACTAGAAAGGTTTTTTGCCGGTGTAAATGCGCATTAAATCATACTTTCGTAAAAAGTTTTTCGAACAAATTTTACACTAAAAAGGTTTTTTGCTGGTGTGAATGCGCATTAAATCATTCTTTCGTAAAAAGTTTTTTGAACAAATTTCACACTGAAAAGGTATTTTGCCGGTTTGTGCCGGTGTGAATGCGCATCAAATCATACTTTTGTAAAAAGTTTTTTCAACAAATTTTACACTAAAAAGGTTTTTTGCCGTTGTAAATGCGCGTTAAATCATACTTTAGTAAAAGGTTTTTTGAACAAATTTCACACTGCAAAGGTTTTTTGCTGGTGTTAATGCACATTAAATCATACTTTCGTAAAAAGTTTTTCGAACAAAGTTCACACTGAAAAGTTTTTTTGCCGGTGTGAATGAGCATTAAATCATACTTTCGTGAAAAGTTATTCGAACAAATTTTACACTGAAAAGTTTTTTGCCGGTGTGAATGCACATTAAATCATACTTTCGTGAAAAAATTTTTGAACAAATTTCACACTAAAAAGGTTTTTTGCCGGTGTGAATGCGCATTAAATCATACTTTTGTAAAAAGTTTTTTGAACAAATTTCACACTAAAAAGTTTTTTTTGCCGATGTGAATGCGCATTAAATCATACTTTTGTAAAAAGTTTTTCGAACAAATTTTACACTGAAAAGTTTTTTGCTGGTCTGAATTCGCATTAAATCATACTTTCGTGAAAAATTTTTGAACAAATTTCACACTGAAAAGGTTTGTTGCCGGTGTGAATGCGCATAAAATCATATTTTCGTGAAAAGTTTTTTGAACAAATTTTACACTTGAACGGTTTTATGCCGGTGTGAATGAGCATTAAATCATACTTTCAGGAAAAGTTTTTCGTACAAATTTCACACTGAAAGGTTTTTTGCCGGTGTGAATGCGCATTAAATCATACTTTCGTGAAAAGTTTTTTGAACAAATTTCACACTAAAAAGGTTTTTTGCCGTTGTGAATGCGCGTTAAATCTTACTTTAGTGAAAAGTTTTTTGAACAAAATTCACACTGAAAAGGTTTTTTGCCGGTGTGAATGCACATTAAATCATACTTTTGTGAAAAGTTTTTCAAACAAATTTCACACTAAAAAAGTTTTTTTTGCCGATGTGAATGCGCATTAAATCATACTGTTGTGAAAAGTTTTTCAAACAAATTTCGCACTGAAAATTTTTTTGCCGGTGTGAATTCGCATTAAATCATACTTTCGTGAAAAGTTTTTTAAACAAATTTCACATTTGAACGGTTTTATGCTGGTGTGAACGCACATTAAATCATACTTTCGTGAAAAGTTTTTTAAAAAAATTTCACACTAGAAAGGTTTTTTGCCGGTGTAAATGCGCATTAAATCATACTTTCGTAAAAAGTTTTTCGAACAAATTTTACACTAAAAAGGTTTTTTGCTGGTGTGAATGCGCATTAAATCATACTTTCGTAAAAAGTTTTTCGAACAAATTTCACACTGAAAAGGTATTTTGCCGGTTTGTGCCGGTGTGAATGCGCATTAAATCATACTTTCGTAAAAAAATTTTTTAACAAATTTTACACTAAAAAGGTTTTTTGCCGTTGTGAATGCGCGTTAAATCATACTTTAGTGAAACGTTTTTTGAACAAATTTTACACTGCAAAGGTTTTTTTGCCGGTGTGAATGTGCAATAAATCATATTTTCGTGAAAAGTTTTTTGAACAAATTTCAAACTGAAAAGGTTTTTCGCCGGTGTGAATTTGTATTAAATCATATTTTTGTGAAAAGTTTTTTGAACAAATTTCACACTGAAAAGGTTTTTTGCCGGTTTTTGCCGGTGTAAATGCGCAATAAATCATACTTTCGTAAAAAAATTTTCAAACAAATTTTACACTGAAAAGGTTTTTTGCCGTTTTGAATGCGCGTTAAATCATACTTTCGTAAAAAGTTTTTTGAACAAATTTCACATTTGAACGGTTTTATGCTGGTGTGAATGCACATTAAATCATACTTTCGTGAAAAGTTTTTCGAAAAAATTTCACACTGATAAGGTTTTTTGCCGGTGTAAATGCGCATTAAATCATACTTTCGTGAAAAGTTTTTCGAACAAATTTTACACTAAAAAGATTTTTTGCCGGTGTGAATCATATTTTCGTGAAAAGTTTTTTGAACACATTTCACACTGAAAAGTTGTTTTGACGGTGTGAATGCGCATTAAATCATACTTTCGTAAAAAGTTTTTCGAACAAATTTCAAACTGAAAAGGTATTTTGCTGGTTTTTGTTGGTGTAAATGCGCATTAAATCATACTTTTGTAAAAAGTTTTTTGAACAAATTTCACACTGAAAAGGTTTGTTGCCGGTGTGAATGCGCATAAAATCATATTTTCGTAAAAAGTTTTTGAACAAATTTTACACTTGAACGGTTTTATGCTGGTGTAAATGCGCATTAAATCATACTTTTGTGAAAAGTTTTTGGAACAAATTTTACACTAAAAAGGTTTTTTTTGCCGATGTAAATGCGCAATAAATCATACTTTCGTGAAAAGTTTTTCGAACAAATTTCATACTGAAAAGTTTTTTGCAGGTGTGAATTCGCATTAAATCATACTTTCGTGAAAAGTTTTTTAAACAAATTTCACACTTGAACGGTTTTATGCTGGTGTGAATGCACATTTAATCATACTTTCGTAAAAAGTTTTTCAAACATATTTCACACTGGAAGGTTTTTTGCTGGTGTAAATGCGCATTAAATCATTCTTTCGTGAAAATTTTTTCGAACAAATTTTACACTAAAAAGGTTTTTTGCCGGTGTGAATGCGTATAAAATCATACTTTTGTGAAAAGTTTTTTGTACAATTTCACACTGAAAAGGTTTTTTGCCGGTGTGAATGCGCATTAAATCATACTTTCGTGAAAAGTTTTTCAAACAAATTTCACACTGAAAAGGTTTTTTTGCCGGTGTGAATGCGCAATAAATCATACTTTCGTAAAAAGTTTTTTGAACAAATTTCACACTGAAAAGGTTTTTCGCCGGTGTGAATTTGTACTAAATCATATTTTCGTGAAAAGTTTTTCGAACAAATTTCACACTGAAAAGGTTTTTTGCCGGTTTTGCCGGTGTAAATGCGCATTAAATCATACTTTCGTAAAAAAAATTTCAAACAAATTTTACACTGAAAAGGTTTTTTGCCGTTGTGAATGCGCGTTAAATCATACTTTCGTGAAAAGTTTTTTGAACAAATTTCACACTTGAACGGTTTTTTGCTGGTGTGAATGCGCATTAAATCATTCTTTCGTGAAAATTTTTTTGAACACATTTTACACTAAAAAGGTTTTTTGCCGGTGTGAATGCGCATTAAATTATACTTTTATGAAAAGTTTTTCGAACAAATTTCACACTGAAAAGGTTTTTTTTGCCGATGTGAATGCACATTAAATCATACTTTCATAAAAAGTTTTTCGAACAAATTTCACACTAAAAAGGTTTTTTGCCGGTGTGAATCATATTTTCGTGAAAAGTTTTTTGAACACATTTCACACTGAAAAGGTTTTTTTGCCAGTGTGAATGCGCATTAAATCATACTTTCGTAAAAAGTTTTTCGAACAAATCTCACACTGAAAAGGTATTTTGCCGGTTTGTGCCGGCGTGAATGCGCATTAAATCATACTTTCGTAAAAAAATTTTCTAACAAATTTTACACTTAAAAGGTTTTTTGCCGTTGTGAATGCGCGTTAAATCATACTTTAGTGAAACGTTTTTTGAACAAATTTTACACTGCAAAGGTTTTTTGCCGGTGTGAATGCGCATTAAATCATACTTTCGTGAAAAGTTTTTTGAACAAATTTCACACTTAAAGGTTTTATGCTGGTGTGAATGCACATTAAATCATAATTTCGTGAAAAGTTTTTCGAACAAAGTTCACACTGAAAAGGTTTTTTGCCGGTGTGAATGAGCATTAAATCATACTTTCGTAAAAAGTTTTTCAAACAAATTTCACACTGAAAAGTTTTTTGCCGGTGTGAATGCGCATTAAATCATACTTTCGTAAAAAGTTTTTCGAACAAATTTCACACTAAAAAGGTTTTTTGCCATTGTGAATGCGCGTTAAATCATACTTTAGTGAAAAGATTTTTGAACAAATTTCACACTGAAAAGGTTTTTTGCCAGTGTGAATGCGCATTAAATCATACTTTTGTGAAAAGTTTTTCAAACAAATTTCACACTAAAAAAGTTTTTTTTGCCGGTGTGCATGCGCATTAAATCATACTTTTGTGAAAAGTTTTTCAAACAAATTTCACACTAAAAAAGTTTTTTTTGCCGATGTGAATGCGCATTAAATCATACTTTAGTGAAACGTTTTTTGAACAAATTTTACACTGCAAAGGTTTTTTGCCGGTGTGAATGCGCATTAAATCATACTTTCGTGAAAAGTTTTTTGAAAAAATTTCACACTTGAACGGTTTTATGCTGGTGTGAATGCACATTAAATCATACTTTCGTGAAAAGTTTTTCGAACAAAGTTCACACTGAAAAGGTTTTTTGCCGGTGTGAATGCGCATTAAATCATACTTTCGTGAAATGTTTTTTGAACAAATTTTACACTTGAACGGTTTTATGATGGTGTAAATGCACAAAATCATACTTTCATGAAAAGTTTTTCAAACAAATTTCACACTGAAAAGGTTTTTTTGCCGGTGTGAATGCGCAATAAATCATACTTTCGTAAAAAGTTTTTTGAACAAATTTCACACTGAAAAGGTTTTTCGCCGGTGTGAATTTGTACTAAATCATATTTTCGTGAAAAGTTTTTCGAACAAATTTTACACTGAAAAGGTTTTTTGCCGTTGTGAATGCGCGTTAAATCATACTTTCGTGAAAAGTTTTTTGAACAAATTTCACACTTGAACGGTTTTTTGCTGGTGTGAATGCGCATTAAATCAATCTTTCGTGAAAATTTTTTTGAACACATTTTACACTAAAAAGGTTTTTTGCCGGTGTGAATGCGCATTAAATTATACTTTTGTGAAAAATTTTTCGAACAAATTTCACACTGAAAAGGTTTTTTTTGCCGATGTGAATGCACATTAAATCATACTTTCATAAAAAGTTTTTCGAACAAATTTCACACTAAAAAGGTTTTTTGCCGGTGTGAATCATATTTTCGTGAAAAGTTTTTTGAACACATTTTACACTGAAAAGGTTTTTTTGCCAGTGTGAATGCGCATTAAATCATACTTTCGTAAAAAGTTTTTCGAACAAATTTCACACTGAAAAGGTATTTTGCCGGTTTGTGCCGGTGTGAATGCGCATTAAATCATACTTTCGTAGAAAATTTTTCTAACAAATTTTACACTGAAAGGTTTTTTGCCGGTGTGCATGCGCGTTAAATTATACTTTAGTGAAACGTTTTTTGAACAAATTTTACACTGAAAAGGTTTTTTGCCGGTGTGAATGAGCATTAAATCATACTTTCGTAAAAAGTTTTTCAAACAAATTTCACACTGAAAGGTTTTTTGCCGGTGTGCATGCGCATTAAATCATACTTTCGTAAAAAGTTTTTCAAACAAATTTCACACTAAAAAGGTTTTTTGCCGTTGTGAATGCGCGTTAAATCATACTTTAGTGAAAAGATTTTTGAACAAATTTCACACTGAAAAGGTTTTTTGCCAGTGTGAATGCGCATTAAATCATACTTTTGTGAAAAGTTTTTCAAACAAATTTCACACTAAAAAAGTTTTTTTTGCCGATGTGAATGCGCATTAAATCATACTTTTGTGAAAAGTTTTTCAAACAAATTTCACACTAAAAAAGTTTTTTTTGCCGATGTGAATGCGCATTAAATCATACTTTCGTAAAAAGTTTTTCGAACAAATTTCACACTGAAAAGGTTTTTCGCCGGTGTGAATTTGTACTAAATCATATTTTCGTGAAAAGTTTTTCGAACAAATTTCACACTGAAAAGGTTTTTTGCCGGTTTTGCCGGTGTAAATGCGCATTAAATCATACTTTCGTAAAAAAAATTTCAAACAAATTTTACACTGAAAAGGTTTTTTGCCGTTGTGAATGCGCGTTAAATCATACTTTCGTGAAAAGTTTTTTGAACAAATTTCACACTTGAACGGTTTTTTGCTGGTGTGAATGCGCATTAAATCATTCTTTCGTGAAAATTTTTTTGAACACATTTTACACTAAAAAGGTTTTTTGCCGGTGTGAATGCGCATTAAATTATACTTTTGTGAAAAGTTTTTCGAACAAATTTCACACTGAAAAGGTTTTTTTTGCCGATGTGAATGCACATTAAATCATACTTTCATAAAAAGTTTTTCGAACAAATTTCACACTAAAAAGGTTTTTTGCCGGTGTGAATCATATTTTCGTGAAAAGTTTTTTGAACACATTTCACACTGAAAAGGTTTTTTTGCCAGTGTGAATGCGCATTAAATCATACTTTCGTAAAAAGTTTTTCGAACAAATTTCACACTGAAAAGGTATTTTGCCGGTTTGTGCCGGTGTGAATGCGCATTAAATCATACTTTCGTAAAAAATTTTTCTAACAAATTTTACACTAAAAAGGTTTTTTGCCGTTGTGAATGCGCGTTAAATCATACTTTAGTGAAACGTTTTTTGAACAAATTTTACACTGCAAAGGTTTTTGGCCGGTGTGAATGCGCATTAAATCATACTTTCGTGAAAAGTTTTTTGAACAAATTTCACACTTAAAGGTTTTATGCTGGTGTGAATGCACATTAAATCATACTTTCGTGAAAAGTTTTTCGAACAAAGTTCACACTGAAAAGGTTTTTTGCCGGCGTGAATGCGTATAAAATCATACTTTTGTGAAATGTTTTTTGTACAATTTCACACTGAAAAGGTTTTTTGCCGGTGTGAATGCGCATTAAATCATACTTTCGTGAAATGTTTTTCAAACAAATTTCACACTGAAAAGGTTTTTTTGCCGGTGTGAATGCGCAATAAATCATATTTTCGTAAAAAGTTTTTTGAACAAATTTCACACTGAAAAGGTTTTTCGCCGGTGTAAATTTGTACTAAATCATATTTTCGTGAAAAGTTTTTCGAACAAATTTCACACTGAAAAGGTTTTTTGCCGGTTTTGCCGGTGTAAATGCGCATTAAATCATACTTTCGTAAAAAAATTTTCAAACAAATTTTACACTAAAAAGGTTTTTTGCCGTTGTGAATGCGCGTTAAATCATACTTTCGTGAAAAGTTTTTTGAACAAATTTCACACTTGAACGGTTTTTTGCTGGTGTGAATGCGCATTAAATCATTCTTTCGTGAAAATTTTTTTGAACACATTTTACACTAAAAAGGTTTTTTGCCGGTGTGAATGCGCATTAAATTATACTTTTGTGAAAAGTTTTTCGAACAAATTTTACACTGAAAAGGTTTTTTTTGCCGATGTGAATGCACATTAAATCATACTTTCATAAAAAGTTTTTCGAACAAATTTCACACTAAAAAGGTTTTTTGCCGGTGTGAATCATATTTTCGTGAAAAGTTTTTTGAACACATTTCACACTAAAAAGGTTTTTTTGCCAGTGTGAATGCGCATTAAATCATACTTTCGTAAAAAGTTTTTCGAACAAATTTCACACTGAAAAGGTATTTTGCCGGTTTGTGCCGGTGTGAATGCGCATTAAATCATACTTTCGTAAAAAATTTTTCTAACAAATTTTACACTAAAAAGGTTTTTTGCCGTTGTGAATGCGCGTTAAATCATACTTTAGTGAAACGTTTTTTGAACAAATTTTACACTGCAAAGGTTTTTTGCCGGTGTGAATGCGCATTAAATCATACTTTCGTGAAAAGTTTTTTGAACAAATTTCACACTTGAACGGTTTTATGCTGGTGTAAATGCACATTAAATCATACTTTCGTGAAAAATTTTTCAAACAAAGTTCACACTGAAAAGGTTTTTTGCCGGTGTGAATGAGCATTAAATCATACTTTCGTAAAAAGTTTTTCGAACAAATTTCACACTGAAAGGTTTTTTGCCGGTGTATATGCGCATTAAATCATACTTTCGTAAAAAGTTTTTCCAACAAATTTCACACTAAAAAGGTTTTTTGCCGTTGTGAATGCGCGTTAAATCATACTTTAGTGAAAAGATTTTTGAACAAATTTCACACTGAAAAGGTTTTTTGCAAGTGTAAATGCGCATTAAATCATACTTTTGTGAAAAGTTTTTCAAACAAATTTCACTCTAAAAAAGTTTTTTTTGCCGATGTGAATGCGCATTAAATCATACTTTCGTAAAAAGTTTTTCGAACAAATTTCACACTAAAAAGGTTTTTTGCCGGTGTAAATGCGCATTAAATCATACTTTTGTAAAAAGTTTTTTGAACAAATTTCACACTAAAAAGGTTTTTTTTGTCGATGTTAATGCGCATTAAATCATACTTTCGTAAAAAATTTTTCGAACAAATTTCACACTGAAAGGTTTTTTGCCGGTGTAAATGCGCATTAAATCATACTTTTGTGAAAAGTTTTTCGAACAAATTTTACACTAAAAAGATTTTTTGCCGGTGTGAATCATATTTTCGTGAAAAGTTTTTTGAACACATTTCACACTGAAAAGTTGTTTTGCCGGTGTGAATGCGCATTAAATCATACTTTTGTAAAAAGTTTTTCGAACAAATTTCAAACTGAAAAGGTATTTTGCTGGTTTTTGCCGGTGTAAATGCGCATTAAATCATACTTTCGTAAAAAGTCTTTTAAACAAATTTTACACTGAAAAGGTTTTTTGCCGTTGTGAATGCGCGTTAATTCATACTTAAGTAATAAGTTTTTTGAATAAATTTCACAATGAAAAGGTTTTTTGCCGGTGTGAATGCGCATTAAATCATACTTTTGTAAAAAGTTTTTCGAACAAATTTCACACTGAAAAGGTTTGTTGCCGGTGTGAATGCGCATAAAATCATATTTTCGTAAAAAGTTTTTGAACAAATTTTACACTTGAACGGTTTTATGCTGGTGTAAATGCGCATTAAATCATACTTTTGTGAAAAGTTTTTGGAACAAATTTCACACTAAAAAGGTTTTTTTTGCTGATGTAAATGCGCAATAAATCATACTTTCGTGAAAAGTTTTTCGAACAAATTTCATACTGAAAAGTTTTTTGCAGGTGTGAATTCGCATTAAATCATACTTTCGTGAAAGGTTTTTTAAACAAATTTCACACTTGAACGGTTTTATGCTGGTGTGAATGCACATTTAATCATACTTTCGTAAAAAGTTTTTCAAACATATTTCACACTGGAAGGTTTTTTGCTAATGTAAATGCGCATTAAATCATTCTTTCGTGAAAATTTTTTCGAACAAATTTTACACTAAAAAGGTTTTTTGCCGGTGTGAATGCGTATAAAATCATACTTTTGTGAAAAGTTTTTTGTACAATTTCACACTGAAAAGGTTTTTTGCCGGTGTGAATGCGCATTAAATCATTCTTTCGTGAAATGTTTTTTGAACAAATTTTACACTTGAACGGTTTTATGCTGGTGTAAATGCACATTAAATCATACTTTCATGAAAAGTTTTTCAAACAAATTTCACACTGAAAAGGTTTTTTTGCCGGTGTGAATGCGCAATAAATCATACTTTCGTAAAAAGTTTTTTGAACAAATTTCACACTGAAAAGGTTTTTCGCCGGTGTGAATTTGTACTAAATCATATTTTCGTGAAAAGTTTTTCGAACAAATTTCACACTAAAAAGGTTTTTTGCCGGTTTTGCCGGTGTAAATGCGCATTAAATCATACTTTCGTAAAAAAATTTTCGAACAAATTTTACACTAAAAAGGTTTTTTGCCGGTGTGAATGCGTATAAAATCATACTTTTGTGAAAAGTTTTTTGTACAATTTCACACTGAAAAGGTTTTTTGCCGGTGTGAATGCGCATTAAATCATTCTTTCGTGAAATGTTTTTTGAACAAATTTTACACTTGAACGGTTTTATGCTGGTGTAAATGCACATTAAATCATACTTTCATGAAAAGTTTTTCAAACAAATTTCACACTGAAAAGGTTTTTTTGCCGGTGTGAATGCGCAATAAATCATACTTTCGTAAAAAGTTTTTTGAACAAATTTCACACTGAAAAGGTTTTTCGCCGGTGTGAATTTGTACTAAATCATATTTTCGTGAAAAGTTTTTCGAACAAATTTCACACTAAAAAGGTTTTTTGCCGGTTTTGCCGGTGTAAATGCGCATTAAATCATACTTTCGTAAAAAAATTTTCAAACAAATTTTACACTGAAAAGGTTTTTTGCCGTTGTGAATGCGCATTAAATCATTCTTTCGTGAAAATTTTTTTGAACACATTTTACACTAAAAAGGTTTTTTGCCGGTGTGAATGCGCATTAAATTATACTTTTGTGAAAAGTTTTTCGAACAAATTTCACACTGAAAAGGTTTTTTTTGCCGATGTAAATGCACATTAAATCATACTTTCATAAAAAGTTTTTCGAACAAATTTCACACTAAAAAGGTTTTTTGCCGGTGTGAATCATATTTTTGTGAAAAGTTTTTTGAACACATTTCACACTGAAAAGGTTTTTTTGCCAGTGTGAATGCGCATTAAATCATACTTTCGTAAAAAGTTTTTCGAACAAATTTCACACTGAAAAGGTATTTTGCCGGTTTGTGCCGGTGTGAATGCGCATTAAATCATACTTTCGTAAAAAATTTTTCTAACAAATTTTACACTAAAAAGGTTTTTTGCCGTTGTGAATGCGCATTAAATCATACTTTCGTGAAAAGTTTTTTGAACAAATTTCACACTTGAACGGTTTTATGCTGGTGTGAATGCACATTAAATCATACTTTCGTGAAAAGTTTTTCGAACAAAGTTCACACTGAAAAGGTTTTTTGCCAGTGTGAATGAGCATTAAATCATACTTTCGTAAAAAGTTTTTCGAACAAATTTCACACTGAAAGGTTTTTTGCCGGTGTGAATGCGCATTAAATCATACTTTCGTAAAAAGTTTTTTGAACAAATTTCACACTAAAAAGGTTTTTTGCCGTTGTGAATGCGCGTTAAATCATACTTTAGTGAAAAGATTTTTGAACAAATTTCACACTGAAAAGGTTTTTTGCCAGTGTGAATGCGCATTAAATCATACTTTTGTGAAAAGTTTTTCAAACAAATTTCACACTAAAAAAGTTTTTTTTGCCGATGTGAATGCGCATTAAATCATACTTTTGTGAAAAGTTTTTCAAACAAATTTCACACTAAAAAAGTTTTTTTTGCCGATGTGAATGCGCATTAAATCATACTTTCGTAAAAAGTTTTTCGAACAAATTTCACACTAAAAAGGTTTTTTGCCGGTGTAAATGCGCATTAAATCACACTTTTGTAAAAAGTTTTTTGAACAAATTTCAAATAAAAAGGTTTTTTTTGCCGATGTGAATGCGCATTAAATCATACTTTCGTAAAAAATTTTTCGAACAAATTTCACACTGAAAGGTTTTTTGCCGGTGTAAATGCGCATTAAATCATACTTTCGTGAAAAGTTTTTCGAACAAATTTCACACTGAAAAGGTTTTTTGCTGGTGTGAATGCGCATTAAATCATACTTTCGTGAAAAGTATTTTGAAAAAATGTCACACTAATAAGGTTTTTTGCCGGTGTAAATGCGCATTAAATCATACTTTCGTAAAAAGTTTTTCGAACAAATTTCACAATAAAAAGGTTTTTTGCCGGTGTGAATCATATTTGCGTGAAAAGTTTTTTGAACACATTTCACACTGAAAAGTTGTTTTGCCGGTGTGAATGCGCATTAAATTATACTTTCTTGAAAAGTTTTTCGAACAAATTTCACACTGAAAAGGTATTTTGCCGGTTTTTGTCGGTGTAAATGCGCATTAAATCATACTTTCGTAAAAAGTCTTTCAAACAAATTTTACACTGAAAAGGTTTTTTGCCGTTGTGAATGCGCGTTAAATCATACTTTCGTGAAAAGTTTTTTGAACAAATTTCACACT
This sequence comes from Agelastica alni, assembly GCA_950111635.1. Taxonomy (NCBI): domain Eukaryota; kingdom Metazoa; phylum Arthropoda; class Insecta; order Coleoptera; family Chrysomelidae; genus Agelastica; species Agelastica alni. The sequence goes on along the minus strand of OX467710.1, from coordinate 71,988,633 downwards.
TGAACGGTTTTTTACTGGTGTGAATGCGCATTAAATCATTCTTTCGTCAAAATTTTTTTGAACACATTTTACACTAAAAAGGTTTTTTGCCGGTGTGAATGCGCATTAAATTATACTTTTGTGAAAAGTTTTTCGAACAAATTTCACACTGAAAAGGTTTTTTTTGCCGATGTGAATGCACATTAAATCATACTTTCATAAAAAGTTTTTCGAACAAATTTCACACTAAAAAGGTTTTTTGCCGATGTGAATCATATTTTCGTGAAAAGTTTTTTGAACACATTTCACACTGAAAAGGTTTTTTTGCCAGTGTGAATGCGCATTAAATCATACTTTCGTAAAAAGTTTTTCGAACAAATTTCACACTGAAAAGGTATTTTGCCGTTGTGAATGCGCGTTAAATCATACTTTAGTGAAACGTTTTTTGAACAAATTTTACACTGCAAAGGTTTTTTGCCGGTGTGAATGCGCATTAAATCATACTTTCGTGAAAAGTTTTTTGAACAAATTTCACACTTGAACGGTTTTATGCTGGTGTGAATGCACATTAAATCATACTTTCGTGAAAAGTTTTTCGAACAAAGTTCACACTGAAAAGGTTTTTTGCCAGTGTGAATGAGCATTAAATCATACTTTCGTAAAAAGTTTTTCGAACAAATTTCACACTGAAAGGTTATTTGCCGGTGTGAATGCGCATTAAATCATACTTTCGTAAAAAGTTTTTCGAACAAATTTTACACTAAAAAGGTTTTTTGCCGTTGTGAATGCGCGTTAAATCATACTTTAGTGAAAAGATTTTTGAACAAATTTCACACTGAAAAGTTTTTTTGCCAGTGTGAATGCGCATTAAATCATACTTTTGTGAAAAGTTTTTCAAACAAATTTCACACTAAAAAAGTTTTTTTTGCCGATGTGAATGCGCATTAAATCATACTTTTGTGAAAAGTTTTTCAAACAAATTTCACACTAAAAAAGTTTTTTTTGCCAATGTGAATGCGCATTAAATCATACTTTCGTAAAAAGTTTTTCGAACAAATTTCAAACTGAAAAGGTATTTAGCTGGTTTTTGCCGGTGTAAATGCGCATTAAATCAAACTTTCGTAAAAAGTCTTTTAAACAAATTTTACACTGAAAAGGTTTTTTGCCGTTGTGAATGCGCGTTAATTCATACTTAAGTGAAAAGTTTTTTGAATAAATTTCACACTGAAAAGGTTTGTTGCCGGTGTGAATGCGCATAAAATAATATTTTCGTAAAAAGTTTTTGAACAAATTTTACACTTGAACGGTTTTATGCTGGTTTGTAAAAAGTTTTTGGAACAAATTTCACACTAAAAGGGTTTTTTTTGCCGATGTAAATGCGCAATAAATCATACTTTCGTGAAAAGTTTTTCGAACAAATTTCATACTGAAAAGTTTTTTGCAGGTGTGAATTCGCATTAAATCATACTTTCGTGAAAAGTTTTTTAAACAAATTTCACACTTGAACGGTTTTATGCTGGTGTGAATGCACATTTAATCATACTTTCGTAAAAAGTTTTTCAAACATATTTCACACTGGAAGGTTTTTTGCTGGTGTAAATGCGCATTAAATCATTCTTTCGTGAAAATTTTTTCGAACAAATTTTACACTAAAAAGGTTTTTTGCCGGTGTGAATGCGTATAAAATCATACTGTTGTGAAAAGTTTTTTGTACAATTTCACACTGAAAAGGTTTTTTGCCGGTGTGAATGCGCATTAAATCATACTTTCGTGAAATGTTTTTCAAACAAATTTCACACTGAAAAGGTTTTTTTGCCGGTGTGAATGCGCAATAAATCATATTTTCGTAAAAAGTTTTTTGAACAAATTTCACACTGAAAAGGTTTTTCGCCGGTGTGAATTTGTACTAAATCATATTTTCGTGAAAGGTTTTTCGAACAAATTTCACACTGAAAAGGTTTTTTGCCGGTTTTGCCGGTGTAAATGCGCATTAAATCATACTTTCGTAAAAAAATTTTCAAACAAATTTTACACTGAAAAGGTTTTTTGCCGTTGTGAATGCGCGTTAAATCATACTTTCGTGAAAAGTTTTTTGAACAAATTTCACACTTGAACGGTTTTTTGCTGGTGTGAATGCGCATTAAATCATTCTTTCGTGAAAATTTTTTTGAACACATTTTACACTAAAAAGGTTTTTTGCCGGTGTGAATGCGCATTAAATTATACTTTTGTGAAAAGTTTTTCGAACAAATTTTACACTGAAAAGGTTTTTTTTGCCGATGTGAATGCACATTAAATCATACTTTCATAAAAAGTTTTTCGAACAAATTTCACACTAAAAAGGTTTTTTTCCGGTGTGAATCATATTTTCGTGAAAAGTTTTTTGAACACATTTCACACTAAAAAGGTTTTTTTGCCAGTGTGAATGCGCATTAAATCATACTTTCGTAAAAAGTTTTTCGAACAAATTTCACACTGAAAAGGTATTTTGCCGGTTTGTGCCGGTGTGAATGCGCATTAAATCATACTTTCGTAAAAAATTTTTCTAACAAATTTTACACTAAAAAGGTTTTTTGCCGTTGTGAATGCGCGTTAAATCATACTTTAGTGAAACGTTTTTTGAACAAATTTTACACTGCAAAGGTTTTTTGCCGGTGTGAATGCGCATTAAATCATACTTTCGTGAAAAGTTTTTTGAACAAATTTTACACTTGAACGGTTTTATGCTGGTGTGAATGCACATTAAATCATACTTTCGTAAAAAGTTTTTCAAACAAAGTTCACACTGAAAAGGTTTTTTGCCGGTGTGAATGAGCATTAAATCATACTTTCGTAAAAAGTTTTTCGAACAAATTTCACACTGAAAGGTTTTTTGCCGGTGTGAATGCGCATTAAATCATACTTTCGTAATAAGTTTTTCGAACAAATTTCACACTAAAAAGGTTTTTTGCCGTTGTGAATGCGCGTTAAATCATACTTTAGTGAAAAGATTTTTGAACAAATTTCACACTGAAAAGGTTTTTTGCCAGTGTAAATGCGCATTAAATCATACTTTTGTGAAAAGTTTTTCAAACAAATTTCACACTAAAAAAGTTTTTTTTGCCGATGTGAATGCGCATTAAATCATACTTTTGTAAAAAGTTTTTTGAACAAATTTCACAATAAAAAGGTTTTTTGCCGGTGTGAATCATATTTGCGTGAAAAGTTTTTTGAACACATTTCACACTGAAAAGTTGTTTTGCCGGTGTGAATGCGCATTAAATTATACTTTCTTGAAAAGTTTTTCGAACAAATTTCACACTGAAAAGGTATTTTGCCGGTTTTTGTCGGTGTAAATGCGCATTAAATCATACTTTCGTAAAAAGTCTTTCAAACAAATTTTACACTGAAAAGGTTTTTTGCCGTTGTGAATGCGCGTTAAATCATACTTTCGTGAAAAGTTTTTTGAACAAATTTCACACTTGAACGGTTTTTTACTGGTGTGAATGCGCATTAAATCATTCTTTCGTCAAAATTTTTTTGAACACATTTTACACTAAAAAGGTTTTTTGCCGGTGTGAATGCGCATTAAATTATACTTTTGTGAAAAGTTTTTCGAACAAATTTCACACTGAAAAGGTTTTTTTTGCCGATGTGAATGCACATTAAATCATACTTTCATAAAAAGTTTTTCGAACAAATTTCACACTAAAAAGGTTTTTTGCCGATGTGAATCATATTTTCGTGAAAAGTTTTTTGAACACATTTCACACTGAAAAGGTTTTTTTGCCAGTGTGAATGCGCATTAAATCATACTTTCGTAAAAAGTTTTTCGAACAAATTTCACACTGAAAAGGTATTTTGCCGTTGTGAATGCGCGTTAAATCATACTTTAGTGAAACGTTTTTTGAACAAATTTTACACTGCAAAGGTTTTTTGCCGGTGTGAATGCGCATTAAATCATACTTTCGTGAAAAGTTTTTTGAACAAATTTCACACTTGAACGGTTTTATGCTGGTGTGAATGCACATTAAATCATACTTTCGTGAAAAGTTTTTCGAACAAAGTTCACACTGAAAAGGTTTTTTGCCAGTGTGAATGAGCATTAAATCATACTTTCGTAAAAAGTTTTTCGAACAAATTTCACACTGAAAGGTTATTTGCCGGTGTGAATGCGCATTAAATCATACTTTCGTAAAAAGTTTTTCGAACAAATTTTACACTAAAAAGGTTTTTTGCCGTTGTGAATGCGCGTTAAATCATACTTTAGTGAAAAGATTTTTGAACAAATTTCACACTGAAAAGTTTTTTTGCCAGTGTGAATGCGCATTAAATCATACTTTTGTGAAAAGTTTTTCAAACAAATTTCACACTAAAAAAGTTTTTTTTGCCGATGTGAATGCGCATTAAATCATACTTTTGTGAAAAGTTTTTCAAACAAATTTCACACTAAAAAAGTTTTTTTTGCCAATGTGAATGCGCATTAAATCATACTTTCGTAAAAAGTTTTTCGAACAAATTTCAAACTGAAAAGGTATTTAGCTGGTTTTTGCCGGTGTAAATGCGCATTAAATCAAACTTTCGTAAAAAGTCTTTTAAACAAATTTTACACTGAAAAGGTTTTTTGCCGTTGTGAATGCGCGTTAATTCATACTTAAGTGAAAAGTTTTTTGAATAAATTTCACACTGAAAAGGTTTGTTGCCGGTGTGAATGCGCATAAAATAATATTTTCGTAAAAAGTTTTTGAACAAATTTTACACTTGAACGGTTTTATGCTGGTTTGTGAAAAGTTTTTGGAACAAATTTCACACTAAAAGGGTTTTTTTTGCCGATGTAAATGCGCAATAAATCATACTTTCGTGAAAAGTTTTTCGAACAAATTTCATACTGAAAAGTTTTTTGCAGGTGTGAATTCGCATTAAATCATACTTTCGTGAAAAGTTTTTTAAACAAATTTCACACTTGAACGGTTTTATGCTGGTGTGAATGCACATTTAATCATACTTTCGTAAAAAGTTTTTCAAACATATTTTACACTGGAAGGTTTTTTGCTGGTGTAAATGCGCATTAAATCATTCTTTCGTGAAAATTTTTTCGAACAAATTTTACACTAAAAAGGTTTTTTGCCGGTGTGAATGCGTATAAAATCATACTTTTGTGAAAAGTTTTTTGTACAATTTCACACTGAAAAGGTTTTTTGCCGGTGTGAATGCGCATTAAATCATACTTTCGTGAAATGTTTTTCAAACAAATTTCACACTGAAAAGGTTTTTTTGCCGGTGTGAATGCGCAATAAATCATATTTTCGTAAAAAGTTTTTTGAACAAATTTCACACTGAAAAGGTTTTTCGCCGGTGTGAATTTGTACTAAATCATATTTTCGTGAAAGGTTTTTCGAACAAATTTCACACTGAAAAGGTTTTTTGCCGGTTTTGCCGGTGTAAATGCGCATTAAATCATACTTTCGTAAAAAAATTTTCAAACAAATTTTACACTGAAAAGGTTTTTTGCCGTTGTGAATGCGCGTTAAATCATACTTTCGTGAAAAGTTTTTTGAACAAATTTCACACTTGAACGGTTTTTTGCTGGTGTGAATGCGCATTAAATCATTCTTTCGTGAAAATTTTTTTGAACACATTTTACACTAAAAAGGTTTTTTGCCGGTGTGAATGCGCATTAAATTATACTTTTGTGAAAAGTTTTTCGAACAAATTTTACACTGAAAAGGTTTTTTTTGCCGATGTGAATGCACATTAAATCATACTTTCATAAAAAGTTTTTCGAACAAATTTCACACTAAAAAGGTTTTTTTCCGGTGTGAATCATATTTTCGTGAAAAGTTTTTTGAACACATTTCACACTAAAAAGGTTTTTTTGCCAGTGTGAATGCGCATTAAATCATACTTTCGTAAAAAGTTTTTCGAACAAATTTCACACTGAAAAGGTATTTTGCCGGTTTGTGCCGGTGTGAATGCGCATTAAATCATACTTTCGTAAAAAATTTTTCTAACAAATTTTACACTAAAAAGGTTTTTTGCCGTTGTGAATGCGCGTTAAATCATACTTTAGTGAAACGTTTTTTGAACAAATTTTACACTGCAAAGGTTTTTTGCCGGTGTGAATGCGCATTAAATCATACTTTCGTGAAAAGTTTTTTGAACAAATTTTACACTTGAACGGTTTTATGCTGGTGTGAATGCACATTAAATCATACTTTCGTAAAAAGTTTTTCAAACAAAGTTCACACTGAAAAGGTTTTTTGCCGGTGTGAATGAGCATTAAATCATACTTTCGTAAAAAGTTTTTCGAACAAATTTCACACTGAAAGGTTTTTTGCCGGTGTGAATGCGCATTAAATCATACTTTCGTAATAAGTTTTTCGAACAAATTTCACACTAAAAAGGTTTTTTGCCGTTGTGAATGCGCGTTAAATCATACTTTAGTGAAAAGATTTTTGAACAAATTTCACACTGAAAAGGTTTTTTGCCAGTGTAAATGCGCATTAAATCATACTTTTGTGAAAAGTTTTTCAAACAAATTTCACACTAAAAAAGTTTTTTTTGCCGATGTGAATGCGCATTAAATCATACTTTTGTAAAAAGTTTTTTGAACAAATTTCACACTAAAAAGGTTTTTTTTGTCGATGTTAATGCGCATTAAATCATACTTTCGTAAAAAATTTTTCGAACAAATTTCACACTGAAAGGTTTTTTGCCGGTGTAAATGCGCATTAAATCATACTTTTGTGAAAAGTTTTTCGAACAAATTTAACACTAAAAAGATTTTTTGCCGGTGTGAATCATATTTTCGTGAAAAGTTTTTTGAACACATTTCACACTGAAAAGTTGTTTTGCCGGTGTGAATGCGCATTAAATCATACTTTCGTAAAAAGTTTTTCGAACAAATTTCAAACTGAAAAGGTATTTTGCTGGTTTTTGCCGGTGTAAATGCGCATTAAATCATACTTTCGTAAAAAGTCTTTTAAACAAATTTTACACTGAAAAGGTTTTTTGCCGTTGTGAATGCGCGTTAATTCATACTTAAGTAAAAAGTTTTTTGAATAAATTTCACAATGAAAAGGTTTTTTGCCGGTGTGAATGCGCATTAAATCATACTTTTGTAAAAAGTTTTTCGAACAAATTTCACACTGAAAAGGTTTGTTGCCGGTGTGAATGCGCATAAAATCATATTTTCGTAAAAAGTTTTTGAACAAATTTTACACTTGAACGGTTTTATGCTGGTGTAAATGCGCATTAAATCATACTTTTGTGAAAAGTTTTTGGAACAAATTTCACACTAAAAAGGTTTTTTTTGCCGATGTAAATGCGCAATAAATCATACTTTCGTGAAAAGTTTTTCGAACAAATTTCATACTAAAAAGTTTTTTGCAGGTGTGAATTCGCATTAAATCATACTTTCGTGAAAAGTTTTTTAAACAAACTTCACACTTGAACGGTTTTATGCTGGTGTGAATGCACATTTAATCATACTTTCGTAAAAAAATTTTCAAACATATTTCACACTGGAAGGTTTTTTGCTAATGTAAATGCGCATTAAATCATTCTTTCGTGAAAATTTTTTCGAACAAATTTTACACTAAAAAGGTTTTTTGCCGGTGTGAATGCGTATAAAATCATACTTTTGTGAAAAGTTTTTTGTACAATTTCACACTGAAAAGGTTTTTTGCCGGTGTGAATGCGCATTAAATCATTCTTTCGTGAAATGTTTTTTGAACAAATTTTACACTTGAACGGTTTTATGCTGGTGTAAATGCACATTAAATCATACTTTCATGAAAAGTTTTTCAAACAAATTTCACACTGAAAAGGTTTTTTTGCCGGTGTGAATGCGCAATAAATCATACTTTCGTAAAAAGTTTTTTGAACAAATTTCACACTGAAAAGGTTTTTCGCCGGTGTGAATTTGTACTAAATCATATTTTCGTGAAAAGTTTTTCGAACAAATTTCACACTGAAAAGGTTTTTTGCCGGTTTTGCCGGTGTAAATGCGCATTAAATCATACTTTCGTAAAAAATTTTCAAACAAATTTTACACTGAAAAGGTTTTTTGCCGTTGTGAATGCGCCTTAAATCATACTTTCGTGAAAAGTTTTTTGAACAAATTTCACACTTGAACGGTTTTTTGCTGGTGTGAATGCGCATTAAATCATTCTTTCGTGAAAATTTTTTTGAACACATTTTACACTAAAAAGGTTTTTTGCCGGTGTGAATGCGCATTAAATTATACTTTTGTGAAAAGTTTTTCGAACAAATTTCACACTGAAAAGGTTTTTTTTGCCGATGTGAATGCACATTAAATCATACTTTCATAAAAAGTTTTTCGAACAAATTTCACACTAAAAAGGTTTTTTGCCGGTGTGAATCATATTTTCGTGAAAAGTTTTTTGAACACATTTCACACTGAAAAGGTTTTTTTGCCAGTGTGAATGCGCATTAAATCATACTTTCGTAAAAAGTTTTTCGAACAAATTTCACACTGAAAAGGTATTTTGCCGGTTTGTGCCGGTGTGAATGCGCATTAAATCATACTTTCGTAAAAAATTTTTCTAACAAATTTTACACTAAAAAGGTTTTTTGCCGTTGTGAATGCGCATTAAATCATACTTTCGTGAAAAGTTTTTTGAACAAATTTCACACTTGAACGGTTTTATGCTGGTGTGAATGCACATTAAATCATACTTTCGTGAAAAGTTTTTCGAACAAAGTTCACACTGAAAAGGTTTTTTGCCAGTGTGAATGAGCATTAAATCATACTTTCGTAAAAAGTTTTTCGAACAAATTTCACACTGAAAGGTTTTTTGCCGGTGTGAATGCGCATTAAATCATACTTTCGTAAAAAGTTTTTTGAACAAATTTCACACTAAAAAGGTTTTTTGCCGTTGTGAATGCGCGTTAAATCATACTTTAGTGAAAAGATTTTTGAACAAATTTCACACTGAAAAGGTTTTTTGCCAGTGTGAATGCGCATTAAATCATACTTTTGTGAAAAGTTTTTCAAACAAATTTCACACTAAAAAAGTTTTTTTTGCCGATGTTAATGCGCATTAAATCATACTTTTGTGAAAAGTTTTTCAAACAAATTTCACACTAAAAAAGTTTTTTTTGCCGATGTGAATGCGCATTAAATCATACTTTCGTAAAAAGTTTTTCGAACAAATTTCACACTAAAAAGGTTTTTTGCCGGTGTAAATGCGCATTAAATCATACTTTTGTAAAAAGTTTTTTGAACAAATTTCAAATAAAAAGGTTTTTTTTGCCGATGTGAATGCGCATTAAATCATACTTTCGTAAAAAATTTTTCGAACAAATTTCACACTGAAAGGTTTTTTGCCGGTGTAAATGCGCATTAAATCATACTTTCGTGAAAAGTTTTTCGAACAAATTTCACACTGAAAAGGTTTTTTGCTGGTGTGAATGCGCATTAAATCATACTTTCGTGAAAAGTTTTTCGAACAAATTTCACACTGAAAAGGTTTTTTGCTGGTGTAAATGCGCATTAAATCATACTTTCGTGAAAAGTATTTTGAAAAAATGTCACACTGATAAGGTTTTTTGCCGGTGTAAATGCGCATTAAATCATACTTTCGTAAAAAGTTTTTCGAACAAATTTCACAATAAAAAGGTTTTTTGCCGGTGTGAATCATATTTGCGTGAAAAGTTTTTTGAACACATTTCACACTGAAAAGTTGTTTTGCCGGTGTGAATGCGCATTAAATTATACTTTCGTGAAAAGTTTTTCGAACAAATTTCACACTGAAAAGATATTTTGCCGGTTTTTGTCGGTGTAAATGCGCATTAAATCATACTTTCGTAAAAAGTCTTTCAAACAAATTTTACACTGAAAAGGTTTTTTGCCGTTGTGAATGCGCGTTAAATCATACTTTCGTGAAAAGTTTTTTGAACAAATTTCACACTTGAACGGTTTTTTGCTGGTGTGAATGCGCATTAAATCATTCTTTCGTGAAAATTTTTTTGAACACATTTTACACTAAAAAGGTTTTTTGCCGGTGTGAATGCGCATTAAATTATACTTTTGTGAAAAGTTTTTCGAACAAATTTCACACTGAAAAGGTTTTTTTTGCCGATGTGAATGCACATTAAATCATACTTTCATAAAAAGTTTTTCGAACAAATTTCACACTAAAAAGGTTTTTTGCCGGTGTGAATAATATTTTCGTGAAAAGTTTTTTGAACACATTTCACACTGAAAAGGTTTTTTTGCCAGTGTGAATGCGCATTAAATCATACTTTCGTAAAAAGTTTTTCGAACAAATTTCACACTGAAAAGGTATTTTGCCGGTTTGTACCGGTGTGAATGCGCATTAAATCATACTTTCGTAAAAAATTTTTCTAACAAATTTTACACTATAAAGGTTTTTTGCCGTTGTGAATGCGCGTTAAATCATACTTTAGTGAAACGTTTTTTGAACAAATTTTACACTGCAAAGGTTTTTTGCCGGTGTGAATGCGCATTAAATCATACTTTCGTGAAAAGTTTTTTGAACAAATTTCACACTTGAACGGTTTTATGCTGGTGTGAATGCACATTAAATCATACTTTCGTGAAAAGTTTTTCGAACAAAGTTCACACTGAAAAGGTTTTTTGCCAGTGTAAATGAGCATTAAATCATACTTTCGTAAAAAGTTTTCCGAACAAATTTCACACTGAAAGGTTATTTGCCGGTGTGAATGCGCATTAAATCATACTTTCGTAAAAAGTTTTTCGAACAAATTTCACACTAAAAAGGTTTTTTGCCGTTGTGAATGCGCGTTAAATCATACTTTAGTAAAAAGATTTTTGAACAAATTTTACACTGAAAAGTTTTTTTGCCAGTGTGAATGCGCATTAAATCATACTTTTGTGAAAAGTTTTTCAAACAAATTTCACACTAAAAAAGTTTTTTTTGCCGATGTGAATGCGCATTAAATCATACTTTTGTGAAAAGTTTTTCAAACAAATTTCACACTAAAAAAGTTTTTTTTGCCGATGTGAATGCGCATTAAATCATACTTTCGTAAAAAGTTTTTCGAACAAATTTCAAACTGAAAAGGTATTTTGCTGGTTTTTGCCGGTGTAAATGCGCATTAAATCATACTTTCGTAAAAAGTCTTTTAAACAAATTTTACACTGAAAAGGTTTTTTGCCGTTGTGAATGCGCGTTAATTCATACTTAAGTGAAAAGTTTTTTGAATAAATTTCACACTGAAAAGGTTTGTTGCCGGTGTGAATGCGCATAAAATAATATTTTCGTAAAAAGTTTTTGAACAAATTTTACACTTGAACGGTTTTATGCTGGTTTGTGAAAAGTTTTTGGAACAAATTTCACACTAAAAGGGTTTTTTTTGCCGATGTAAATGCGCAATAAATCATACTTTCGTGAAAAGTTTTTCGAACAAATTTCATACTGAAAAGTTTTTTGCAGGTGTGAATTCGCATTAAATCATACTTTCGTGAAAAGTTTTTTAAACAAATTTCACACTTGAACGGTTTTATGCTGGTGTGAATGCACATTTAATCATACTTTCGTAAAAAGTTTTTCAAACATATTTCAAACTGGAAGGTTTTTTGCTGGTGTAAATGCGCATTAAATCATTCATTCGTGAAAATTTTTTCGAACAAATTTTACACTAAAAAGGTTTTTTGCCGGTGTGAATGCGTATAAAATCATACTTTTGTGAAAAGTTTTTTGTACAATTTCACACTGAAAAGGTTTTTTGCCGGTGTGAATGCGCATTAAATCATACTTTCGTGAAATGTTTTTCAAACAAATTTCACACTGAAAAGGTTTTTTTGCCGGTGTGAATGCGCAATAAATCATATTTTCGTAAAAAGTTTTTTGAACAAATTTCACACTGAAAAGGTTTTTCGCCGGTGTGAATTTGTACTAAATCATATTTTCGTGAAAAGTTTTTCGAACAAATTTCACACTGAAAAGGTTTTTTGCCGGTTTTGCCGGTGTAAATGCGCATTAAATCATACTTTCGTAAAAAAATTTTCAAACAAATTTTACACTGAAAAGGTTTTTTGCCGTTGTGAATGCGCGTTAAATCATACTTTCGTGAAAAGTTTTTTGAACAAATTTCACACTTGAACGGTTTTTTGCTGGTGTGAATGCGCATTAAATTATACTTTTGTGAAAAGTTTTTTGAACAAATTTTACACTGAAAAGGTTTTTTTTGCCGATGTAAATGCACATTAAATCATACTTTCATAAAAAGTTTTTCGAACAAAGTTCACACTGAAAAGGTTTTTTGCCAGTGTAAATGAGCATTAAATCATACTTTCGTAAAAAGTTTTCCGAACAAATTTCACACTGAAAGGTTATTTGCCGGTGTGAATGCGCATTAAATCATACTTTCGTAAAAAGTTTTTCGAACAAATTTCACACTAAAAAGGTTTTTTGCCGTTGTGAATGCGCGTTAAATCATACTTTAGTAAAAAGATTTTTGAACAAATTTTACACTGAAAAGTTTTTTTGCCAGTGTGAATGCGCATTAAATCATACTTTTGTGAAAAGTTTTTCAAACAAATTTCACACTAAAAAAGTTTTTTTTGCCGATGTGAATGCGCATTAAATCATACTTTTGTGAAAAGTTTTTCAAACAAATTTCACACTAAAAAAGTTTTTTTTGCCGATGTGAATGCGCATTAAATCATACTTTCGTAAAAAGTTTTTCGAACAAATTTCAAACTGAAAAGGTATTTTGCTGGTTTTTGCCGGTGTAAATGCGCATTAAATCATACTTTCGTAAAAAGTCTTTAAAACAAATTTTACACTGAAAAGGTTTTTTGCCGTTGTGAATGCGCGTTAATTCATACTTAAGTGAAAAGTTTTTTGAATAAATTTCACACTGAAAAGGTTTGTTGCCGGTGTGAATGCGCATAAAATAATATTTTCGTAAAAAGTTTTTGAACAAATTTTACACTTGAACGGTTTTATGCTGGTTTGTGAAAAGTTTTTGGAACAAATTTCACACTAAAAGGGTTTTTTTTGCCGATGTAAATGCGCAATAAATCATACTTTCGTGAAAAGTTTTTCGAACAAATTTCATACTGAAAAGTTTTTTGCAGGTGTGAATTCGCATTAAATCATACTTTCGTGAAAAGTTTTTTAAACAAATTTCACACTTGAACGGTTTTATGCTGGTGTGAATGCACATTTAATCATACTTTCGTAAAAAGTTTTTCAAACATATTTCACACTGGAAGGTTTTTTGCTGGTGTAAATGCGCATTAAATCATTCATTCGTGAAAATTTTTTCGAACAAATTTTACACTAAAAAGGTTTTTTGCCGGTGTGAATGCGTATAAAATCATACTTTTGTGAAAAGTTTTTTGTACAATTTCACACTGAAAAGGTTTTTTGCCGGTGTGAATGCGCATTAAATCATACTTTCGTGAAATGTTTTTCAAACAAATTTCACACTGAAAAGGTTTTTTTGCCGGTGTGAATGCGCAATAAATCATATTTTCGTAAAAAGTTTTTTGAACAAATTTCACACTGAAAAGGTTTTTCGCCGGTGTGAATTTGTACTAAATCATATTTTCGTGAAAAGTTTTTCGAACAAATTTCACACTGAAAAGGTTTTTTGCCGGTTTTGCCGGTGTAAATGCGCATTAAATCATACTTTCGTAAAAAAATTTTCAAACAAATTTTACACTGAAAAGGTTTTTTGCCGTTGTGAATGCGCGTTAAATCATACTTTCGTGAAAAGTTTTTTGAACAAATTTCACACTTGAACGGTTTTTTGCTGGTGTGAATGCGCATTAAATTATACTTTTGTGAAAAGTTTTTTGAACAAATTTTACACTGAAAAGGTTTTTTTTGCCGATGTAAATGCACATTAAATCATACTTTCATAAAAAGTTTTTCGAACAAATTTCACACTAAAAAGGTTTTTTGCCGGTGTGAATCATATTTTCGTGAAAAGTTTTTTGAACACATTTCACAATAAAAAGGTTTTTTTGCCAGTGTGAATGCGCATTAAATCATACTTTCGTAAAAAGTTTTTCGAACAAATTTCACACTGAAAAGGTATTTTGCCGGTTTGTGCCGGTGTGAATGCGCATTAAATCATACTTTCGTAAAAAATTTTTCCAACAAATTTTACACTAAAAAGGTTTTTTGCCGTTGTGAATGCGCGTTAAATCATACTTTAGTGAAACGTTTTTTGAACAAATTTTACACTGCAAAGGTTTTTTGCCGGTGTGAATGCGCATTAAATCATACTTTCGTGAAAAGTTTTTTGAACAAATTTCACACTTGAACGGTTTTATGCTGGTGTGAATGCACATTAAATCATACTTTCGTGAAAAGTTTTTCAAACAAAGTTCACACTGAAAAGGTTTTTTGCCGGTGTGAACGAGCATTAAATCATACTTTCGTAAAAAGTTTTTCGAACAAATTTCACACTGAAAGGTTTTTTGCCGGTGTGAATGCGTATTAAATCATACTTTCGTAAAAAGTTTTTCGAACAAATTTCACACTAAAAAGGTTTTTTGCCGTTGTGAATGCGCGTTAAATCATACTTTAGTGAAAAGATTTTTGAACAAATTTCACACTGAAAAGGTTTTTTGCCAGTGTAAATGCGCATTAAATCATACTTTTGTGAAAAGTTTTTCAAACTAATTTCACACTAAAAAAGTTTTTTTTGCCGATGTGAATGCGCATTAAATCATACTTTCGTAAAAAGTTTTTCGAACAAATTTCACACTAAAAAGGTTTTTTGCCGGTGTAAATGCGCATTAAATCATACTTTTGTAAAAAGTTTTTTGAACAAATTTCACACTAAAAAGGTTTTTTTTGTCGATGTTAATGCGCATTAAATCATACTTTCGTAAAAAATTTTTCGAACAAATTTCACACTGAAAGGTTTTTTGCCGGTGTAAATGCGCATTAAATCATACTTTTGTGAAAAGTTTTTCGAACAAATTTCACACTAAAAAAGTTTTTTTTGCCGATGTGAATGCGCATTAAATCATACTTTAGTGAAACGTTTTTTGAACAAATTTTACACTGCAAAGGTTTTTTGCCGGTGTGAATGCGCATTAAATCATACTTTCGTGAAAAGTTTTTTGAAAAAATTTCACACTTGAACGGTTTTATGCTGGTGTGAATGCACATTAAATCATACTTTCGTGAAAAGTTTTTCGAACAAAGTTCACACTGAAAAGGTTTTTTGCCGGTGTGAATGCGCATTAAATCATACTTTCGTGAAATGTTTTTTGAACAAATTTTACACTTGAACGGTTTTATGATGGTGTAAATGCACAAAATCATACTTTCATGAAAAGTTTTTTGAACAAATTTCACACTGAAAAGGTTTTTCGCCGGTGTGAATTTGTACTAAATCATATTTTCGTGAAAAGTTTTTCGAACAAATTTCACACTGAAAAGGTTTTTTGCCGGTTTTGCCGGTGTAAATGCGCATTAAATCATACTTTCGTAAAAAAAATTTCAAACAAATTTTACACTGAAAAGGTTTTTTGCCGTTGTGAATGCGCGTTAAATCATACTTTCGTGAAAAGTTTTTTGAACAAATTTCACACTTGAACGGTTTTTTGCTGGTGTGAATGCGCATTAAATCAATCTTTCGTGAAAATTTTTTTGAACACATTTTACACTAAAAAGGTTTTTTGCCGGTGTGAATGCGCATTAAATTATACTTTTGTGAAAAATTTTTCGAACAAATTTCACACTGAAAAGGTTTTTTTTGCCGATGTGAATGCACATTAAATCATACTTTCATAAAAAGTTTTTCGAACAAATTTCACACTAAAAAGGTTTTTTGCCGGTGTGAATCATATTTTCGTGAAAAGTTTTTTGAACACATTTTACACTGAAAAGGTTTTTTTGCCAGTGTGAATGCGCATTAAATCATACTTTTGTAAAAAGTTTTTCGAACAAATTTCACACTGAAAAGGTATTTTGCCGGTTTGTGCCGGTGTGAATGCGCATTAAATCATACTTTCGTAAAAAATTTTTCTAACAAATTTTACACTAAAAAGGTTTTTTGCCGTTGTGAATGCGCGTTAAATTATACTTTAGTGAAACGTTTTTTGAACAAATTTTACACTGCAAAGGTTTTTTGCCGGTGTGAATGCGCATTAAATCATACTTTCGTGAAAAGTTTTTTGAACAAATTTCACACTTAAAGGTTTTATGCTGGTGTGAATGCACATTAAATCATACTTTCGTAAAAAGTTTTTCGAACAAAGTTCACACTGAAAAGGTTTTTTGCCGGTGTGAATGAGCATTAAATCATACTTTCGTAAAAAGTTTTTCAAACAAATTTCACACTGAAAGGTTTTTTGCCGGTGTGCATGCGCATTAAATCATACTTTCGTAAAAAGTTTTTCAAACAAATTTCACACTAAAAAGGTTTTTTGCCGTTGTGAATGCGCGTTAAATCATACTTTAGTGAAAAGATTTTTGAACAAATTTCACACTGAAAAGGTTTTTTGCCAGTGTGAATGCGCATTAAATCATACTTTTGTGAAAAGTTTTTCAAACAAATTTCACACTAAAAAAGTTTTTTTTGCCGATGTGAATGCGCATTAAATCATACTTTTGTGAAAAGTTTTTCAAACAAATTTCACACTAAAAAAGTTTTTTTTGCCGATGTGAATGCGCATTAAATCATACTTTCGTAAAAAGTTTTTCGAACAAATTTCACACTGAAAAGGTTTTTCGCCGGTGTGAATTTGTACTAAATCATATTTTCGTGAAAAGTTTTTCGAACAAATTTCACACCGAAAAGGTTTTTTGCCGGTTTTGCCGGTGTAAATGCGCATTAAATCATACTTTCGTAAAAAAAATTTCAAACAAATTTTACACTGAAAAGGTTTTTTGCCGTTGTGAATGCGCGTTAAATCATACTTTCGTGAAAAGTTTTTTGAACAAATTTCACACTTGAACGGTTTTTTGCTGGTGTGAATGCGCATTAAATCATTCTTTCGTGAAAATTTTTTTGAACACATTTTACACTAAAAAGGTTTTTTGCCGGTGTGAATGCGCATTAAATTATACTTTTGTGAAAAGTTTTTCGAACAAATTTCACACTGAAAAGGTTTTTTTTGCCGATGTGAATGCACATTAAATCATACTTTCATAAAAAGTTTTTCGAACAAATTTCACACTAAAAAGGTTTTTTGCCGGTGTGAATCATATTTTCGTGAAAAGTTTTTTGAACACATTTCACACTGAAAAGGTTTTTTTGCCAGTGTGAATGCGCATTAAATCATACTTTCGTAAAAAGTTTTTCGAACAAATTTCACACTGAAAAGGTATTTTGCCGGTTTGTGCCGGTGTGAATGCGCATTAAATCATACTTTCGTAAAAAATTTTTCTAACAAATTTTACACTAAAAAGGTTTTTTGCCGTTGTGAATGCGCGTTAAATCATACTTTAGTGAAACGTTTTTTGAACAAATTTTACACTGCAAAGGTTTTTGGCCGGTGTGAATGCGCATTAAATCATACTTTCGTGAAAAGTTTTTTGAACAAATTTCACACTTAAAGGTTTTATGCTGGTGTGAATGCACATTAAATCATACTTTCGTGAAAAGTTTTTCGAACAAAGTTCACACTGAAAAGGTTTTTTGCCGGTGTGAATGCGTATAAAATCATACTTTTGTGAAATGTTTTTTGTACAATTTCACACTGAAAAGGTTTTTTGCCGGTGTGAATGCGCATTAAATCATACTTTCGTGAAATGTTTTTCAAACAAATTTCACACTGAAAAGGTTTTTTTGCCGGTGTGAATGCGCAATAAATCATATTTTCGTAAAAAGTTTTTTGAACAAATTTCACACTGAAAAGGTTTTTCGCCGGTGTAAATTTGTACTAAATCATATTTTCGTGAAAAGTTTTTCGAACAAATTTCACACTGAAAAGGTTTTTTGCCGGTTTTGCCGGTGTAAATGCGCATTAAATCATACTTTCGTAAAAAAATTTTCAAACAAATTTTACACTAAAAAGGTTTTTTGCCGTTGTGAATGCGCGTTAAATCATACTTTCGTGAAAAGTTTTTTGAACAAATTTCACACTTGAACGGTTTTTTGCTGGTGTGAATGCGCATTAAATCATTCTTTCGTGAAAATTTTTTTGAACACATTTTACACTAAAAAGGTTTTTTGCCGGTGTGAATGCGCATTAAATTATACTTTTGTGAAAAGTTTTTCGAACAAATTTTACACTGAAAAGGTTTTTTTTGCCGATGTGAATGCACATTAAATCATACTTTCATAAAAAGTTTTTCGAACAAATTTCACACTAAAAAGGTTTTTTGCCGGTGTGAATCATATTTTCGTGAAAAGTTTTTTGAACACATTTCACACTAAAAAGGTTTTTTTGCCAGTGTGAATGCGCATTAAATCATACTTTCGTAAAAAGTTTTTCGAACAAATTTCACACTGAAAAGGTATTTTGCCGGTTTGTGCCGGTGTGAATGCGCATTAAATCATACTTTCGTAAAAAATTTTTCTAACAAATTTTACACTAAAAAGGTTTTTTGCCGTTGTGAATGCGCGTTAAATCATACTTTAGTGAAACGTTTTTTGAACAAATTTTACACTGCAAAGGTTTTTTGCCGGTGTGAATGCGCATTAAATCATACTTTCGTGAAAAGTTTTTTGAACAAATTTCACACTTGAACGGTTTTATGCTGGTGTAAATGCACATTAAATCATACTTTCGTGAAAAGTTTTTCAAACAAAGTTCACACTGAAAAGGTTTTTTGCCGGTGTGAATGAGCATTAAATCATACTTTCGTAAAAAGTTTTTCGAACAAATTTCACACTGAAAGGTTTTTTGCCGGTGTATATGCGCATTAAATCATACTTTCGTAAAAAGTTTTTCGAACAAATTTCACACTAAAAAGGTTTTTTGCCGTTGTGAATGCGCGTTAAATCATACTTTAGTGAAAAGATTTTTGAACAAATTTCACACTGAAAAGGTTTTTTGCAAGTGTAAATGCGCATTAAATCATACTTTTGTGAAAAGTTTTTCAAACAAATTTCACTCTAAAAAAGTTTTTTTTGCCGATGTGAATGCGCATTAAATCATACTTTCGTAAAAAGTTTTTCGAACAAATTTCACACTAAAAAGGTTTTTTGCCGGTGTAAATGCGCATTAAATCATACTTTTGTAAAAAGTTTTTTGAACAAATTTCACACTAAAAAGGTTTTTTTTGTCGATGTTAATGCGCATTAAATCATACTTTCGTAAAAAATTTTTCGAACAAATTTCACACTGAAAGGTTTTTTGCCGGTGTAAATGCGCATTAAATCATACTTTTGTGAAAAGTTTTTCGAACAAATTTTACACTAAAAAGATTTTTTGCCGGTGTGAATCATATTTTCGTGAAAAGTTTTTTGAACACATTTCACACTGAAAAGTTGTTTTGCCGGTGTGAATGCGCATTAAATCATACTTTCGTAAAAAGTTTTTCGAACAAATTTCAAACTGAAAAGGTATTTTGCTGGTTTTTGCCGGTGTAAATGCGCATTAAATCATACTTTCGTAAAAAGTCTTTTAAACAAATTTTACACTGAAAAGGTTTTTTGCCGTTGTGAATGCGCGTTAATTCATACTTAAGTAATAAGTTTTTTGAATAAATTTCACAATGAAAAGGTTTTTTGCCGGTGTGAATGCGCATTAAATCATACTTTTGTAAAAAGTTTTTCGAACAAATTTCACACTGAAAAGGTTTGTTGCCGGTGTGAATGCGCATAAAATCATATTTTCGTAAAAAGTTTTTGAACAAATTTTACACTTGAACGGTTTTATGCTGGTGTAAATGCGCATTAAATCATACTTTTGTGAAAAGTTTTTGGAACAAATTTCACACTAAAAAGGTTTTTTTTGCTGATGTAAATGCGCAATAAATCATACTTTCGTGAAAAGTTTTTCGAACAAATTTCATACTGAAAAGTTTTTTGCAGGTGTGAATTCGCATTAAATCATACTTTCGTGAAAGGTTTTTTAAACAAATGTCACACTTGAACGGTTTTATGCTGGTGTGAATGCACATTTAATCATACTTTCGTAAAAAGTTTTTCAAACATATTTCACACTGGAAGGTTTTTTGCTAATGTAAATGCGCATTAAATCATTCTTTCGTGAAAATTTTTTCGAACAAATTTTACACTAAAAAGGTTTTTTGCCGGTGTGAATGCGTATAAAATCATACTTTTGTGAAAAGTTTTTTGTACAATTTCACACTGAAAAGGTTTTTTGCCGGTGTGAATGCGCATTAAATCATTCTTTCGTGAAATGTTTTTTGAACAAATTTTACACTTGAACGGTTTTATGCTGGTGTAAATGCACATTAAATCATACTTTCATGAAAAGTTTTTCAAACAAATTTCACACTGAAAAGGTTTTTTTGCCGGTGTGAATGCGCAATAAATCATACTTTCGTAAAAAGTTTTTTGAACAAATTTCACACTGAAAAGGTTTTTCGCCGGTGTGAATTTGTACTAAATCATATTTTCGTGAAAAGTTTTTCGAACAAATTTCACACTAAAAAGGTTTTTTGCCGGTTTTGCCGGTGTAAATGCGCATTAAATCATACTTTCGTAAAAAAATTTTCAAACAAATTTTACACTGAAAAGGTTTTTTGCCGTTGTGAATGCGCCTTAAATCATACTTTCGTGAAAAGTTTTTTGAACAAATTTCACACTTGAACGGTTTTTTGCTGGTGTGAATGCGCATTAAATCATTCTTTCGTGAAAATTTTTTTGAACACATTTTACACTAAAAAGGTTTTTTGCCGGTGTGAATGCGCATTAAATTATACTTTTGTGAAAAGTTTTTCGAACAAATTTCACACTGAAAAGGTTTTTGTTGCCGATGTAAATGCACATTAAATCATACTTTCATAAAAAGTTTTTCGAACAAATTTCACACTAAAAAGGTTTTTTGCCGGTGTGAATCATATTTTTGTGAAAAGTTTTTTGAACACATTTCACACTGAAAAGGTTTTTTTGCCAGTGTGAATGCGCATTAAATCATACTTTCGTAAAAAGTTTTTCGAACAAATTTCACACTGAAAAGGTATTTTGCCGGTTTGTGCCGGTGTGAATGCGCATTAAATCATACTTTCGTAAAAAATTTTTCTAACAAATTTTACACTAAAAAGGTTTTTTGCCGTTGTGAATGCGCATTAAATCATACTTTCGTGAAAAGTTTTTTGAACAAATTTCACACTTGAACGGTTTTATGCTGGTGTGAATGCACATTAAATCATACTTTCGTGAAAAGTTTTTCGAACAAAGTTCACACTGAAAAGGTTTTTTGCCAGTGTGAATGAGCATTAAATCATACTTTCGTAAAAAGTTTTTCGAACAAATTTCACACTGAAAGGTTTTTTGCCGGTGTGAATGCGCATTAAATCATACTTTCGTAAAAAGTTTTTTGAACAAATTTCACACTAAAAAGGTTTTTTGCCGTTGTGAATGCGCGTTAAATCATACTTTAGTGAAAAGATTTTTGAACAAATTTCACACTGAAAAGGTTTTTTGCCAGTGTGAATGCGCATTAAATCATACTTTTGTGAAAAGTTTTTCAAACAAATTTCACACTAAAAAAGTTTTTTTTGCCGATGTGAATGCGCATTAAATCATACTTTTGTGAAAAGTTTTTCAAACAAATTTCACACTAAAAAAGTTTTTTTTGCCGATGTGAATGCGCATTAAATCATACTTTCGTAAAAAGTTTTTCGAACAAATTTCACACTAAAAAGGTTTTTTGCCGGTGTAAATGCGCATTAAATCACACTTTTGTAAAAAGTTTTTTGAACAAATTTCAAATAAAAAGGTTTTTTTTGCCGATGTGAATGCGCATTAAATCATACTTTCGTAAAAAATTTTTCGAACAAATTTCACACTGAAAGGTTTTTTGCCGGTGTAAATGCGCATTAAATCATACTTTCGTGAAAAGTTTTTCGAACAAATTTCACACTGAAAAGGTTTTTTGCTGGTGTGAATGCGCATTAAATCATACTTTCGTGAAAAGTATTTTGAAAAAATGTCACACTAATAAGGTTTTTTGCCGGTGTAAATGCGCATTAAATCATACTTTCGTAAAAAGTTTTTCGAACAAATTTCACAATAAAAAGGTTTTTTGCCGGTGTGAATCATATTTGCGTGAAAAGTTTTTTGAACACATTTCACACTGAAAAGTTGTTTTGCCGGTGTGAATGCGCATTAAATTATACTTTCTTGAAAAGTTTTTCGAACAAATTTCACACTGAAAAGGTATTTTGCCGGTTTTTGTCGGTGTAAATGCGCATTAAATCATACTTTCGTAAAAAGTCTTTCAAACAAATTTTACACTGAAAAGGTTTTTTGCCGTTGTGAATGCGCGTTAAATCATACTTTCGTGAAAAGTTTTTTGAACAAATTTCACACTTGAACGGTTTTTTGCTGGTGTGAATGCGCATTAAATCATTCTTTCGTGAAAATTTTTTTGAACACATTTTACACTAAAAAGGTTTTTTGCCGGTGTGAATGCGCATTAAATTATACTTTTGTGAAAAGTTTTTCGAACAAATTTCACACTGAAAAGGTTTTTTTTGCCGATGTGAATGCACATTAAATCATACTTTCATAAAAAGTTTTTCGAACAAATTTCACACTAAAAAGGTTTTTTGCCGGTGTGAATCATATTTTCGTGAAAAGTTTTTTGAACACATTTCACACTGAAAAGGTTTTTTTGCCAGTGTGAATGCGCATTAAATCATACTTTCGTAAAAAGTTTTTCGAACAAATTTCACACTGAAAAGGTATTTTGCCGTTGTGAATGCGCGTTAAATCATACTTTAGTGAAACGTTTTTTGAACAAATTTTACACTGCAAAGGTTTTTTGCCGGTGTGAATGCGCATTAAATCATACTTTCGTGAAAAGTTTTTTGAACAAATTTCACACTTGAACGGTTTTATGCTGGTGTGAATGCACATTAAATCATACTTTCGTGAAAAGTTTTTCGAACAAAGTTCACACTGAAAAGGTTTTTTGCCAGTGTGAATGAGCATTAAATCATACTTTCGTAAAAAGTTTTTCGAACAAATTTCACACTGAAAGGTTATTTGCCGGTGTGAATGCGCATTAAATCATACTTTCGTAAAAAGTTTTTCGAACAAATTTTACACTAAAAAGGTTTTTTGCCGTTGTGAATGCGCGTTAAATCATACTTTAGTGAAAAGATTTTTGAACAAATTTCACACTGAAAAGTTTTTTTGCCAGTGTGAATGCGCATTAAATCATACTTTTGTGAAAAGTTTTTCAAACAAATTTCACACTAAACAAGTTTTTTTTGCCGATGTGAATGCGCATTAAATCATACTTTTGTGAAAAGTTTTTCAAACAAATTTCACACTAAAAAAGTTTTTTTTGCCAATGTGAATGCGCATTAAATCATACTTTCGTAAAAAGTTTTTCGAACAAATTTCAAACTGAAAAGGTATTTAGCTGGTTTTTGCCGGTGTAAATGCGCATTAAATCAAACTTTCGTAAAAAGTCTTTTAAACAAATTTTACACTGAAAAGGTTTTTTGCCGTTGTGAATGCGCGTTAATTCATACTTAAGTGAAAAGTTTTTTGAATAAATTTCACACTGAAAAGGTTTGTTGCCGGTGTGAATGCGCATAAAATAATATTTTCGTAAAAAGTTTTTGAACAAATTTTACACTTGAACGGTTTTATGCTGGTTTGTGAAAAGTTTTTGGAACAAATTTCACACTAAAAGGGTTTTTTTTGCCGATGTAAATGCGCAATAAATCATACTTTCGTGAAAAGTTTTTCGAACAAATTTCATACTGAAAAGTTTTTTGCAGGTGTGAATTCGCATTAAATCATACTTTCGTGAAAAGTTTTTTAAACAAATTTCACACTTGAACGGTTTTATGCTGGTGTGAATGCACATTTAATCATACTTTCGTAAAAAGTTTTTCAAACATATTTCACACTGGAAGGTTTTTTGCTGGTGTAAATGCGCATTAAATCATTCTTTCGTGAAAATTTTTTCGAACAAATTTTACACTAAAAAGGTTTTTTGCCGGTGTGAATGCGTATAAAATCATACTTTTGTGAAAAGTTTTTTGTACAATTTCACACTGAAAAGGTTTTTTGCCGGTGTGAATGCGCATTAAATCATACTTTCGTGAAATGTTTTTCAAACAAATTTCACACTGAAAAGGTTTTTTTGCCGGTGTGAATGCGCAATAAATCATATTTTCGTAAAAAGTTTTTTGAACAAATTTCACACTGAAAAGGTTTTTCGCCGGTGTGAATTTGTACTAAATCATATTTTCGTGAAAGGTTTTTCGAACAAATTTCACACTGAAAAGGTTTTTTGCCGGTTTTGCCGGTGTAAATGCGCATTAAATCATACTTTCGTAAAAAAATTTTCAAACAAATTTTACACTGAAAAGGTTTTTTGCCGTTGTGAATGCGCGTTAAATCATACTTTCGTGAAAAGTTTTTTGAACAAATTTCACACTTGAACGGTTTTTTGCTGGTGTGAATGCGCATTAAATCATTCTTTCGTGAAAATTTTTTTGAACACATTTTACACTAAAAAGGTTTTTTGCCGGTGTGAATGCGCATTAAATTATACTTTTGTGAAAAGTTTTTCGAACAAATTTTACACTGAAAAGGTTTTTTTTGCCGATGTGAATGCACATTAAATCATACTTTCATAAAAAGTTTTTCGAACAAATTTCACACTAAAAAGGTTTTTTTCCGGTGTGAATCATATTTTCGTGAAAAGTTTTTTGAACACATTTCACACTAAAAAGGTTTTTTTGCCAGTGTGAATGCGCATTAAATCATACTTTCGTAAAAAGTTTTTCGAACAAATTTCACACTGAAAAGGTATTTTGCCGGTTTGTGCCGGTGTGAATGCGCATTAAATCATACTTTCGTAAAAAATTTTTCTAACAAATTTTACACTAAAAAGGTTTTTTGCCGTTGTGAATGCGCGTTAAATCATACTTTAGTGAAACGTTTTTTGAACAAATTTTACACTGCAAAGGTTTTTTGCCGGTGTGAATGCGCATTAAATCATACTTTCGTAAAAAGTTTTTTGAACAAATTTTACACTTGAACGGTTTTATGCTGGTGTGAATGCACATTAAATCATACTTTCGTAAAAAGTTTTTCGAACAAATTTCACACTGAAAGGTTTTTTGCCGGTGTGAATGCGCATTAAATCATACTTTCGTAATAAGTTTTTTGAACAAATTTCACACTAAAAAGGTTTTTTGCCGTTGTGAATGCGCGTTAAATCATACTTTAGTGAAAAGATTTTTGAACAAATTTCACACTGAAAAGGTTTTTTGCCAGTGTAAATGCGCATTAAATCATACTTTTGTGAAAAGTTTTTCAAACAAATTTCACACTAAAAAAGTTTTTTTTGCCGATGTGAATGCGCATTAAATCATACTTTTGTAAAAAGTTTTTTGAACAAATTTCACACTAAAAAGGTTTTTTTTGTCGATGTTAATGCGCATTAAATCATACTTTCGTAAAAAATTTTTCGAACAAATTTCACACTGAAAGGTTTTTTGCCGGTGTAAATGCGCATTAAATCATACTTTTGTGAAAAGTTTTTCGAACAAATTTAACACTAAAAAGATTTTTTGCCGGTGTGAATCATATTTTCGTGAAAAGTTTTTTGAACACATTTCACACTGAAAAGTTGTTTTGCCGGTGTGAATGCGCATTAAATCATACTTTCGTAAAAAGTTTTTCGAACAAATTTCAAACTGAAAAGGTATTTTGCTGGTTTTTGCCGGTGTAAATGCGCATTAAATCATACTTTCGTAAAAAGTCTTTTAAACAAATTTTACACTGAAAAGGTTTTTTGCCGTTGTGAATGCGCGTTAATTCATACTTAAGTAAAAAGTTTTTTGAATAAATTTCACAATGAAAAGGTTTTTTGCCGGTGTGAATGCGCATTAAATCATACTTTTGTAAAAAGTTTTTCGAACAAATTTCACACTGAAAAGGTTTGTTGCCGGTGTGAATGCGCATAAAATCATATTTTCGTAAAAAGTTTTTGAACAAATTTTACACTTGAACGGTTTTATGCTGGTGTAAATGCGCATTAAATCATACTTTTGTGAAAAGTTTTTGGAACAAATTTCACACTAAAAAGGTTTTTTTTGCCGATGTAAATGCGCAATAAATCATACTTTCGTGAAAAGTTTTTCGAACAAATTTCATACTAAAAAGTTTTTTGCAGGTGTGAATTCGCATTAAATCATACTTTCGTGAAAAGTTTTTTAAACAAACTTCACACTTGAACGGTTTTATGCTGGTGTGAATGCACATTTAATCATACTTTCGTAAAAAAATTTTCAAACATATTTCACACTGGAAGGTTTTTTGCTAATGTAAATGCGCATTAAATCATTCTTTCGTGAAAATTTTTTCGAACAAATTTTACACTAAAAAGGTTTTTTGCCGGTGTGAATGCGTATAAAATCATACTTTTGTGAAAAGTTTTTTGTACAATTTCACACTGAAAAGGTTTTTTGCCGGTGTGAATGCGCATTAAATCATTCTTTCGTGAAATGTTTTTTGAACAAATTTTACACTTGAACGGTTTTATGCTGGTGTAAATGCACATTAAATCATACTTTCATGAAAAGTTTTTCAAACAAATTTCACACTGAAAAGGTTTTTTTGCCGGTGTGAATGCGCAATAAATCATACTTTCGTAAAAAGTTTTTTGAACAAATTTCACACTGAAAAGGTTTTTCGCCGGTGTGAATTTGTACTAAATCATATTTTCGTGAAAAGTTTTTCGAACAAATTTCACACTGAAAAGGTTTTTTGCCGGTTTTGCCGGTGTAAATGCGCATTAAATCATACTTTCGTAAAAAATTTTCAAACAAATTTTACACTGAAAAGGTTTTTTGCCGTTGTGAATGCGCCTTAAATCATACTTTCGTGAAAAGTTTTTTGAACAAATTTCACACTTGAACGGTTTTTTGCTGGTGTGAATGCGCATTAAATCATTCTTTCGTGAAAATTTTTTTGAACACATTTTACACTAAAAAGGTTTTTTGCCGGTGTGAATGCGCATTAAATTATACTTTTGTGAAAAGTTTTTCGAACAAATTTCACACTGAAAAGGTTTTTTTTGCCGATGTGAATGCACATTAAATCATACTTTCATAAAAAGTTTTTCGAACAAATTTCACACTAAAAAGGTTTTTTGCCGGTGTGAATCATATTTTCGTGAAAAGTTTTTTGAACACATTTCACACTGAAAAGGTTTTTTTGCCAGTGTGAATGCGCATTAAATCATACTTTCGTAAAAAGTTTTTCGAACAAATTTCACACTGAAAAGGTATTTTGCCGGTTTGTGCCGGTGTGAATGCGCATTAAATCATACTTTCGTAAAAAATTTTTCTAACAAATTTTACACTAAAAAGGTTTTTTGCCGTTGTGAATGCGCATTAAATCATACTTTCGTGAAAAGTTTTTTGAACAAATTTCACACTTGAACGGTTTTATGCTGGTGTGAATGCACATTAAATCATACTTTCGTGAAAAGTTTTTCGAACAAAGTTCACACTGAAAAGGTTTTTTGCCAGTGTGAATGAGCATTAAATCATACTTTCGTAAAAAGTTTTTCGAACAAATTTCACACTGAAAGGTTTTTTGCCGGTGTGAATGCGCATTAAATCATACTTTCGTAAAAAGTTTTTTGAACAAATTTCACACTAAAAAGGTTTTTTGCCGTTGTGAATGCGCGTTAAATCATACTTTAGTGAAAAGATTTTTGAACAAATTTCACACTGAAAAGGTTTTTTGCCAGTGTGAATGCGCATTAAATCATACTTTTGTGAAAAGTTTTTCAAACAAATTTCACACTAAAAAAGTTTTTTTTGCCGATGTTAATGCGCATTAAATCATACTTTTGTGAAAAGTTTTTCAAACAAATTTCACACTAAAAAAGTTTTTTTTGCCGATGTGAATGCGCATTAAATCATACTTTCGTAAAAAGTTTTTCGAACAAATTTCACACTAAAAAGGTTTTTTGCCGGTGTAAATGCGCATTAAATCATACTTTTGTAAAAAGTTTTTTGAACAAATTTCAAATAAAAAGGTTTTTTTTGCCGATGTGAATGCGCATTAAATCATACTTTCGTAAAAAATTTTTCGAACAAATTTCACACTGAAAGGTTTTTTGCCGGTGTAAATGCGCATTAAATCATACTTTCGTGAAAAGTTTTTCGAACAAATTTCACACTGAAAAGGTTTTTTGCTGGTGTGAATGCGCATTAAATCATACTTTCGTGAAAAGTTTTTCGAACAAATTTCACACTGAAAAGGTTTTTTGCTGGTGTAAATGCGCATTAAATCATACTTTCGTGAAAAGTATTTTGAAAAAATGTCACACTGATAAGGTTTTTTGCCGGTGTAAATGCGCATTAAATCATACTTTCGTAAAAAGTTTTTCGAACAAATTTCACAATAAAAAGGTTTTTTGCCGGTGTGAATCATATTTGCGTGAAAAGTTTTTTGAACACATTTCACACTGAAAAGTTGTTTTGCCGGTGTGAATGCGCATTAAATTATACTTTCGTGAAAAGTTTTTCGAACAAATTTCACACTGAAAAGATATTTTGCCGGTTTTTGTCGGTGTAAATGCGCATTAAATCATACTTTCGTAAAAAGTCTTTCAAACAAATTTTACACTGAAAAGGTTTTTTGCCGTTGTGAATGCGCGTTAAATCATACTTTCGTGAAAAGTTTTTTGAACAAATTTCACACTTGAA
This sequence comes from Agelastica alni, assembly GCA_950111635.1. Classification (NCBI taxonomy): domain Eukaryota; kingdom Metazoa; phylum Arthropoda; class Insecta; order Coleoptera; family Chrysomelidae; genus Agelastica; species Agelastica alni. The sequence goes on along the minus strand of OX467710.1, from coordinate 71,959,858 downwards.
CGGTTTTTTGCTGGTGTGAATGCGCATTAAATCATTCTTTCGTGAAAATTTTTTTGAACACATTTTACACTAAAAAGGTTTTTTGCCGGTGTGAATGCGCATTAAATTATACTTTTGTGAAAAGTTTTTCGAACAAATTTCACACTGAAAAGGTTTTTTTTGCCGATGTGAATGCACATTAAATCATACTTTCATAAAAAGTTTTTCGAACAAATTTCACACTAAAAAGGTTTTTTGCCGGTGTGAATAATATTTTCGTGAAAAGTTTTTTGAACACATTTCACACTGAAAAGGTTTTTTTGCCAGTGTGAATGCGCATTAAATCATACTTTCGTAAAAAGTTTTTCGAACAAATTTCACACTGAAAAGGTATTTTGCCGGTTTGTACCGGTGTGAATGTGCATTAAATCATACTTTCGTAAAAAATTTTTCTAACAAATTTTACACTATAAAGGTTTTTTGCCGTTGTGAATGCGCGTTAAATCATACTTTAGTGAAACGTTTTTTGAACAAATTTTACACTGCAAAGGTTTTTTGCCGGTGTGAATGCGCATTAAATCATACTTTCGTGAAAAGTTTTTTGAACAAATTTCACACTTGAACGGTTTTATGCTGGTGTGAATGCACATTAAATCATACTTTCGTGAAAAGTTTTTCGAACAAAGTTCACACTGAAAAGGTTTTTTGCCAGTGTAAATGAGCATTAAATCATACTTTCGTAAAAAGTTTTCCGAACAAATTTCACACTGAAAGGTTTTTTGCCGGTGTAAATGCGCATTAAATCATACTTTCGTGAAAAGTTTTTCGAACAAATTTCACACTGAAAAGGTTTTTTGCTGGTGTGAATGCGCATTAAATCATACTTTCGTGAAAAGTTTTTCGAACAAATTTCACACTGAAAAGGTTTTTTGCTGGTGTAAATGCGCATTAAATCATACTTTCGTGAAAAGTATTTTGAAAAAATGTCACACTGATAAGGTTTTTTGCCGGTGTAAATGCGCATTAAATCATACTTTCGTAAAAAGTTTTTCGAACAAATTTCACAATAAAAAGGTTTTTTGCCGGTGTGAATCATATTTGCGTGAAAAGTTTTTTGAACACATTTCACACTGAAAAGTTGTTTTGCCGGTGTGAATGCGCATTAAATTATACTTTCGTGAAAAGTTTTTCGAACAAATTTCACACTGAAAAGATATTTTGCCGGTTTTTGTCGGTGTAAATGCGCATTAAATCATACTTTCGTAAAAAGTCTTTCAAACAAATTTTACACTGAAAAGGTTTTTTGCCGTTGTGAATGCGCGTTAAATCATACTTTCGTGAAAAGTTTTTTGAACAAATTTCACACTTGAACGGTTTTTTGCTGGTGTGAATGCGCATTAAATCATTCTTTCGTGAAAATTTTTTTGAACACATTTTACACTAAAAAGGTTTTTTGCCGGTGTGAATGCGCATTAAATTATACTTTTGTGAAAAGTTTTTCGAACAAATTTCACACTGAAAAGGTTTTTTTTGCCGATGTGAATGCACATTAAATCATACTTTCATAAAAAGTTTTTCGAACAAATTTCACACTAAAAAGGTTTTTTGCCGGTGTGAATAATATTTTCGTGAAAAGTTTTTTGAACACATTTCACACTGAAAAGGTTTTTTTGCCAGTGTGAATGCGCATTAAATCATACTTTCGTAAAAAGTTTTTCGAACAAATTTCACACTGAAAAGGTATTTTGCCGGTTTGTACCGGTGTGAATGCGCATTAAATCATACTTTCGTAAAAAATTTTTCTAACAAATTTTACACTATAAAGGTTTTTTGCCGTTGTGAATGCGCGTTAAATCATACTTTAGTGAAACGTTTTTTGAACAAATTTTACACTGCAAAGGTTTTTTGCCGGTGTGAATGCGCATTAAATCATACTTTCGTGAAAAGTTTTTTGAACAAATTTCACACTTGAACGGTTTTATGCTGGTGTGAATGCACATTAAATCATACTTTCGTGAAAAGTTTTTCGAACAAAGTTCACACTGAAAAGGTTTTTTGCCAGTGTAAATGAGCATTAAATCATACTTTCGTAAAAAGTTTTCCGAACAAATTTCACACTGAAAGGTTATTTGCCGGTGTGAATGCGCATTAAATCATACTTTCGTAAAAAGTTTTTCGAACAAATTTCACACTAAAAAGGTTTTTTGCCGTTGTGAATGCGCGTTAAATCATACTTTAGTAAAAAGATTTTTGAACAAATTTTACACTGAAAAGTTTTTTTGCCAGTGTGAATGCGCATTAAATCATACTTTTGTGAAAAGTTTTTCAAACAAATTTCACACTAAAAAAGTTTTTTTTGCCGATGTGAATGCGCATTAAATCATACTTTTGTGAAAAGTTTTTCAAACAAATTTCACACTAAAAAAGTTTTTTTTGCCGATGTGAATGCGCATTAAATCATACTTTCGTAAAAAGTTTTTCGAACAAATTTCAAACTGAAAAGGTATTTTGCTGGTTTTTGCCGGTGTAAATGCGCATTAAATCATACTTTCGTAAAAAGTCTTTTAAACAAATTTTACACTGAAAAGGTTTTTTGCCGTTGTGAATGCGCGTTAATTCATACTTAAGTGAAAAGTTTTTTGAATAAATTTCACACTGAAAAGGTTTGTTGCCGGTGTGAATGCGCATAAAATAATATTTTCGTAAAAAGTTTTTGAACAAATTTTACACTTGAACGGTTTTATGCTGGTTTGTGAAAAGTTTTTGGAACAAATTTCACACTAAAAGGGTTTTTTTTGCCGATGTAAATGCGCAATAAATCATACTTTCGTGAAAAGTTTTTTAAACAAATTTCACACTTGAACGGTTTTATGCTGGTGTGAATGCACATTTAATCATACTTTCGTAAAAAGTTTTTCAAACATATTTCACACTGGAAGGTTTTTTGCTGGTGTAAATGCGCATTAAATCATTCATTCGTGAAAATTTTTTCGAACAAATTTTACACTAAAAAGGTTTTTTGCCGGTGTGAATGCGTATAAAATCATACTTTTGTGAAAAGTTTTTTGTACAATTTCACACTGAAAAGGTTTTTTGCCGGTGTGAATGCGCATTAAATCATACTTTCGTGAAATGTTTTTCAAACAAATTTCACACTGAAAAGGTTTTTTTGCCGGTGTGAATGCGCAATAAATCATATTTTCGTAAAAAGTTTTTTGAACAAATTTCACACTGAAAAGGTTTTTCGCCGGTGTGAATTTGTACTAAATCATATTTTCGTGAAAAGTTTTTCGAACAAATTTCACACTGAAAAGGTTTTTTGCCGGTTTTGCCGGTGTAAATGCGCATTAAATCATACTTTCGTAAAAAAATTTTCAAACAAATTTTACACTGAAAAGGTTTTTTGCCGTTGTGAATGCGCGTTAAATCATACTTTCGTGAAAAGTTTTTTGAACAAATTTCACACTTGAACGGTTTTTTGCTGGTGTGAATGCGCATTAAATTATACTTTTGTGAAAAGTTTTTTGAACAAATTTTACACTGAAAAGGTTTTTTTTGCCGATGTGAATGCACATTAAATCATACTTTCATAAAAAGTTTTTCGAACAAATTTCACACTAAAAAGGTTTTTTGCCGGTGTGAATCATATTTTCGTGAAAAGTTTTTTGAACACATTTCACACTAAAAAGGTTTTTTTGCCAGTGTGAATGCGCATTAAATCATACTTTCGTAAAAAGTTTTTCGAACAAATTTCACACTGAAAAGGTATTTTGCCGGTTTGTGCCGGTGTGAATGCGCATTAAATCATACTTTCGTAAAAAATTTTTCCAACAAATTTTACACTAAAAAGGTTTTTTGCCGTTGTGAATGCGCGTTAAATCATACTTTAGTGAAACGTTTTTTGAACAAATTTTACACTGCAAAGGTTTTTTGCCGGTGTGAATGCGCATTAAATCATACTTTCGTGAAAAGTTTTTTGAACAAATTTCACACTTGAACGGTTTTATGCTGGTGTGAATGCACATTAAATCATACTTTCGTGAAAAGTTTTTCAAACAAAGTTCACACTGAAAAGGTTTTTTGCCGGTGTGAACGAGCATTAAATCATACTTTCGTAAAAAGTTTTTCGAACAAATTTCACACTGAAAGGTTTTTTGCCGGTGTGAATGCGTATTAAATCATACTTTCGTAAAAAGTTTTTCGAACAAATTTCACACTAAAAAGGTTTTTTGCCGTTGTGAATGCGCGTTAAATCATACTTTAGTGAAAAGATTTTTGAACAAATTTCACACTGAAAAGGTTTTTTGCCAGTGTAAATGCGCATTAAATCATACTTTTGTGAAAAGTTTTTCAAACTAATTTCACACTAAAAAAGTTTTTTTTGCCGATGTGAATGCGCATTAAATCATACTTTCGTAAAAAGTTTTTCGAACAAATTTCACACTAAAAAGGTTTTTTTCCGGTGTAAATGCGCATTAAATCATACTTTTGTAAAAAGTTTTTTGAACAAATTTCACACTAAAAAGGTTTTTTTTGTCGATGTTAATGCGCATTAAATCATACTTTCGTAAAAAATTTTTCGAACAAATTTCACACTGAAAGGTTTTTTGCCGGTGTAAATGCGCATTAAATCATACTTTTGTGAAAAGTTTTTCGAACAAATTTTACACTAAAAAGATTTTTTGCCGGTGTGAATCATATTTTCGTGAAAAGTTTTTTGAACACATTTCACACTGAAAAGTTGTTTTGCCGGTGTGAATGCGCATTAAATCATACTTTCGTAAAAAGTTTTTCGAACAAATTTCAAACTGAAAAGGTATTTTGCTGGTTTTTGCCGGTGTAAATGCGCATTAAATCATACTTTCGTAAAAAGTCCTTTAAACAAATTTTACACTGAAAAGGTTTTTTGCCGTTGTGAATGCGCGTTAATTTATACTTAAGTAAAAAGTTTTTTGAATAAATTTCACAATGAAAAGGTTTTTTGCCGGTGTGAATGCGCATAAAATCATATTTTCGTAAAAATATTTGAACAAATTTTACACTTGAACGGTTTTATGCTGGTGTAAATGCGCATTAAATCATACTTTTGTGAAAAGTTTTTGGAACAAATTTCACACTAAAAAGGTTTTTTTTGCCGATGTAAATGCGCAATAAATCATACTTTCGTGAAAAGTTTTTCAAACAAATTTCATACTGAAAAGTTTTTTGCAGGTGTGAATTCGCATTAAATCATACTTTCGTAAAAAGTTTTTTAAACAAATTTTACACTTGAACGGTTTTATGCTGGTGTGAATGCACATTTAATCATACTTTCGTAAAAAGTTTTTCAAACATATTTCACACTGGAAGGTTTTTTGCTAATGTAAATGCGCATTAAATCATTCTTTCGTGAAAATTTTTTCGAACAAATTTTACACTAAAAAGGTTTTTTGCCGGTGTGAATGCGTATAAAATCATACTTTTGTGAAAAGTTTTTTGTACAATTTCACACTGAAAAGGTTTTTTGCCGGTGTGAATGCGCATTAAATCATTCTTTCGTGAAATGTTTTTTGAACAAATTTTACACTTGAACGGTTTTATGCTGGTGTAAATGCACATTAAATCATACTTTCATGAAAAGTTTTTCAAACAAATTTCACACTGAAAAGGTTTTTTTGCCGGTGTGAATGCGCAATAAATCATACTTTCGTAAAAAGTTTTTTGAACAAATTTCACACTGAAAAGGTTTTTCGCCGGTGTGAATTTGTACTAAATCATATTTTCGTGAAAAGTTTTTCGAACAAATTTCACACTGAAAGGGTTTTTTGCCGGTTTTGCCGGTGTAAATGCGCATTAAATCATACTTTCGTAAAAAAATTTTCAAACAAATTTTACACTGAAAAGGTTTTTTGCCGTTGTGAATGCGCCTTAAATCATACTTTCGTGAAAAGTTTTTTGAACAAATTTCACACTTGAACGGTTTTTTGCTGGTGTGAATGCGCATTAAATCATTCTTTCGTGAAAATTTTTTTGAACACATTTTACACTAAAAAGGTTTTTTGCCGGTGTGAATGCGCATTAAATTATACTTTTGTGAAAAGTTTTTCGAACAAATTTCACACTGAAAAGGTTTTTTTTGCCGATGTGAATGCACATTAAATCATACTTTCATAAAAAGTTTTTCGAACAAATTTCACACTAAAAAGGTTTTTTGCCGGTGTGAATCATATTTTCGTGAAAAGTTTTTTGAACACATTTCACACTGAAAAGGTTTTTTTGCCAGTGTGAATGCGCATTAAATCATACTTTCGTAAAAAGTTTTTCTAACAAATTTTACACTAAAAAGGTTTTTTGCCGTTGTGAATGCGCGTTAAATCATACTTTAGTGAAACGTTTTTTGAACAAATTTTACACTGCAAAGGTTTTTTGCCGGTGTGAATGCGCATTAAATCATACTTTCGTGAAAAGTTTTTTGAACAAATTTCACACTTGAACGGTTTTATGCTGGTGTAAATGCACATTAAATCATACTTTCGTGAAAAGTTTTTCGAACAAAGTTCACACTGAAAAGGTTTTTTGCCAGTGTAAATGAGCATTAAATCATACTTTCGTGAAAAGTTTTTCGAACAAATTTCACACTGAAAGGTTTTTTGCCGGTGTGAATGCGCATTATCATACTTTCGTAAAAAGTTTTTCGAACAAAGTTCACACTGAAAAGGTTTTTTGCCAGTGTGAATGAGCGTTAAATCATACTTTAGTGAAAAGATTTTTGAACAAATTTCACACTGAAAAGTTTTTTTGCCAGTGTGAATGCGCATTAAATCATACTTTTGTAAAAAGTTTTTCAAACAAATTTCACACTAAAAAAGTTTTTTTTGCCGATGTGAATGCGCATTAAATCATACTTTTGTGAAAAGTTTTTCAAACAAATTTCACACTAAAAAAGTTTTTTTTGCCGATGTGAATGCGCATTAAATCATACTTTCGTAAAAAGTTTTTCGAACAAATTTCACACTAAAAAGGTTTTTTGCCGGTGTAAATGCGCATTAAATCATACTTTTGTAAAAAGTTTTTTGAACAAATTTCACACTAAAAAGGTTTTTTTTGCCGATGTGAATGCGCATTAAATCATACTTTCGTAAAAAATTTTTCGAACAAATTTCACACTGAAAGGTTTTTTGCCGGTGTAAATGCGCATTAAATCATACTTTCGTGAAAAGTATTTTGAAAAAATTTCACACTGACAAGGTTTTTTGCTGGTGTAAATGCGCATTAAATCATACTTTCGTGAAAAGTATTTTGAAAATATTTCACACTGGTAAGGTTTTTTGGCGGTGTAAATGCGCATTAAATCATACTTTCGTAAAAAGTTTTTCGAACAAATTTCACAATAAAAAGGTTTTTTGCCGGTGTGAATCATATTTGCGTGAAAAGTTTTTTGAACACATTTTACACTGAAAAGTTGTTTTGCCGGTGTGAATGCGCATTAAATCATACTTTCGTGAAAAGTTTTTCGAACAAATTTCACACTGAAAAGGTATTTTGCCGGTTTTTGTCGGTGTAAATGCGCATTAAATCATACTTTCGTAAAAAGTCTTTCAAACAAATTTTACACTGAAAAGGTTTTTTGCCGTTGTGAATGCGCGTTAATTCATAATTAAGTAAAAAGTTTTTAAACAAATTTCACAATGTAAAGGTTTTTTGCTTGTGTGAATGCGCATTAAATCATACTTTCGTATAAAGTTTTTCAAACATATTTCATACTGAAAGGTTTTTTGCTGGTGTGAATGCGCATTTAATCATTCTTTCGTGAAAATTTTTTCGAACATATTTTACACTAAAAAGGTTTTTTGCCGGTGTGAATGCGCATTAAAGAATACTTTTGTGAAAAGTTTTTTAAACAAATTTCACACTGAAAAGGTTTTTTGCCGGTGTGAATGCGCATTAAATGATACTTTTGTGAAAAGTTTTATGAACAAATTTCACACTTGAACGGTTTTATGCTGGTGTTAATGCACATTAAATCATACTTTTGTGAAAAGTTTTTCAAACAAATTTCACACTGATAAGGTTTTTTTGCCGGTGTGAATGCGCAATAAATCATACTTTCGTGAAAAGTTTTTTGAAAAAATTTCACACTGAAAAGGTTTTTCGCCGGTGTGAATTTGTATTAAATCATATTTTTGTGAAAAGTTTTTCGAACAAATTTCACACTGAAAAGGTTTTTTGCCGGTTTTTGCCGGTGTAAATGCGCATTAATCATACTTTTATAAAAAAATTTTTAAACAAATTTTACACTGAAAAGGTTTTTTGCCGTTTTGAATGCGCGTTAAATCATACTTTCGTGAAAAGATTTTTGTCCAAAGTTCACATTTGAACGGTTTTATGCTGGTGTGAATGCACATTAAATCATACTTTCGTGAAAAGTTTTTCGAACAAATTTCACAATAAAAAAGTTTTTTGCCGGTGTGAATCATATTTTCGTGAAAAGTTTTTTGAACACATTTCACACTGAAAAGTTGTTTTGCCGGTGTAAATACGCATTAAATCATACTTTCGTGAAAAGTTTTTCGTACAAATTTTACACTGAAAAGGTATTTTGCTGGTTTTTGCCGGTGTAAATGCGCATTAAATCATACTTTCGTAAAAAGTCTTTTAAACAAATTTTACACTGAAAAGGTTTTTTGCCGTTGTGAATGCGCGTTAATTTATACTTAAGTGAAAAGTTTTTTGAATAAATTTCACAATGAAAAGGTTTTTTGCCGGTGTGAATGCGCATTAAATCATACTTTCGTAAAAAGTTTTTTAAACATATTTCACACTGGAAGGTTTTTTGCTGGTGTGAATGCGCATTAAATCATTCTTTCGTAAAAAGTTTTTCGAACAAATTTCACACTGAAAAGGTATTTTGCCGGTTTGTGCCGGTGTGAATGCGCATTAAATCATACTTTTGTAAAAAGTTTTTTTAACAAATTTTACACTAAAAAGGTTTTTTGCCGTTGTGAATGCGCGTTAAATCATACTTTAGTGAAAGGTTTTTTAAACAAATTTCACACTGCAAAGGTTTTTTGCTGGTGTGAATGCACATTAAATCATACTTTTGTAAAAAGTTTTTCGAACAAAGTTCACACTGAAAAATTTTTTGCCGGTGTGAATGAGCATTAAATCATACTTTCGTGAAAAGTTTTTTGAACAAATTTCACACTGAAAGGTTTTTTGCCGGTGTGAATGCGCATTAAATCATCCTTTGAAAAAAGTTTTTTGAACAAATTTCACACTAAAAAGGTATTTTTTGCCGATGTGAATGCGCATTAAATCATACTTTTGTAAAAAGTTTTTCGAACAAATTTCACACTGAAAAGTTTTTTGCTGGTCTGAATTCGCATTAAATCATACTTTCGTGAAAAATTTTTGAACAAATTTCACACTGAAAAGGTTTGTTGCCGGTGTGAATGCGCATAAAATCATATTTTCGTAAAAAGTTTTTTGAACAAATTTTACACTTGAACGGTTTTATGCCGGTGTGAATGAGCATTAAATCATACTTTAGTGAAAAGTTTTTTGTACAAATTTCACACTGAAAGGTTTTTTGCCGGTGTGAATGCGCATTAAATCATACTTTCGTGAAAAGTTTTTCGAACAAATTTCTTACTAAAAAGGTTTTTTGCCGTTGTGAATGCGCGTTAAATCTTACTTTAGTGAAAAGTTTTTTGAAAAAAATTCACACTGAAAAGGTTTTTTGCCGGTGTGAATGCGCATTAAATCATACTTTTGTGAAAAGTTTTTCAAACAAATTTCACACTAAAAAAGTTTTTTTTGCCGATGTGAATGCGCATTAAATCATACTTTTGTAAAAAGTTTTTCAAACAAATTTCACACTGAAAAATTTTTTGCCGGTGTGAATTCGCATTAAATCATACTTTCGTGAAAAGTTTTTTAAACAAATTTCACATTTGAACGGTTTTATGCTGGTGTGAACGCACATTAAATCATACTTTCGTGAAAAGTTTTTTAAAAAAATTTCACACTAGAAAGGTTTTTTGCCGGTGTAAATGCGCATTAAATCATACTTTCGTAATAAGTTTTTCGAACAAATTTTACACTAAAAAGGTTTTTTGCCGGTGTGAATCATACTTTCGTGAAAAGTTTTTTGAACACATTTCACACTGAAAAGGTTTTTTGCCGGTGTGAATGCCCATTTAATCATACTTTTGTAATAAGTTTTTTGAACAAATTTTACAATAAAAAGCTTTTTTGCTGGTGTGAATGCGCATTAAATCATACTTTCATAAAAAATTTTTTGAACAAATTTTACACTGAAAAGGTTTCTTTTGCCGTTGTGCATGCGCAATAAATCATACTTAAGTGAAAAGTTTTTCGTACAAATTTCACACTGAAAAGGTTTTTTTTGGTGTGAATGCGCATTAAATCATACTTTCGTAAAAAATTTTTTAAACAAATTTCACACTGAAAGGTTTTTTGTCGGTGGAAATGCGCATTAAATCATACTTTTGTGAAAAGTTTTTCGAACAAATTTCACACTGAAAAGGTTTTTTGCTGGTGTAAATGCGCAATAAATCATACTTTCGTGAAAAACTTTCGAACAAATTTCACACTAAAAAGGTTTTTTGCTGGTGTGAATGCGCATTAAATCATACTTTAGTGAAAAGTTTTTTAAAAAAATTTCACACTAGAAAGGTTTTTTGCCGGTGTAAATGCGCATTAAATCATACTTTCGTAATAAGTTTTTCAAACAAATTTCACAATAAAAAGGTTTTTTGCCGGTGTGAATCATATTTGCGTGAAAAGTTTTTTGAACACATTTCACACTGAAAAGTTGTTTTGCCGGTGTCAATGCGCATTAAATCATACTTTTGTAAAAAGTTTTTTAAACATATTTTACACTGAAAGGTTTCTTGCTGGTGTGAATGCGCATTAAATCATTCTTTCGTGAAAATTTTTTCGAACAAATTTTACAGTAAAAAGGTTTTTTGCCGGTGTGAATGCGCATTAAATCATACTTTTGTGAAAAGTTTTTTAAACAAATTTCACACTGAAAAGGTTTTTTGCCGGTTTAAATGCGCATTAAATCATACTTTTGTAAAAAGTTTTTCGAACAAATTTCACACTGAAAAGTTTTTTGCTGGTCTGAATTCGCATTAAATCATACTTTCGTGAAAAATTTTTAAACAAATTTCACACTGAAAAGGTTTGTTGCCGGTGTGAATGCGCATAAAATCATATTTTCGTAAAAAGTTTTTTGAACAAATTTTACACTTGAACGGTTTTATGCCGGTGTGAATGAGCATTAAATCATACTTTAGTGAAAAGTTTTTCGTACAAATTTCACACTGAAAGGTTTTTTGCCGGTGTGAATGCGCATTAAATCATACTTTCGTGAAAAGTTTTTCGAACAAATTTCACACTAAAAAGGTTTTTTGCCGTTGTGAATGCGCGTTAAATCATACTTTTGTGAAAAGTTTTTCAAACAAATTTCACATTAAAAAAGTTTTTTTTGCGATGTGAATGCGCATTAAATCATACTTTTGTAAAAAGTTTTTCAAACAAATTTCACACTGAAAAATTTTTTGCCGGTGTGAATTCGCATTAAATCATACTTTCGTGAAAAGTTTTTTAAACAAATTTCACATTTGAACGATTTTATGCTGGTGTGAACGCACATTAAATCATACTTTCGTGAAAAGTTTTTTAAAAAAATTTCACACTAGAAAGTTTTTTTGCCGTTGTAAATGCGCATTAAATCATACTTTCGTAATAAGTTTTTCGAACAAATTTTACACTAAAAAGGTTTTTTGCCGGTGTGAATCGTAGTAGTTAAACAACAGCGATTCAAGCCCACTTGGAGTGGGGGGAGGAGTGGGGGTAGGAGTGGTGGAGTGGGGGTAGGAGTGGTGGAGTGGGGGTAGGAGTGGGGGTAGGAGTGGGGGCACTGGTGGAGTGGGGAGGAGTGGGGGGGTGAAGTGGGGGAAGTGGCAGGAGAAGGAGTGGGGAGATGACATTGTTGACATATGACATTGTTGACATATGACATTGTTGACATGTGACATTGTTGGTGAAGGAGTGGGGAAATGACATTGTTGACATATGACATTGTTGACATATGACATTGTTGACATATGACATTGTTGACATGTGACATTGTTGACATGTGACATTGTTGCCATTGTTTACATACGGCATGTTGCCATTGTTGACATATAACATCATTGTTTACATTGTCCCCATCGACTCGATTAAGAGGGTTACGTAAGCACGTTGAAAAGTGGTGTGACGTAAGCGTTGAAAAAAACTTGGCTTCTCGGAGGTTCGAACCTTAATCCTTTGCCTTACTAAACGGATAGCTATACCATGTAGCTACTACGCATATTAATTTTATCGTGCAAGATTGGATATACAAATATATATTTGTGACATCATTTTTGATAAAAATAACCTTGAACTGCGCTACCAGATAACTTTGTTATCGTATACTTAAATGAGGTGTAATATTGATTGCGACAGAGATAATAATTACACACGCACATAGTCCCAGTTTAAATGTGTGCGATATTGTTGTACATGTACAGGGTATGTCACAAATTAAGAAGTCAAAAGAACCTTAACGAATGTTGGCATGGGAAAAATTGTTTTTATGAAAATTCCCCATACGCTAATCTTAAGATACGCCATTCTAAATATAAAGGGGTGCATTCACTGTTGCAAGAGATCTAATTCGAAAAATCAAAGCACTGAGTTATCGTATACTTAAAGGAGGTGTAATATTGATTGCGACAGAGATAATAATTACACACGCACATAGTCACAGTTTAAATGTGTGCGATATTGTTGTACAAGTACAGGGTATGTCACAAATTAAGAAGTCAAAAGAACCTTAACGAATGTTGGCATGGGAAAAATTGTTTTTATGAAAATTCCCATACGCTAATCTTAAGATACGCCGTTCTAAATATAAAGGGGTTGGAAATTCCGATTAAATTAAATCAAATTTTAAAGTTCGAGAAGCTAAACAAAATTTCAGTTAACGTCTATGCTTTAGAATTAAATAAAACAGAGAAGAGATAATTTTACATAGTTATACCTGTTGTGTTTACTAAAAATAAAATGAAACGTCACGTCAATTTGTTACTAATACAAGATCAGTATTTTCGGAAATTAAATGATTATAAAGCGCCATCTATCGACAATGAAAATGTTGAAATCAAATATGTTTGGATAAGTACGAGGTATGTCGTAAATTAGGAAGTCAAAAGGACCTTAACGAATGTTGGTATGCGACCCATCAAACGATTCAGCGTTGCTTAAAGTACGTCAAGTGTCACGAGAGTACGTTAAATGTCACGTGAGTACGTCAAGCGTCACGTAAAACGTCACGTGTCACGTTATACGTAATGTGTCACATTAAAAACACACACACACACACATGTTGAATATTTTTGTTCATGTACAGGGAATGTCACAAATCAAGAAGTCAAAAGGTCCTTAACGAATGTGGCATGTGACCCATCAAACGATTCAACGTTACGCAAAGTATGTCAAGCGTCACGTGAGTACGTTTAAAAACATACACACATGCACAACAACGTGACATGTCACATTAGTAGACATTGTTAACATATGACATTGTTGTCGTTGTTTACATACAGCATTGTTGACTGCCATTGTTTACATAGGGCATTGTTGACATATGACATTGTTGCCATTGTTTACATACGGCATCGTTGACTGCCATTGCTTACACACACATGACATTGTGGACATATGACATTGTTGCGATTGTTTACATACGGCATTGTTGACTGCCATTGTTTGCATAGAGCATTGTTGACATATGACATTGTAGCCATTGGTGACATTGTTGCCATTGGTGACATTGTTGCCATTGTTTACATACGGCATTGTAGACATATGTCTTCAAATTTCCCTTATACTTGAATACTATGTTTTTATTTAATGTCATTACGGAATTTTGGAAAATATGGGAAGCAAGATTTTTGATACATAATCTTTATTTCATTCACATATTCATTGTATTTAAATCAATTTTCGGTGATAATGTATTATCGTATCGATCGTCGGTAAAACATCTAAACCATGACAATAAAACCCACAATAATCTTTTTTTAAAATAAAATTACTTAATAAATTCAAAGTTTACGAGAGATGAAAAGTATGACAGTGACATTGAGCGAAGGGTGTTGGCAGGAAAACAAATGAATGGGGCTCTGCATAGCTTTATGAATAGCCAGAAAGTGTCAAAAAAGACACGTCTGGCTGTGCATAGAAGTGTGTTGGTTCCTACACTTATGTATGGTAGTGAATGTTGGGTTTGGCAGAAGAAGCATGAAAATAGGATTAATACTGCGGAGATGAGTAGTCTGAGAAGTATAGCCGGAGTGACTCGGTTGGATAAGGTAAAGAATAGTGAGATTAGAGAACGCTGTGGTGTAAAAGAAGATGTGGTTACAAAGATAGATAAAGGAATGCTTAGATGGTTTGGACACGTTGAAAGAATGGATGAAGGAAGATTGACGAAACAAATTTATAAAGCGAGTGTGAATGGACAAGTCGGTCGACCTCGGAGAACATATCTTGATCCGATCAACATTGTTTTGAGGAAAGGCCAGGTCAAGAGTACCAACAACCGACGAGCATGTATGAGAGCACTGATGAAAGTAGAGGAAGCAAAAGATGTGTGTAAGAACCGTAGCGAAAGTGAAAGGAAGTGGTCTCTGCCTACCCCCATGGGAAAAAGGCGTGACTTTATGTATGTAATAAAATCTCAAGAGTACCAACGACCAAGAACACTAATGCAAGTAGTTCATTGTATTTAAAACAATTTTCGATAATAATATATTATCGTACCGATCGTCGGTAAAACATCGAAACCATGACAATAAAAACCCCAATAATCTTTATTAAAAATCATGAATCAAACAAACAAGAATTAGCTTAAGTCCCTATGATGACATTTATTGCCTGGGACTATCGATACTCTTCCTTTTGGGTCATTATAGTTTAAATAAATATATATTTTTTTCACCCTAGCACATCTCTTTAGTTAAAGAAATGAATAGTTTGATCCTTATTCAGCTTTTAGACGATACATATCTCTAAAGGTAGTGTCAAGTCCGGGATGCGTACGCGCTCGCTGGCCGCTGCGAAAATAATATAGATGGGTATATATACAGGGGGGCGCATGAACTGGCAAAACTTTTGGAACTATTGGAAAAAATATATTTTTAACAAAAAAAAACCTTGGTTAAAAGAACTATTTAAGCTCCCTTTTTTCATGTATCACGCAATAAATCGTCTTGTGACGTCATCAAAAGATTCAGCATTACGCAAAGTACGTCGACCATCACGTTAAACGTCATGTAAGTACGTCAAGCGTCCCCTTAAACGTCACGTGTGTACGTTGAATGTAAACACAGCGACGTTAAACGTCACGTGTGTATGTCAAACGTAAACGTCACGTTAAACGTCACGTGTCACATAAAAACACACACACACACCAGTTTGATTTAAACAATCTGCATGGTTAAAGCCCTATATCGAGCTGAACAATCGTTTAAGGACTACAGCTACCAGTTTATTTGCAAAGAATGAATTAAAATTCTCGAACAACGCGGTGTTCGTCAAAACAATGGAAAATAAACGCTTCCGCAGTTGGTAAGTTCATACGAGGGTCGTTACAGATCAAAAAATTTAATTTCTAGCGTCAGATTTCACAATAGATCAATTTTTGATGATAATTTAATACGCAAAGTACGTCGACCGTCACGTTAAACGTCACGTGAGTACGCCAAGCGTCACGTTAAACGTCATGTGAGTACGTAAAGCGTCACCTTAAACGTCACGTGTGTACGTCAAACGTAAACACAGCGTCACGTTAAACGTCACGTGTGTATGTCAAACGTAAACGTCACGTGTCACATAAAAACACACACACACACACACACCAGTTTGATTTAAACAATCTGCATGGTTAAAGCCCTATATCGAGCTGAACACTCGTTTAAGGACTACAGCTACCAGTTTATTTGCAAAGAGTCAGTTTAAACTCGCGAACAACGCGGTGTTCGACAAAAGAATAGAAAATAAACGCTTTCGCAGTTAGTAAGTTCATACGAGGGTCGTTACAGGACAAAAAATTTAATTTCTAGCGCCAGATTTCACAATAGATCAATTTTTGAAAGCGAACGAGCAAGATATTTTAAAACATTTTAGTCATTTGAAAATTGCAGGACCTCGAAAATTTAAAGTTGGCGCCATTGTACGAATTAGTAAAGCCAAACACGTTTTTAAGAAAGGTTATACACCCAATTGGTCAACGGAATTATTTAAAATCACAAAATGTAAGATAACCAATCCTGCAACGTATCTTCTGGAAGATATGATGGAGGCACAAATCAAAGGAGCCTTCTACGCGGAAGAATTACAGAAAACTGCTAATCTTGATATCTACTTAGTAGAAAAGGAACTTGGACGCAAAGGAAATAAAATGTACGTCAAATGGTTAGGCATAAAAGGCAACATTTGTTTAATTATGAACAAAAATCGACTTTTAAGTGGAGGGGAGGAAGGTTACAAATATGCGCGAGTTATATGCGTCATTTCCGCTGACTTCTATTAGAACCATTTTTGCGACGCAGCAGTTCTAGAAGCTTCCAGAAATTGCTTATCTAAAAAAAATGTCACGTTCGCATTTTCCTTTGTTTAACCTTATTATAAAATAAGCATTATGTATTAAAATTAATCAATTTTGACTTTATTTCTAAATTTTTTTTATAAACATCCTTGAAGATATAAAAAGAAAAAAGCCATACGGTTTAGTACCATTTGACTATTCACATTAAACGTTGATAGATTTTTGCGTGCAAGTGCTCCAAGAAGAAAAAAGTAAGTTTAAATTATTGTTGTGTGTGTTTTGTCTCACAAAATATTCTTATTTTTGATTTTAGATGAATTTGGAAAAATTAAACGAAGTTTCCTCCATTACAGCACGGAAACCTATAGTAAAGCTGCAGGAGCTACCAATAGGAGTTGCTCAAGCAATTTATGCTGCGAAAATAACCAAAACACCATATGGTACAAGCGTTCTTCTTGACTTGGGTGATAAAGTCACATTCCTACCCAACAGAGTGACTGCTACCTATGAGCCGTATATTAGCCATTTCGAGAAAGGGAAATACAGCTTAACATACCAAGGATCTTACGATTGTGGCCGCCCCCATTTGGCTGCAGCATTTGAAATTAAAGAAATTTAGTCCGATATTCCAACAAAAGAGAGCATGAAAAATAAAGTCGATAATGTTTTTGCAATGACTTGTGTAATATTGGCATCTATTTTTGTTTTAATTTTAAAATTTATCTTAAAAATTGTAAAACGAAAATTTAAATCTACATGTAATATAAAAGTTGATGATGAATACACATAGTGTTTTAATAAAACATCCAATTTTTCTTAAACATTTATTTAAAATAATTATAATGGTATTACAACATTAGAAAACCAGTGACGGAGACGTTGTACATTTCGTTCGGTACACGAATATGGTCCAGAGGCGTGGCAGGGGTTTGGATCCTGGGCAATGTTAACATTGTTGACATATGACTTGTTGCCATTGTTTACATATGGCATTGATGACTACCATTGTTTATATAGGGCATTGTTGACATATGACATTGTTTACATACGGCATTGTTGACATATGACATTGTAGCCATTTTTGACCTTGTTTACATACGGCATTGTTGCCATTGTTTACATACGGCATTGTTGCCATTGTTTACATACGGCATTGTTGACATATGTGATCAAATTTCCCTTATACTTGAATACTATAAGACTACATATGTTTTTATTTAATGTCATTACGGAATTTTGGAAAATTTGGGAAGCAAGATTTTCGATACATAATCTTTATTTCATTCACATATTCATTATATTTAAATTAATTTTCTTTTGTTTAACTTTTTAAATTTATTTTTAACACTTATATTTTAAAACCAAAAATTAATTTTATAAACATTTTTATTTGTATGATACTGTTAAAATGATTTTTTCGAGTACTTTTTTAGTTTTAAATCCAATTTTAGATATTTACTTAAATTTTGAACATTTTAACATTTTCTACGTTAATTAACTGAAATAATTGTCAAATGTTTGAGGCATGTGTCGAACGTTACTTTCAAAAATAATTGAAACGAAACAATATTCATTCATTTCCTTTATTTAACTCAAATTTTTTTTTTAATTAGTTTACACATAATAAAAGTAGAATAGGCCCATTATCTGCAACATAAAAAAAAACATTTGTAAAATAAAAATATAAAATCATAGATAAATTTATACCTTAATGCCCAAACCCATGTCTCGCTCTCGAGTACCTCCATATATATACTGTAGGGGCCCACATCCCCTACGCATAACATTGATGGAGGCGGGTTGCCTCCACGAGAACCCATCATAAATATGATGGGTTTAGCCTGTAAAAAAAAAAAGTTTTATTTAAAATTTAATGTACTAAAATTGACACAAAGAATTTTTAATTTAGTAAAAAAATATCTAAAATGATTAAAACCTTATGTTAATACAAAAATTGGCATAAAAAAAGTTAGCCTAAGAAATTTTAGTTGGAAATTAAATTTATTGTTAAAACTACCAACACCAAAGTAAGATTGGTAGAAATAATTAGCAAATGGTTTTGTTTACTTACTCTTTGATGTGGGAGTAATGCTTCCCTTACTCTGGTATATATAAGGTCTTCTAATCGTCTGTCTGTAAAGCAATTTTAAATTGAAAACTAGTGTGTAAAAAATAACAAATTTGATTAAAAATCAGTATTATCAAAAATTAAATAATTATAAAGCTCAGATGATGAGAATTGTAAAATTAAATGTAACTACTGCTGCATCAAAGATTTGTCTAGATTAATAAATAGTTGAGTAACTAAGAATAGACAAAAAATTTATTTGTGAGTGGTGTTTAAATTATTTTTTAACTGACGAAAAATAACTTTAAAATAAAAGTATTTTGAAAATTTGCAAAAATTTTGTAAAGAGTAAAAATTTAAAATAACAACATAATTAAAAAAGTTTTAGTTACTTATCCATCTCGTTTTAAATTCTAGTAAAAATGCACTTTTTATTTTTCCCTTTTATAGATTTTAAACCGTAGGTAAAATATATTTGAGATAAGCCGTCACTGTATGCGGTTTTTTTGTTTTTCTTTTAGATTTAGTGCAAAAACAATGGATTTGCTAATTTTAAAATACAAATTTGTAATTTCTGTTACAAAGCGTTTAAAAAGATAAGTCGTCGTCATATCATTATGCATTTAAGATGTCCTCTGTGTAATTTAAGATTTAAAACAGAAACACAATATTTTAATTATAAATACTTATTGAAGGTGTTACAAGATTTGATTTCTTTACTTTAAAACTTAAAATCACTTAATATTTTTATATTTTAAAAAACCATTGCTTAATAAAGTTAAAAAGAAAGTCGATAGAAAAATTGATCGTCCGTTAAAAACACCGACAAAATTTCTTTATTTAGAATAAAATAGTTACAATTATTTTTTTCTAACATAGAAATTAAATAAATAAAAATTAAAAAAAAATGTTTCTTACCCATAATAAGCGTGACACTTGAAAACACAACAGAGCAACAACTATGCAAATATATTTATAATACATATTCTATAGAAACGTAGATTCAAGCATTCCTGAATTACCAGGTCAAACTTATATCAATGTCAGCAATAGCATCAGTTATTAAAAGACCAATTGTAATTTTTGCATTCAATTATATTTTCAAGAAACAATATCATATTATAATCATTTCATGTACACATCATATTTGCTTCCACGAGGATCACCTCTAACCCACGTGCCTTGGCCACAACAGTACATCCATTCATTTTCGCGTAATGGTTTCCCAGTAGTATTAACACGCATAAAAAATTAAAATATTTATTTTACTACTAAAATTCTTACACTCTTATATTATATGTAAAAATGTTATAGAATGTATTTAATATCTGAAATTTAAGCAATTGTTTTTATATTGGCTAGTCAAATAAGCCTTAATGGTTTATGAAAGTTAAATGAAGAAAAGATCGATTTTAAAAAAATTTCATGCACAAATCAACAATTTAAAAAAAATTACATGTTATTCGTAAAATGAAATTAGCTTTAATAGTAGAGATTTCAATTGTTTCTTCAAACTTTGAGTAGGGCACAGCATCTTAAATGATTAACAAATATTGTTTACAGTATATTTATAGAAACTTAAAATTTCGGGGAACCAATAAAACAAAACTTTTTGAAAAAATTATTTATTTAAATCATTAATTGTGGTAATTCTATAAAAATAGATAAACTCTCTCAAGGCACTATTTAACAAATCATTTGGAAGTATTTCCGACAATAATGATAACGATAATTCACCATGCAGTTTACAAAAACCAATAATATTGTGATAATATGAACAGAAACTAAGTTTGTTTAATAAATTTACTCGATGCGTCAGCAAATGCGCGTGGATTTTAAGAATTTCTTGAACATCTTCTTCGCACAAATAGTACTCGACGTCGTGTTTTTTTAAAACCAGGAATTTGGTATCATCATAAACTAGTTGCATGATGGTACAATAATCGCCACAGTGAAACGTTATGGGGGTGTTATCATCGTCTTCATCGGGATACGTAGGTGACATCTCATGAAAAAAACACGCTATCATCACTACTCGACGTCATACTAAAATGATTACTGTCTTGACTGCTGCACATGATGACTGACATCCACCTGCCAATGACGCGAATTTTATAATTCGTTTTAAATTATTTTAAAAAAAACTTTTACTTTAACAAAATTATAAATATAATATAAAAAATATAACAACGAAGCTAAAAATTTAGAAATAAAGTCAAAATTGATTAATTTTAATACATAATGCTTATTTTATAATAAGGTTAAACAAAGGAAAATGCGAACGTGACATTTTTTTTAGATAAGCAATTTCTGGAAGCTTCTAGAACTGCTGCGTCGCAAAAATGGTTCTAATAGAAGTCAGCGGAAATGACGCATATAACTCGCGCATATTTGTAACCTTCCTCCCCTCCACTTAAAAGTCGATTTTTGTTCATAATTAAACAAATGTTGCCTTTTATGCCTAACCATTTGACGTACATTTTATTTCCTTTGCGTCCAAGTTCCTTTTCTACTAAGTAGATATCAAGATTAGCAGTTTTCTGTAATTCTTCCGCGTAGAAGGCTCCTTTGATTTGTGCCTCCATCATATCTTCCAGAAGATACGTTGCAGGATTGGTTATCTTACATTTTGTGATTTTAAATAATTCCGTTGACCAATTGGGTGTATAACCTTTCTTAAAAACGTGTTTGGCTTTACTAATTCGTACAATGGCGCCAACTTTAAATTTTCGAGGTCCTGCAATTTTCAAATGACTAAAATGTTTTAAAATATCTTGCTCGTTCGCTTTCAAAAATTGATCTATTGTGAAATCTGGCGCTAGAAATTAAATTTTTTGTCCTGTAACGACCCTCGTATGAACTTACTAACTGCGAAAGCGTTTATTTTCTATTCTTTTGTCGAACACCGCGTTGTTCGCGAGTTTAAACTGACTCTTTGCAAATAAACTGGTAGCTGTAGTCCTTAAACGAGTGTTCAGCTCGATATAGGGCTTTAACCATGCAGATTGTTTAAATCAAACTGGTGTGTGTGTGTGTGTGTGTTTTTATGTGACACGTGACGTTTACGTTTGACATACACACGTGACGTTTAACGTGACGCTGTGTTTACGTTTGACGTACACACGTGACGTTTAAGGTGACGCTTTACGTACTCACATGACGTTTAACGTGACGCTTGGCGTACTCACGTGACGTTTAACGTGACGGTCGACGTACTTTGCGTATTAAATTATCATCAAAAATTGATCTATTGTGAAATCTGACGCTAGAAATTAAATTTTTTGATCTGTAACGACCCTCGTATGAACTTACCAACTGCGGAAGCGTTTATTTTCCATTGTTTTGACGAACACCGCGTTGTTCGAGAATTTTAATTCATTCTTTGCAAATAAACTGGTAGCTGTAGTCCTTAAACGATTGTTCAGCTCGATATAGGGCTTTAACCATGCAGATTGTTTAAATCAAACTGGTGTGTGTGTGTGTTTTTATGTGACACGTGACGTTTAACGTGACGTTTACGTTTGACATACACACGTGACGTTTAACGTCGCTGTGTTTACATTCAACGTACACACGTGACGTTTAAGGGGACGCTTGACGTACTTACATGACGTTTAACGTGATGGTCGACGTACTTTGCGTAATGCTGAATCTTTTGATGACGTCACAAGACGATTTATTGCGTGATACATGAAAAAAGGGAGCTTAAATAGTTCTTTTAACCAAGGTTTTTTTTTGTTAAAAATATATTTTTTCCAATAGTTCCAAAAGTTTTGCCAGTTCATGCGCCCCCCTGTATATATACCCATCTATATTATTTTCGCAGCGGCCAGCGAGCGCGTACGCATCCCGGACTTGACACTACCTTTAGAGATATGTATCGTCTAAAAGCTGAATAAGGATCAAACTATTCATTTCTTTAACTAAAGAGATGTGCTAGGGTGAAAAAAATATATATTTATTTAAACTATAATGACCCAAAAGGAAGAGTATCGATAGTCCCAGGCAATAAATGTCATCATAGGGACTTAAGCTAATTCTTGTTTGTTTGATTCATGATTTTTAATAAAGATTATTGGGGTTTTTATTGTCATGGTTTCGATGTTTTACCGACGATCGGTACGATAATATATTATTATCGAAAATTGTTTTAAATACAATGAACTACTTGCATTAGTGTTCTTGGTCGTTGGTACTCTTGAGATTTTATTACATACATAAAGTCACGCCTTTTTCCCATGGGGGTAGGCAGAGACCACTTCCTTTCACTTTCGCTACGGTTCTTACACACATCTTTTGCTTCCTCTACTTTCATCAGTGCTCTCATACATGCTCGTCGGTTGTTGGTACTCTTGACCTGGCCTTTCCTCAAAACAATGTTGATCGGATCAAGATATGTTCTCCGAGGTCGACCGACTTGTCCATTCACACTCGCTTTATAAATTTGTTTCGTCAATCTTCCTTCATCCATTCTTTCAACGTGTCCAAACCATCTAAGCATTCCTTTATCTATCTTTGTAACCACATCTTCTTTTACACCACAGCGTTCTCTAATCTCACTATTCTTTACCTTATCCAACCGAGTCACTCCGGCTATACTTCTCAGACTACTCATCTCCGCAGTATTAATCCTATTTTCATGCTTCTTCTGCCAAACCCAACATTCACTACCATACATAAGTGTAGGAACCAACACACTTCTATGCACAGCCAGACGTGTCTTTTTTGACACTTTCTGGCTATTCATAAAGCTATGCAGAGCCCCATTCATTTGTTTTCCTGCCAACACCCTTCGCTCAATGTCACTGTCATACTTTTCATCTCTCGTAAACTTTGAATTTATTAAGTAATTTTATTTTAAAAAAAGATTATTGTGGGTTTTATTGTCATGGTTTAGATGTTTTACCGACGATCGATACGATAATACATTATCACCGAAAATTGATTTAAATACAATGAATATGTGAATGAAATAAAGATTATGTATCAAAAATCTTGCTTCCCATATTTTCCAAAATTCCGTAATGACATTAAATAAAAACATAGTATTCAAGTATAAGGGAAATTTGAAGACATATGTCTACAATGCCGTATGTAAACAATGGCAACAATGTCACCAATGGCAACAATGTCACCAATGGCTACAATGTCATATGTCAACAATGCTCTATGCAAACAATGGCAGTCAACAATGCCGTATGTAAACAATCGCAACAATGTCATATGTCCACAATGTCATGTGTGTGTAAGCAATGGCAGTCAACGATGCCGTATGTAAACAATGGCAACAATGTCATATGTCAACAATGCCCTATGTAAACAATGGCAGTCAACAATGCTGTATGTAAACAACGACAACAATGTCATATGTTAACAATGTCTACTAATGTGACATGTCACGTTGTTGTGCATGTGTGTATGTTTTTAAACGTACTCACGTGACGCTTGACATACTTTGCGTAACGTTGAATCGTTTGATGGGTCACATGCCACATTCGTTAAGGACCTTTTGACTTCTTGATTTGTGACATTCCCTGTACATGAACAAAAATATTCAACATGTGTGTGTGTGTGTGTTTTTAATGTGACACATTACGTATAACGTGACACGTGACGTTTTACGTGACGCTTGACGTACTCACGTGACATTTAACGTACTCTCGTGACACTTGACGTACTTTAAGCAACGCTGAATCGTTTGATGGGTCGCATACCAACATTCGTTAAGGTCCTTTTGACTTCCTAATTTACGACATACCTCGTACTTATCCAAACATATTTGATTTCAACATTTTCATTGTCGATAGATGGCGCTTTATAATCATTTAATTTCCGAAAATACTGATCTTGTATTAGTCACAAATTGACGTGACGTTTCATTTTATTTTTAGTAAACACAACAGGTATAACTATGTAAAATTATCTCTTCTCTGTTTTATTTAATTCTAAAGCATAGACGTTAACTGAAATTTTGTTTAGCTTCTCGAACTTTAAAATTTGATTTAATTTAATCGGAATTTCCAACCCCTTTATATTTAGAACGGCGTATCTTAAGATTAGCGTATGGGAATTTTCATAAAAACAATTTTTCCCATGCCAACATTCGTTAAGGTTCTTTTGACTTCTTAATTTGTGACATACCCTGTACTTGTACAACAATATCGCACACATTTAAACTGTGACTATGTGCGTGTGTAATTATTATCTCTGTCGCAATCAATATTACACCTCCTTTAAGTATACGATAACTCAGTGCTTTGATTTTTCGAATTAGATCTCTTGCAACAGTGAATGCACCCCTTTATATTTAGAATGGCGTATCTTAAGATTAGCGTATGGGGAATTTTCATAAAAACAATTTTTCCCATGCCAACATTCGTTAAGGTTCTTTTGACTTCTTAATTTGTGACATACCCTGTACATGTACAACAATATCGCACACATTTAAACTGGGACTATGTGCGTGTGTAATTATTATCTCTGTCGCAATCAATATTACACCTCATTTAAGTATACGATAACAAAGTTATCTGGTAGCGCAGTTCAAGGTTATTTTTATCAAAAATGATGTCACAAATATATATTTGTATATCCAATCTTGCACGATAAAATTAATATGCGTAGTAGCTACATGGTATAGCTATCCGTTTAGTAAGGCAAAGGATTAAGGTTCGAACCTCCGAGAAGCCAAGTTTTTTTCAACGCTTACGTCACACCACTTTTCAACGTGCTTACGTAACCCTCTTAATCGAGTCGATGGGGACAATGTAAACAATGATGTTATATGTCAACAATGGCAACATGCCGTATGTAAACAATGGCAACAATGTCACATGTCAACAATGTCACATGTCAACAATGTCATATGTCAACAATGTCATATGTCAACAATGTCATATGTCAACAATGTCATTTCCCCACTCCTTCACCAACAATGTCACATGTCAACAATGTCATATGTCAACAATGTCATATGTCAACAATGTCATCTCCCCACTCCTTCTCCTGCCACTTCCCCCACTTCACCCCCCACTCCTCCCCACTCCACCAGTGCCCCCACTCCTACCCCCACTCCTACCCCCACTCCACCACTCCTACCCCCACTCCACCACTCCTACCCCCACTCCTACCCCCACTCCTCCCCCCACTCCAAGTGGGCTTGAATCGCTGTTGTTTAACTACTAATCATACTTTCGTGAAAAGTTTTTTGAACACATTTCACACTGAAAAGTTGTTTTGCCGGTGTGAATGCGCATTAAATCATACTTTCGTGAAAAGTTTTTCGAACAAACTTTACACTGAAAAGGTATTTTGCTGGTTTTTGCCGGTGTTAATGCGCATTAAATCATACTTTCGTAAAAAGTCTTTTAAACAAATTTTACACCGAAAAAGTTTTTTGCCGTTGTAAATGCGCGTTAATTTATACTTAAGTGAAAAGTTTTTTGAATAAATTTCACAATGAAAAGGTTTTTTGCCGGTGTGAATGCGCATTAAATCATACTTTCGTAAAAAGTTTTTTAAACATATTTCACACTGGAAGGTTTTTTGCTGGTGTGAATGCGCATTAAATCATTCTTTCGTAAAAAGTTTTTCGAACAAATTTCACACTGAAAAGGTATTTTGCCGGTTTGTGCCGGTGTGAATGAGCATTAAATCATACTTTTGTAAAAAGTTTTTCTAACAAATTTTACACTAAAAAGGTTTTTTGCCGTTGTGAATGCGCGTTAAATCATACTTTAGTGAAAGGTTTTTTGAACAAATTTCACACTGCAAAGGTTTTTTGCTGGTGTGAATGCACATTAAATCATACTTTCGTGAAAAGTTTTTCGAACAAAGTTCACACTGAAAAATTTTTTGCCGGTGTAAATGAGCATTAAATCATACTTTCGTGAAAAGTTTTTCGAAAAAATTTCACACTGAAAGGTTTTTTGCCGGTGTGAATGCGCATTAAATCATCCTTTGGAAAAAGTTTTTTGAACAAATTTTACACTAAAAAGGTTTTTTTTGCCGATGTGAATGCTCATTAAATCATACTTTTGTAAAAAGTTTTTTGAACAAATTTCACACTGAAAAGTTTTTTGCTGGTCTGAATTCGCATTAAATCATACTTTCGTGAAAAATTTTTAAACAAATTTCACACTGAAAAGGTTTGTTGCCGGTGTGAATGCGCATAAAATCATATTTTCGTAAAAAGTTTTTCGAACAAATTTCACACTGAAAAGGTTTTTTGCTGGTGTAAATGCGCATTAAATCATACTTTCGTGAAAAGTTTTTCAAACAAATTTCACAATAAAAAGGTTTTTTGCCGGTGTGAATCATATTTGCGTGAAAAGTTTTTTGAACACATTTCACACCGAAAAGTTGTTTTGCCGGTGTGAATGCGCATTAAATCATACTTTTGTGAAAAGTTTTTTAAAAAAATTTCACTATGAAAAAGTTTTTTGCCGGTGTCAATGCGCATTAAATCATACTTTTGTAAAAAGTTTTTTAAACATATTTTACATTGAAAGGTTTTTTGCTGGTGTAAATGCGCATTAAATCATTCTTTCGTGAAAATTTTTTCGAACAAATTTTACACTAAAAAGGTTTTTTGCCGGTGTGAATGCGCATTAAATCATACTTTTGTGAAAAGTTTTTTGAACAAATTTCACACTGAAAACGTTTTTTGCCGGTTTGAATGCGCATTAAATCATACTTTCGTGAAAAGTTTTTTGAACAAATTTCACACTGAAAAGGTTTTTCGCCGGTGTGAATTTGTATTAAATCATATTTTCGTAAAAAGTTTTTCGAACAAATTTCACACTGAAAAGATTTTTTGCCGGTTTTTGCCGGTGTAAATGCGCATTAAATCATACTTTCGTAAAAAAATTTTCAAACAATTTTTACACTGAAACGGTTCATTGCCGGTGTGAATGCGCAATAAATCATACTTTCGTGAAAAGTTTTTTGAACAAATTTCACACTGAAAAGGTTTTTCGCCGGTGTGAATTTGTATTAAATCATACTTTCGTGAAAAGTTTTTCAAAAAAATTTCACACTGATAAGGTTTTTTGCCGGTGTAAATGCGCATTAAATCATACTTTCTTGAAAAGTTTTTCGAACAAATTTCACACTAAAAAGATTTTTTGCCGGTGTAAATCATATTTTCGTGAAAAGTTTTTTGAACACATTTCACACTGAAAAGTTGTTTTGCCGGTGTGAATGCGCATTAAATCATACTTTCGTAAAAAGTTTTTTAAACATATTTCACACTGGAAGGTTTTTTGCTGGTGTGAATGCGCATTAAATCATTCTTTTGTAAAAAGTTTTTCTAACAAATTTTACACTAAAAAGGTTTTTTGCCGTTGTGAATGCGCGTTAAATCATACTTTAGTGAAAGGTTTTTTGAACAAATTTCACACTGCAAAGGTTTTTTGCTGGTGTTAATGCACATTAAATCATACTTTCGTGAAAAGTTTTTCGAACAAAGTTCACACTGAAAAGTTTTTTTGCCGGTGTGAATGAGCATTAAATCATACTTTCGTGAAAAGTTTTTCGAACAAATTTTACACTGAAAGGTTTTTTGCCGGTGTAAATGCACATTAAATCATACTTTTGTGAAAAAATTTTCGAAAAATTTCACACTAAAAAGGTTTTTTGCCGGTGTGAATGCGCATTAAAACATACTTTTGTAAAAAGTTTTTTGAACAAATTTCACACTAAAAAGGTTTTTTTTGCCGATGTGAATCATATTTTCGTGAAAAGTTTTTTGAACACATTTCACACTGAAAAGTTGTTTTGCCGGTGTAAATGCGCATTAAATCATACTTTCGTGAAAAGTGTTTTAAACAAATTTCAAACTGAAAAGGTATTTTGCTGGTTTTTGCCGGTGTAAATGCGCATTAAATCATACTTTCGTAAAAAGTCTTTTAAACTAATTTTACACTGAAAAGGTTTTTTGCCGTTGTGAATGCGCGTTAATTCATACTTAAGTGAAAAGTTTTTTGAATAAAGTTCACAATGAAAAGGTTTTTTGCCGGTGTGAATGCGCATTAAATCATACTTTCGTAAAAAGTTTTTTAAACATATTTCACACTGGAAGGTTTTTTGCTGGTGTGAATGCGCATTAAATCATTCTTTCGTAAAAAGTTTTTTAAACAAATTTCACACTGAAAAGGTATTTTGCCGGTTTGTGCCGGTGTGAATGCGCATTAAATCATACTTTCGTGAAAAGTTTTTCGAAAAAATTTTACACTGATAAGGTTTTTTGCAGGTGTAAATGCGCATTAAATCATACTTTCGTAAAAAGTTTTTCGAACAAATTACACTATAAAAAGGTTTTTTGCCGGTGTGAATCATATTTTCGTGAAAAGTTTTTTGAACACATTTCACACTGAAAAGTTGTTTTGCCGGTGTGAATGCGCATTAAATCATACTTTCGTGAAAAGTTTTTCGAACAAATTTTACACTGAAAAGGTATTTTGCTGGTTTTTGCCGGTGTAAATGCGCATTAAATCATACTTTCGTAAAAAGTCTTTTAAACAAATTTTACACTGAAAAGGTTTTTTGCCGTTGTGAATGCGCGTTAATTTATACTTAAGTGAAAAGTTTTTTGAATAAATTTCACAATGAAAAGGTTTTTTGCCGGTGTGAATGCGCATTAAATCATACTTTCGTTTTTTAAACATATTTCACACTGGAAGGTTTTTTGCTGGTGTGAATGCGCATTAAATCATTCTTTCGTAAAAAGTTTTTCGAACAAATTTCACACTGAAAAGGTATTTTGCCGGTTTGTGCCGGTGTGAATGCGCATTAAATCATACTTTTGTAAAAAGTTTTTCTAACAAATTTTACACTAAAAAGGTTTTTTGCCGTTGTGAATGCGCGTTAAATCATACTTTAGTGAAAGGTTTTTTGAACAAATTTCACACTGCAAAGGTTTTTTGCTGGTGTGAATGCACATTAAATCATACTTTCGTGAAAAGTTTTTCGAACAAAGTTCACACTGAAAAATTTTTTGCCGGTGTGAATGAGCATTAAATCATACTTTCGTGAAAAGTTTTTCGAAAAAATTTCACACTGAAAGGATTTTTGCCGGTGTGAATGCGCATTAAATCATCCTTTGGAAAAAGTTTTTTGAACAAATTTCACACTAAAAAGGTTTTTTTGCCGATGTGAATGCGCATTAAATCATACTTTTGTAAAAAGTTTTTCGAACAAATTTCACACTGAAAAGTTTTTTGCTGGTCTGAATTCGCATTAAATCATACTTTCGTGAAAAATTTTTGAACAAATTTCACACTGAAAAGGTTTGTTGCCGGTGTGAATGCGCATAAAATCATATTTTCGTAAAAAGTTTTTTGAACAAATTTTACACTTGAACGGTTTTATGCCGGTGTGAATGAGCATTAAATCATACTTTAGTGAAAAGTTTTTCGTACAAATTTCACACTGAAAGGTTTTTTGCCGGTGTGAATGCGCATTAAATTATACTTTCGTGAAAAGTTTTTTGAAAAAAATTCACACTGAAAAGGTTTTTTGCCGGTGTGAATGCGCATTAAATCATACTTTTGTGAAAAGTTTTTCAAACAAATTTCGCACTGAAAAATTTTTTGCCGGTGTGAATTCGCATTAAATCATACTTTCGTAAAAAGTTTTTTAAAAAAATTTCACACTAGAAAGGTTTTTTGCCGGTGTAAATGCGTATTAAATTATACTTTCGTAATAAGTTTTTCGAACAAATTTTACACTAAAAAGGTTTTTTGCCGGTGTGAATCATACTTTCGTGAAAAGTTTTTTGAACACATTTCACACTGAAAAGGTTTTTTGCCGGTGTGAATGCGCATTTAATCATACTTTTGAAATAAATTTTTTGAACAAATTTTACAATAAAAAGCTTTTTTGCTGGTGTGAATGCGCATTAAATCATACTTTCATAAAAAATTTTTTGAACAAATTTTACACTGAAAAGGTTTTTTTGCCGTTGTGCATGCGCAATAAATCATACTTAAGTGAAAAGTTTTTCGTACAAATTTCACACTGAAAAGGTTTTTTTCCGGTGTGAATGCGCATTAAATCATACTTTCGTAAAAAATTTTTCGAACAAATTTCACACTGAAAGGTTTTTTGTCGGTGGAAATGCGCATTAAATCATACTTTTGTGAAAAGTTTTTCGAACAAATTTCACACTGAAAAGGTTTTTTGCTGGTGTAAATGCGCATTAAATCATACTTTCGTGAAGAGTTTTTCAAAAAAATTTCACAATAAAAAGGTTTTTTGCCGGTGTGAATCATATTTGCGTGAAAAGTTTTTTGAACACATTTCACACTGAAAAGTTGTTTTGCCGGTGTGAATGCGCATTAAATCATACTTTTGTGAAAAGTTTTTTAAACAAATTTCACCATGAAAAAGTTTTTTGCCGGTGTCAATGCGCATTAAATCATACTTTTGTAAAAAGTTTTTTAAACATATTTTACACTACAAGGTTTTTTGCTGGTGTGAATGCGCATTAAATCATTCTTTCGTGAAAATTTTTTCGAACAAATTTTACACTAAAAAGGTTTTTTGCCGGTGTGAATGCGCATTAAATCATACTTTTGTGAAAAGTTTTTTGAACAAATTTCACACTGAAAACGTTTTTTGCCGGTTTGAATGCGCATTAAATCATACTTTCGTGAAAAGTTTTTTGAACAAATTTCACACTGAAAAGGTTTTTCGCCGGTGTGAATTTGTATTAAATCATATTTTCGTAAAAAATTTTTCGAACAAATTTCACACTGAAAAGGTTTTTTGCCGGTTTTTGCCGGTGTAAATGCGCATTAAATCATACTTTCGTAAAAAAATTTTCAAACAAATTTTACACTGAAAAGGTTTTTTGCCGTTTTGAATGCGCGTTAAATCATACTTTCGTGAAAAGTTTTTTGTCCAAAGTTCACATTTGAACGGTTTTATGCTGGTGTGAATGCACATTAAATCATACTTTCGTGAAAAGTTTTTCGAAAAAATTTTACACTGATAAGTTTTTTTGCAGGTGTAAATGCGCATTAAATCATACTTTCGTAAAAAGTTTTTCGAACAAATTTCACAATAAAAAGGTTTTTTGCCGGTGTGAATCATATTTTCGTGAAAAGTTTTTTGAACACATTTCACACTGAAAAGTTGTTTTGCCGGTGTAAATGCGCATTAAATCATACTTCCGTGAAAAGTTTTTCGAACAAATTTTACACTGAAAAGGTATTTTGCTGGTTTTTGCCGGTGTAAATGCGCATTAAATCATACTTTCGTAAAAAGTCTTTTAAACAAATTTTACACTAAAAAGGTTTTTTGCCGTTGTGAATGCGCGTTAATTTATACTTAAGTGAAAAGTTTTTTGAATAAATTTCACAATGAAAAGGTTTTTTGCCGGTGTGAATGCGCATTAAATCATACTTTCGTAAAAAGTTTTTTAAACATATTTCACACTGGAAGGTTTTTTGCCGGTTTGAATGCGCATTAAATCATACTTTTGTGAAAAGTTTTTCAAACAAATTTCACACTAAAAAAGTTTTTTTTGCCGATGTGAATGCGCATTAAATCATACTTTTGTAAAAAGTTTTTCAAACAAATTTCACACTGAAAAATTTTTTGCCGGTGTGAATTCGCATTAAATCATACTTTCGTGAAAAGTTTTTTAAACAAATTTCACATTTGAACGGTTTTATGCTGGTGTGAACGCACATTAAATCATACTTTCGTAAAAAGTTTTTTAAAAAAATTTCACACTAGAAAGGTTTTTTGCCGGTGTAAATGCGCATTAAATCATACTTTCGTAATAAGTTTTTCGAACAAATTTTACACTAAAAAGGTTTTTTGCCGGTGTGAATCATACTTTCGTGAAAAGTTTTTTGAACACATTTCACACTGAAAAGGTTTTTTGCCGGTGTGAATGCGCATTTAATCATACTTTTGAAATAAGTTTTTTTAACAAATTTTACAATAAAAAGCTTTTTTGCTGGTGTGAATGCGCATTAAATCATACTTTCATAAAAAATTTTTTGAAAAAATTTTACACTGAAAAGGTTTTTTTTGCCGTTGTGCATGCGCAATAAATCATACTTAAGTGAAAAGTTTTTCGTACAAATTTCACACTGAAAAGGTTTTTTTCCGGTGTGAATGCGCATTAAATCATACTTTCGTAAAAAATTTTTCGAACAAATTTCACACTGAAAGGTTTTTTGTCGGTGGAAATGCGCATTAAATCATACTTTTGTGAAAAGTTTTTCGAACAAATTTCACACTGAAAAGGTTTTTTGCTGGTGTAAATGCGCATTAAATCATACTTTCGTGAAAAGTTTTTCAAACAAATTTCACAATAAAAAGGTTTTTTGCCGGTGTGAATCATATTTGCGTGAAAAGTTTTTTGAACACATTTCACACTGAAAAGTTGTTTTGCCGGTGTGAATGCGCATTAAATCATACTTTTGTGAAAAGTTTTTTAAACAAATTTCACTATGAAAAAGTTTTTTGCCGGTGTCAATGCGCATTAAATCATACTTTTGTAAAAAGTTTTTTAAACATATTTTACACTGAAAGGTTTTTTGCTGATGTGAATGCGCATTAAATCATTCTTTCGTGAAAATTTTTTCGAACAAATTTTACACTAAAAAGGTTTTTTGCCGGTGTGAATGCGCATTAAATCATACTTTTGTGAAAAGTTTTTTGAACAAATTTCACACTGAAAACGTTTTTTGCCGGTTTGAATGCGCATTAAATCATACTTTCGTGAAAAGTTTTTTGAACAAATTTCACACTGAAAAGGTTTTTCGCCGGTGTGAATTTGTATTAAATCATATTTTCGTGAAAAGTTTTTCGAACAAATTTCACACTGAAAAGGTTTTTTGCCGGTTTTTGCCGGTGTAAATGCGCATTAAATCATACTTTCGTAAAAAAATTTTCGAACAAATTTTACACTGAAAAGGTTTTTTGACGTTTTGAATGCGCGTTAAATCATACTTTCGTGAAAAGTTTTTTGTCCAAAGTTCACATTTGAACGGTTTTATGCTGGTGTGAATGCACATTAAATCATACTTTCGTGAAAAGTTTTTCGAAAAAATTTTACACTGATAAGTTTTTTTGTAGGTGTAAATGCGCATTAAATCATACTTTCGTAAAAAGTTTTTCGAACAAATTTCACAATAAAAAGGTTTTTTGCCGGTGTGAATCATATTTTCGTGAAAAGTTTTTTGAACACATTTCACACTGAAAAGTTGTTTTGCCGGTGTGAATGCGCATTAAATCATACTTCCGTGAAAAGTTTTTCGAACAAATTTTACACTGAAAAGGTATTTTGCTGGTTTTTGCCGGTGTAAATGCGCATTAAATCATACTTTCGTAAAAAGTCTTTTAAACAAATTTTACACTGAAAAGGTTTTTTGCCGTTGTGAATGCGCGTTAATTTATACTTAAGTGAAAAGTTTTTTGAATAAATTTCACAATGAAAAGGTTTTTTGCCGGTGTGAATGCGCATAAAATCATACTTTCGTAAAAAGTTTTTTAAACATATTTCACACTGGAAGGTTTTTTGCTGGTGTGAATGCGCATTAAATCATTCTTTCGTAAAAAGTTTTTCGAACAAATTTCACACTAAAAAGGTATTTTGCCGGTTTGTGCCGGTGTGAATGCGCATTAAATCATACTTTTGTAAAAAGTTTTTCTAACAAATTTTACACTAAAAAGGTTTTTTGCCGTTGTGAATGCGCGTTAAATCATACTTTAGTGAAAGGTTTTTTGAACAAATTTCACACTGCAAAGGTTTTTTGCTGGTGTGAATGCACATTAAATCATACTTTCGTGAAAAGTTTTTCGAACAAAGTTCACACTGAAAAATTTTTTGCCGGTGTGAATGAGCATTAAATCATACTTTCGTGAAAAGTTTTTCGAAAAAATTTCACACTGAAAGGTTTTTTGCCGGTGTGAATGCGCATTAAATCATCCTTTGGAAAAAGTTTTTTGAACAAATTTCACACTAAAAAGATTTTTGCTGGTCTGAATTCGCATTAAATCATACTTTCGTGAAAAATTTTTAAACAAATTTTACACTGAAAAGGTTTGTTGCCGGTGTGAATGCGCATAAAATCATATTTTCGTAAAAAGTTTTTTGAACAAATTTTACACTTGAACGGTTTTATGCCGGTGTGAATGAGCATTAAATCATACTTTAGTGAAAAGTTTTTCGTACAAATTTCACACTGAAAGGTTTTTTGCCGGTGTGAATGCGCATTAAATCATACTTTCGTGAAAAGTTTTTCGAACAAATTTCACACTAAAAAGGTTTTTTGCCGTTGTGAATGCGCGTTAAATCTTACTTTAGTGAAAAGTTTTTTGAAAAAAATTCACACTGAAAAGGTTTTTTGCCAGTGTGAATGCGCATTAAATCATACTTTTGTGAAAAGTTTTTCAAACAAATTTCACACTAAAAAAGTTTTTTTTGCCGATGTGAATGCGCATTAAATCATACTTTTGTAAAAAGTTTTTCAAACAAATTTCACACTGAAAAATTTTTTGCCGGTGTGAATTCGCATTAAATCATACTTTCGTGAAAAGTTTTTTAAACAAATTTCACATTTGAACGGTTTTATGCTGGTGTAAACGCACATTAAATCATACTTTTGTGAAAAGTTTTTTAAAAAAATTTCACACTAGAAAGGTTTTTTGCCGGTGTAAATGCGCATTAAATCATACTTTCGTAATAAGTTTTTCAAACAAATTTTACACTAAAAAGGTTTTTTGCCGGTGTGAATCATACTTTCGTGAAAAGTTTTTTGAACACATTTCACAATGAAAAGGTTTTTTGCCGGTGTGAATGCGCATTTAATCATACTTTTGTAATAAGTTTTTTGAACAAATTTTACAATAAAAAGCTTTTTTGCTGGTGTGAATGCGCATAAAATCATACTTTCATAAAAAATTTTTTGAACAAATTTTACACTGAAAAGGTTTTTTTTGCCCTTGTGCATGCGCAATAAATCATACTTAAGTGAAAAGT
Organism: Agelastica alni; assembly: GCA_950111635.1. NCBI lineage: Eukaryota > Metazoa > Arthropoda > Insecta > Coleoptera > Chrysomelidae > Agelastica > Agelastica alni. The sequence goes on along the minus strand of OX467710.1, from coordinate 71,924,161 downwards.
TTTTCGCACAAATTTCACACTGAAAAGGTTTTTTTCCGGTGTGAATGCGCATTAAATCATACTTTCGTAAAAAATTTTTCGAACAAATTTCACACTGAAGTGTTTTTTGTCGGTGGAAATGCGCATTAAATCATACTTTTGTGAAAAGTTTTTCGAACAAATTTCACACTGAAAAGGTTTTTTGCTGGTGTAAATGCGCATTAAATCATACTTTCGTGAAAAGTTTTTCAAACAAATTTTACAATAAAAAGGTTTTTTGCCGGTGTGAATCATATTTGCGTGAAAAGTTTTTTGAACACATTTCACACTGAAAAGTTGTTTTGCCGGTGTGAATGCGCATTAAATCATACTTTTGTGAAAAGTTTTTTAAACAAATTTCACTATGAAAAAGTTTTTTGCCGGTGTCAATGCGCATTAAATCATACTTTTGTAAAAAGTTTTTTAAACATATTTTACACTGAAAGGTTTTTTGCTGGTGTGAATGCGCATTAAATCATTCTTTCGTGAAAATTTTTTCGAACAAATTTTACACTAAAAAGGTTTTTTGCCGGTGTGAATGCGCATTAAATCATACTTTTGTGAAAAGTTTTTTGAACAAATTTTACACTGAAAACGTTTTTTGCCGGTTTGAATGCGCATTAAATCATACTTTCGTGAAAAGTTTTTTGAACAAATTTCACACTGAAAAGGTTTTTCGCCGGTGTGAATTTGTATTAAATCATATTTTCGTGAAAAGTTTTTCGAACAAATTTCACACTGAAAAGGTTTTTTGCCGGTTTTTGCCGGTGTAAATGCGCATTAAATCATACTTTCGTAAAAAAATTTTCAAACAAATTTTACACTGAAACAGTTTATTGCCGTTGTGAATGCGCATTAAATCATACTTTCGTAAAAAGTTTTTTGAACAAATTTCACACTTGAACGGTTTTATGCTGGTGTTAATGAACATTAAATCATACTTTCGTGAAAAGTTTTTCAAACAAATTTCACACTGAAAAGGTTTTTTTGCCGGTGTGAATGCGCAATAAATCATACTTTCGTGAAAAGTTTTTTGAACAAATTTCACACTGAAAAGGTTTTTCGCCGGTGTGAATTTGTATTAAATCATATTTTCGTGAAAAGTTTTTCGAACAAATTTCACACTGAAAAGGTTTTTTGCCGGTGTAAATGCGCATTAAATCATACTTTCGTAAAAAAATTTTTAAACAAATTTTACACTGAAAAGGTTTTTTGCCGTTTTGAATGCGCGTTAAATCATACTTTCGTGAAAAGTTTTTTGAACAAATTTCACATTTGAACGGTTTTTTGCTGGTGTAAATGCGCATTAAATCATACTTTCTTGAAAAGTTTTTCGAACAAATTTCACACTAAAAAGATTTTTTGCCGGTGTGAATCATATTTTCGTGAAAGGTTTTTTGAACACATTTCACACTGAAAAGTTGTTTTGCCGGTGTGAATGCGCATTAAATCATACTTTCGTGAAAAGTTTTTCAAACAAATTTCACACTGAAAAGGTTTTTTTGCCGGTGTGAATGCGCAATAAATCATACTTTCGTGAAAAGTTTTTTGAACAAATTTCACACTGAAAAGGTTTTTCGCCGGTGTGAATTTGTATTAAATCATATTTTCGTGAAAAGTTTTTTGAACAAATTTCACACTGAAAAGGTTTTTTGCCGGTTTTTGCCGGTGTAAATGCGCATTAAATCATACTTTCGTGAAAAAATTTTCAAACAAATTTTACACTAAAACAGTTTATTGCCGTTGTGAATGCGCATTAAATCATACTTTTGTGAAAAGTTTTTTGAACAAATTTCACACTTAAACGGTTTTATGCTGGTGTTAATGAACATTAAATCATACTTTCGTGAAAAGTTTTTCAAACAAATTTCACACTGAAAAGGTTTTTTTGCCGGTGTGAATGCGCAATAAATCATACTTTCGTGAAAAGTTTTTTGAACAAATTTCACACTGAAAAGGTTTTTCGCCGGTGTGAATTTGTATTAAATCATATTTTCGTGAAAAGTTTTTCGAACAAATTTCACACTGAAAAGGTTTTTTGCCGGTTTTTGCCGGTGTAAATGCGCATTAAATCATACTTTCGTAAAAAAATTTTTAAACAAATTTTACACTGAAAAGGTTTTTTGCCGTTTTGAATGCGCGTTAAATCATACTTTCGTGAAAAGTTTTTCAAAAAAATTTCACACTGATAAGGTTTTTTGCCGGTGTAAATGCGCATTAAATCATACTTTCTTGAAAAGTTTTTCGAACAAATTTCACACTAAAAAGATTTTTTGCCGGTGTGAATCATATTTTCGTGAAAAGTTTTTTGAACACATTTCACACTGAAAAGTTTTTTTGCCGTTGTGAATGCGCCTTAAATCATACTTTCGTGAAAATTTTTTCAAACAAATTTCACACTAAAAAGGTTTTTTTGCCGGTGTGAATGCGCAATAAATCATACTTTCGTGAAAAGTTTTTTGAACAAATTTCACACTGAAAAGGTTTTTCGCCGGTGTGAATTTGTATTAAATCATATTTTCGTTAAAAGTTTTTCGAACAAATTTCACACTGAAAAGGTTTTTTGCCGGTTTTTGCCGGTGTAAATGCGCATTAAATCATACTTTCGTAAAATAATTTTTAAACAAATTTTACACTGAAAAGGTTTTTTGCCGTTTTGAATGCGCGTTAAATCACACTTTCATGAAAAGTTTTTTGAACAAATTTCACATTTGAACGGTTTTATGCTGGTGTGAATGCACATTAAATCATACTTTCGTGAAAAGTTTTTCAAAAAAATTTCACACTGATAACGTTTTTTGCCGGTGTAAATGCGCATTAAATCATACTTTCTTGAAAAGTTTTTCGAACAAATTTCACACTAAAAGGATTTTTTGCCGGTGTGAATCATATTTTCGTGAAAAGTTTTTTGAACACATTTCACACTGAAAAGTTGTTTTGCCGGTGTGAATGCGCATTAAATCATACTTTCGTAAAAAGTTTTTTAAACATATTTCACACTGGAAGGTTTTTTGCTGGTGTGAATGCGCATTAAATCATTCTTTCGTAAAAAGTTTTTTGAACAAATTTCACACTGAAAAGGTATTTTGCCGGTTTGTGCCGGTGTGAATGCGCATTAAATCATACTTTTGTAAAAAGTTTTTCTAACAAATTTTACACTAAAAAGGTTTTTTGCCGTTGTGAATGCGCGTTAAATCATACTTAAGTGAAAGGTTTTTTGAACAAATTTCACACTGCAAAGGTTTTTTGCCGTTGTGAATGCACATTAAATCATACTTTCGTGAAAAGTTTTTCGAACAAAGTTCACACTGAAAAGTTTTTTTGCCGGTGTGAATGAGCATTAAATCATACTTTCGTGAAAAGTTTTTCGAACAAATTTTACACTGAAAGGTTTTTTGCCGGTGTGAATGCACATTAAATCATACTTTCGTAAAAAAATTTTCGAACAAATTTCACACTAAAAAGGTTTTTTGCCGGTGTGAATGCGCATTAAATCATACTTTTGTAAAAAGTTTTTTGAACAAATTTCACACTAAAAAGGTTTTTTTTGCCGATGTGAATCATATTTTCGTGAAAAGTTTTTTGAACACATTTCACACTGAAAAGTTGTTTTGCCGGTGTAAATGCGCATTAAATCATACTTTCGTGAAAAGTTTTTCAAACAAATTTCAAACTGAAAAGGTATTTTGCTGGTTTTTGCCGGTGTAAATGCGCATTAAATCATACTTTCGTAAAAAGTCTTTTAAACTAATTTTACACTGAAAAGGTTTTTTGCCGTTGTGAATGCGCGTTAATTCATACTTAAGTAAAAAATTTTTTGAATAAATTTCACAATGAAAAGGTTTTTTGCCGGTGTGAATGCGCATTAAATCATACTTTCGTAAAAATTTTTTTAAACATATTTCACACTGGAAGGTTTTTTGCTGGTGTGAATGCGCATTAAATTATTCTTTCGTAAAAAGTTTTTTGAACAAATTTCACACTGAAAAGGTATTTTGCCGGTTTGTGCCGGTGTGAATGCGCATTAAATCATACTTTTGTAAAAAGTTTTTCTAACAAATTTTACACTAAAAAGGTTTTTTGCCGTTGTAAATGCGCGTTAAATCATACTTTAGTAAAAGGTTTTTTGAACAAATTTCACACTGCAAAAGTTTTTTGCTGGTGTTAATGCACATTAAATCATACTTTCGTGAAAAGTTTTTCGAACAAAGTTCACACTGAAAAGTTTTTTTGCCGGTGTGAATGAGCATTAAATCATACTTTCGTGTAAAGTTTTTCGAACAAATTTCACACTGAAAAGGTTTTTTGCTGGTGTAAATGCGCATTAAATCATACTTTCGTGAAAAGTTTTTCAAACAAATTTCACAATAAAAAGGTTTTTTGCCGGTGTGAATCATATTTGCGTGAAAAGTTTTTTGAACACATTTCACACTGAAAAGTTGTTTTGCCGGTGTGAATGCGCATTAAATCATACTTTTGTGAAAAGTTTTTTAAACAAATTTCACTATGAAAAAGTTTTTTGCCGGTGTCAATGCGCATTAAATCATACTTTTGTAAAAAGTTTTTTAAACATATTTTACACTGAAAGGTTTTTTGCTGATGTGAATGCGCATTAAATCATTCTTTCGTGAAAATTTTTTCGAACAAATTTTACACTAAAAAGGTTTTTTGCCGGTGTGAATGCGCATTAAATCATACTTTTGTGAAAAGTTTTTTGAACAAATTTCACACTGAAAACGTTTTTTGCCGGTTTGAATGCGCATTAAATCATACTTTCGTGAAAAGTTTTTTGAACAAATTTCACACTGAAAAGGTTTTTCGCCGGTGTGAATTTGTATTAAATCATATTTTCGTGAAAAGTTTTTCGAACAAATTTCACACTGAAAAGGTTTTTTGCCGGTTTTTGCCGGTGTAAATGCGCATTAAATCATACTTTCGTAAAAAAATTTTCGAACAAATTTTACACTGAAAAGGTTTTTTGACGTTTTGAATGCGCGTTAAATCATACTTTCGTGAAAAGTTTTTTGTCCAAAGTTCACATTTGAACGGTTTTATGCTGGTGTGAATGCACATTAAATCATACTTTCGTGAAAAGTTTTTCGAAAAAATTTTACACTGATAAGTTTTTTTGTAGGTGTAAATGCGCATTAAATCATACTTTCGTAAAAAGTTTTTCGAACAAATTTCACAATAAAAAGGTTTTTTGCCGGTGTGAATCATATTTTCGTGAAAAGTTTTTTGAACACATTTCACACTGAAAAGTTGTTTTGCCGGTGTGAATGCGCATTAAATCATACTTCCGTGAAAAGTTTTTCGAACAAATTTTACACTGAAAAGGTATTTTGCTGGTTTTTGCCGGTGTAAATGCGCATTAAATCATACTTTCGTAAAAAGTCTTTTAAACAAATTTTACACTGAAAAGGTTTTTTGCCGTTGTGAATGCGCGTTAATTTATACTTAAGTGAAAAGTTTTTTGAATAAATTTCACAATGAAAAGGTTTTTTGCCGGTGTGAATGCGCATAAAATCATACTTTCGTAAAAAGTTTTTTAAACATATTTCACACTGGAAGGTTTTTTGCTGGTGTGAATGCGCATTAAATCATTCTTTCGTAAAAAGTTTTTCGAACAAATTTCACACTAAAAAGGTATTTTGCCGGTTTGTGCCGGTGTGAATGCGCATTAAATCATACTTTTGTAAAAAGTTTTTCTAACAAATTTTACACTAAAAAGGTTTTTTGCCGTTGTGAATGCGCGTTAAATCATACTTTAGTGAAAGGTTTTTTGAACAAATTTCACACTGCAAAGGTTTTTTGCTGGTGTGAATGCACATTAAATCATACTTTCGTGAAAAGTTTTTCGAACAAAGTTCACACTGAAAAATTTTTTGCCGGTGTGAATGAGCATTAAATCATACTTTCGTGAAAAGTTTTTCGAAAAAATTTCACACTGAAAGGTTTTTTGCCGGTGTGAATGCGCATTAAATCATCCTTTGGAAAAAGTTTTTTGAACAAATTTCACACTAAAAAGGTTTTTGCTGGTCTGAATTCGCATTAAATCATACTTTCGTGAAAAATTTTTAAACAAATTTTACACTGAAAAGGTTTGTTGCCGGTGTGAATGCGCATAAAATCATATTTTCGTAAAAAGTTTTTTGAACAAATTTTACACTTGAACGGTTTTATGCCGGTGTGAATGAGCATTAAATCATACTTTAGTGAAAAGTTTTTCGTACAAATTTCACACTGAAAGGTTTTTTGCCGGTGTGAATGCGCATTAAATCATACTTTCGTGAAAAGTTTTTCGAACAAATTTCACACTAAAAAGGTTTTTTGCCGTTGTGAATGCGCGTTAAATCTTACTTTAGTGAAAAGTTTTTTGAAAAAAATTCACACTGAAAAGGTTTTTTGCCAGTGTGAATGCGCATTAAATCATACTTTTGTGAAAAGTTTTTCAAACAAATTTCACACTAAAAAAGTTTTTTTTGCCGATGTGAATGCGCATTAAATCATACTTTTGTAAAAAGTTTTTCAAACAAATTTCACACTGAAAAATTTTTTGCCGGTGTGAATTCGCATTAAATCATACTTTCGTGAAAAGTTTTTTAAACAAATTTCACATTTGAACGGTTTTATGCTGGTGTAAACGCACATTAAATCATACTTTTGTGAAAAGTTTTTTAAAAAAATTTCACACTAGAAAGGTTTTTTGCCGGTGTAAATGCGCATTAAATCATACTTTCGTAATAAGTTTTTCGAACAAATTTTACACTAAAAAGGTTTTTTGCCGGTGTTAATCATACTTTCGTGAAAAGTTTTTTGAACACATTTCACACTGAAAAGGTTTTTTGCCGGTGTGAATGCGCATTTAATCATACTTTTGTAATAAGTTTTTTGAACAAATTTTACAATAAAAAGCTTTTTTGCTGGTGTGAATGCGCATTAAATCATACTTTCATAAAAAATTTTTTGAACAAATTTTACACTGAAAAGGTTTTTTTTGCCGTTGTGCATGCGCACTTTCACTTAAGTGAAAAGTTTTTCGTACAAATTTCACACTGAAAAGGTTTTTTTCCGGTGTGAATGCGCATTAAATCATACTTTCGTAAAAAATTTTTCGAACAAATTTCACACTGAAAGGTTTTTTGTCGGTGGAAATGCGCATTAAATCATACTTTTGTAAAAAGTTTTTCGAACAAATTTCACACTGAAAAGGTTTTTTGCTGGTGTAAATGCGCATTAAATCATACTTTCGTGAAAAGTTTTTCAAACAAATTTCACAATAAATAGGTTTTTTGCCGGTGTGAATCATATTTGCGTGAAAAGTTTTTTGAACACATTTCACACTGAAAAGTTGTTTTGCCGGTGTGAATGCGCATTAAATCATACTTTTGTGAAAAGTTTTTTAAACAAATTTCACTATGAAAAAGTTTTTTGCCGGTGTCAATGCGCATTAAATCATACTTTTGTAAAAAGTTTTTTAAACATATTTTACACTGAAAGGTTTTTTGCTGGTGTGAATGCGCATTAAATCATTCTTTCGTGAAAATTTTTTCTAACAAATTTTACACTAAAAAGGTTTTTTGCCGGTGTGAATGCGCATTAAATCATACTTTTGTGAAAAGTTTTTTGAACAAATTTCACACTGAAAACGTTTTTTGCCGGTTTGAATGCGCATTAAATCATACTTTCGTGAAAAGTTTTTTGAACAAATTTCACACTGAAAAGGTTTTGCGCCGGTGTGAATTTGTATTAAATCATATTTTCGTGAAAAGTTTTTCGAACAAATTTCACACTGAAAAGGTTTTTTGCCGGTTTTTGCCGGTGTAAATGCGCATTAAATCATACTTTCGTAAAAAAATTTTCAAACAAATTTTACACTGAAACGGTTTATTGCCGTTGTGAATGCGCATTAAATCATACTTTTGTAAAAAGTTTTTTGAACAAATTTCACACTTGAACGGTTTTATGCTGGTGTTAATGCACATTAAATCATACTTTCGTGAAAAGTTTTTCAAACAAATTTCACACTGAAAAGGTTTTTTTGCCGGTGTGAATGCGCAATAAATCATACTTTCGTGAAAAGTTTTTTGAAAAAATTTCACACTGAAAAGGTTTTTCGCCGGTGTGAATTTGTATTAAATCATATTTTCGTAAAAAGTTTTTCGAACAAATTTCACACTGAAAAGGTTTTTTGCCGGTTTTTGCCGGTGTAAATGCGCAATAAATCATACTTTCGTAAAAAAAATTTCAAACAAATTTTACACTGAAAAGGTTTTTTGCCGTTTTGAATGCGCGTTAAATCATACTTTCGTGAAAAGTTTTTTGAACAAATTTCACACTGAAAAGGTTTTTCGCCGGTGTGAATTTGTATTAAATCATATTTTCGTGAAAAGTTTTTCGAACAAATTTCACACTGAAAAGGTTTTTTGCCGGTTTTTGCCGGTGTAAATGCGCATTAAATCATACTTTCGTAAAAAAATTTTCAAACAAATTTTACACTGAAAATGTTTTTTGCCGTTTTAAATGCGCGTTAAATCACACTTTCATGAAAAGTTTTTTGAACAAATTTCACATTTGAACGGTTTTATGCTGGTGTGAATGCACATTAAATCATACTTTCGTGAAAAGTTTTTCAAAAAAATTTCACACTGATAAGGTTTTTTGCCGGTGTAAATGCGCATTAAATCATACTTTCTTGAAAAGTTTTTCGAACAAATTTCACACTAAAAAGATTTTTTGCCGGTGTGAATCATATTTTCGTGAAAAGTTTTTAGAACACATTTCACACTGAAAAGTTGTTTTGCCGGTGTGAATGCGCATTAAATCATACTTTCGTAAAAAGTTTTTTAAACATATTTCACACTGGAAGGTTTTTTGCTGGTGTGAATGCGCATTAAATCATTCTTTCGTAAAAAGTTTTTTAAACAAATTTCACACTAAAAAGGTATTTTGCCGGTTTGTGCCGGTGTGAATGCGCATTAAATCATACTTTTGTAAAAAGTTTTTCTAACAAATTTTACACTAAAAAGGTTTTTTGCCGTTGTGAATGCGCGTTAAATCATACTTTAGTAAAAGGTTTTTTGAACAAATTTCACACTGCAAAGGTTTTTTGCTGGTGTTAATGCACAATAAATCATACTTTCGTGAAAAGTTTTTCGAACAAAGTTCACACTGAAAAGTTTTTTTGCCGGTGTGAATGAGCATTAAATCATACTTTCGTGAAAAGTTTTTCGAACAAATTTTACACTGAAAGGTTTTTTTCCGGTGTGAATGCACATTAAATCATACTTTCGTGAAAAAATTTTCGAACAAATTTTACACTAAAAAGGTTTTTTGCCGGTGTGAATGCGCATTAAATCATACTTTTGTAAAAAGTTTTTTGAACAAATTTCACACTAAAAAGGTTTTTTCTGCCGATGTGAATCATATTTTCGTGAAAAGTTTTTTGAACACATTTTACACTGAAAAGTTGTTTTGCCGGTGTGAATGCGCATTAAATCATACTTTCGTGAAAAGTTTTTCAAACAAATTTCAAACTGAAAAGGTATTTTGCTGGTTTTTGCCGGTGTAAATGCGCATTAAATTATACTTTCGTAAAAAGTCTTTTAAACTAATTTTACACTGAAAAGGTTTTTTGCCGTTGTGAATGCGCGTTACTTCATACTTAAGTGAAAAGTTTTTTGAATAAATTTCACAATGAAAAGGTTTTTTGCCGTTGTGAATGCGCATTAAATCATACTTTCGTAAAAAGTTTTTTAAACATATTTCACACTGGAAGGTTTTTTGCTGGTGTGAATGCGCATTAAATTATTCTTTCGTAAAAAGTTTTTTAAACAAATTTCACACTGAAAAGGTATTTTGCCGGTTTGTGCCGGTGTGAATGCGCATTAAATCATACTTTCGTGAAAAGTTTTTCGAAAAAATTTTACACTAATAAGGTTTTTTGCAGGTGTAAATGCGCATTAAATCATACTTTTGTAAAAAGTTTTTTGAACAAATTTCACAATAAAAAGGTTTTTTGCCGGTGTGAATCATATTTTCGTGAAAAGTTTTTTGAACACATTTCACACTGAAAAGTTGTTTTGCCGGTGTGAATTCGCATTAAATCATACTTTCGTGAATGAAAAGTTTTTCGAACAAATTTTACACTGAAAAGGTATTTTGCTGGTTTTTGCCGGTGTAAATGCGCATTAAATCATACTTTCGTAAAAAGTCTTTTAAACAAATTTTACACTGAAAAGGTTTTTTGCCGTTGTGAATGCGCGTTAATTTATACTTAAGTGAAAAGTTTTTTGAATAAATTTCACAATGAAAAGGTTTTTTGCCGGTGTGAATGCGCATTAAATCATACTTTCGTAAAAAGTTTTTTAAACATATTTCACACTGAAAGGTTTTTTGCTGGTGTGAATGCGCATTAAATCATTCTTTCGTAAAAAGTTTTTCGAACAAATTTCACACTGAAAAGGTATTTTGCCGGTTTGTGCCGGTGTGAATGCGCATTAAATCATACTTTTGTAAAAAGATTTTCTAACAAATTTTACACTAAAAAGGTTTTTTGCCGTTGTGAATGCGCGTTAAATCATACTTTAGTAAAAGGTTTTTTGAACAAATTTCACACTGCAAAGGTTTTTTGCTGGTGTGAATGCACATTAAATCATACTTTCGTAAAAAGTTTTTCGAACAAAGTTCACACTGAAAAATTTTTTGCCGGTGTAAATGAGCATTAAATCATACTTTCGTGAAAAGTTTTTCGAAAAAATTTCACACTGAAAGGTTTTTTGCCGGTGTGAATGCGCAATAAATCATTCTTTGGAATAAGTTTTTTGAACAAATTTCACACTAAAAAGGTTTTTTTTGCCGATGTGAATGCGCATTAAATCATACTTTTGTAAAAAGTTTTTCGAACAAATTTCACACTGAAAAGTTTTTTGCTGGTCTGAATTCGCATTAAATCATACTTTCGTGAAAAATTTTTGAACAAATTTTACACTGAAAAGGTTTGTTGCCGGTGTTAATGCGCATGAAATCATATTTTCGTAAAAAGTTTCTTGAACAAATTTTACACTTGAACGGTTTTATGCCGGTGTGAATGAGCATTAAATCATACTTTAGTGAACAGTTTTTCGTACAAATTTCACACTGAAAGGTTTTTTGCCGGTGTGAATGCGCAATAAATCATACTTTCGTGAAAAGTTTTTCGAACAAATTTCACACTAAAAAGGTTTTTTGCCGTTGTGAATGCGCGTTAAATCTTACTTTAGTGAAAAGTTTTTTGAAAAAAATTCACACTGAAAAGGTTTTTTGCCGGTGTGAATGCGCATTAAATCATACTTTTGTGAAAAGTTTTTCAAACAAATTTCACACTAAAAAAGTTTTTTTTGCCGATGTGAATGCGCATTAAATCATACTTTTGTAAAAAGTTTTTCAAACAAATTTCACACTGAAAAATTTTTTGCCGGTGTGAATTCGCATTAAATCATACTTTCGTGAAAAGTTTTTTAAACAAATTTCACATTTGAACGGTTTTATGCTGGTGTGAACGCACATTAAATCATACTTTCGTGAAAAGTTTTTTAAAAAAATTTCACACTAGAAAGGTTTTTTGCCGGTGTAAATGCGCATTAAATCATACTTTCGTAATAAGTTTTTCAAACAAATTTTACACTAAAAAGGTTTTTTGCCGGTGTGAATCATACTTTCGTGAAAAGTTTTTTGAACACATTTCACAATGAAAAGGTTTTTTGCCGGTGTGAATGCGCATTTAATCATACTTTTGTAATAAGTTTTTTGAACAAATTTTACAATAAAAAGCTTTTTTGCTGGTGTGAATGCGCATAAAATCATACTTTCATAAAAAATTTTTTGAACAAATTTTACACTGAAAAGGTTTTTTTTGCCCTTGTGCATGCGCAATAAATCATACTTAAGTGAAAAGTTTTTCGCACAAATTTCACACTGAAAAGGTTTTTTTCCGGTGTGAATGCGCATTAAATCATACTTTCGTAAAAAATTTTTCGAACAAATTTCACACTGAAGTGTTTTTTGTCGGTGGAAATGCGCATTAAATCATACTTTTGTGAAAAGTTTTTCGAACAAATTTCACACTGAAAAGGTTTTTTGCTGGTGTAAATGCGCATTAAATCATACTTTCGTGAAAAGTTTTTCAAACAAATTTTACAATAAAAAGGTTTTTTGCCGGTGTGAATCATATTTGCGTGAAAAGTTTTTTGAACACATTTCACACTGAAAAGTTGTTTTGCCGGTGTGAATGCGCATTAAATCATACTTTTGTGAAAAGTTTTTTAAACAAATTTCACTATGAAAAAGTTTTTTGCCGGTGTCAATGCGCATTAAATCATACTTTTGTAAAAAGTTTTTTAAACATATTTTACACTGAAAGGTTTTTTGCTGGTGTGAATGCGCATTAAATCATTCTTTCGTGAAAATTTTTTCGAACAAATTTTACACTAAAAAGGTTTTTTGCCGGTGTGAATGCGCATTAAATCATACTTTTGTGAAAAGTTTTTTGAACAAATTTTACACTGAAAACGTTTTTTGCCGGTTTGAATGCGCATTAAATCATACTTTCGTGAAAAGTTTTTTGAACAAATTTCACACTGAAAAGGTTTTTCGCCGGTGTGAATTTGTATTAAATCATATTTTCGTGAAAAGTTTTTCGAACAAATTTCACACTGAAAAGGTTTTTTGCCGGTTTTTGCCGGTGTAAATGCGCATTAAATCATACTTTCGTAAAAAAATTTTCAAACAAATTTTACACTGAAACAGTTTATTGCCGTTGTGAATGCGCATTAAATCATACTTTCGTAAAAAGTTTTTTGAACAAATTTCACACTTGAACGGTTTTATGCTGGTGTTAATGAACATTAAATCATACTTTCGTGAAAAGTTTTTCAAACAAATTTCACACTGAAAAGGTTTTTTTGCCGGTGTGAATGCGCAATAAATCATACTTTCGTGAAAAGTTTTTTGAACAAATTTCACACTGAAAAGGTTTTTCGCCGGTGTGAATTTGTATTAAATCATATTTTCGTGAAAAGTTTTTCGAACAAATTTCACACTGAAAAGGTTTTTTGCCGGTGTAAATGCGCATTAAATCATACTTTCGTAAAAAAATTTTTAAACAAATTTTACACTGAAAAGGTTTTTTGCCGTTTTGAATGCGCGTTAAATCATACTTTCGTGAAAAGTTTTTTGAACAAATTTCACATTTGAACGGTTTTTTGCTGGTGTAAATGCGCATTAAATCATACTTTCTTGAAAAGTTTTTCGAACAAATTTCACACTAAAAAGATTTTTTGCCGGTGTGAATCATATTTTCGTGAAAGGTTTTTTGAACACATTTCACACTGAAAAGTTGTTTTGCCGGTGTGAATGCGCATTAAATCATACTTTCGTGAAAAGTTTTTCAAACAAATTTCACACTGAAAAGGTTTTTTTGCCGGTGTGAATGCGCAATAAATCATACTTTCGTGAAAAGTTTTTTGAACAAATTTCACACTGAAAAGGTTTTTCGCCGGTGTGAATTTGTATTAAATCATATTTTCGTGAAAAGTTTTTTGAACAAATTTCACACTGAAAAGGTTTTTTGCCGGTTTTTGCCGGTGTAAATGCGCATTAAATCATACTTTCGTGAAAAAATTTTCAAACAAATTTTACACTAAAACAGTTTATTGCCGTTGTGAATGCGCATTAAATCATACTTTTGTGAAAAGTTTTTTGAACAAATTTCACACTTAAACGGTTTTATGCTGGTGTTAATGAACATTAAATCATACTTTCGTGAAAAGTTTTTCAAACAAATTTCACACTGAAAAGGTTTTTTTGCCGGTGTGAATGCGCAATAAATCATACTTTCGTGAAAAGTTTTTTGAACAAATTTCACACTGAAAAGGTTTTTCGCCGGTGTGAATTTGTATTAAATCATATTTTCGTGAAAAGTTTTTCGAACAAATTTCACACTGAAAAGGTTTTTTGCCGGTTTTTGCCGGTGTAAATGCGCATTAAATCATACTTTCGTAAAAAAATTTTTAAACAAATTTTACACTGAAAAGGTTTTTTGCCGTTTTGAATGCGCGTTAAATCATACTTTCGTGAAAAGTTTTTCAAAAAAATTTCACACTGATAAGGTTTTTTGCCGGTGTAAATGCGCATTAAATCATACTTTCTTGAAAAGTTTTTCGAACAAATTTCACACTAAAAAGATTTTTTGCCGGTGTGAATCATATTTTCGTGAAAAGTTTTTTGAACACATTTCACACTGAAAAGTTTTTTTGCCGTTGTGAATGCGCCTTAAATCATACTTTCGTGAAAATTTTTTCAAACAAATTTCACACTAAAAAGGTTTTTTTGCCGGTGTGAATGCGCAATAAATCATACTTTCGTGAAAAGTTTTTTGAACAAATTTCACACTGAAAAGGTTTTTCGCCGGTGTGAATTTGTATTAAATCATATTTTCGTTAAAAGTTTTTCGAACAAATTTCACACTGAAAAGGTTTTTTGCCGGTTTTTGCCGGTGTAAATGCGCATTAAATCATACTTTCGTAAAATAATTTTTAAACAAATTTTACACTGAAAAGGTTTTTTGCCGTTTTGAATGCGCGTTAAATCACACTTTCATGAAAAGTTTTTTGAACAAATTTCACATTTGAACGGTTTTATGCTGGTGTGAATGCACATTAAATCATACTTTCGTGAAAAGTTTTTCAAAAAAATTTCACACTGATAACGTTTTTTGCCGGTGTAAATGCGCATTAAATCATACTTTCTTGAAAAGTTTTTCGAACAAATTTCACACTAAAAGGATTTTTTGCCGGTGTGAATCATATTTTCGTGAAAAGTTTTTTGAACACATTTCACACTGAAAAGTTGTTTTGCCGGTGTGAATGCGCATTAAATCATACTTTCGTAAAAAGTTTTTTAAACATATTTCACACTGGAAGGTTTTTTGCTGGTGTGAATGCGCATTAAATCATTCTTTCGTAAAAAGTTTTTTGAACAAATTTCACACTGAAAAGGTATTTTGCCGGTTTGTGCCGGTGTGAATGCGCATTAAATCATACTTTTGTAAAAAGTTTTTCTAACAAATTTTACACTAAAAAGGTTTTTTGCCGTTGTGAATGCGCGTTAAATCATACTTAAGTGAAAGGTTTTTTGAACAAATTTCACACTGCAAAGGTTTTTTGCCGTTGTGAATGCACATTAAATCATACTTTCGTGAAAAGTTTTTCGAACAAAGTTCACACTGAAAAGTTTTTTTGCCGGTGTGAATGAGCATTAAATCATACTTTCGTGAAAAGTTTTTCGAACAAATTTTACACTGAAAGGTTTTTTGCCGGTGTGAATGCACATTAAATCATACTTTCGTAAAAAAATTTTCGAACAAATTTCACACTAAAAAGGTTTTTTGCCGGTGTGAATGCGCATTAAATCATACTTTTGTAAAAAGTTTTTTGAACAAATTTCACACTAAAAAGGTTTTTTTTGCCGATGTGAATCATATTTTCGTGAAAAGTTTTTTGAACACATTTCACACTGAAAAGTTGTTTTGCCGGTGTAAATGCGCATTAAATCATACTTTCGTGAAAAGTTTTTCAAACAAATTTCAAACTGAAAAGGTATTTTGCTGGTTTTTGCCGGTGTAAATGCGCATTAAATCATACTTTCGTAAAAAGTCTTTTAAACTAATTTTACACTGAAAAGGTTTTTTGCCGTTGTGAATGCGCGTTAATTCATACTTAAGTAAAAAATTTTTTGAATAAATTTCACAATGAAAAGGTTTTTTGCCGGTGTGAATGCGCATTAAATCATACTTTCGTAAAAATTTTTTTAAACATATTTCACACTGGAAGGTTTTTTGCTGGTGTGAATGCGCATTAAATTATTCTTTCGTAAAAAGTTTTTTGAACAAATTTCACACTGAAAAGGTATTTTGCCGGTTTGTGCCGGTGTGAATGCGCATTAAATCATACTTTTGTAAAAAGTTTTTCTAACAAATTTTACACTAAAAAGGTTTTTTGCCGTTGTAAATGCGCGTTAAATCATACTTTAGTAAAAGGTTTTTTGAACAAATTTCACACTGCAAAAGTTTTTTGCTGGTGTTAATGCACATTAAATCATACTTTCGTGAAAAGTTTTTCGAACAAAGTTCACACTGAAAAGTTTTTTTGCCGGTGTGAATGAGCATTAAATCATACTTTCGTGTAAAGTTTTTCGAACAAATTTTACACTGAAAGGTTTTTTGCCGGTGTGAATGCACATTAAATCATACTTTCGTGAAAAAATTTTCGAACAAATTTCACACTAAATAGGTTTTTTGCCGGTGTGAATGCGCAATAAATCATACTTTTGTAAAAAGTTTTTTGAACAAATTTCACACTAAAAAGGTTTTTTTTGCCGATGTGAATGCGCATTAAATCATACTTTTGTAAAAAGTTTTTCGAACAAATTTCACACTGAAAAGTTTTTTGCCGGTCTGAATTCGCATTAAATCATACTTTCGTGAAAAATTTTTGAACAAATTTCACACTGAAAAGGTTTGTTGCCGGTGTGAATGCGCATAAAATCATATTTTCGTAAAAAGTTTTTCGTACAAATTTCACACTGAAAGGTTTTTTGCCCGTGTGAATGCGCATTAAATCATACTTTCGTAAAAAGTTTTTTGAACAAATTTCACACTAAAAAGGTTTTTTGCCGTTGTGAATGCGCGTTTAATCTTACTTTAGTGAAAAGTTTTTTGAACAAAATTCACACTGAAAAGGTTTTTTGCCGGTGTGAATGCACATTAAATCATACTTTTGTGAAAAGTTTTTCAAACAAATTTCACACTAAAAAAGTTTTTTTTGCCGATGTAAATGCGCATTAAATCATACTTTTGTGAAAAGTTTTTCAAACAAATTTCACACTAAAAATTTTTTTGCCGGTGTGAATTCGCATTAAATCATACTTTCGTGAAAAGTTTTTTAAACAAATTTCACATTTGAACGGTTTTATGCTGGTGTGAACGCACATTAAATCATACTTTCGTGAAAAGTTTTTTAAAAAAATTTCACACTAGAAAGGTTTTTTGCCGGTGTAAATGCGCATTAAATCATACTTTCGTAAAAAGTTTTTCGAACAAATTTTACACTAAAAAGGTTTTTTGCTGGTGTGAATGCGCATTAAATCATACTTTCGTGAAAAGTTTTTGAAGAAATTTCACACTGAAAAGGTTTTTTGCCGGTGTGAATGCGCATTAAATCATACTTTCGTAAAAAGTTTTTCGAACAAATTTCACACTAAAAAGGTTTTTTGCCGGTGTGAATGCGCATTTAATCATACTTTTGTAATAAGTTTTTCGAACAAATTTTACAATAAAAAGCTTTTTTGCTGGTGTGAATGCGCATTAAATCATACTTTCATAAAAAATTTTTTGAACAAATTTTACACTGAAAAGGTTTTTTTTGCCGTTGTGCATGCGCAATAAATCATACTTAAGTAAAAAGTTTTTTGTACAAATTTCACACTGAAAAGGTTTTTTGTCGGTGGAAATGCGCATTAAATCATACTTTCGTGAAAAGTTTTTTGAACACATTTCACACTGAAAAGTTGTTTTGCCGGTGTGAATGCGCATTAAATCATACTTTTGTAAAAAGTTTTTTAAACAAATTTCACTATGAAAAAGTTTTTTGCCGGTGTCAATGCGCATTAAATCATACTTTTGTAAAAAGTTTTTTGAACAAATTTCACACTGAAAAGGTTTTTTGCCGGTTTGAATGCGCATTAAATCATACTTTCGTGAAAAGTTTTTTGAACAAATTTCACACTTGAACGGTTTTATGCTGGTGTAAATGCACAATAAATCATACTTTCGTAAAAAGTTTTTCAAACAAATTTCACACTGAAAAGGTTTTTTTGCCGGTGTGAATGCGCAATAAATCATACTTTCGTGAAAAGTTTTTTAAACGAATTTCACACTGAAAAGGTTTTTCGTCGGTGTGAATTTGTATTAAATCATATTTTCGTGAAAAGTTTTTCGAACAAATTTCACACTGAAAAGGTTTTTTGCCGGTTTTTGCCGGTGTAAATGCGCATTAAATCATACTTTCGTAAAAAAATTTTCAAACAAATTTTACACTGAAAAGGTTTTTTGCCGTTTTGAATGCGCGTTAAATCATACTTTCGTGAAAAGTTTTTTGAACAAATTTCACATTTGAACGGTTTTATGCTGGTGTGAATGCACATTAAATCATACTTTCGTGAAAAGTTTTTCGAAAAAATTTCACACCGATAAGGTTTTTTGCCGGTGTAAATGCGTATTAAATCATACTTTCGTGAAAAGTTTTTCGAACAAATTTCACACTAAAAAGATTTTTTGCCGGTGTGAATCATATTTTCGTGAAAAGTTTTTTGAACACATTTCACACTGAAAAGTTGTTTTGCCGGTGTGAATGCGCATTAAATCATACTTTCGTGAAAAGTTTTTCAAACAAATTTCAAACTGAAAAGGTATTTTGCTGGTTTTTGCCGGTGTAAATGCGCATTAAATCATACTTTCGTAAAAAGTCTTTTAAACAAATATTACACTGAAAAGGTTTTTTGCCGTTGTGAATGCGCGTTAATTCATACTTAAGTGAAAAGTTTTTTGAATAAATTTCACAATGAAAAGGTTTTTTGCCGGTGTGAATGCGCAATAAATCATACTTTCGTAAAAAGTTTTTTAAACATATTTCACACTGGAAGGTTTTTTGCTGGTGTGAATGCGCATTAAATCATTCTTTCGTAAAAAGTTTTTCGAACAAATTTCACACTGAAAAGGTATTTTGCCGGTTTGTGCCGGTGTGAATGCGCATTAAATCATACTTTCGTAAAAAGTTTTTCTAACAAATTTTACACTAAAAAGTTTTTTTGCCGTTGTGAATGCGCGTTAAATCATACTTTAGTGAAAGGTTTTTTGAACAAATTTCACACTGCAAAGGTTTTTTGCTGGTGTGAATGCACATTATATCATACTTTTGTAAAAAGTTTTTCGAACAAAGTTCACACTGAAAAGTTTTTTTGCCGGTGTGAATGAGCATTAAATCATACTTTCGTGAAAAGTTTTTCGAACAAATTTCACACTGAAATGTTTTTTGCCGGTGTAAATGCACATTAAATCATACTTTCGTGAAAAAATTTTCGAACACATTTCACACTAAAGCGGTTTTTTGCCGGTGTGAATGCGCATTAAATCATACTTTTGTAAAAAGTTTTTTGAACAAATTTCACACTAAAAAGGTTTTTTTTGCCGATGTGAATGCGCATTAAATCATACTTTTGTAAAAAGTTTTTCGAACAAATTTCACACTGAAAAGTTTTTTGCTGGTCTCAATTCGCATTAAATCATACTTTCGTGAAAAATTTTTGAACAAATTTCACACTGAAAAGGTTTGTTGCCGGTGTGAATGCGCATAAAATCATATTTTCGTAAAAAGTTTTTTAAACAAATTTTACACTTGAACGGTTTTATGCCAGGTGAATGAGCATTAAATCATACTTTCGTGAAAAGTTTTTCGTACAAATTTCACACTGAAAGGTTTTTTGCCGGTGTGAATGCGCGTTAAATCTTACTTTAGTGAAAATTTTTTTAAACAAAATTTACACTGAAAAGGTTTTTTGCCGGTGTGAATGCGCATTAAATCATACTTTTGTAAAAAGTTTTTCAAACAAATTTCACACTGAAAAATTTTTTGCCGGTGTGAATTCGCATTAAATCATACTTTCGTGAAAAGTTTTTTAAACAAATTTCACATTTGAACGGTTTTATGCTGGTGTGAACGCACATTAAATCATACTTTCGTGAAAAGTTTTTTAAAAAAATTTCACACTAGAAAGGTTTTTTGCCGGTGTAAATGCGCATTAAATCATACTTTCGTAAATAGTTTTTGAACAAATTTCACACTAAAAAGGTTTTTTGCCGGTGTGAATGCGCATTAAATCATACTTTCGTGAAAAGTTTTTCGAACAAATTTCACACTGAAAAGGTTTTTGCCGGTGTGAATCATACTTTCGTGATAAGTTTTTTGAACACATTTCACACTGAAAAGTTGTTTTGCCGGTGTGAATGCGCATTAAATCATACTTTCGTGAAAAGTTTTTCAAACAAATTTCAAACTGAAAAGGTATTTTGCTGGTTTTTGCCGGTGTAAATGCGCATTTAATCATACTTTCGTAAAAAGTCTTTTAAACTAATTTTACACTAAAAAGATTTTTTGCCGTTGTGAATGCGCGTTAATTCATACTTAAGTGAAAAGTTTTTTGAATAAATTTCACAATGAAAAGGTTTTTTGCCGGTGTAAATGCGCATTAAATCATACTTTCGTAAAAAGTTTTTTAAACATATTTCACACTGGAAGGTTTTTTGCTGGTGTGAATGCGCATTAAATCATTCTTTCGTAAAAAGTTTTTTGAACAAATTTCACACTAAAAAGGTATTTTGCCGGTTTGTGCCGGTGTGAATGCGCATTAAATCATACTTTTGTAGAAAGTTTTTCTAACAAATTTTACACTAAAAAGGTTTTTTGCCGTTGTAAATGCGCGTTAAATCATACTTTAGTGAAAGGTTTTTTAAACAAATTTCACACTGCAAAGGTTTTTTGCTGGTGTTAATGCACATTAAATCATACTTTCGTAAAATGTTTTTCGAACAAATTTTACACTGAAAGGTTTTTTGCCGGTGTGAATGCACATTAAATCATACTTTCGTGAAAAAATTTTTGAACAATTTTCACACTAAAAAGGTTTTTTGCCGGTGTGAATGCGCATTAAATCATACTTTTGTAAAAAGTTTTTTGAACAAATTTCACACTAAAAAGGTTTTTTTTGCCGATGTGAATGCGCATTAAATCATACTTTTGTAAAAAGTTTTTCGAACAAATTTCACACTGAAAAGTTTTTTGCTGGTCTGAATTCGCATTAAATCATACTTTCGTGAAAAATTTTTGAACAAATTTCACACTGAAAAGGTTTGTTGCCGGTGTGAATGCGCATAAAATCATATTTTCGTAAAAAGTTTTTCGTACAAATTTCACACTGAAAGGTTTTTTGCCGGTGTGAATGCGCATTAAATCATACTTTCGTGAAAAGATTTTTGAACAAATTTCACACTAAAGAGGTTTTTTGCCGTTGTAAATGCGCGTTAAATCTTACTTTAGTGAAAAGTTTTTTGAACAAAATTCACACTGAAAAGGTTTTTTGCCGGTGTGAATGCACATTAAATCATACTTTTGTGAAAAGTTTTTCAAACAAATTTCACACTGAAAAGTTTTTTTGCCGGTGTGAATGAGCATTAAATCATACTTTCGTGTAAAGTTTTTCGAACAAATTTTACACTGAAAGGTTTTTTGCCGGTGTGAATGCACATTAAATCATACTTTCGTGAAAAAATTTTCGAACAAATTTCACACAAAATAGGTTTTTTGCCGGTGTGAATGCGCATTAAATCATACTTTTGTAAAAAGTTTTTTGAACAAATTTCACACTAAAAAGGTTTTTTTTGCCGATGTGAATGCGCATTAAATCATACTTTTGTAAAAAGTTTTTCGAACAAATTTCACACTGAAAAGTTTTTTGCCGGTCTGAATTCGCATTAAATCATACTTTCGTGAAAAATTTTTGAACAAATTTCACACTGAAAAGGTTTGTTGCCGGTGTGAATGCGCATAAAATCATATTTTCGTAAAAAGTTTTTCGTACAAATTTCACACTGAAAGGTTTTTTGCCCGTGTGAATGCGCATTAAATCATACTTTCGTAAAAAGTTTTTTGAACAAATTTCACACTGAAAAGGTTTTTTGCCGGTGTGAATGCACATTAAATCATACTTTTGTGAAAAGTTTTTCAAACAAATTTCACACTAAAAAAGTTTTTTTTGCCGATGTAAATGCGCATTAAATCATACTTTTGTGAAAAGTTTTTCAAACAAATTTCACACTAAAAATTTTTTTGCCGGTGTGAATTCGCATTAAATCATACTTTCGTGAAAAGTTTTTTAAACAAATTTCACATTTGAACGGTTTTATGCTGGTGTGAACGCACATTAAATCATACTTTCGTGAAAAGTTTTTTAAAAAAATTTCACACTAGAAAGGTTTTTTGCCGGTGTAAATGCGCATTAAATCATACTTTCGTAAAAAGTTTTTCGAACAAATTTTACACTAAAAAGGTTTTTTGCTGGTGTGAATGCGCATTAAATCATACTTTCGTGAAAAGTTTTTGAAGAAATTTCACACTGAAAAGGTTTTTTGCCGGTGTGAATGCGCATTAAATCATACTTTCGTAAAAAGTTTTTCGAACAAATTTCACACTAAAAAGGTTTTTTGCCGGTGTGAATGCGCATTTAATCATACTTTTGTAATAAGTTTTTCGAACAAATTTTACAATAAAAAGCTTTTTTGCTGGTGTGAATGCGCATTAAATCATACTTTCATAAAAAATTTTTTGAACAAATTTTACACTGAAAAGGTTTTTTTTGCCGTTGTGCATGCGCAATAAATCATACTTAAGTAAAAAGTTTTTTGTACAAATTTCACACTGAAAAGGTTTTTTGTCGGTGGAAATGCGCATTAAATCATACTTTCGTGAAAAGTTTTTTGAACACATTTCACACTGAAAAGTTGTTTTGCCGGTGTGAATGCGCATTAAATCATACTTTTGTAAAAAGTTTTTTAAACAAATTTCACTATGAAAAAGTTTTTTGCCGGTGTCAATGCGCATTAAATCATACTTTTGTAAAAAGTTTTTTGAACAAATTTCACACTGAAAAGGTTTTTTGCCGGTTTGAATGCGCATTAAATCATACTTTCGTGAAAAGTTTTTTGAACAAATTTCACACTTGAACGGTTTTATGCTGGTGTAAATGCACAATAAATCATACTTTCGTAAAAAGTTTTTCAAACAAATTTCACACTGAAAAGGTTTTTTTGCCGGTGTGAATGCGCAATAAATCATACTTTCGTGAAAAGTTTTTTAAACGAATTTCACACTGAAAAGGTTTTTCGTCGGTGTGAATTTGTATTAAATCATATTTTGGTGAAAAGTTTTTCGAACAAATTTCACACTGAAAAGGTTTTTTGCCGGTTTTTGCCGGTGTAAATGCGCATTAAATCATACTTTCGTAAAAAAATTTTCAAACAAATTTTACACTGAAAAGGTTTTTTGCCGTTTTGAATGCGCGTTAAATCATACTTTCGTGAAAAGTTTTTTGAACAAATTTCACATTTGAACGGTTTTATGCTGGTGTGAATGCACATTAAATCATACTTTCGTGAAAAGTTTTTCGAAAAAATTTCACACCGATAAGGTTTTTTGCCGGTGTAAATGCGTATTAAATCATACTTTCGTGAAAAGTTTTTCGAACAAATTTCACACTAAAAAGATTTTTTGCCGGTGTGAATCATATTTTCGTGAAAAGTTTTTTGAACACATTTCACACTGAAAAGTTGTTTTGCCGGTGTGAATGCGCATTAAATCATACTTTCGTGAAAAGTTTTTCAAACAAATTTCAAACTGAAAAGGTATTTTGCTGGTTTTTGCCGGTGTAAATGCGCATTAAATCATACTTTCGTAAAAAGTCTTTTAAACAAATATTACACTGAAAAGGTTTTTTGCCGTTGTGAATGCGCGTTAATTCATACTTAAGTGAAAAGTTTTTTGAATAAATTTCACAATGAAAAGGTTTTTTGCCGGTGTGAATGCGCAATAAATCATACTTTCGTAAAAAGTTTTTTAAACATATTTCACACTGGAAGGTTTTTTGCTGGTGTGAATGCGCATTAAATCATTCTTTCGTAAAAAGTTTTTCGAACAAATTTCACACTGAAAAGGTATTTTGCCGGTTTGTGCCGGTGTGAATGCGCATTAAATCATACTTTCGTAAAAAGTTTTTCTAACAAATTTTACACTAAAAAGTTTTTTTGCCGTTGTGAATGCGCGTTAAATCATACTTTAGTGAAAGGTTTTTTGAACAAATTTCACACTGCAAAGGTTTTTTGCTGGTGTGAATGCACATTATATCATACTTTTGTAAAAAGTTTTTCGAACAAAGTTCACACTGAAAAGTTTTTTTGCCGGTGTGAATGAGCATTAAATCATACTTTCGTGAAAAGTTTTTCGAACAAATTTCACACTGAAATGTTTTTTGCCGGTGTAAATGCACATTAAATCATACTTTCGTGAAAAAATTTTCGAACACATTTCACACTAAAGCGGTTTTTTGCCGGTGTGAATGCGCATTAAATCATACTTTTGTAAAAAGTTTTTTGAACAAATTTCACACTAAAAAGGTTTTTTTTGCCGATGTGAATGCGCATTAAATCATACTTTTGTAAAAAGTTTTTCGAACAAATTTCACACTGAAAAGTTTTTTGCTGGTCTCAATTCGCATTAAATCATACTTTCGTGAAAAATTTTTGAACAAATTTCACACTGAAAAGGTTTGTTGCCGGTGTGAATGCGCATAAAATCATATTTTCGTAAAAAGTTTTTTAAACAAATTTTACACTTGAACGGTTTTATGCCAGGTGAATGAGCATTAAATCATACTTTCGTGAAAAGTTTTTCGTACAAATTTCACACTGAAAGGTTTTTTGCCGGTGTGAATGCGCGTTAAATCTTACTTTAGTGAAAATTTTTTTAAACAAAATTTACACTGAAAAGGTTTTTTGCCGGTGTGAATGCGCATTAAATCATACTTTTGTAAAAAGTTTTTCAAACAAATTTCACACTGAAAAATTTTTTGCCGGTGTGAATTCGCATTAAATTATACTTTCGTGAAAAGTTTTTTAAACAAATTTCACATTTGAACGGTTTTATGCTGGTGTGAACGCACATTAAATCATACTTTCGTGAAAAGTTTTTTAAAAAAATTTCACACTAGAAAGGTTTTTTGCCGGTGTAAATGCGCATTAAATCATACTTTCGTAAATAGTTTTTGAACAAATTTCACACTAAAAAGGTTTTTTGCCGGTGTGAATGCGCATTAAATCATACTTTCGTGAAAAGTTTTTCGAACAAATTTCACACTGAAAAGGTTTTTGCCGGTGTGAATCATACTTTCGTGATAAGTTTTTTGAACACATTTCACACTGAAAAGTTGTTTTGCCGGTGTGAATGCGCATTAAATCATACTTTCGTGAAAAGTTTTTCAAACAAATTTCAAACTGAAAAGGTATTTTGCTGGTTTTTGCCGGTGTAAATGCGCATTTAATCATACTTTCGTAAAAAGTCTTTTAAACTAATTTTACACTAAAAAGATTTTTTGCCGTTGTGAATGCGCGTTAATTCATACTTAAGTGAAAAGTTTTTTGAATAAATTTCACAATGAAAAGGTTTTTTGCCGGTGTAAATGCGCATTAAATCATACTTTCGTAAAAAGTTTTTTAAACATATTTCACACTGGAAGGTTTTTTGCTGGTGTGAATGCGCATTAAATCATTCTTTCGTAAAAAGTTTTTTGAACAAATTTCACACTAAAAAGGTATTTTGCCGGTTTGTGCCGGTGTGAATGCGCATTAAATCATACTTTTGTAGAAAGTTTTTCTAACAAATTTTACACTAAAAAGGTTTTTTGCCGTTGTAAATGCGCGTTAAATCATACTTTAGTGAAAGGTTTTTTAAACAAATTTCACACTGCAAAGGTTTTTTGCTGGTGTTAATGCACATTAAATCATACTTTCGTAAAATGTTTTTCGAACAAATTTTACACTGAAAGGTTTTTTGCCGGTGTGAATGCACATTAAATCATACTTTCGTGAAAAAATTTTTGAACAATTTTCACACTAAAAAGGTTTTTTGCCGGTGTGAATGCGCATTAAATCATACTTTTGTAAAAAGTTTTTTGAACAAATTTCACACTAAAAAGGTTTTTTTTGCCGATGTGAATGCGCATTAAATCATACTTTTGTAAAAAGTTTTTCGAACAAATTTCACACTGAAAAGTTTTTTGCTGGTCTGAATTCGCATTAAATCATACTTTCGTGAAAAATTTTTGAACAAATTTCACACTGAAAAGGTTTGTTGCCGGTGTGAATGCGCATAAAATCATATTTTCGTAAAAAGTTTTTCGTACAAATTTCACACTGAAAGGTTTTTTGCCGGTGTGAATGCGCATTAAATCATACTTTCGTGAAAAGATTTTTGAACAAATTTCACACTAAAGAGGTTTTTTGCCGTTGTAAATGCGCGTTAAATCTTACTTTAGTGAAAAGTTTTTTGAACAAAATTCACACTGAAAAGGTTTTTTGCCGGTGTGAATGCACATTAAATCATACTTTTGTGAAAAGTTTTTCAAACAAATTTCACACTGAAAATTTTTTTGCCGGTGTGAATTCGCATTAAGTCATACTTTCGTGAAAAGTTTTTTAATCAAATTTCACATTTGAACGGTTTTATGCTGGTGTGAACGCACATTAAATCATACTTTCGTGAAAAGTTTTTTAAAAAAATTTCACACTAGAAAGGTTTTTTGCCGGTGTAAATGCGCATTAAATCATACTTTCGTAAAAAGTTTTTCGAACAAATTTTACACTAAAAAGGTTTTTTGCTGGTGTGAATGCGCATTAAATCATACTTTCGTAAAAAGTTTTTGAACAAATTTCACACTGAAAAGGTTTTTTGCCGGTGTGAATGCGCATTAAATCATACTTTCGTAAAAAGTTTTTCGAACAAATTTCACACTAAAATGGTTTTTTGCCGGTGTGAATGCGCATTTAATCATACTTTTGTAATAAGTTTTTCGAACAAATTTTACAATAAAAAGCTTTTTTGCTGGTGTGAATGCGCATTAAATCATACTTTCATAAAAAATTTTTTGAACAAATTTTACACTGAAAAGGTTTTTTTTGCCGTTGTGCATGCGAAATAAATCATACTTAAGTAAAAAGTTTTTTGTACAAATTTCACACTAAAAAGGTTTTTTGTCGGTGTGAATGCGCATTAAATCATACTTTTGTAAAAAGTTTTTTAAACAAATTTCACTATGAAAAAGTTTTTTGCCGGTGTCAATGCGCATTAAATCATACTTTTGTAAAAAGTTTTTCAAACATATTTTACACTGAAAGGTTTTTTGCTGGTGTGAATGCGCATTAAATCATTCTTTCGTGAAAATTTTTTCGAACAAATTTTACACTAAAAAGGTTTTTTGCCGGTGTGAATGCGCATTAAATTATACTTTTGTGAAAAGTTTTTTGAACAAATTTCACACTGAAAAGGTTTTTTGCCGGTTTGAATGCGCATTAAATCATACTTTCGTGAAAAGTTTTTTGAACAAATTTCACACTTGAACGGTTTTATGCTGGTGTAAATGCACATTAAATCATACTTTCGTAAAAAGTTTTTCAAACAAATTTCACACTGAAAAGGTTTTTTTGCCGGTGTGAATGCGCAATAAATCATACTTTCGTGAAAAGTTTTTTGAACAAATTTCACACTGAAAAGGTTTTTTGCCGGTGTGAATTTGTATTAAATCATATTTTCGTGATAAGTTTTTCGAACAAATTTCACACTGAAAAGGTTTTTTGCCGGTTTTTGCCAGTGTAAATGCGCATTAAATGATACTTTCGTAAAAAAATTTTCAAACAAATTTTACACTGAAAAGGTTTATTGCCGTTGTGAATGCGCATTAAATCATACTTTTGTGAAAAGTTATTTGAACAAATTTCACACTTGAACGGTTTTATGCTGGTGTTAATGCACATTAAATCATACTTTCGTGAAAAGTTTTTCAAACAAATTTCACACTGAAAAGGTTTTTTTGCCGGTGTGAATGCGCAATAAATCATACTTTCGTGAAAAGTTTTTTGAACAAATTTCACACTGAAAAGGTTTTTCGTCGGTGTGAATTTGTATTAAATCATATTTTCGTGAAAAGTTTTTCGAACAAATTTCACACTGAAAAGGTTTTTTGCCGGTTTTTGCCGGTGTAAATGCGCATTAAATCATACTTTCGTAAAAAAATTTTCAAACAAATTTTACACTGAAAAGGTTTTTTGCCGTTTTGAATGCGCGTTAAATCATACTTTCGTGAAAAGTTTTTTGAACAAATTTCACATTTGAACGGTTTTATGCTGGTGTGAATGCACATTAAATCATACTTTCGTGAAAAGTTTTTCGAAAAAATTTCACACTGATAAGGTTTTTTGCCGGTGTAAATGCGTATTAAATCATACTTTCGTGAAAAGTTTTTCGAACAAATTTTACACTAAAAAGATTTTTTGCCGGTGTGAATCATATTTTCGTGAAAAGTTTTTTGAACACATTTCACACTGAAAAGTTGTTTTGCCGGTGTGAATGCGCATTAAATCATACTTTCGTGAAAAGTTTTTCAAACAAATTTTAAACTGAAAAGGTATTTTGCTGGTTTTTGCCGGTGTAAATGCGCATTAAATCATACTTTCGTAAAAAGTCTTTTAAACAAATTTTACACTGAAAAGGTTTTTTGCCGTTGTGAATGCGCGTTAATTCATACTTAAGTGAAAAGGTTTTTGAATAAATTTCACAATGAAAAGGTTTTTTGCCGGTGTGAATGCGCAATAAATCATACTTTCGTAAAAAGTTTTTTAAACATATTTCACACTGGAAGGTTTTTTGCTGGTGTGAATGCGCATTAAATCATTCTTTCGTAAAAAGTTTTTTGAACAAATTTCACACTGAAAAGGTATTTTTCCGGTTTGTGCCGGTGTGAATGCGCATTAAATCATACTTTTGTAAAAAGTTTTTCTAACAAATTTTACACTAAAAAGGTTTTTTGCCGTTGTAAATGCGCGTTAAATCATACTTTAGTGAAAGGTTTTTTGAACAAATTTCACACTGCAAAGGTTTTTTGCTGGTGTGAATGCACATTAAATCATACTTTCGTAAAAAGTTTTTCGAACAAAGTTCACACTGAAAAGTTTTTTTGCCGGTGTGAATGAGCATTAAATCATACTTTCGTGAAAAGTTTTTCGAACAAATTTCACACTGAAAGGTTTTTTGCCGGTGTGAATGCACATTAAATCATACTTTCGTGAAAAGATTTTTGAACAAATTTCACACTAAAGAGGTTTTTTGCCGGTGTGAATGCGCATTAAATCATACTTTCGTGAAAAGATTTTTGAACAAATTTCACACTAAAGAGGTTTTTTGCCGTTGTAAATGCGCGTTAAATCTTACTTTAGTGAAAAGTTTTTTGAACAAAATTCACACTGAAAAGGTTTTTTGCCGGTGTGAATGCGCATTAAATCATACTTTCGTGAAAAGTTTTTCAAACAAATTTTAAACTGAAAAGGTATTTTGCTGGTTTTTGCCGGTGTAAATGCGCATTAAATCATACTTTCGTAAAAAGTCTTTTAAACAAATTTTACACTGAAAAGGTTTTTTGCCGTTGTGAATGCGCGTTAATTCATACTTAAGTGAAAAGGTTTTTGAATAAATTTCACAATGAAAAGGTTTTTTGCCGGTGTGAATGCGCAATAAATCATACTTTCGTAAAAAGTTTTTTAAACATATTTCACACTGGAAGGTTTTTTGCTGGTGTGAATGCGCATTAAATCATTCTTTCGTAAAAAGTTTTTTGAACAAATTTCACACTGAAAAGGTATTTTTCCGGTTTGTGCCGGTGTGAATGCGCATTAAATCATACTTTTGTAAAAAGTTTTTCTAACAAATTTTACACTAAAAAGGTTTTTTGCCGTTGTAAATGCGCGTTAAATCATACTTTAGTGAAAGGTTTTTTGAACAAATTTCACACTGCAAAGGTTTTTTGCTGGTGTGAATGCACATTAAATCATACTTTCGTAAAAAGTTTTTCGAACAAAGTTCACACTGAAAAGTTTTTTTGCCGGTGTGAATGAGCATTAAATCATACTTTCGTGAAAAGTTTTTCGAACAAATTTCACACTGAAAGGTTTTTTGCCGGTGTGAATGCACATTAAATCATACTTTCGTGAAAAGATTTTTGAACAAATTTCACACTAAAGAGGTTTTTTGCCGGTGTGAATGCGCATTAAATCATACTTTCGTGAAAAGATTTTTGAACAAATTTCACACTAAAGAGGTTTTTTGCCGTTGTAAATGCGCGTTAAATCTTACTTTAGTGAAAAGTTTTTTGAACAAAATTCACACTGAAAAGGTTTTTTGCCGGTGTGAATGCACATTAAATCATACTTTTGTGAAAAGTTTTTCAAACAAATTTCACACTGAAAATTTTTTTGCCGGTGTGAATTCGCATTAAGTCATACTTTCGTGAAAAGTTTTTTAATCAAATTTCACATTTGAACGGTTTTATGCTGGTGTGAACGCACATTAAATCATACTTTCGTGAAAAGTTTTTTAAAAAAATTTCACACTAGAAAGGTTTTTTGCCGGTGTAAATGCGCATTAAATCATACTTTCGTAAAAAGTTTTTCGAACAAATTTTACACTAAAAAGGTTTTTTGCTGGTGTGAATGCGCATTAAATCATACTTTCGTAAAAAGTTTTTGAACAAATTTCACACTGAAAAGGTTTTTTGCCGGTGTGAATGCGCATTAAATCATACTTTCGTAAAAAGTTTTTCGAACAAATTTCACACTAAAATGGTTTTTTGCCGGTGTGAATGCGCATTTAATCATACTTTTGTAATAAGTTTTTCGAACAAATTTTACAATAAAAAGCTTTTTTGCTGGTGTGAATGCGCATTAAATCATACTTTCATAAAAAATTTTTTGAACAAATTTTACACTGAAAAGGTTTTTTTTGCCGTTGTGCATGCGAAATAAATCATACTTAAGTAAAAAGTTTTTTGTACAAATTTCACACTAAAAAGGTTTTTTGTCGGTGTGAATGCGCATTAAATCATACTTTTGTAAAAAGTTTTTTAAACAAATTTCACTATGAAAAAGTTTTTTGCCGGTGTCAATGCGCATTAAATCATACTTTTGTAAAAAGTTTTTCAAACATATTTTACACTGAAAGGTTTTTTGCTGGTGTGAATGCGCATTAAATCATTCTTTCGTGAAAATTTTTTCGAACAAATTTTACACTAAAAAGGTTTTTTGCCGGTGTGAATGCGCATTAAATTATACTTTTGTGAAAAGTTTTTTGAACAAATTTCACACTGAAAAGGTTTTTTGCCGGTTTGAATGCGCATTAAATCATACTTTCGTGAAAAGTTTTTTGAACAAATTTCACACTTGAACGGTTTTATGCTGGTGTAAATGCACATTAAATCATACTTTCGTAAAAAGTTTTTCAAACAAATTTCACACTGAAAAGGTTTTTTTGCCGGTGTGAATGCGCAATAAATCATACTTTCGTGAAAAGTTTTTTGAACAAATTTCACACTGAAAAGGTTTTTTGCCGGTGTGAATTTGTATTAAATCATATTTTCGTGATAAGTTTTTCGAACAAATTTCACACTGAAAAGGTTTTTTGCCGGTTTTTGCCAGTGTAAATGCGCATTAAATGATACTTTCGTAAAAAAATTTTCAAACAAATTTTACACTGAAAAGGTTTATTGCCGTTGTGAATGCGCATTAAATCATACTTTTGTGAAAAGTTATTTGAACAAATTTCACACTTGAACGGTTTTATGCTGGTGTTAATGCACATTAAATCATACTTTCGTGAAAAGTTTTTCAAACAAATTTCACACTGAAAAGGTTTTTTTGCCGGTGTGAATGCGCAATAAATCATACTTTCGTGAAAAGTTTTTTGAACAAATTTCACACTGAAAAGGTTTTTCGTCGGTGTGAATTTGTATTAAATCATATTTTCGTGAAAAGTTTTTCGAACAAATTTCACACTGAAAAGGTTTTTTGCCGGTTTTTGCCGGTGTAAATGCGCATTAAATCATACTTTCGTAAAAAAATTTTCAAACAAATTTTACACTGAAAAGGTTTTTTGCCGTTTTGAATGCGCGTTAAATCATACTTTCGTGAAAAGTTTTTTGAACAAATTTCACATTTGAACGGTTTTATGCTGGTGTGAATGCACATTAAATCATACTTTCGTGAAAAGTTTTTCGAAAAAATTTCACACTGATAAGGTTTTTTGCCGGTGTAAATGCGTATTAAATCATACTTTCGTGAAAAGTTTTTCGAACAAATTTTACACTAAAAAGATTTTTTGCCGGTGTGAATCATATTTTCGTGAAAAGTTTTTTGAACACATTTCACACTGAAAAGTTGTTTTGCCGGTGTGAATGCGCATTAAATCATACTTTCGTGAAAAGTTTTTCAAACAAATTTTAAACTGAAAAGGTATTTTGCTGGTTTTTGCCGGTGTAAATGCGCATTAAATCATACTTTCGTAAAAAGTCTTTTAAACAAATTTTACACTGAAAAGGTTTTTTGCCGTTGTGAATGCGCGTTAATTCATACTTAAGTGAAAAGGTTTTTGAATAAATTTCACAATGAAAAGGTTTTTTGCCGGTGTGAATGCGCAATAAATCATACTTTCGTAAAAAGTTTTTTAAACATATTTCACACTGGAAGGTTTTTTGCTGGTGTGAATGCGCATTAAATCATTCTTTCGTAAAAAGTTTTTTGAACAAATTTCACACTGAAAAGGTATTTTTCCGGTTTGTGCCGGTGTGAATGCGCATTAAATCATACTTTTGTAAAAAGTTTTTCTAACAAATTTTACACTAAAAAGGTTTTTTGCCGTTGTAAATGCGCGTTAAATCATACTTTAGTGAAAGGTTTTTTGAACAAATTTCACACTGCAAAGGTTTTTTGCTGGTGTGAATGCACATTAAATCATACTTTCGTAAAAAGTTTTTCGAACAAAGTTCACACTGAAAAGTTTTTTTGCCGGTGTGAATGAGCATTAAATCATACTTTCGTGAAAAGTTTTTCGAACAAATTTCACACTGAAAGGTTTTTTGCCGGTGTGAATGCACATTAAATCATACTTTCGTAAAAAAATTTTCGAACAAATTTCACACTAAAAAGGTTTTTTGCCGGTGTGAATGCGCATTAAATCATACTTTTGTAAAAAGTTTTTTGAACAAATTTCACACTAAAAAGTTTTTTTTTGCCGATGTGAATGCGCATTAAATCATACTTTTGTAAAAAGTTTTTCGAACAAATTTCACACTGAAAAGTTTTTTGCTGGTCTGAATTCGCATTAAATCATACTTTCGTGAAAAATTTTTGAACAAATTTCACACTGAAAAGGTTTGTTGCCGGTGTGAATGCGCATAAAATCATATTTTCGTAAAAAGTTTTTTGAACAAATTTTACACTTGAACGGTTTTATGCCAGGTGAATGAGCATTAAATCATACTTTCGTGAAAAGTTTTTCGTACAAATTTTACAATAAAAGGTTTTTTGCCGGTGTGAATGCGCATTAAATCATACTTTCGTGAAAAGTTTTTTGAACAAATTTCACACTAAAAAGGTTTTTTGCCGTTGTGAATGCGCGTTAAATCTTACTTTAGTGAAAAGTTTTTTAAACAAAATTTACACTGAAAAGGTTTTTTGCCGGTGTGAATGCGCATTAAATCATACTTTTGTGAAAAGTTTTTCAAACAAATTTCACACTAAAAAAGTTTTTTTTGCCGATGTGAATGCGCATTAAATTATACTTTTGTGAAAAGTTTTTCAAACAAATTTCACACTGAAAAATTTTTTGCCGGTGTGAATTCGCATTAAATCATACTTTCGTAAAAAGTTTTTCGAACAAATTTTACACTAAAATGGTTTTTTGCTGCTGTGAATGCGCATTAAATCATACTTTCGTGAAAAGTTTTTGAACAAATTTCACACTAAAAAGGTTTTTTGCCGGTGTGAATGCGCATTAAATAATACTTTCGTGAAAAGTTTTTCGAACAAATTTCACACTGAAAAGGTTTTTGCCGGTGTGAATCATACTTTCGTGATAAGTTTTTTGAACACATTTCACACTGAAAAGGTTTTTTGCCGGTGTGAATGCGCATTTAATTATACTTTTGTAATAAGTTTTTCGAACAAATTTTACAATAAAAAGCTTTTTTGCTGGTGTGAATGCGCATTAAATCATACTTTCATAAAAAAATTTTTGAACAAATTTTACACTGAAAAAGTTTTTTTTGCCGTTGTGCATGCGCAATAAATCATACTTAAGTGAAAAGTTTTTCGTACAAATTTCACACTGAAAAGGTTTTTTTCCGGTGTGAATGCGCATTAAATCATACTTTCGTAAAAAATTTTTCGAACATATTTCACACTGAAAGGTTTTATGTCGGTGGATATGCGCATTAAATCATACTTTCGTGAAAAGTTTTTCGAACAAAATTCACACTGAAAAGGTTTTTTGCCGGTGTGAATGCGCATTAAATCATACTTTTGTGAAAAGTTTTTCAAACAAATTTCACACTAAAAAAGTTTTTTTTGCCGATGTGAATGCGCATTAAATTATACTTTTGTGAAAAGTTTTTCAAACAAATTTCACACTGAAAATTTTTTTGCCGGTGTGAATTCGCATTAAATCATACTTTCGTGAAAAGTTTTTTAAACAAATTTCACATTTGAACGGTTTTATGCTGGTGTGAACGCACATTAAATCATACTTTCGTGAAAAGTTTTTTAAAAAAATTTCACACTAGAAAGGTTTTTTGCCGGTGTAAATGCGCATAAAATCATACTTTCGTAAAAAGTTTTTCGAACAAATTTTACACTAAAAAGGTTTTTTGCTGGTGTGAATGCGCATTAAATCATACTTTCGTGAAAAGTTTTTAAACAAATTTCACACTAAAAAGGTTTTTTGCCGGTGTGAATGCGCGTTAAATCATACTTTCGTAAAAAGTTTTTCGAACAAATTTCACACTGAAAAGGTTTTTGCCGGTGTGAATCATACTTTCGTGATAAGTTTTTTGAACACATTTCACACTGAAAAGGTTTTTTGCCGGTGTGAATGCGCATTTAATCATACTTTTGTAACAAGTTTTTCGAACAAATTTTACAATAAAAAGCTTTTTTGCTGGTGTAAATGCGCATTAAATCATACTTTCATAAAAAATTTTTTGAACAAATTTTACACTGAAAAGGTTTTTTTTGCCGTTGTAAATGCGCAATAAATCATACATTCGTGAAAAGTTTTTTAAACAAATTTCACACTGAAAAGGTTTTTTGCCGGTTTTTGCCGGTGTAAATGCGCATTAAATCATACTTTCGTAAAAAAATTTTCAAACAAATTTTACACTGAAAAGGTTTTTTTGCCGGTGTGAATGCGCGTTAAATCATACTTTCGTGAAAAGTTTTTTAAACAAATTTCACACTGAAAAGATTTTTTGCCGGTTTTTGCCGGTGTAAATGCGCATTAAATCATACTTTCGTAAAAAAATTTTCAAACAAATTTTACACTGAAAAGGTTTTTTTGCCGGTGTGAATGCGCGTTAAATCATACTTTCGTAAAAAGTTTTTTGAACAAATTTCACATTTGAACGGTTTTATGCTGGTGTGAATGCACATTAAATCATACTTTCGTAAAAAGTTTTTCGAAAAAATTTCACACTGATAAGGTTTTTTGCCGGTGTAAATGCGCATTAAATCATACTTTCGTGAAAAGTTTTTCGAACAAATTTCACACTAAAAAGATTTTTTGCCGGTGTGAATCATATTTTCGTGAAAAGTTTTTTGAACACATTTCACACTGAAAAGTTGTTTTGCCGGTGTGAATGCGCATTAAATCATACTTTCGTGAAAAGTTTTTCAAACAAATTTCAAACTGAAAAGGTATTTTGCTGGTTTTTGCCGTTGTAAATGCGCATTAAATCATACTTTCGTAAAAAGTCTTTTAAACAAATTTTACACTGAAACGGTTTTTTGCCGTTGTAAATGCGCGTTAATTCATACTTAAGTGAAAAGTTTTTTGAATAAATTTCACAATGAAAAGGTTTTTTGCCGGTGTGAATGCGCATTAAATCATACTTTCGTAAAAAGTTTTTTAAACATATTTCACACTGGAAGGTTTTTTGCTGGTGTGAATGCGCATTAAATCATTCTTTCGTAAAAAGTTTTTTGAACAAATTTCACACTGAAAAGGTATTTTGCCGGTTTGTGCCGGTGTGAATGCGCATTAAATCATACTTTTGTAAAAAGTTTTTCTAACAAATTTTACACTAAAAAGGTTTTTTGCCTTTGTGAATGCGCGTTAAATCATACTTTAGTAAAACGTTTTTAAACAAATTTCACACTGCAAAGGTTTTTTGCTGGTGTGAATGCACATTAATACTTTCGAGAAAAGTTTTTCGAACAAAGTTCACACTGAAAAGGTTTTTTGCCGGTGTGAATGAGCATTAAATCATACTTTCGTAAAAAGTTTTTCGAACAAATTTTACACTGAAAGGTTTTTTGCCGGTGTGAATGCACCTTAAATCATACTTTCGTAAAAAGTTTTTCGAACAAATTTCACACTAAAAAGATTTTTTGCCGGTGTGAATGCGCATTAAATCATACTTTTGTAAAAAGTTTTTTGAAAAAATTTCACACTAAAAAGGTTTTTTTTGCCGATGTGAATGCGCATTAAATCATACTTTTGTAAAAAGTTTTTCGAACAAATTTCACACTGAAAAGTTTTTTAATGGTCTGAATTCGCATTAAATCATACTTTCGTGAAAAATTTTTAAACAAATTTCACACTGAAAAGGTTTGTTGCCGGTGTGAATGCGCATAAAATCATATTTTCGTAAAAAGTCTTTTGAACAAATTTTACACTTGAACGGTTTTATGCCGATGTAAATGCGCAATAACTCATACTTTCGTGAAAAGTTTTTCGAACAAATTTTATACTGAAAAGTTTTTTGCAGGTGTGAATTCGCATTAAATCATTCTTTCGTGAAAAGTTTTTTAAACAAATTTTACACTTGAACGGTTTTATGCTGGTATGAATGCACATTAAATCATACTTTCGTGTAAAGTTTTTCGAACAAAGTTCACACTGAAAAGGTTTTTTGCCGGTGTGAATGAGCATTAAATCATACTTTCGTGAAAAGTTTTTCGTACAAATTTCACACTGAAAGGTTTTTTGCCGGTGTGAATGCGCATTAAATCATACTTTCGTGAAAAGTTTTTCGAACAAATTTCACACTATAAAGGTTTTTTGCCGTTGTGAATGCGCGTTAAATCTTACTTTAGTGAAAAGATTTTCGAAGAAAATTCACACTGAAAAGGATTTTTGCCGGTGTAAATGCGCATTAAATCATACTTTTGTGAAAAGTTTTTCAAACAAATTTCACACTAAAAAAGTTTTTTTTGCTGATGTAAATGCGCATTAAATCATACTTTTGTGAAAAGATTTTCAAACAAATTTTACACTGAAAAGTTTTTTGCCGGTGTGAATTCGCATTAAATCATACTTTCGTTAAAAGTTTTTTAAACAAATTTCACACTTGAACGGTTTTATGCTGGTGTGAACGCACATTAAATCATACTTTCGTGAAAAGTTTTTTAAAAAAATTTTACACTAGAAAGGTTTTTTGCCGGTGTAAATGCGCAATAAATTATACTTTCGTAAAAAATTTTTCGAACAAATTTCACACTGAAAAGGTTTTTTCCGGTGTAAATCATACTTTCGTAAAAAGTTTTTTGAACACTTTTTAAACTAAAAATGTTTTTTGCCGGTGAGAATGCGCATTAAATGATACTTTCGTAAAAAGTTTCTCGTACAAATTTTACACTAAAAAGGTTTTTTGCTGGTGTAAATGCGCATTAAATCATACTTTCGTAAAAAGTTTTTGAACAAATTTCACACTGAAAAGGTTTTTTGCCGGTGTGAATGCGCATTAAATCATACTTTCGTGAAAAGTTTTTCGAACAAATTTCACACTGAAAAGGTTTTTTGCCGGTGTGAATCATAGTTTAGTGAAAAGTTTTTTAAACACATTTCACACTGAAAAGGTTTTTTGCCGGTGTAAATGCGCATTTAATCATACTTTTGTAATAAGTTTTTCGAACTAATTTTAAAATAAAAAGCTTTTTGGCTGGTGTGAATGCGCATTTAATCATACTTTCATAAAAAGTTTTTTGAACAAATTTCACACTGAAAAGGTTTTTTTTGCCGTTGTGAATGCGCAATAAATCATACTTAAGTGAAAAGGTTTTCGTACAAATTTCACACTGAAATGGTTTTTCTTCGGTGTAAATGCGCATTAAATCATACTTTCGTAAAAAAATTTTCGAACAAATTTCACACTGAAAGGTTTTTTGCCGGTGTAAATGCGCATTAAATCATACTTTCGTGAAAAGATTTTTGAAAAAATTTTACACCTGAACGGTTTTATGCTGGTGTTAATGCACATTAAATCATACTTTCGTGAAAAGATTTTCAAAAAAATTTCACACTGATAAGGTTTTTTGCCGGTGTAAATGCGCATTAAATCATACTTTCGTAAAAAGTTTTTTGAACAAATTTTACACCTGAACGGTTTTATGCTGGTGTAAATGCACATTAAATCATACTTTCGTGAAAAGATTTTTGATAAAATTTCACACTGATAAGGTTTTTTGCCGGTGTGAATGCGCATTAAATCATACTTTCGTGAAAAGTTTTTCGAACAAATTTCACACTGGAACGTTTTTTGCCGGTGTAAATGCTTTTTAAATCATACTTTCGTAAAAAGTTTTTCGAACAAATTTTACACTAAAAAGGTTTTTTGCCGGTGTGAATCATATTTTTGTGAATAGTTTTTCTAACAAATTTTACACTGAAAAGGTTTTTTTGCCGGTGTGAATGTGCAATAAATTATACTTTCGTGAAAAGTTTTTTGAACAAATTTCACACTGAAAGGTTTTTTGCCGTTGTGAATGCGCGTTAAATCATACTTAAATGAAAAGTTTTTTTAACAAATTTCACACTGAAAAGGTTTTTGCCGGTGTGAATGCGCATTAAATCATACTTTTGTAAAAAGTTTTTTAAACAAATTTCACACTGAAAGGTTTTTTGCCGGTGTGAATGCGCATTAAATCATACTTTCGTAAAAAGTTTTTTGAACAAATTTCACACTTAAAAGGTTTTTTGCCGTTGTGAATGCGCGTTAAATCATACTTTAGTAAAAAGTTTTTTTAACAAATTTCACACTGAAAAGGTTTTTGCCGGTGTAAATGCGCATTAAATCATACTTTTGTAAAAAGTTTTTTAAACAAATTTCACACTAAAAAGGTTTTTTTTGTCGATGTGAATGCGCATTAAATCATACTTTTGTGAAAAGTTTTTTAAACAAATTTTACACTTGAACGGTTTTATACTGGTGTGAACGCACATTAAATCATACTTTCGTAAAAAGTTTTTCGAACAAATTTTACACTAAAAAGGTTTTTTGCTGGTGTGAATGTGCATTAAATCATACTTTCGTGAAAAGTTTTTGTACAAATTTCACACTGAAAAGGTTTTTTGCCGGTGTAAATGCGCATTAAATCATACTTTTGTGAAAAGTTTTTCGAACAAATTTCACACTGAAAAGGTTTTTTGCCGGTGTGAATCATACTTTCGTAAAAAGTTTTTTGAACACATTTTACACTGAAAAGGTTTTTTGCCGGTGTGAATGCGCATTAAATCATACTTTTGTAAAAAGTTTTTTGAACAAATTTCACACTGAAAAGGTTTTTTGCCGTTGTGAATGCGCAATAAATCATACTTAAGTGAAAAGGTTTTCGTACAAATTTCACACTGAAAAGGTTTTTTTCCGGTGTGACTGCGCATTTAATCATACTTTCGTAAAAAAATTTTCGAACAAATTTCACACTGAAAGGTTTTTTGCCGGTGTAAATGCGCATTAAATCATACTTTCGTGAAAAGTTTTTTGAACAAATTTCACACTGAAAAGGTTTTTTGCTGGTGTGAATGCGCATTAAATCATACTTTCGTAAAAAGTTTTTTAAAAAAATTTCACACTAAAAAGGTTTTTTGCCGGTGTGAATGCGCATTATATAATACTTTTAAAAAGTTTTTTGAACAAATTTCACACTCGAACGGTTTTATGCCGGTGTGAGTGCGCATGTGTCTCGTGTAATAAGATTGTTGCAAAAAGTTTTTCAAACTTTCACACTTGAACAGTTTTTTGCCGATTGGAATACATACGTGAGTTTTAAAAGTACAACTACATGAAAAGTTTTCCGAACAAATTTCACACTGCAAAAGTTTTTTGCCGGTGTGAATGCACATTAAATCATACTTTCGTGAAAAGTTTTTCGAACAAATTTTACACTAAAAAGGTTTATTGCCGTTGTGAATGCGCGTTAAATCATACTTTCGTAAAAATATTTTTTTAACAAATTTTACACTAAAAAGGTTTTTTGCCGGTTTTTGCCGTTGTGAATGCGCGTTAAATCATACTTTCGTGAAAAGTTTTTTTTTTTACAGATTTCACACTTGAACGGTTTTATGCTGGTGTTAATGCACAATAAATTATACTTTCGTGAATAGTTTTTCAAAAAAATTTCACACTGATAAGGTTTTTTGCCGGTGTGAATGCGCATTAAATCATACTTTCGTAAAAAGTTTTTAGAACAAATTTTACACCTGAACGGTTTTATGCTGGTGTAAATGCACATTAAATCATACTTTCGTGAAAAGATTTTTGAAAAAATTTCACACTGATAAGGTTTTTTGCCGGTGTGAATGCGCATTAAATCATACTTTCGTGAAAAGTTTTTCGAACAAATTTCACACTGGAACGTTTTTTGCCGGTGTAAATGCTTTTTAAATCATACATTCGTAAAAAGTTTTTCGAACAAATTTTACACTAAAAAGGTTTTTTGCCGGTGTGAATCATATTTTTGTGAATAGTTTTTTTAACACATTTTACACTGAAAAGGTTTTTTGCCGGTGTAAATGCGCATAAAATCATACTTTCGTAAAAAGTTTTTCTAACAAATTTTACACTGAAAAGTTTTTTTTTCCGTTGTGAATGCGCGTTAATTCATACTTTAGTAAAAAGTTTTTTGAACAAATTTTACATTAAAAAGGTTTTTTGCCGGTGTGAATGCGCATTAAATCATACTTTCGTGAAAAGTTTTTTAAACAAATTTTACACTTGAACGGTTTTATACTGGTGTGAACGCACATTAAATCATACTTTCGTAAAAAGTTTTTTGAACAAATTTCACACTGAAAAGGTTTTTTTGCCGGTGTGAATGCGCAATAAATTATACTTTCGTGAAAAGTTTTTTGAACAAATTTAACACTGAAAGGTTTTTTGCCGGTGTGAATGCGCATTAAATCATACTTTCGTAAAAAGGTTTTTTGAACAAATTTCACACTTAAAAGTTTTTTTGCCGTTGTGAATGCGCGTTAAATCATACTTTAGTGAAAAGTTTTTTTAACAAATTTCACACTAAAAAGGTTTTTGCCGGTGTAAATGCGCATTAAATCATACTTTTGTAAAAAGTTTTTTAAACAAATTTCACACTAAAAAGGTTTTTTTTGCCAATGTGAATGCGCATTAAATCATACTTTTGTGAAAATTTTTTCAAACAAATTTCACACTGAAAAGTTTTTTGCCGGTGTGAATTTGCATTAAATCATACTTTCGTGAAAAGTTTTTTAAACAAATTTTACACTTGAACGGTTTTATACTGGTGTGAACGCACATTAAATCATACTTTCGTAAAAAGTTTTTTGAACAAATTTTACACTAAAAAGGTTTTTTGCTGGTGTAAATGTGCATTAAATCATACTTTCGTGTAAAGTTTTTGTACAAATTTTACACTGAAAAGGTTTTTTGCCGGTGTGAATGCGCATTAAATCATACTTTCGTGAAAAGTTTTTCGAACAAATTTCACACTGAAAAGGTTTTTTGCCGGTGTGAATCATACTTTCGTAAAAAGTTTTTTAAACACATTTCACACTGAAAAGGTTTTTTGCCGGTGTGAATGCGCATTAAATCATACTTTTGTAAAAAGTTTTTTGAACAAATTTCACACTGAAAAGGTTTTTTGCCGTTGTGAATGCGCAATAAATCATACTTAGGTGAAAAGGTTTTCGTACAAATTTTACACTGAAAAGTCTATTTTTCCGTTGTGAATGCGCGTTAATTCATACTTTAGTAAAAAGTTTTTTCAATAAATTTTACACTATAAAGGTTTTTTGCCAGTTTAAATGCTCATTAAATCATACTTTCGTGAAAAGTTTTTCAAACAAATTTCACACTGAAAAGGTTTTTTGCCGTTGTGAATGCGCGTTAAATCATACTTTAGTAAAAAGTTTTTTGAACAAATTTTACACTGAAAAGGTTTTTTGCCGGTGTGAATGCGCATTAAATCATACTTTTGTAAAAAGTTTTTTAAAAAAATTTCACACTAAAAAGGTTTTTTTTGCCGATGTGAATGCGCATTAAATTATACTTTTGTGAAAAGTTTTTCAAACAAATTTCAAACTGAAAAGTTTTTTGCCGGTGTGAATTCGCATTAAATCATACTTTCGTAAAAAGTTTTTTAAACAAATTTCACACTTGAACGGTTTTATACTGGTGTAAACGCACATTAAATCATACTTTCGTAAAAAGTTTTTTAAAAAAATTTCACACCAGAAAGGTTTTTTGCCGGTGTAAATGCGCATTAAATCATACTTTCGTGAAAAGTTTTTCAAACAAATTTTACACTAAAAAGGTTTTTTGCTGGTGTGAATGTGCATTAAATCATACTTTCGTAAAAAGTTTTTGTACAAATTTCACACTGAAAAGGTTTTTTGCCGGTGTGAATGCGCATTAAATCATACTTTCGTGAAAAGTTTTTCAAACAAATTTCACACTGAAAAGGTTTTTTGCCGGTGTGAATCATACTTTCGTGAAAAGTTTTTTGAACACATTTCACACTGAAAAGGTTTTTTGCCGGTGTGAATGCGCATTAAATCATACTTTTGTAATAAGTTTTTCGAACAAATTTTACAATAAAAAGCTTTTTTGCAGGTGTGAATGCGCATTAAATCATACTTTCATAAAAAGTTTTTTGAACAAATTTCACACTGAAAAGGTTTTTTCTGCCGTTGTGAATGCGCAATAAATCATACTTAAGTGAACAGTTTTTTGTACAAATTTCACACTGAAAAGGTTTTTTTCCGGTGTGAATGCGCATTAAATCATACTTTCGTAAAAAAATTTTCGAACAAATTTCACACTGAAAGGTTTTTTGCCGGTGTAAATGCGCATTATATAATACTTTTAAAAAGTTTTTTGAACAAATTTCACACTCGAACGGTTTTATGCCGGTGTTAGTGCGCATGTGTCTCGTGTAATAAGATTGTTGCAAAAAGTTTTTCGAACTTTCACACTTGAACAGTTTTTTGCCGATTGGAATGCATACGTGAGTTTTAAAAGTACAACTACATGAAAAGTTTTCCGAACAAGTTTCACACTGAAAAGGTTTTTTGCCGGTGTGAATGCACATTAAATCATACTTTCGTAAAAAGTTTTCGTACAAATTTCACACTGAAAAGTTTTTTTGCCGGTGTAAATGCGCATTAAATCATACTTTCGTGCAAAGTTTTCCGAACAAGTTTCACACTGAAAAGGTTTTTTGCCGGTGTGAATGCACATTAAATCATACTTTCGTGAAAAGTTTTTCGAACAAATTTTACACTAAAAACGTTTTTTGCCGTTGTGAATGCGCGTTAAATCATACTTTCGTGAATAGTTTTTTTAACAAATCCCACACTTGAACGGTTTTATGCTGGTGTAAATGCACAATAAATCATACTTTCGTAAAAAATTTTTTTAACAAATTTCACACTAAAAAGGTTTTTTGCTGGTGTGAATGCGCATTAAGTAATACTTTCGTAAAAGGATTTTTGAACATATTTCACACTGAAAAGGTTTTTTGCCGGTGTGAATGCGCAATAAATCATACTTTCGTAAAAAGTTT
Source organism: Agelastica alni (assembly GCA_950111635.1). Taxonomy (NCBI): domain Eukaryota; kingdom Metazoa; phylum Arthropoda; class Insecta; order Coleoptera; family Chrysomelidae; genus Agelastica; species Agelastica alni. The sequence continues at coordinate 71,880,318 of OX467710.1, read as the reverse complement.
TTTGAACAAATTTCACACTTAAACGGTTTTATGCCGGTGCGAATGCGCATTAAATCATACTTTGGTGAAAAGTTTTTCGAACAAATTTCACACCGAAAAGGATTTTTGCCGGTGTGAATGCGCATTAAATAATACTTTCGTGGAAAGTTTTTCGAACAAATTTTACACTGAAAAGGTTTTTATTCGGTGTGAATGCGCATTAAATCATACTTTCGTAAAAAGTTTTTCGAACAAATTTAACACTGAAAAGGTTTTTTGCCGGTTTTTGCCGGTGTGAATGCGCATCAAATCATACTTTCGTAAAAAGTTTTTCGAACAAATTTTACACTAAAAAGGTTTTTTGCTGGTGTGAATGTGCATTAAATCATACTTTCGTGAAAAGTTTTTGTACAAATTTCACACTGAAAAGGTTTTTTGCCGGTGTGAATGCGCATTAAATCATACTTTCGTAAAAAGTTTTTTGAACAAATTTCACACTAAAAAGGTTTTTTTTGCCGTTGTGAATGCGCAATAAATCATACTTAAGTGAAAAGTTTTTCGAACAAATTTCACACTGAAAAGGTTTTTTGCCGGTGTGAATCATACTTTCGTGAAAAGTTTTTTGAACACATTTCACACTGAAAAGGTTTTTTGCCGGTGTGAATGCGCATTAAATCATACTTTTGTAAAAAGTTTTTTGAACAAATTTCACACTGAAAAGGTTTTTTTTGCCGTTGTGAATGCGCAATAAATCATACTTAAGTGAAAAGTTTTTCGTACAAATTTCACACTGAAAAGGTTTTTTGCCGGTGTAAATGCGCATTAAATCATACTTTCGTGAAAAGTTTTTCGAACAAATTTAACACTGAAAAGCATTTTTGCTAGTGTGAATGCGCATTAAATCACACTTTCGTGAAAAGTTTTTTGAAAAAATTTCACACTAAAAAGGTTTTTTGCCGGTGTGAATGCGCATTAAATCATACTTTCGTAAAAAGTTTTTCAAACAAATTTTACACTAAAAAGGTTTTTTGCCGGTGTGAATGCGCATTATATAATACTTTTAAAAAGTTTTTTAAACAAATTTCACACTCGAACGGTTTTATGCCGGTGTGAGTGCGCATGTGTTTCGTGTAATAAGATTGTTGCAAAAAGTTTTTCGAACAAATTTCACACTGCAAAAGTTTTTTGCCGGTGTGAATGCACATTAAATCATACTTTCGTGAAAAGTTTTTCGAACAAATTTTACACTAAAAAGGTTTATTGCCGTTGTGAATGCGCGTTAAATCATACTTTCGTAAAAATATTTTTTTAACAAATTTTACACTAAAATGGTTTTTTGCCGGTTTTTGCCGTTGTGAATGCGCGTTAAATCATACTGAAAAGTTTTTTTTTTTACAGATTTCACACTTGAACGGTTTTATGCTGGTGTTAATGCACAATAAATTATACTTTCGTGAATAGTTTTTCAAAAAAATTTCACACTGATAAGGTTTTTTGCCGGTGTGAATGCGCATTAAATCATACTTTCGTAAAAAGTTTTTAGAACAAATTTTACACCTGAACGGTTTTATGCTGGTGTAAATGCACATTAAATCATACTTTCGTGAAAAGATTTTTGAAAAAATTTCACACTGATAAGGTTTTTTGCCGGTGTGAATGCGCATTAAATCATACTTTCGTGAAAAGTTTTTCGAACAAATTTCACACTGGAACGTTTTTTGCCGGTGTAAATGCTTTTTAAATCATACATTCGTAAAAAGTTTTTCGAACAAATTTTACACTAAAAAGGTTTTTTGCCGGTGTGAATCATATTTTTGTGAATAGTTTTTTTAACACATTTTACACTGAAAAGGTTTTTTGCCGGTGTAAATGCGCATAAAATCATACTTTCGTAAAAAGTTTTTCTAACAAATTTTACACTGAAAAGTTTTTTTTTCCGTTGTGAATGCGCGTTAATTCATACTTTAGTAAAAAGTTTTTTGAACAAATTTTACATTAAAAAGGTTTTTTGCCGGTGTGAATGCGCATTAAATCATACTTTCGTGAAAAGTTTTTTAAACAAATTTTACACTTGAACGGTTTTATACTGGTGTGAACGCACATTAAATCATACTTTCGTAAAAAGTTTTTTGAACAAATTTCACACTGAAAAGGTTTTTTTGCCGGTGTGAATGCGCAATAAATTATACTTTCGTGAAAAGTTTTTTGAACAAATTTAACACTGAAAGGTTTTTTGCCGGTGTGAATGCGCATTAAATCATACTTTCGTAAAAAGGTTTTTTGAACAAATTTCACACTTAAAAGTTTTTTTGCCGTTGTGAATGCGCGTTAAATCATACTTTAGTGAAAAGTTTTTTTAACAAATTTCACACTAAAAAGGTTTTTGCCGGTGTAAATGCGCATTAAATCATACTTTTGTAAAAAGTTTTTTAAACAAATTTCACACTAAAAAGGTTTTTTTTGCCAATGTGAATGCGCATTAAATCATACTTTTGTGAAAATTTTTTCAAACAAATTTCACACTGAAAAGTTTTTTGCCGGTGTGAATTTGCATTAAATCATACTTTCGTGAAAAGTTTTTTAAACAAATTTTACACTTGAACGGTTTTATACTGGTGTGAACGCACATTAAATCATACTTTCGTAAAAAGTTTTTTGAACAAATTTTACACTAAAAAGGTTTTTTGCTGGTGTAAATGTGCATTAAATCATACTTTCGTGTAAAGTTTTTGTACAAATTTTACACTGAAAAGGTTTTTTGCCGGTGTGAATGCGCATTAAATCATACTTTCGTGAAAAGTTTTTCGAACAAATTTCACACTGAAAAGGTTTTTTGCCGGTGTGAATCATACTTTCGTAAAAAGTTTTTTAAACACATTTCACACTGAAAAGGTTTTTTGCCGGTGTGAATGCGCATTAAATCATACTTTTGTAAAAAGTTTTTTGAACAAATTTCACACTGAAAAGGTTTTTTGCCGTTGTGAATGCGCAATAAATCATACTTAGGTGAAAAGGTTTTCGTACAAATTTTACACTGAAAAGTCTATTTTTCCGTTGTGAATGCGCGTTAATTCATACTTTAGTAAAAAGTTTTTTCAATAAATTTTACACTATAAAGGTTTTTTGCCAGTTTAAATGCTCATTAAATCATACTTTCGTGAAAAGTTTTTCAAACAAATTTCACACTGAAAAGGTTTTTTGCCGTTGTGAATGCGCGTTAAATCATACTTTAGTAAAAAGTTTTTTGAACAAATTTTACACTGAAAAGGTTTTTTGCCGGTGTGAATGCGCATTAAATCATACTTTTGTAAAAAGTTTTTTAAAAAAATTTCACACTAAAAAGGTTTTTTTTGCCGATGTGAATGCGCATTAAATTATACTTTTGTGAAAAGTTTTTCAAACAAATTTCAAACTGAAAAGTTTTTTGCCGGTGTGAATTCGCATTAAATCATACTTTCGTAAAAAGTTTTTTAAACAAATTTCACACTTGAACGGTTTTATACTGGTGTAAACGCACATTAAATCATACTTTCGTAAAAAGTTTTTTAAAAAAATTTCACACCAGAAAGGTTTTTTGCCGGTGTAAATGCGCATTAAATCATACTTTCGTGAAAAGTTTTTCAAACAAATTTTACACTAAAAAGGTTTTTTGCTGGTGTGAATGTGCATTAAATCATACTTTCGTAAAAAGTTTTTGTACAAATTTCACACTGAAAAGGTTTTTTGCCGGTGTGAATGCGCATTAAATCATACTTTCGTGAAAAGTTTTTCAAACAAATTTCACACTGAAAAGGTTTTTTGCCGGTGTGAATCATACTTTCGTGAAAAGTTTTTTGAACACATTTCACACTGAAAAGGTTTTTTGCCGGTGTGAATGCGCATTAAATCATACTTTTGTAATAAGTTTTTCGAACAAATTTTACAATAAAAAGCTTTTTTGCAGGTGTGAATGCGCATTAAATCATACTTTCATAAAAAGTTTTTTGAACAAATTTCACACTGAAAAGGTTTTTTCTGCCGTTGTGAATGCGCAATAAATCATACTTAAGTGAACAGTTTTTTGTACAAATTTCACACTGAAAAGGTTTTTTTCCGGTGTGAATGCGCATTAAATCATACTTTCGTAAAAAAATTTTCGAACAAATTTCACACTGAAAGGTTTTTTGCCGGTGTAAATGCGCATTATATAATACTTTTAAAAAGTTTTTTGAACAAATTTCACACTCGAACGGTTTTATGCCGGTGTTAGTGCGCATGTGTCTCGTGTAATAAGATTGTTGCAAAAAGTTTTTCGAACTTTCACACTTGAACAGTTTTTTGCCGATTGGAATGCATACGTGAGTTTTAAAAGTACAACTACATGAAAAGTTTTCCGAACAAGTTTCACACTGAAAAGGTTTTTTGCCGGTGTGAATGCACATTAAATCATACTTTCGTAAAAAGTTTTCGTACAAATTTCACACTGAAAAGTTTTTTTGCCGGTGTAAATGCGCATTAAATCATACTTTCGTGCAAAGTTTTCCGAACAAGTTTCACACTGAAAAGGTTTTTTGCCGGTGTGAATGCACATTAAATCATACTTTCGTGAAAAGTTTTTCGAACAAATTTTACACTAAAAACGTTTTTTGCCGTTGTGAATGCGCGTTAAATCATACTTTCGTGAATAGTTTTTTTAACAAATCCCACACTTGAACGGTTTTATGCTGGTGTAAATGCACAATAAATCATACTTTCGTAAAAAATTTTTTTAACAAATTTCACACTAAAAAGGTTTTTTGCTGGTGTGAATGCGCATTAAGTAATACTTTCGTAAAAGGATTTTTGAACATATTTCACACTGAAAAGGATTTTTGCCGGTGTGAATGCGCATTAAATAATACTTTCGTGGAAAGTTTTTCGAACAAATTTTACACTGAAAAGGTTTTTATTCGGTGTGAATGCGCATTAAATCATACTTTCGTAAAAAGTTTTTCGAACAAATTTAACACTGAAAAGGTTTTTTGCCGGTTTTTGCCGGTGTGAATGCGCATCAAATCATACTTTCGTAAAAAGTTTTTCGAACAAATTTTACACTAAAAAGGTTTTTTGCTGGTGTGAATGTGCATTAAATCATACTTTCGTGAAAAGTTTTTGTACAAATTTCACACTGAAAAGGTTTTTTGCCGGTGTGAATGCGCATTAAATCATACTTTCGTAAAAAGTTTTTTGAACAAATTTCACACTAAAAAGGTTTTTTTTGCCGTTGTGAATGCGCAATAAATCATACTTAAGTGAAAAGTTTTTCGAACAAATTTCACACTGAAAAGGTTTTTTGCCGGTGTGAATCATACTTTCGTGAAAAGTTTTTTGAACACATTTCACACTGAAAAGGTTTTTTGCCGGTGTGAATGCGCATTAAATCATACTTTTGTAAAAAGTTTTTTGAACAAATTTCACACTGAAAAGGTTTTTTTTGCCGTTGTGAATGCGCAATAAATCATACTTAAGTGAAAAGTTTTTCGTACAAATTTCACACTGAAAAGGTTTTTTGCCGGTGTAAATGCGCATTAAATCATACTTTCGTGAAAAGTTTTTCGAACAAATTTAACACTGAAAAGCATTTTTGCTAGTGTGAATGCGCATTAAATCACACTTTCGTGAAAAGTTTTTTGAAAAAATTTCACACTAAAAAGGTTTTTTGCCGGTGTGAATGCGCATTAAATCATACTTTCGTAAAAAGTTTTTCAAACAAATTTTACACTAAAAAGGTTTTTTGCCGGTGTGAATGCGCATTATATAATACTTTTAAAAAGTTTTTTAAACAAATTTCACACTCGAACGGTTTTATGCCGGTGTGAGTGCGCATGTGTTTCGTGTAATAAGATTGTTGCAAAAAGTTTTTCGAACTTTCACAGTTGAACAGTTTTTTGCCGATTGGATTGCATACGTGAGTTTTAAAAGTACAACTACATGACAAGTTTTCCGAACAAGTTTCACACTGAAAAGGTTTTTTGCCGTTGTGAATGCACATTAAATCATACTTTCGTGAAAAGTTTTTCGAACAAATTTTACACTAAAAAGGTTTTTTGCCGTTGTGAATGCGCGTTAAATCATACTTTTGTGAATAGTTTTTTTAACAAATCCCACACTTGAACGGTTTTATGCTGGTGTAAATGCACAATAAATTATACTTTTGTAAAAATTTTTTTTAACAAATTTCACACTGAAAAGGTTTTTTGCTGGTGTGAATGCGCATTAAGCAATACTTTCGTGAAAGAATTTTCGAACAAATTTCACACTGAAAAGGTTTTTTGCCGGTTTTTGCCGGTGTGAATGCGCATCAAATCATACTTTCGTGAAAAGTTTTTCGAACAAATTTTACACTGAAAAGTTTTTTTTTGGTGTGAATGCGCAATAAATCATACTTTCGTAAAAAGTTTTTTAAACAAATTTCACACTTAAACGGTTTTATGCCGGTGTAAATGCGCATTAAATCATACTTAAGTGAAACGTTTTTCGAACAACTTTTACACTAAAAAGGTTTTTTGCCGGTGTGAATCATATTTTTGTGAAAACTTTTTTTAACACATTTCACACTGAAAAGGTTTTTTGCCGGTGTGAATGCGCAATAAATCATACTTTTGTAAAAAGTTTTTCTAACAAATTTTACACTATAAAGGTTTTTTGCCAGTTTGAATGCTCATTAAATCATACCTTCGTGAAAAGTTTTTCAAACAAATTTCACACTGAAAAGGTTTTTTGCCGTTGTGAATGCGCGTTAAATCATACTTTAGTGAAAAGTTTTTTGAACAAATTTCACACTGAAAAGGTTTTTTGCCGGTGTGAATGCGCATTAAATCATACTTTTGTAAAAAGTTTTTTAAAAAAATTTTACACTAAAAAGGTTTTTTTTGCCGATGTGAATGCGCATTAAATTATACTTTTGTGAAAAGTTTTTCAAACAAATTTCAAACTGAAAAGTTTTTTGCCGGTGTGAATTCGCATTAAATCATACTTTCGTAAAAAGTTTTTTAAACAAATTTCACACTTGAACGGTTTTATACTGGTGTAAACGCACATTAAATCATACTTTCGTAAAAAGTTTTTTAAAAAAATTTCACACCAGAAAGGTTTTTTGCCGGTGTAAATGCGCATTAAATCATACTTTCGTGAAAAGTTTTTCGAACAAATTTTACACTAAAAAGGTTTTTTGCTGGTGTGAATGTACATTAAATCATACTTTCGTAAAAAGTTTTTGTACAAATTACACACTGAAAAGGTTTTTTGCCGGTGTGAATGCGCATTAAATCATACTTTCGTGAAAAGTTTTTCAAACAAATTTCACACTGAAAAGATTTTTTGCCGGTGTGAATCATACTTTTGTAAAAAGTTTTTTGAACATATTTTACACTAAAAATGTTTTTTGCCGGTGAGAATGCGCATTAAATCATACTTTCGTAAAAAGTTTTTCGAACAAATTTTACACTAAAAAGGTTTTTTGCTGGTGTGAATGTGCATTAAATCATACTTTCGTAAAAAGTTTTTGTACAAATTTCACACTGAAAAGGTTTTTTGCCGGTGTGAATGAACATTAAATCATACTTTCGTGAAAAGTTTTTCAAACAAATTTCACACTGAAAAGGTTTTTTGCCGGTGTTAATCATACTTTCGTGAAAAGTTTTTTGAACACATTTCACACTGAAAAGGTTTTTTGCCGGTGTGAATGCGCATTAAATCATACTTTTGTAATAAGTTTTTCGAACAAATTTTACAATAAAAAGCTTTTTTGCAGGTGTGAATGCGCATTAAATCATACTTTCATAAAAAGTTTTTTGAACAAATTTCACACTGAAAAGGTTTTTTCTGCCTTTGTGAATGCGCAATAAATCATACTTAAGTGAACAGTTTTTCGTACAAATTTCACACTGAAAAGGTTTTTTTCCGGTGTGAATGCGCATTAAATCATACTTTCGTAAAAAAATTTTCGAACAAATTTCACACTGAAAGGTTTTTTGCTGGTGTAAATGCGCATTATATAATACTTTTAAAAAGTTTTTTGAACAAATTTCACACTCGAACGATTTTATGCCGGTGTTAGTGCGCATGTGTCTCGTGTTATAAGATTGTTGCAAAAAGTTTTTCGAACTTTCACACTTGAACAGTTTTTTGCCGATTGGAATGCATACGTGAGTTTTAAAAGTACAACTACATGAAAAGTTTTCCGAACAAGTTTCACACTGAAAAGGTTTTTTGCCGGTGTGAATGCACATTAAATCATACTTTCGTAAAAAGTTTTCGTACAAATTTCACACTGAAAAGTTTTTTTGCCGGTGTAAATGCGCATTAAATCATACTTTCGTGCAAAGTTTTCCGAACAAGTTTCACACTGAAAAGGTTTTTTGCCGGTGTGAATGCACATTAAATCATACTTTCGTGAAAAGTTTTTCGAACAAATTTTACACTAAAAACGTTTTTTGCCGTTGTGAATGCGCGTTAAATCATACTTTCGTGAATAGTTTTTTTAACAAATCCCACACTTGATCGGTTTTATGCTGGTGTAAATGCACAATAAATCATACTTTCGTAAAAAATTTTTTTAACAAATTTCACACTAAAAAGGTTTTTTGCTGGTGTGAATGCGCATTAAGTAATACTTTCGTAAAAGGATTTTTAAACATATTTCACACTGAAAAGGTTTTTTGCCGGTGTGAATGCGCAATAAATCATACTTTCGTAAAAAGTTTTTTGAACAAATTTCACACTTAAACGGTTTTATGCCGGTGCGAATGCGCATTAAATCATACTTTGGTGAAAAGTTTTTCGAACAAATTTCACACCGAAAAGGATTTTTGCCGGTGTGAATGCGCATTAAATAATACTTTCGTAAAAAGTTTTTCGAACAAATTTTACACTGAAAAGGTTTTTATTCGGTGTGAATGCGCATTAAATCATACTTTCGTAAAAAGTTTTTCGAACAAATTTAACACTGAAAAGGTTTTTTGCCGGTTTTTGCCGGTGTGAATGCGCATCAAATCATACTTTCGTGAAAAGTTTTTCGAACAAATTTTACACTGAAAAGGTTTTTTTTTGTTGTGAATGCGCAATAAATCATACTTACGTAAAAAGTTTTTTAAACAAATTTCATACTTAAACGGTTTTATGCCGGTGTGAATGCGCATTAAATTATACTTTAGTGAAAAGTTTTTCGAACAAATTTTACACTAAAAAGGATTTTTGCCGGTGTGAATGCGCATTAAATCATACTTTCGTGAAAAGTTTTTTGAACAACTTTTACACTAAAAAGGTTTTTTGCCGGTGTGAATCATATTTTTGTGAAAAGTTTTTTTAACACATTTTACACTAAAAAGGTTTTTTGCCGGTTTAAATTCGCATTAAATCATACTTTCGTGAAAAGTTTTTCAAACAAATTTCACACTGAAAAGGTTTTTTTGCCGGTGTAAATGCGAAATAAATCATACTTTCGTGAAAAGTTTTTTGAACAAATTTCATACTGAAAGGTTATTTGCCGGTGTGAATGCGCATTAAATCATACTTTCGTGAAAAGTTTTTCGAAAAAATTTCAGACTTAAAAGGTTTTTTGCCGTTGTGAATGCGCGTTAAATCATACTTTTGTGAAAAGTTTTTCGAACAAATTTCACACTAAAAAGGTTTTTTTTGCCGATGTGAATGCGCATTAAATTATACTTTTGTGAAAAGTTTTTCAAACAAATTTCAAACTGAAAAGTTTTTTGCCGGTGTGAATTCGCATTAAATCATACTTTCGTGAAAATTTTTTTAAACAAATTTCACACTTGAACGGTTTTATATTGGTGTGAACGAACATAAATCATACTTTCGTAAAAAGTTTTTTAAAAAAATTTCACACCAGAAAGGTTTTTTGCCGGTGTAAATGCGCATTAAATCATATTTTCGTGAAAAGTTTTTCAAACAAATTTCACACTGAAAAGGCTTTTTCCGGTGTGAATCATACTTTTGTAAAAAGTTTTTTGAACACATTTTACACTGAAAATGTTTTTTGCCGGTGAGAATGCGCATTAAATCATACTTTCTTAAAAAGTTTTTCGAACAAATTTTACACTAAAAAGATTTTTTGCTGGTGTGAATGTGCATTAAATCATACTTTCGTAAAAAGTTTTTGTACAAATTAAACACTGAAAAGGTTTTTTGCCGGTGTGAATGCGCATTAAATCATACTTTTGTAATAAGTTTTTCGTACAAATTTTACAATAAAAAGCTTTTTTGCAGGTGTGAATGCGCATTAAATCATACTTTCATAAAAAGTTTTTTGAACAAATTTCACACTGAAAAGGTTTTTTTTGCCGTTGTGAATGCGCAATAAATCATACTTAAGTGAACAGTTTTTCGTACAAATTTCACACTGAAAAGGTTTTTTTCCGGTGTGAATGCGCATTAAATCATACTTTCGTAAAAAAATTTTCGAACAAATTTCACACTGAAAGGTTTTTTGCCGGTGTAAATGCGCATTAAATCATACTTGCGTGAAAAGTTTTTCGAACAAATTTCACACTAAAAAGGTTTTTTGCTAGTGTGAATGCGCATTAAATCATACTTTCGTGAAAAGTTTTTTGAAAAAATTTCACACTAAAAAGGTTTTTTGCCGGTGTGAATGCGCATTAAATCATACTTTCGTAAAAAGTTTTTCAAACTAATTTTACACTAAAAAGGTTTTTTGCCGGTGTGAATGCGCATTATATAATACTTTTAAAAAGTTTTTTAAACAAATTTCACACTCGAACGGTTTTATGCCGGTGTTAGTGCGCATGTGTCTCGTGTAATAAGATTGTTGCAAAAAGTTTTTCGAACTTTCACACTTGAACAGTTTTTTGCCGATCGGAATGCATACGTGAGTTTTAAAAGTACAACTACATGAAAAGTTTTCCGAACAAGTTTCACACTGAAATAGTTTTTTGCCGGTGTGAATGCACATTAAATCATACTTTCGTGAAAAGTTTTCGTACAAATTTCACACTGAAAAGTTTTTTTCCGGTGTAAATGCGCATGAGAGTTATTAAAACATAGTATCTTAAAAAGTTTTTCGAAAATATTTTACACTTGAACAGTTTTATGCCGGTGTAAATGCGCATTGTTTCGTTTAATAAGATTGTTGCAAAAAAAATTTCAAACAAATTTCACACTGAAAAGGTTTTTTGCCGTTGTAAATGCACATTAAATCATACTTTCGTGCAAAGTTTGCCGAACAAGTTTCACACAAAAAAGGTTTTTTGCCGTTGTGAATGCGCGTTAAATCATACTTCCGTGAATAGTTTTTTTAACAAATCCCACACTTGAACGGTTTTATGCTGGTGTAAATGCACAATAAATCATACTTTCGTAAAAATTTTTTTTAACAAATTTCACACTGAAAAGGTTTTTTGCTGGTGTGAATGCGCATTAAGTAATACTTTCGTAAAAGGATTTTTGAACAAATTTCACACTGAAAAGGTTTTTTGCCGGTGTGAATGCGCAATAAATCATACTTTCGTAAAAAGTTTTTTGAACAAATTTCACACTTAAACGGTTTTATGCCGGTGTAAATCCGCATTAAATCATACTTTGGTGAAAAGTTTTTCGAACAAATTTCACACCGAAAAGGATTTTTGCCGGTGTGAATGCGCATTAAATCATACTTTCGTAAAACGTTTTTCGAACAACTTTTACACTTAAAAGGTTTTTTGCCAGTGTGAATGCACATTAAATCATACTTTCGTTAAGTTTTTTGAACAAATTTCACACTGAAAAGGTTTTTTACCGGTGTGAATGCGCATTAAATTATACTTTTGTAAAAAGTATTTCAAACAACTTTCACACTGAAAAAGTTTTTTGCCGGTTGAATGCGCATTAAATCATACTTTCGTAAAAAGTTTTTCGAACAAATTTTACATTAAAAAGGTTTTTTGCCAGTGTGAATGCGCAATAAATCATACTTTCGTAAACCGTTTTTCGAACAAATTTTACACTAAAAAGCTTTTTTGCCGGTGTGAATGCGCATTAAATAATACTTTCGTGAAAAGTTTTTCGATCAAATTTTACACTGAAAAGGTTTTTATTCGGTGTGAATGCGCATTAAATCATACTTTCGTAAAAAGTTTTTCGAACAAATTTAACACTGAAAAGGTTTTTTGCCGGTTTTTGCCAGTGTAAATGCGCATTAAATCATACTTTCGTGAAAAGTTTTTCGAACAAATTTTACAATGAAAAGGTTTTTTTTTGGTGTAAATGCGCAATAAATCATACTTTCGTAAAAAGTTTTTTAAACAAATTTCACACTGAAAAGGTTTTTTGCCGGTGTGAATGCGCAATATATTATACTTTTGTAAAAAGTATTTCAAACAAATTTCACACCGAAAAGGATTTTTGCCGGTGTGAATGCGCATTAAATCATACTTTCGTAAAACGTTTTTCGAACAACTTTTACACTAAAAAGGTTTTTTGCCAGTGTGAATGCACATTAAATCATACTTTCGTAAAGTTTTTTGAACAAATTTCATACTGAAAAGGTTTTTTACCGGTGTGAATGCGCATTAAATTATACTTTTGTAAAAAGTATTTCAAACAACTTTCACACTGAAAAAGTTTTTTGCCGGTTGAATGCGCATTAAATCATACTTTCGTAAAAAGTTTTTCGAACAAATTTTACATTAAAAAGGTTTTTTGCCAGTGTGAATGCGCAATAAATCATACTTTCGTAAACCGTTTTTCGAACAAATTTTACACTAAAAAGCTTTTTTGCCGGTGTGAATGCGCATTAAATAATACTTTCGTGAAAAGTTTTTCGATCAAATTTTACACTGAAAAGGTTTTTATTCGGTGTGAATGCGCATTAAATCATACTTTCGTAAAAAGTTTTTCGAACAAATTTAACACTGAAAAGGTTTTTTGCCGGTTTTTGCCAGTGTGAATGCGCATTAAATCATACTTTCGTGAAAAGTTTTTCGAACAAATTTTACAATGAAAAGGTTTTTTTTTGGTGTAAATGCGCAATAAATCATACTTTCGTAAAAAGTTTTTTAAACAAATTTCACACTGAAAAGGTTTTTTGCCGGTGTGAATGCGCATTATATTATACTTTTGTAAAAAGTATTTCAAACAACTTTCACACTGAAAAATTTTTTTGCCGGTGTAAATGCGCATTAAATTATACTTTAGTGAAAAGTTTTTTAAAAAAATTTCACACTAAAAAGGTTTTTTGCCGGTGTGAATGCGCAATAAATCATACTTTCGTAAAAAGTTTTTCAAACAAATTTCACACTGAAAAGGTTTTTTGCCGGTGTGAATGCGCAATAAATCATACTTTCGTGGAAAGTTTTTCGTACAAATTTTACACTGAAAAGGTTTTTATTCGGTGTGAATGCGCATTAAATCATACTTTTGTGAAAAGTTTTTCGAAAAAATTTTACACTGTAAAGGTTTTTTGCCGGTTTTTGCCGGTTTTTGCCGGTTTTTGCCGGTGTGAATGCGCATTAAATCATACTTTCGTGAAAAGTTTTTTAAACAAATTTAACACTGAAAAGGTTTTTTGTTGGTGTGAATGCGCATTAAATCATACTTTCGTGAAAAGTTTTTTGAACAAATTTTACACTTGAACGGTTTTATGCCGGTGTAAATGCGCATCTGTCTTGTTAAATAAAATTGTTGCAAAAAGTTTTTTGAACAAATTTTTCACTAAAAAGGTTTTCTGCCGGTATTTGCCGGTATGAATGCGCATAAAATCATACTTTTTTAAAAAAAATTTTTATCAACCTTTACACTAAAAAAGGTTTTTTGCCGGTTTAAATTCGCATTAAATCATACTTTCTTAAAAAGTTTTTTAAACAAATTTCACACTTAAACGGTTTTATGCCGGTGTGAATGCGCATTAAATCATACTTTGGTGAAAAGTTTTTTGAACAAATTTCACACTGAAAAGGTTTTTTGCCGGTGTGAATGCGAATTAAATCATACTTTTGTAAAAAGTTTTTTAAACAAATTTCACACTAAAAAAGTTTTTTTTGCCGATGTGAATGCGCATTAAATCATACTTTCGTGAAAAGTTTTTCAAACAAATTTCAAACTGAAAAGTTTTTTGCCGGTGTGAATTCGCATTAAATCATACTTTCGTAAAAAGTTTTTTAAACAAATTTCACACTTGAACGGTTTTATACTGGTGTAAACGCATATTAAATCATACTTTCGTAAAAAGTTTTTTAAAAAAATTTCACACCAGAAAGGTTTTTTGCCGGTGTAAATGCGCATTAAATCATACTTTCGTGAAAAACTTTTTCAAACAAATTTCACACTGAAAAGGTTTTTTCCGGTGTAAATCATACTTTTGTAAAAAGTTTTTTGAACACATTTTACACTGAAAATGTTTTTTGCCGGTGAGAATGCGCATTAAATCATACTTTCGTAAAAAGTTTTTCGAACAAATTTTACACTAAAAAGGTTTTTTGCTGGTGTGAATGTGCATTAAATCATACTTTCGTAAAAAGTTTTTATACAAATTTCACACTGAAAAGGTTTTTTGCCGTTGTGAATGCGCATTAAATCATACTTTCGTGAAAAGTTTTTCAAACAAATTTCACACTATACGGTTTTATGCCGGTGTAAATCCGCATTAAATCATACTTTGGTGAAAAGTTTTTCGAACAAATTTCACACCGAAAAGGATTTTTGCCGGTGTGAATGCGCATTAAATCATACTTTCGTAAAACGTTTTTCGAACAACTTTTACACTAAAAAGGTTTTTTGCCAGTGTGAATGCACATTAAATCATACTTTCGTAAAAAGTTTTTCGAACAAATTTAACACTGAAAAGGTTTTTTGCCGGTTTTTGCCAGTGTGAATGCGCATTAAATCATACTTTCGTGAAAAGTTTTTCGAACAAATTTTACAATGAAAAGGTTTTTTTTTTGTGTAAATGCGCAATAAATCATACTTTCGTAAAAAGTTTTTTAAACAAATTTCACACTGAAAAGGTTTTTTGCCGGTGTGAATGCGCATTATATTATACTTTTGTAAAAAGTATTTCAAACAACTTTCACACTGAAAAAATTTTTTGCCGGTGTAAATGCGCATTAAATTATACTTTAGTGAAAAGTTTTTCGAAAAAATTTCACACTAAAAAGGTTTTTTGCCGGTGTGAATGCGCAATAAATCATACTTTCGTAAAAAGTTTTTCAAACAAATTTCACACTGAAAAGGTTTTTTGCCGGTGTGAATGCGCAATAAATCATACTTTCGTGGAAAGTTTTTCGTACAAATTTTACACTGAAAAGGTTTTTATTCGGTGTGAATGCGCATTAAATCATACTTTTGTGAAAAGTTTTTCGAAAAAATTTTACACTGTAAAGGTTTTTTGCCGGTTTTTGCCGGTTTTTGCCGGTGTGAATGCGCATTAAATCATACTTTCGTGAAAAGTTTTTTAAACAAATTTAACACTGAAAAGGTTTTTTGTTGGTGTGAATGCGCATTAAATCATACTTTCGTGAAAAGTTTTTTGAACAAATTTTACACTTGAACGGTTTTATGCCGGTGTAAATGCGCATCTGTCTTGTTAAATAAAATTGTTGCAAAAAGTTTTTTGAACAAATTTTTCACTAAAAAGGTTTTCTGCCGGTATTTGCCGGTATGAATGCGCATAAAATCATACTTTTTTAAAAAAATTTTTTATCAACCTTTACACTAAAAAAGGTTTTTTGCCGGTTTAAATTCGCATTAAATCATACTTTCTTAAAAAGTTTTTTAAACAAATTTCACACTTAAACGGTTTTATGCCGGTGTGAATGCGCATTAAATCATACTTTGGTGAAAAGTTTTTTAAACAAATTTCACACTGAAAAGGTTTTTTGCCGGTGTGAATGCGAATTAAATCATACTTTTGTAAAAAGTTTTTTAAACAAATTTCACACTAAAAAAGTTTTTTTTGCCGATGTGAATGCGCATTAAATCATACTTTCGTGAAAAGTTTTTCAAACAAATTTCAAACTGAAAAGTTTTTTGCCGGTGTGAATTCGCATTAAATCATACTTTCGTAAAAAGTTTTTTAAACAAATTTCACACTTGAACGGTTTTATACTGGTGTAAACGCATATTAAATCATACTTTCGTAAAAAGTTTTTTAAAAAAATTTCACACCAGAAAGGTTTTTTGCCGGTGTAAATGCGCATTAAATCATACTTTCGTGAAAAACTTTTTCAAACAAATTTCACACTGAAAAGGTTTTTTCCGGTGTAAATCATACTTTTGTAAAAAGTTTTTTGAACACATTTTACACTGAAAATGTTTTTTGCCGGTGAGAATGCGCATTAAATCATACTTTCGTAAAAAGTTTTTCGATCAAATTTTACACTAAAAAGGTTTTTTGCTGGTGTGAATGTGCATTAAATCATACTTTCGTAAAAAGTTTTTATACAAATTTCACACTGAAAAGGTTTTTTGCCGTTGTGAATGCGCATTAAATCATACTTTCGTGAAAAGTTTTTCAAACAAATTTCACACTATACGGTTTTATGCCGGTGTAAATCCGCATTAAATCATACTTTGGTGAAAAGTTTTTCGAACAAATTTCACACCGAAAAGGATTTTTGCCGGTGTGAATGCGCATTAAATCATACTTTCGTAAAACGTTTTTCGAACAACTTTTACACTAAAAAGGTTTTTTGCCAGTGTGAATGCACATTAAATTATACTTTCGTAAAGTTTTTTGAACAAATTTCACACTGAAAAGGTTTTTTACCGGTGTAAATGCGCATTAAATTATACTTTTGTAAAAAGTATTTCAAACAACTTTCACACTGAAAAAGTTTTTTGCCGGTTGAATGCGCATTAAATCATACTTTCGTAAAAAGTTTTTCGAACAAATTTTACATTGAAAAGGTTTTTTGCCGGTGTGAATGCGCAATAAATCATACTTTCGTAAACCGTTTTTCGAACAAATTTTACACTAAAAAGCTTTTTTGCCGGTGTGAATGCGCATTAAATAATACTTTCGTGAAAAGTTTTTCGATCAAATTTTACACTGAAAAGGTTTTTATTCGGTGTGAATGCGCATTAAATCATACTTTCGTAAAAAGTTCTTCGAACAAATTTAACACTGAAAAGGTTTTTTGCCGGTTTTTGCCAGTGTGAATGCGCATTAAATCATACTTTCGTGAAAAGTTTTTCGAACAAATTTTACAATGAAAAGGTTTTTTTTTGGTGTAAATGCGCAATAAATCATACTTTCGTAAAAAGTTTTTTAAACAAATTTCACACTGAAAAGGTTTTTTGCCGGTGTGAATGCGCATTATATTATACTTTTGTAAAAAGTATTTCAAACAACTTTCACACTGAAAAAATTTTTTGCCGGTGTAAATGCGCATTAAATCATACTTTAGTGAAAAGTTTTTCGAAAAAATTTTACACTGAAAAGGTTTTTTGCCGGTTTTTGCCGGTGTGAATGCGCATTAAATCATACTTTCGTGAAAAGTTTTTTAAACAAATTTAACACTGAAAAGGTTTTTTGTTGGTGTGAATGCGCATTAAATCATACTTTCGTGAAAAGTTTTTTGAACAAATTTTACACTTGAACGGTTTTATGCCGGTGTAAATGCGCATCTGTCTTGTTAAATAAAATTGTTGCAAAAAGTTTTTTGAACAAATTTTTCACTAAAAAGGTTTTCTGCCGGTATTTGCCGGTATGAATGCGCATAAAATCATACTTTTTTAAAAAATTTTTTTATCAACCTTTACACTAAAAAAGGTTTTTTGCCGGTTTAAATTCGCATTAAATCATACTTTCTTAAAAAGTTTTTTAAACAAATTTCACACTTAAACGGTTTTATGCCGGTGTGAATGCGCATTAAATCATACTTTGGTGAAAAGTTTTTTGAACAAATTTCACACCGAAAACGTTTTTTGCCGGTGTGAATGCGCATTAAATCATACTTTTGTAAAAAGTTTTTCAAACAAATTTCACACTAAAAAGGTTTTTTGCCGGTGTGAATGCGCAATAAATCATACTTTCGTAAAAAGTTTTTTGAACAAATTTCACACTTAAACGGTTTTTTGCCAGTGTAAATGCACATTAAATCATACTTTCGTAAAGTTTTTTGAACAAATTTTACACTGAAAAGGTTTTTTACCGGTGTGAATGCGCATTAAATTATACTTTTGTAAAAAGTATTTCAAACAACTTTCACACTAAAAAGGTTTTTATTTGGTGTGAATGCGCATTAAATCATACCTTCGTAAAAAGTTTTTCGAACAAATTTAACACTGAAAAGGTTTTTTGCCGGTTTTTGCCGGTGTGAATGCGCATTAAATCATACTTTCGTGAAAAGTTTTTTAAACAAATTTAACACTGAAAAGGTTTTTTGTTGGTGTGAATGCGCATTAAATCATACTTTCGTGAAAAGTTTTTTGAACAAATTTTACACTTGAACGGTTTTATGCCGGTGTAAATGCGCATTTGTCTTGTTAAATAAAATTGTTGCAAAAAGTTTTTTGAACAAATTTTTCACTAAAAAGGTTTTCTGCCGGTATTTGCCGGTATGAATGCGCATAAAATCATACTTTTTTAAAAAATTTTTTTATCAACCTTTACACTAAAAAAGGTTTTTTGCCGGTTTAAATTCGCATTAAATCATACTTTCTTAAAAAGTTTTTTAAACAAATTTCACACTTAAACGGTTTTATGCCGGTGTGAATGCGCATTAAATCATACTTTGGTGAAAAGTTTTTTGAACAAATTTCACACCGAAAACGTTTTTTGCCGGTGTAAATGCGCATTAAATCATAATTTTGTGAAGAGTTTTTTAAACAAATTTCACACTAAAAAGGTTTTTTTTGCCGATGTGAATGCGCATTAAATCATACTTTTGTGAAACGTTTTTCGAACAAATTTTACACTAAAAAGGTTTTTTGCCAGTGTGAATGCACATTAAATCATACTTTCGTAAAGTTTTTTGAACAAATTTCACACTGAAAAGGTTTTTTGCCGGTGTGAATGCGCATGAGGGTTATTAAATCATACTTTCGTAAAAAGTTCTTCGAACATAGTTCACACTGAAATAGTTTTTTGCCGGTGTGAATGCGCATTAAATCATACTTTCGTGAAAAGTTTTTCGAAAATATTTCACCCTTGAACGGTTTTATGCCGGTGTGAATGCGCATTGTTTCGGTAAAAAAGATTGTTGCAAAAAGTTTTTTAATGAAATTTCACACTGAAAAGGTTTTTTGCCGGTGTGAATGCGCATTAAATCATACTTTCGTAAAAAGTTTTTTAAACAAATTTCACACTAAAAAGGTTTTTTGAAGGTGTGAATGCGCAATAAATCATACTTTCGTAAAAAGTTTTTTGAACAAATTTCACACTTAAACGGTTTTATGCCGGTGTGAATGCGCATTAAATCATACTTTGGTGAAAAGTTTTTCGAACAAATTTTACACCGAAAACGTTTTTTGCCGGTGTGAATGCGCATTAAATCATAATTTTGTGAAAAGTTTTTTAAACAAATTTCACACTAAAAAGGTTTTTTTTGCCGATGTGAATGCGCATTAAATCATACTTTCGTGAAACGTTTTTCGAACAACTTTTACAATAAAAAGGTTTTTTGCCAGTGTAAATGCACATTAAATCATACTTTCGTAAAGTTTTTTGAACAAATTTTACACTGAAAAGGTTTTTTACCGGTGTGAATGCGCATTAAATTATACTTTTGTAAAAAGTATTTCAAACAACTTTCACACTAAAAAGGTTTTTATTTGGTGTGAATGCGCATTAAATCATACCTTCGTAAAAAGTTTTTCGAACAAATTTAACACTGAAAAGGTTTTTTGCCGGTTTTTGCCGGTGTGAATGCGCATTAAATCATACTTTCGTGAAAAGTTTTTCGAACAAATTTTACACTGAAAAGGTTTTTTGCCGGTGTGAATGCGCAATAAATCATACTTTCGTGGAAAGTTTTTCGAACAAATTTTACACTGAAAAGGTTTTTATTCGGTGTGAATGCGCATTAAATCATACTTTTGTAAAAAGTTTTTTGAAAAAATTTTACACTGAAAAGGTTTTTTGCCGTTTTTTGCCGGTGTGAATGCGCATTAAATCATACTTTCGTGAAACGTTTTTTAAACAAATTTAACACTGAAAAGGGTTTTTGTTGGTGTAAATGCGCATTAAATCATACTTTCGTGAAAAGTTTTTTGAACAAATTTTACACTTGAACGGTTTTATGCCGGTGTGAATGCGCATCTGTCTTGTTAAATAAAATTGTTGCAAAAAGTTTTTTGAACAAATTTTTCACTAAAAAGGTTTTCTGCCGGTATTTGCCGGTGTGAATGCGCATAAAATCAAACTTTTTTAAAAAATATTTTTATCAACCTTTACACTAAAAAAGGTTTTTTGCCGGTGTGAATTCGCATTAAATCATACTTTCTTAAAAAGTTTTTTGAACAAATTTCACACTTAAACGGTTTTATGCCGGTGTGAATGCGCATTAAATCATACTTTGGTGAAAAGTTTTTCGAACAAATTTCACACCGAAAACGTTTTTTGTCGGTGTGAATGCGCATTAAATCATAATTTTGTGAAAAGGTTTTTAAACAAATTTCACACTAAAAAGTTTTTTTTTGCCGATGTGAATGCGCATTAAATCATACTTTCGTGAAACGTTTTTCGAACAACTTTTACACTAAAAAGGTTTTTTGCCAGTGTGAATGCACATTAAATCATACTTTCATAAAGTTTTTTTTGAACAAATTTCACACTGAAAAGGTTTTTTACCGGTGTGAATCCGTGCGGGGATGTCCTTAACCCCAACACGGCGCGTCCCAATGGCTGATAGGGAACTTCCTGGCTTACAGGAAAGGTGTCTAATATTAAAGAATAAACACCTGCGGATCAACTAAGGACATGATATAGGGCAGCGGCTATATCATTACTACCTTTGAGTACAAGGGAGTTCACTTCCTTGTATTCAAACTAGACAGGTGCGGTTGGTTTGTTTTAAGCCAGCCAAGCTTACCGCGATCATCAGGCTTTGCTCAAGGTGTCATGCGACCCGTGCCAAGGGGCGTACTATATGTATGATATCTGTGCCTGCCCCAAACAGATATCGCAAACGGAGCCTCTGGGATACCAGGCAACCTCCCGGTAGTATTTTTGCCTTGCTACGGTAATGCAGAGCTCTGCCGTAGTCGACCATTTTTCTCTTGCTACTCGTGGGAACTATATGAGTAACCTAAATTCAAAAAACATTAAAACTATCTGCGACGAAGGCAATCTTCTCGCAGACGAACAAATGCAAATGGAGGTGTCTACTACAGACCCTCCTAGCAACCAAATCTCGCAGGAAGCTGAGAGGGTACTTTTAAAATCCCCCACTCCCGAGAAAACGGACCTGACAACAGGGGGCGAGGCTAAGCAAACGGCCAGCATAAACCTGGACAAAAAGGTCAAACTTGCCGACGCGACGAGAAAACGTCTTAGCCGATTGATCAAGAGCGGGGTACCTTACAAAACCGCCTTAGATCAAATACTAAAAGAACGGGATGAGAAAAGGAGCGGGGATCAATCCCCCCCTGCTCTCACCAGCAAGCGAATACGCTCGGATGGTAGCACTCCAGAAGCGGCGGTGAAAAAGCCACGCACTATGGAGGACTCAAACGAGCAAAAACGCTCCTTTGCAACTGTAGCTCAGGGCATCAAGGTGGGCATAATCCACCCAGAACACCCAAATGCTCAGCTGTCAAACGAACAGCTACGGCTGCTACAGCGATCCATTATGGATACTGTAGACAAACTACCGGACGATGGTCCACAAGTGCGATTCCAGAGCTGCACCATTCGACCTGGAATCCTCCTTCTGTCCTGTACGGACGCAGAGACGGTCAAGTGGATGGAGGAAGTGATATGCTACCTTCAACCCTGGGAAAGCCCAGCTGAAATTAGTTCAGAAGGAAGACATACCGAAACCCCACATCTGTGTGGCTTTCATCCCAGACGATGAGGGACTACCCAGACTGACGGGAGAACAGGTAACCAACCGTCTGCGGAAGATGAACCGTACCCTGCATACCCAGGAGTGGACCATTCTACACAGGGAAAACGCAGGACCTGGTCAAATGTGGACGTTCTCAATGGATGAGGTATCCATTAAAGATTTGGAGCGGCTAAATTTCCGCCCATATTTTGGCTTTGGACAGGTGCAATTCCGGTCCAAGGAAGCCAAGAAAGATCCATCATCGGTGGAAATTCCAAAGTCTTCGGAGGTAATCGTTAGAACCAAAGAGGGAGGTAAATCTACCTCGGCGGCGACAGCGGGACTGAAGAGGCCGGCCAAAACCAGCAAAAAAGCCGGAAAAGGGAAAAAACCCCTTCATGGTAAAGCGTCGACAAAACGACCTACACCAGGAAACAATACGGGGAAGGAAAGTAAACCTCCCCACTCTACCTTTAAGTAGAAATGGATAACCACATTCAATTTCTCCAGGCGAACATCCAACATGCTAGAGCGGCTTCATATGTCCTCAGCAGGAGGTTCGCCAAGGAGCAACTCGATGTGGCACTAATCCAGGAACCCTGGACTTCCAATACAGGCAGAATAAGCGGCCTAGGAAACTGCTCCGGTAAGTTAATAGCGTGTACTCTAGGTGGTAAGCCAAGAGCATGCATACTAGTCAGGAAAAACATAAACTATTTTATGTTAACAGAGTTTTGCACCCCTGATGTGGTTGCAGCACAGCTTTCGATCTCAGGAGGAGACAGTAGAGTAGATGTAGTCGTCTGCTCTGCTTACTTCCCTGGAGACCGAAAAGAACACCCTCCTCCAGCAGCAGTGCGAGATCTAGTCGCCTTCTGCAAGAGGAACAACAGGCAACTGATCATTGGATGCGACGCAAATTCCCACCATTTGGATTGGGGCAGCAGCGACATCAATGAAAGAGGTGAGTACTTATATAATTATATAATAGGGGAAGGGCTAGCAGTCAACAACGTAGGCTCGGAACCAATCTTCGTGAACAGAATTCGCGGAGAAGTTCTAGACATAACTATTAGTACACAGTTTATGAGTACCAAAATAGTTAACTGGCAGGTATCTACCGAGCCCTCATGCTCAGATTATAGACACATACGTTTTGACGTGAGAATAGGACAACGTCCCATAGTGCAATTTCGAGATCCAAAATGCACAGATTGGAAAGGGTATTGTGAATCCCTCCAACAGCACCTAGGTAACGGTAATAGCACTATACATAATAGAGCTGAAATAGAAGCGGCGAATGAGCATATCACATCCGCCCTTCTAACGGCCTATAAGGAAAACTGCCCATTAAAGGAGAAGAGGGACCATAGAGGTACACCATGGTGGAGCAGAATCTTAGACAAGCAAAGAAAAGAAGTTCGACGTCTCTTCAATCGAGCTAAAGAAACAGGTTGCTGGGAAATCTATCGTACAGCTCTAACGACTTATAACAAAGAAATAAGGAAAGCCAAAAGAGAATCCTGGAGGAGGTTCTGTCAAAGTATATCAGATCTACCTGCCAGCACAAGAATCCACAAGGCTCTCGCCAGAGATCCGACGCAAGAGATTGGATCGATAAAACGACCAGATGGCTCTTTTACGGACTCTGGTAGGCAAACGTTAGAGACTCTCTTGCAGACCCACTTTCCCGGCAGTCTGCTTCTGAGGGACCAGGAGCAAATTCCACTCTCAATGGGATCGACATCACGACCCAAAAGGGAGGACTGGAGAAAGGTTTCAAAAGTGGTCACCCCAACATCTGTACAATGGGCGGTGAATTATTTCTCCCCATTTAAGTCTCCAGGGGAGGATGGTGTTTTCCCTGCCCTCATTCAGAAGGGCAGCGAAATTTTACTACCTCTTTTGGTTAAACTATTCAGAGCAAGTTTGGCGTGGAGTTATATTCCGCTGGGCTGGTCAACGGCGAGAGTTGTATACATACGTAAAACGGGTACGGTGAATCATTCCCTACCCAAATCCTTCCGGCCAATCAGCCTTACCTCATTCTTAATGAAAACTCTGGAAAGAATTATTGATAGACATATTAGAGAAGGGAATCTTAGGGAACATCCCTTAAACCCCCACCAATATGCCTACCAAACAGGCAAATCTACGGATTTAGCTCTAAACAATCTAGTAGGAAAGATCGGCCATTCCCTTAAACATAAGGAAATTGCGCTGGCAGCTTTTCTAGATATAGAAGGAGCGTTTAATAACGCCTTACCACAGTCACTCTATACATCAATTAGGGATAGAGGGATAGACGGTAAAATCTGTAACTGGATCAAAAACATGATTGAAAACAGATATATAATATCATCACTGCATGGAGAGTCGGTTAGGTTCAGGGCGGCGAAGGGATGTCCACAAGGCGGGGTACTTTCCCCCCTAATGTGGTCACTTCTAGTCGACTCTCTGCTGAGCGAGCTTTCCATGCAGGGAGTAGATTTTCAATGCTATGCGGATGATCTGGTTATAATAGTTAGAGGTAAATTTGAAGCGACGATCTCAAACGTCCTTCAAGAAGCTCTTAACACAGTATACAGATGGTGCAAGAGGGAACAGATGTCTGTAAACCCCCGAAAAACTGTAATTATTCCTTTTACGAAAAGGAAAAAGCTAGATAAGCTTCGGCAGCCTGTCCTATACGGAGAGAGCATTCCATTTGCGACGGAAGTGAAATACCTGGGTGTAGTTCTGGATAAACGACTCACCTGGAACGCCCACTTGAAAAAAACAATAAACAAAGCCAGGTTTTCTCTCTGGAATCTCAGAAGAGTATGTGGAAAATCTTGGGGAATGAACCCCAAACAGATTTACTGGATTTATCAAACAATGATAATATCTATGGTCACGTATGGTTCAGTAGTCTGGTGGACCAAAGGGTTACAACAGACAGCTAGAGCAAAGCTTGCTGGCCTTCAGCGGCTGGCATGCCTGGCCATAACTGGAGCTATGTCCAGCACACCAACGGCAGCGATGGAACACCTCCTACATCTCCCTCCCCTAGATATTCTCTTAGAGAGGGAGGCCAGGATAGCTTCCTATAGATTCCTGTCTTTGGAAAAGCAAATAAATGGAGAGCAACTCGGAGATCACTCCGGGATACTGAGTGAAACAAAAAACCACCAAATTCTCGGGATGGTTCCTGACTTGCTAGCTACAAAAATACACGTAGGAAAGTCGTTCAAAGTCCTCTTTCCGGAGAGAGACGAATGGATGAGGGGACAAATCCTCTTCCCAGAGACTGAATACGTAATGTACACAGACGGCTCAAAAACCCCAGATGGAGTTGGGGCCGGTGTTTTCAGCAGGAAACCAAAGATTGAAATATCTACCAGTCTTGGCAGGTATGCCACAATCTTTCAGGCTGAAATATTCGCTATCGAATTGTGTGCAAGAGAGTTGACCAACAGACCTCTAGCAAACAAAAACATAAATATAATATCAGACAGCCAGGCCGCTTTAAAAGCACTGAGCTCCAACAAGATAAATTATAAACTTGTATGGAATTGCATCGAATCCTTAGAGTACCTTGGTGCGAACAACAGGGTGACCCTACTGTGGGTACCTGGGCACCAGGGGGTGGAAGGAAACGAAAAAGCCGACACCCTTGCAAAACAGGGGGCCGAATCTGCGTTAATTGGACCAGAACCGGTTTTTGGAGTCACCACAAGTGCCGCCAAAACAATTATTTCGGACTGGGCGGAGAGGAAAATACTCACGTACTGGTCCGACTTACCAGGGCTAACCCACTCGAAGGCGTTTTTACCGTTACAACCCTCGAGAAACACAACTAAGCAGATCCTAGAATGGAGCAGAAATGACCTGCGTATTCTAACAGGACTACTTACGGGACACTGTCGTCTGAGATACCACCTCAGAAAGATAGATCTGAACCAACAAACGGACTGTCGGTTCTGCTGCGTGGAAGACGAAACTGCTGAACATATACTATGTTCATGCCCCGGCCAGGGAAGAATAAGGTTCAACATATTTGGTTACACTAACCTAGAACCTACCGATTTTAAAAAAAATCTCACCCTATACAACCATGAACTTCGTAAGAAGGGCTGGATTGTACGGTGAACTGTAGCCTCTAGGGGTGAGCCACAATAGACCTACTAAGGGTCGCGGTGGAGGGGCGACCACGCCCCACTCACATAAAACCTAACCTAACCTACCGGTGTGAATGCGCATTAAATTATACTTTTGTAAAAAGTATTTCAAACAACTTTTACACTGAAAAAGTTTTTTGCCGGTTGAATGCGCATTAAATCATACTTTCATAAAAAGTTTTTCGAACAAATTTTACACTGAAAAGGTTTTTTGCCGGTGTGAATGCGCAATAAATCATACTTTCGTAAACCGTTTTTCGAACAAATTTTACACTAAAAAGCTTTTTTGCCGGTGTGAATGCGCATAAAATAATACTTTCGTGGAAAGTTTTTCGAACTAATTTTACACTAAAAAGGTTTTTATTTGGTGTGAATGCGCATTAAATCATACTTTCGTAAAAAGTTTTTCGAACAAATTTAACACTGAAAAGGTTTTTTGCCCGTTTTTGCCGGTGTGAATGCGCATTAAATCATACTTTCGTGAAAAGTTTTTCGAACAAATTTAACACTGAAAAGGTTTTTTGCCCGTTTTTGCCGGTGTGAATGCGCATTAAATCATACTTTCGTGAAAATATTTTCGAACAAATTTTACACTGAAAAGGTTTTTTGCCGGTGTGAATGCGCAATAAATCATACTTTCGTAAACCGTTTTTCGAACAAATTTTACACTAAAAAGCTTTTTTGCCGGTGTGAATGCGCATAAAATAATACTTTCGTGGAAAGTTTTTCGAACTAATTTTACACTAAAAAGGTTTTTTTTTGGTGTAAATGCGCAATAAATCATACTTTCGTAAAAAAATTTTTAAACAAATTTCACACTTAAACGGTTTTATGCCGGTGTAAATGCGCATTAAATCATACTTAAGTGAAAAGTTTTTCGAACAAATTTTACACCGAAAAGGATTTTTGCCAGTGTGAATGCGCATTAAATCATACTTTCGTGAAACGTTTTTCGAACAACTTTTACACTAAAAAGGTTTTTTGCCACTGTGAATGCACATTAAATCATACTTTCGTGAAGTTTTTCGAACAAATTTCACACTGAAAAGGTTTTTTGCCGGTGTGAATGCGCATTATATTATACTTTTGTAAAAAGTATTTCAAACAACTTTTACACTAAAAAGGTTTTTTGCCAGTGTGAATGCACATTAAATCATACTTTTGTGAAGTTTTTCGAACAAATTTCACACTGAAAAGGTTTTTTGCCGGTGTGAATGCGCATTATATTATACTTTTGTAAAAAGTATTTCAAACAACTTTCACACTGAAAAAGTTTTTTGCCGGTGTGAATGCGCATTAAATCATACTTTCGTGAAAAGTTTTTCGAACAAATTTTACACTGAAAAGGTTTTTTTTTGGTGTGAATGCGCAATAAATCATAATTTCGTAAAAAATTTTTTAAACAAATTTCACACCGAAAAGGATTTTTGCCGGTGTGAATGCGCATTCAATCATACTTTCGTAAAACGTTTTTCGAACAACTTTTACACTAAAAAGGTTTTTTGCCAGTGTGAATGCACATTAAATCATACTTTCGTGAAGTTTTTCGATCAAATTTTACACTGAAAAGGTTTTTTGCCGGTGTGAATGCGCATTATATTATACTTTTGTAAAAAGTATTTTAAACAACTTTCACACTGAAAAAGTTTTTTGCCGGTGTGAATGCGCATTAAATCATACTTTAGTGAAAGTTTTTCAAACAAATTTCACACTAAAAAGGTTTTTTGCCGGTGTAAATGCGCATTAAATCATACTTTTGTAAAAAGTTTTTCAAACAAATTTCACACTGAAAAGGTTTTTTGCCGGTATGAATGCGCAATAAATCATACTTTCGTAAACCGTTTTTTGAACAAATTTCACACTAAAAAGGTTTTTTGCCGGTGTGAATGCGCATTAAATAATACTTTCGTGGAAAGTTTTTCGAACAAATTTTACACTGAAAAGGTTTTTATTCGGTGTGAATGCGCATTAAATCATACTTTCGTGAAACGTTTTTCGAACAACTTTTACACTAAAAAGGTTTTTTGCCAGTGTGAATGCACATTAAATCATACTTTCGTGAAGTTTTTCGAACAAATTTCACACTGAAAAGGTTTTTTGCCGGTGTGAATGCGCATTATATTATACTTTTGTAAAAAGTATTTCAAACAACTTTCACACTGAAAAAGTTTTTTGCCGGTGTGAATGCGCATTAAATCATACTTTCGTAAAAAGGTTTTCGAACAAATTTTACACTGAAAAGGTTTTTTGCCGGTGTGAATGCGCAATAAATCATACTTTCGTAAACCGTTTTTCGAACAAATTTTACACTAAAAAGCTTTTTTGCCGGTGTGAATGCGCATTAAATAATACTTTCGTGGAAAGTTTTTCGAACAAATTTTACACTAAAAAGGTTTTCATTCGGTGTGAATGCGCATTAAATCATACTTTCGTAAAAAGTTTTTCGAACAAATTTAACACTAAAAAGGTTTTTTGCCGGTTTTTGCCGGTGTGAATGCGCATTAAATCATACTTTCGTGAAAAGTTTTTCGAACAAATTTTACACTGAAAAGGTTTTTATTCGGTGTGAATGCGCATTAAATTATACTTTTGTAAAAAGTTTTTCGAGCAACTTTCACACTAAAAAGGTTTTTTGCCAGTGTGAATGCACATTAAATCATACTTTCGTGAAGTTTTTCGAACAAATTTCACACTGAAAAGGTTTTTTGCCGGTGTAAATGCGCATTATATTATACTTTTGTAAAAAGTATTTCAAACAACTTTCACACTGAA
The DNA here is from genome assembly GCA_950111635.1 of Agelastica alni. Lineage (NCBI taxonomy): Eukaryota > Metazoa > Arthropoda > Insecta > Coleoptera > Chrysomelidae > Agelastica > Agelastica alni. The sequence continues at coordinate 71,851,448 of OX467710.1, read as the reverse complement.
AAAGTTTTTTGCCGGTGTGAATGCGAATTAAATCATACTTTGGTGAAAAGTTTTTCGAACAAATTTCACACTAAAAAGGTTTTTTGCCGGTGTGAATGCGCATTAATTCATACTTTCGTGGAAAGTTTTTCGAACAAATTTTACACTGAAAAGGTTTTTATTCGGTGTGAATGCGCATTAAATCATACTTTCGTGAAAAGTTTTTCGAAAAAATTTTACACTGAAAAGGTTTTTTGCCGGTTTTTGCCGGTGTGAATGCGCATTAAATCATACTTTTGTGAAAAGTTTTTTAAACAAATTTTACACTGAAAAGTTTTTTGTTGGTGTGAATGCGCATTAAATCATACTTTCGTGAAAAGTTTTTTGAACAAATTTTACATTTGAACGGTTTTATGCCGGTGTGAATGCGCATCTGTCTTGTTAAATAAAATTGTTGCAAAACGTTTTTTGAACAAATTTTTCACTAAAAAGGTTTTCTGCCGGTATTTGCCGGTGTGAATGCGCATAAAATCATACTTTTTTAAAAAAAATTTTTATTAACCTTTACACTAAAAAAGGTTTTTTGCCGGTGTGAATTCGCATTAAATCATACTTTGGTGAAAAGTTTTTTGAACAACTATACACTAAAAAGGTTTTTGCCAGTGTGAATGCGCATAAAATCATACTTTCGTGCAAAGTTTTTTAAACAAAATTTACACTGAAACGGTTTTTTGCCTGTGTAAATGCGCATTAAATCATACTTTCGTGCAAAGTTTTCCGAACAACCTTCACACTGAAAAGGTTTTTTGCCGGTGTGAATGCGCATGAGGGTTATTATATCATACTTTCGTAAAAAGTTTTTCGAACATATTTTACACTGAAATAGTTTTTTGCCGGTGTGAATGCGCATTAAATCATACCTTCGTGAAAAGTTTTTCGAAAATATTTCACACTTGAACGGTTTTATGCCGGTGTGAATGCGCATTGTTTCGGTAAAAAAATTTGTTGCAAAAAGTTTTTTAAACAAATTTCACACTGAAAAGGTTTTTTGCCGGTGTGAATGCGCATTAAATCATACTTTCGTGAAAAGTTTTTCGAACAAATTTCACACTAAAAAGGTTTTTTGCCGGTGTAAATGCGCAATAGATCATACTTTCGTAAAAAGTTTTTTGAACAAATTTCACACTTAAACGGTTTTATTCCGGTGTAAATGCGCATTAAATCATACTTTGGTGAAAAGTTTTTCGAACAAATTTCACACCGAAAAGTTTTTTTGCCGGTGTAAATGCGCATTAAATCATACTTTTGTGAAAAGTTTTTTAAACAAATTTCACACTAAAAAGGTTTTTTTTGCCGATGTGAATGCGCATTAAATCATTCTTTCGTGAAACGTTTTTCGAACAACTTTTACACTAAAAAGGTTTTTTGCCAGTGTGAATGCACATTAAATCATACTTTCGTGAAGTTTTTTGACCAAACTTCACACTGAAGGTTTTTTACCGGTGTGAATGCGCATTAAACTATATTTTTGTAAAAAGTATTTCAAACAACTTTCACACTGAAAAAGTTTTTTGCCGGTTGAATGCGCATTAAATCATACTTTCATAAAAAGTTTTTCGAACAAATTTTACACTAAAAAGCTTTTTTGCCGGTGTGAATGCGCATTAAATAATACTTTCGTGGAAAGTTTTTCGAACAAATTTTACACTGAAAAGGTTTTTATTCGGTGTAAATGCGCATTAAAACATACTTTCGTAAAAAGTTTTTCGAACAAATTTAACAGTGAAAAGGTTTTTTGCCGGCTTTTGCCGGTGTGAATGCGCATTAAATCATACTTTCGTGAAAAGTTTTTCGAACAATTTTTACAATGAAAAGGTTTATTTTTGGTGTGAATGCGCAATAAATCATACTTTCGTAAAAAGTTTTTTAAACAAATTTCACACTTAAACGGTTTTATGCCGGTGTGAATGCGCATTAAATCATACTTTAGTAAAAAGTTTTTCGAACAAATTTTACACCGAAAAGGATTTTTGCCGGTGTGAATGCGCATTAAATCATACTTTCGTAAAACGTTTTTCGAACAACTTTTACACTAAAAAGGTTTTTTGCCAGTGTGAATCCACATTAAATCATACTTTCGTGAAGTTTTTCGAACAAATTTCACACTAAAAAGGTTTTTTGCCGGTGTTAATGCGCATTAAATCATACTTTCGTAAAAAGTTTTTCAAACAAATTTCACACTGAAAAGGTTTTTTGCCGGTGTAAATGCGCAATAAATCATACTTTCGTAAACCGTTTTTTGAGCAAATTTTACACTAAAAAGGTTTTTTGCCGGTGTAAATGCGCATTAAATAATACTTTCGTGGAAAGTTTTTTGAACAAATTTTACACTGAAAAAGTTTTTATTCGGTGTGAATGCGCATTAAATCATACTTTCGTAAAAAGTTTTTCGAAAAAATTTTACACTGAAAAGGTTTTTTGCCGGTTCTTGCCGGTGTGAATGCGCATTAAATCATACTTTCGTGAAAAAATTTTTATACAAATTTTACACTGAAAAGGTTTTTTGTTAGTGTGAATGAGCATTAAATCATACTTTCGTGAAAAGTTTTTTGAACAAATTTTACACAAACGGTTTTATGCCGGTGTGAATGCGCATCTGTCTTGTTAAATAAAATTGTTGCAAAAAGTTTTTTAAACAAATTTTTCACTAAAAAGGTTTTCTGCCGGTATGTGCCGGTGTGAATGCGCATAAAATAATACTTTTTTAAAAAAAATTTATCAACCTTTACACTAAAAGAGGTTTTTTGCCGGTGTGAATTCGCATTAAATTATACTTTGGTGAAAAGTTTTTTGAACAACTTTCACACTGAAAAGGTTTTTTGCCGGTGTGAATGCGCAATAATTCATACTTTCGTGGAAAGTTTTTCGAACAAATTTTACACTGAAAAGGTTTTTATTCGGTGTGAATGCGCATTAAATCATACTTTCGTGAAAAGTTTTTCGAAAAAATTTTACACTGAAAAGGTTTTTTGCCGGTTTTTGCCGGTGTGAATGCGCATTAAATCATACTTTTGTGAAAAGTTTTTTAAACAAATTTTACACTGAAAAGTTTTTTGTTGGTGTGAATGCGCATTAAATCATACTTTCGTGAAAAGTTTTTTGAACAAATTTTACATTTGAACGGTTTTATGCCGGTGTGAATGCGCATCTGTCTTGTTAAATAAAATTGTTGCAAAACGTTTTTTGAACAAATTTTTCACTAAAAAGGTTTTCTGCCGGTATTTGCCGGTGTGAATGCGCATAAAATCATACTTTTTTAAAAAAAATTTTTATTAACCTTTACACTAAAAAAGGTTTTTTGCCGGTGTGAATTCGCATTAAATCATACTTTGGTGAAAAGTTTTTTGAACAACTATACACTAAAAAGGTTTTTGCCAGTGTGAATGCGCATAAAATCATACTTTCGTGCAAAGTTTTTTAAACAAAATTTACACTGAAAAGGTTTTTTGCCTGTGTAAATGCGCATTAAATCATACTTTCGTGCAAAGTTTTCCGAACAACCTTCACACTGAAAAGGTTTTTTGCCGGTGTGAATGCGCATGAGGGTTATTATATCATACTTTCGTAAAAAGTTTTTCGAACATATTTTACACTGAAATAGTTTTTTGCCGGTGTGAATGCGCATTAAATCATACCTTCGTGAAAAGTTTTTCGAAAATATTTTACACTTGAACGGTTTTATGCCGGTGTGAATGCGCATTGTTTCGGTAAAAAAGATTGTTGCAAAAAGTTTTTTAAACAAATTTCACACTGAAAAGGTTTTTTGCCGGTGTGAATGCGCATTAAATCATACTTTCGTGAAAAGTTTTTCGAACAAATTTCACACTAAAAAGGTTTTTTGCCGGTGTAAATGCGCAATAGATCATACTTTCGTAAAAAGTTTTTTGAACAAATTTCACACTTAAACGGTTTTATTCCGGTGTAAATGCGCATTAAATCATACTTTGGTGAAAAGTTTTTCGAACAAATTTCACACCGAAAAGTTTTTTTGCCGGTGTAAATGCGCATTAAATCATACTTTTGTGAAAAGTTTTTTAAACAAATTTCACACTAAAAAGGTTTTTTTTGCCGATGTGAATGCGCATTAAATCATTCTTTCGTGAAACGTTTTTCGAACAACTTTTACACTAAAAAGGTTTTTTGCCAGTGTGAATGCACATTAAATCATACTTTCGTGAAGTTTTTTGACCAAACTTCACACTGAAGGTTTTTTACCGGTGTGAATGCGCATTAAACTATATTTTTGTAAAAAGTATTTCAAACAACTTTCACACTGAAAAAGTTTTTTGCCGGTTGAATGCGCATTAAATCATACTTTCATAAAAAGTTTTTCGAACAAATTTTACACTAAAAAGCTTTTTTGCCGGTGTGAATGCGCATTAAATAATACTTTCGTGGAAAGTTTTTCGAACAAATTTTACACTGAAAAGGTTTTTATTCGGTGTAAATGCGCATTAAAACATACTTTCGTAAAAAGTTTTTCGAACAAATTTAACAGTGAAAAGGTTTTTTGCCGGCTTTTGCCGGTGTGAATGCGCATTAAATCATACTTTCGTGAAAAGTTTTTCGAACAATTTTTACAATGAAAAGGTTTATTTTTGGTGTGAATGCGCAATAAATCATACTTTCGTAAAAAGTTTTTTAAACAAATTTCACACTTAAACGGTTTTATGCCGGTGTGAATGCGCATTAAATCATACTTTAGTAAAAAGTTTTTTGAACAAATTTTACACCGAAAAGGATTTTTGCCGGTGTGAATGCGCATTAAATCATACTTTCGTAAAACGTTTTTCGAACAACTTTTACACTAAAAAGGTTTTTTGCCAGTGTGAATCCACATTAAATCATACTTTCGTGAAGTTTTTCGAACAAATTTCACACTGAAAAGGTTTTTTGCCGGTGTGAATGCGCATTATATTATACTTTTGTAAAAAGTATTTCAAACAACTTTCACACTGAAAAAGTTTTTTGCCGGTGTAAATGCGCATTAAATCATACTTAAGTGAAAAGTTTTTCGAACAAATTTCACACTAAAAAGGTTTTTTGCCGGTGTTAATGCGCATTAAATCATACTTTCGTAAAAAGTTTTTCAAACAAATTTCACACTGAAAAGGTTTTTTGCCGGTGTAAATGCGCAATAAATCATACTTTCGTAAACCGTTTTTTGAGCAAATTTTACACTAAAAAGGTTTTTTGCCGGTGTAAATGCGCATTAAATAATACTTTCGTGGAAAGTTTTTTGAACAAATTTTACACTGAAAAAGTTTTTATTCGGTGTGAATGCGCATTAAATCATACTTTCGTAAAAAGTTTTTCGAAAAAATTTTACACTGAAAAGGTTTTTTGCCGGTTCTTGCCGGTGTGAATGCGCATTAAATCATACTTTCGTGAAAAAATTTTTATACAAATTTTACACTGAAAAGGTTTTTTGTTAGTGTGAATGAGCATTAAATCATACTTTCGTGAAAAGTTTTTTGAACAAATTTTACACAAACGGTTTTATGCCGGTGTGAATGCGCATCTGTCTTGTTAAATAAAATTGTTGCAAAAAGTTTTTTAAACAAATTTTTCACTAAAAAGGTTTTCTGCCGGTATGTGCCGGTGTGAATGCGCATAAAATCATACTTTTTTAAAAAAAAATTTATCAACCTTTACACTAAAAGAGGTTTTTTGCCGGTGTGAATTCGCATTAAATTATACTTTGGTGAAAAGTTTTTTGAACAACTTTCACACTGAAAAGGTTTTTTGCCGGTGTAAATGCGCATTAAATCATACTTTCGTGCAAAGTTTTCCGAACAACTTTCACACTGAAAAGGTTTTTTGCCGGTGTGAATGCGCATGAGGGTTATTAAATCATACTTTCGTAAAAAGTTTTTCGAACATATTTCACACTGAAATAGTTTTTTGCCGGTGTGAATGCGCATTAAATCATACTTTCGTGAAAATATTTTCGAAAATATTTCACACTTGAACGGTTTTATGCCGGCGTGAATGCGCATTGTTTCGGTAAAAAAGATTGTTGCAAAAAGTTTTTCGAACAAATTTCACACCGAAAAGGTTTTTTGCCGGTGTAAATGCGCATTAAATCATACTTTTGTGAAAAGTTTTTTAAACAAATTTCACACTAAAAAGGTTTTTTTTGCCGATGTAAATGCGCATTAAATCATACTTTCGTAAAACGTTTTTCGAACAACTTTTACACTTAAAAGGTTTTTTGCCAGTGTGAATGCACATCAAATCATACTTTCGTGAAGTTTTTTGAACAAATTTCACACTGAAAAGGCTTTTTACCGGTGTAAATGCGCATTAAATTATACTTTTGTAAAAAGTATTTCAAACAACTTTCACACTGAAAAAGTTTTTTGCCGGTTGAATGCGCATTAAATCATACTTTCGTAAAAAGTTTTTCGAACAAATTTTACACTGAAAAGGTTTTTTGCCGGTGTGAATGCGCAATAAATCATACTTTCGTAAACCGTTTTTTGAACAAATTTTACACTAAAAAGCTTTTTTGCCGGTTTGAATGCGCATTAAATAATACTTTCGTGGAAAGTTTTTCGAACAAATTTTACACTGAAAAGGTTTTTTGCCGGTTTTTGCCGGTGTGAATGCACATTAAATCATAATTTCGTGAAAAGTTTTTCGAACAAATTTTACACTGAAAAGGTTTTTTTTTGGTGTGAATGCGCAATAAATCATACTTTCGTAAAGTTTTTTAAACAAATTCCACACTTAAACGGTTTTATGCCGGTGTGAATGCGCATTAAATCATACTTTCGTGAAAAGTTTTTTAAACAAATTTTAAACTGAAAAGGGTTTTTGTTGGTGTGAATGCGCATTAAATCATACTTTCGTGAAAAGTTTTTTGAACAAATTTTACACTTGAACGGTTTTATGCCGGTGTGAATGCGCATCTGTCTTGTTAAATAAAATTGTTGCAAAAAGTTTTTTGAACAAATTTTTCACTAAAGAGGTTTTCTGCCGGTATGTGCCGGTGTGAATGCGCATAAAATCATACTTTTTTAAAAAAAATTTATCAACCTTTACACTAAAAAATGTTTTTTGCCGGTGTGAATTCGTATTAAATTATACTTTGGTGAAAAGTTTTTTGAACAACTTTTACACTAAAAAGGTTTTTGCCAGTGTGAATGCGCATAAAATCATACTTTCGTGCAAAGTTTTTTAAACAAAATTCACACTGAAAAGGTTTTTGCCGGTGTAAATGCGCATAAAATCATACTTTCGTGCAAAGTTTTCCGAACAACTTTTACACTGAAAAGGTTTTTTGCCGGTGTGAATGCGCATGAGGGTTATTAAATCATACTTTCGTAAAAAGTTTTTCAAACATATTTCACACTGAAATAGTTTTTTGCCGGTGTGAATGCGCATTAAATCATACTTTCGTGAAAAGTTTTTCGTACAAATTTCACACTGAAAAGGTTTTTTGCCGGTGTGAATGCGCATTATATTATACTTTTGTAAAAAGTATTTCAAACAACTTTCACACTAAAAAAGTTTTTTGCCGGTGTGAATGCGCATTAAATCATACTTTAGTGAAAAGATTTCGTACAAATTTCACACTGAATGTGAATGCACATTAAATCATACTTTCGTAAAAAGTTTTCAAACAAATTTCACACTGAAAAGGTTTTTTGCCGGTATGAATGCGCAATAAATCATACTTTCGTAAACCGTTTTTTGAACAAATTTCACACTAAAAAGGTTTTTTGCCGGTGTGAATGCGCATTAAATAATACTTTCGTGGAAAGTTTTTCGAACAAATTTTACACTGAAAAGGTTTTTTGCCGGTTTTTGCCGGTGTGAATGCACATTAAATCATAATTTCGTGAAAAGTTTTTCGAACAAATTTTACACTGAAAAGGTTTTTTTTTGGTGTGAATGCGCAATAAATCATACTTTCGTAAAAAGTTTTTTAAACAAATTTCACACTAAAAAGGTTTTTTGCCGGTGTGAATGCGCATTAAATCATACTTTTGTGAAAAGTTTTTTAAACAAATTTTACACTGAAAAGTTTTTTGTTGGTGTGAATGCGCATTAAATCATACTTTCGTGAAAAGTTTTTTGAACAAATTTTACACTTGAACGGTTTTATGCCGGTGTGAATGCGCATCTGTCTTGTTAAATAAAATTGTTGCAAAACGTTTTTTGAACAAATTTTTCACTAAAAAGGTTTTCTGCCGGTATTTGCCGGTGTGAATGCGCATAAAATTATACTTTTTTAAAAAAAATTTTTATTAACCTTTACACTAAAAAAGGTTTTTTGCCGGTGTGAATTCGCATTAAATCATACTTTGGTGAAAAGTTTTTTGAACAACTTTTACACTAAAAAGGTTTTTGCCAGTGTGAATGCGCATAAAATCATACTTTCGTGCAAAGTTTTTTAAACAAAATTTACACTGAAAAGGTTTTTTGCCTGTGTAAATGCGCATTAAATCATACTTTTGTGCAAAGTTTTCCGAACAACCTTCACACTGAAAAGGTTTTTTGCCGGTGTGAATGCGCATGAGGGTTATTATATCATACTTTCGTAAAAAGTTTTTTGAACATATTTTACACTGAAATAGTTTTTTGCCGGTGTGAATGCGCATTAAATCATACCTTCGTGAAAAGTTTTTCGAAAATATTTCACACTTGAACGGTTTTATGCCGGTGTGAATGCGCATTGTTTCGGTAAAAAAGATTGTTGCAAAAAGTTTTTTAAACAAATTTCACACTGAAAAGGTTTTTTGCCGGTGTGAATGCGCATTAAATCATACTTTCGTGAAAAGTTTTTCGAACAAATTTCACACTAAAAAGGTTTTTTGCCGGTGTAAATGCGCAATAGATCATACTTTCGTAAAAAGTTTTTTGAACAAATTTCACACTTAAACGGTTTTATGCCGGTGTAAATGCGCATTTAATCATACTTTGGTGAAAAGTTTTTCGAACAAATTTCACACCGAAAAGTTTTTTTGCCGGTGTAAATGCGCATTAAATCATACTTTTGTGAAAAGTTTTTTAAAAAAATTTCACACTAAAAAGGTTTTTTTTGCCGATGTGAATGCGCATTAAATCATTCTTTCGTGAAACGTTTTTCGAACAACTTTTACACTAAAAAGGTTTTTTGCCAGTGTGAATGCACATTAAATCATACTTTCGTGAAGTTTTTTGAACAAACTTCACACTGAAGGTTTTTTACCGGTGTGAATGCGCATTAAACTATATTTTTGTAAAAAGTATTTCAAACAACTTTCACACTGAAAAAGTTTTTTGCCGGTTGAATGCGCATTAAATCATACTTTCATAAAAAGTTTTTCGAACAAATTTTACACTAAAAAGCTTTTTTGCCGGTGTGAATGCGCATTAAATAATACTTTCGTGGAAAGTTTTTCGAACAAATTTTACACTAAAAAGGTTTTTATTCGGTGTAAATGCGCATTAAAACATACTTTCGTAAAAAGTTTTTCGAACAAATTTAACACTGAAAAGGTTTTTTGCCGGTTTTTGCCGGTGTGAATGCGCATTAAATCATACTTTCGTGAAAGGTTTTTCGAACAAATTTTACAATGAAAAGGTTTATTTTTGGTGTGAATGCGCAATAAATCATACTTTCGTAAAAAGTTTTTTAAACAAATTTCACACTTAAACGGTTTTATGCCGGTGTGAATGCGCATTAAATCATACTTTAGTAAAAAGTTTTTCGAACAAATTTTACACCAAAAAGGATTTTTGCCGGTGTGAATGCGCATTAAATCATACTTTCGTAAAACGTTTTTCGAACAACTTTTACACTAAAAAGGTTTTTTGCCAGTGTGAATCCACATTAAATCATACTTTCGTGAAGTTTTTCGAACAAATTTCACACTGAAAAGGTTTTTTGCCGGTGTGAATGCGCATTATATTATACTTTTGTAAAAAGTATTTTAAACAACTTTCACACTGAAAAAGTTTTTTGCCGGTGTAAATGCGCATTAAATCATACTTTAGTGAAAAGTTTTTCGAACAAATTTCACACTAAAAAGGTTTTTTGCCGGTGTGAATGCGCATTAAATCATGCTTTCGTAAAAAGTTTTTCAAACAAATTTCACACTGAAAAGGTTTTTTGCCGGTGTAAATGCGCAATAAATCATACTTTCGTAAACCGTTTTTTGAGCAAATTTTACACTAAAAAGGTTTTTTGCCGGTGTAAATGCGCATTAAATAATACTTTCGTGAAAAGTTTTTTGAACAAATTTTACACTGAAAAAGTTTTTTTCGGTGTGAATGCGCATTAAATCATACTTTCGTAAAAAGTTTTTCGAAAAAATTTTACACTGAAAAGGTTTTTTGCCGGTTCTTGCCGGTGTGAATGCGCATTAAATCATACTTTCGTGAAAAAATTTTTATACAAATTTTACACTGAAAAGGTTTTTTGTTAGTGTGAATGAGCATTAAATCATACTTTCGTGAAAAGTTTTTTGAACAAATTTTACACAAACGGTTTTATGCCGGTGTGAATGCGCATCTGTCTTGTTAAATAAAATTGTTGCAAAAAGTTTTTTAAACAAATTTTTCACTAAAAAGGTTTTCTGCCGGTATGTGCCGGTGTGAATGCGCATAAAATCATACTTTTTTAAAAAAAAATTTATCAACCTTTACACTAAAAGAGGTTTTTTGCCGGTGTGAATTCGCATTAAATTATACTTTGGTGAAAAGTTTTTTGAACAACTTTCACACTGAAAAGGTTTTTTGCCGGTGTAAATGCGCATTAAATCATACTTTCGTGAAAAGTTTTCCGAACAACTTTCACACTGAAAAGGTTTTTTGCCGGTGTGAATGCGCATGAGGGTTATTAAATCATACTTTCGTAAAAAGTTTTTCGAACATATTTCACACTGAAATAGTTTTTTGCCGGTGTGAATGCGCATTAAATCATACTTTCGTGAAAAGTTTTTCGAAAATATTTCACACTTGAACGGTTTTATGCCGGCGTGAATGCGCATTGTTTCGGTAAAAAAGATTGTTGCAAAAAGTGTTTTAAACAAATTTCACACTGAAAAGGTTTTTTGCCGGTGTGAATGCGCATTAAATCATACTTTCGTGAAAAGTTTTTCGAACAAATTTCACACTAAAAAGGTTTTTTGCCGGTGTAAATGCGCAATAAATCATACTTTCGTAAAAAGTTTTTTAAATAAATTTCACACTCAAACGGTTTTATGCCGGTGTGAATGCGCATTAAATCATACTTTGGTGAAAAGTTTTTCGAACAAATTTCACACCGAAAAGGTTTTTTGCCGGTGTAAATGCGCATTAAATCATACTTTTGTGAAAAGTTTTTTAAACAAATTTCACACTAAAAAGGTTTTTTTTGCCGATGTAAATGCGCATTAAATCATACTTTCGTGAAACGTTTTTCGAACAACTTTTACACTTAAAAGGTTTTTTGCCAGTGTGAATGCACATCAAATCATACTTTCGTGAAGTTTTTTGAACAAATTTTACACTGAAAAGGTTTTTTACCGGTGTAAATGCGCATTAAATTATACTTTTGTAAAAAGTATTTCAAACAACTTTCACACTGAAAAAGTTTTTTGCCGGTTGAATGCGCATTAAATCATACTTTCGTAAAAAGTTTTTCGAACAAATTTTACACTGAAAAGGTTTTTTGCCGGTGTGAATGCGCAATAAATCATACTTTCGTAAACCGTTTTTTGAACAAATTTTACACTTAAACGGTTTTATGCCGGTGTGAATGCGCATTAAATCATACTTTGGTGAAAAGTTTTTCGAACAAATTTCACACCGAAAAGGATTTTTGCCGGTGTAAATGCGCATTAAATCATACTTTCGTAAAACGTTTTTCGAACAACTTTTACACTAAAAAGGTTTTTTGCCAGTGTGAATGCACATTAAATTATACTTTTGTACAAAGTATTTCAAACAACTTTCAAACTGAAAAAGTTTTTGGCCAGTTGAATGCGCAATAAATCATACTTTCGTAAAAAGGTTTTTGAACAAATTTTACACTGAAAAGGTTTTTTGCCGGTGAATGCGCAATAAATCATACTTTCGTAAACCGTTTTTCGAACAAATTTTACACTAAAAAGCTTTTTTGCCGGTGTGAATGCGCATTAAATAATACTTTCGTGGAAAGTTTTTCGAACAAATTTTACACTGAAAAGGTTTTTATTCGGTGTGAATGCGCATTAAATCATACTTTCGTACAAAGTTTTTCGAACAAATTTAACACTGAAAAGATTTTTTGCCGGTTTTTGCCGGTGTGAATGCGCATTAAATCATACTTTCGTGAAAAGTTTTTCGTACAAATTTTACACTGAAAAGGTTTTTATTCGGTGTGAATGCGCATTAAATTATACTTTCGTGAAAAGTTTTTCGAACAACTTTTACACTAAAAAGGTTTTTTGCCAGTGTGAATGCACATTAAATCATACTTTCGTGAAGTTTTTCGAACAAATTTCACACTAAAAAGCTTTTTTGCCGGTTTGAATGCGCATTAAATAATACTTTCGTGGAAAGTTTTTCGAACAAATTTTACACTGAAAAGGTTTTTTGCCGGTTTTTGCCGGTGTGAATGCACATTAAATCATAATTTCGTGAAAATTTTTTCGAACAAATTTTACACTGAAAAGGTTTTTTTTTGGTGTGAATGCGCAATAAATCATACTTTCGTAAAAAGTTTTTTAAACAAATTTCACACTTAAACGGTTTTATGCCGGTGTGAATGCGCATTAAATCATACTTTCGTGAAAAGTTTTTTAAACAAATTTTAAACTGAAAAGGGTTTTTGTTGGTGTGAATGCGCATTAAATCATACTTTCGTGAAAAGTTTTTTGAACAAATTTTTCACTAAAAAGGTTTTCTGCCGGTATTTGCCGGTGTGATTGCGCATAAAATCATACTTTTTTAAAAAAAATTTTTATCAACCTTTACACTAAAAAATGTTTTTTGCCGGTGTGAATTCGCATTAAATCATACTTTGGTGAAAAGTTTTTTGAACAACTTTTACACTAAAAAGATTTTTGCCAGTGTGAATGCGCATAAAATCATACTTTCGTGCAAAGTTTTTTAAACAAAATTCACACTGAAAAGGTTTTTGCCGGTGTAAATGCGCATAAATTCATACTTTCGTGCAAAGTTTTTCGAACAACTTTTACACTGAAAAGGTTTTTTGCCGGTGTGAATGCGCATGAGGGTTATTAAATCATACTTTCGTAAAAAGTTTTTCAAACATATTTCACACTGAAATAGTTTTTTGCCGGTGTGAATGCGCATTAAATCATACTTTCGTGAAAAGTTTTTCGTACAAATTTCACACTGAAAAGGTTTTTGCCGGTTTGAATGCGCATTATATTATACTTTTGTAAAAAGTATTTCAAACAACTTTCACACTAAAAAAGTTTTTTGCCGGTGTGAATGCGCATTAAATCATACTTTAGTGAAAAGATTTCGTACAAATTTCACACTAAATGTGAATGCACATTAAATCATACTTTCGTAAAAAGTTTTCAAACAAATTTCACACTGAAAAGGTTTTTTGCCTATATGAATGCGCAATAAATCATACTTTCGTAAACCGTTTTTTGAACAAATTTCACACTAAAAAGGTTTTTTGCCGGTGTGAATGCGCATTAAATAATACTTTCGTGGAAAGTTTTTTGAACAAATTTTACACTAAAAAGGTTTTTATTCGGTGTGAATGCGCATTAAATCATACTTTTGTGAAACGTTTTTCGAACAATTTTTACACTAAAAAGGTTTTTTGCCAGTGTGAATGCACATTAAATCATACTTTCGTGAAAAGTTTTTCGAAAACATTTCACACTTGGACGGTTTTATGCCGGCGTGAATGCGCATTGTTTCGGTAAAAAAGATTGTTGCAAAATGTGTTTTAAACAAATTTCACACTGAAAAGGTTTTTTGCCGGTTTGAATGCGCATTAAATCATACTTTCGTGAAAAGTTTTTCGAACAAATTTCACACTAAAAAGGTTTTTTGCCGGTGTAAATGCGCAATAAATCATACTTTTGTAAAAAGTTTTTTGAACAAATTTCACACTCAAACGGTTTTATGCCGGTGTGAATGCGCATTAAATCATACTTTGGTGAAAAGTTTTTCGAACAAATTTCACACCGAAAAGGTTTTTTGCCGGTGTAAATGCGCATTAAATCATACTTTTGTGAAAAGTTTTTTAAACAAATTTCACACTAAAAAGGTTTTTTTTGCCGATGTGAATGCGCATTAAATCATACTTTCGTGAAACGTTTTTCGAACAACTTTTACACTTAAAAGGTTTTTTGCCAGTGTGAATGCACATCAAATCATACTTTCGTGAAGTTTTTTGAACAAATTTCACACTGAAAAGGTTTTTTACCGGTGTAAATGCGCATTAAATTATACTTTTGTAAAAAGTATTTCAAACAACTTTCACACTGAAAAAGTTTTTTGCCGGTTGAATGCGCATTAAATCATACTTTCGAAAAAAGTTTTTCGAGTAAATTTTACACTGAAAAGGTTTTTTGCCGGTGTGAATGCGCAATAAATCATACTTTCGTAAACCGTTTTTCGAACAAATTTTACACTAAAAAGCTTTTTTGCCGGTGTGAATGCACATTAAATAATACTTTCGTGGAAAGTTTTTCGAACAAATTTTACACTGAAAAGGTTTTTATTCGGTCTAAATCATACTTTTGTGAAAAGTTTTTTGAACACATTTCACACTGAAAATGTTTTTTGCCAGTGAGAATGCGCATTAAATCATACTTTCGTAAAAAGTTTTTCGAACAAATTTTACACTAAAAAGGTTTTTTGCTGGTGTGAATGTGCATTAAATTATACTTTCGTGAAAAGTTTTTGTACAAATTTCACACTGAAAATGTTTTTTGCCGGTGTGAATGCGCATTAAATCATACTTTCTTAAAAAGTTTTTCGAACAAATTTCACACTGAAAAGGTTTTATGCCGGTGAGAATCATACTTTCGTGAAAATTTTTTTGAACACATTTCACACTGAAAAGGTTTTTTGCCGGTGTGAATGCGCATTAAATCATACTTTTGTAATAAGTTTTTCGAACAAATTTTACAATAAAAAGCTTTTTTGCAGGTGTGAATGCGCATTAAATCATACTTTCATAAAAAGTTTTTGAACAAATTTCACACTGAAAAGGTTTTTTATGCCGTTGTGAATGCGCATTAAATCATACTTTTGTAAAAAATTTTTCGAACAAATTTCACACTGAAAGGTTTTTTGCCGGTGTAAATGCGCATTAAATAATACTTTCAAGAAAAGTTTTTTGAAAAAATTTCACACTAAAAAGGTTTTTTGCCGGTGTGAATGCGCATTATATAATACTTTTAAAAAGTTTTTTGAACAAATTTTACACTCGAACGGTTTTATGCCGGTGTTAGTGCGCATGTGTCTCGTGTAATAAGATTGTTGCAAAAAGTTTTTCGAACTTTCACACTTGAACAGTTTTTTGCCGATTGGAATGCATACGTGAGTTTTAAAAGTACAACTACATAAAAAGTTTTCCGAACAAGTTTCACACTGAAAAGGTTTTTTGCCGGTGTGAATGCACATTAAATCATACTTTCGTGAAAAGTTTGAACAAATTTTACACTAAAAAGGTTTTTTGCCGTTGTGAATGCGCGTTAAATAATACTTTCGTGAATAGTTTTTTTAACAAATCCCACACTTGAACAGTTTTATGCTGTTGTAAATGCACAATAAATCATACTTTCGTAAAAAATTTTTTTAACAAATTTTACACTGAAAAGGTTTTTTGCTGGTGTGAATGCGCATTAAGTAATACTTTCGTGAAAGGATTTTCGAACAAATTTCACACTGAAAAGGTTTTTTGCCGGTGTGAATTCGCAATAAATCATACTTTCGTAAAAAGTTTTTTGAACAAATTTCACACTTAAACGGTTTTATGCCGGTGTGAATGCGCATTAAATCATACTTTGGTGAAAAGTTTTTCGAACAAATTTCACACCGAAAAGGATTTTTGCCGGTGTAAATGCGCATTAAATCATACTTTCGTAAAAAGTTTTTTAAACAAATTTCACACTTAAACGGTTTTATGCCGGTGTGAATGCGCATTAAATCATACTTTCGTGAAAAGTTTTTTAAACAAATTTTAAACTGAAAAGGGTTTTTGTTGGTGTGAATGCGCATTAAATCATACTTTCGTGAAAAGTTTTTTGAACAAATTTTTCACTAAAAAGGTTTTCTGCCGGTATTTGCCGGTGTGATTGCGCATAAAATCATACTTTTTTAAAAAAAATTTTTATCAACCTTTACACTAAAAAATGTTTTTTGCCGGTGTGAATTCGCATTAAATCATACTTTGGTGAAAAGTTTTTTGAACAACTTTTACACTAAAAAGATTTTTGCCAGTGTGAATGCGCATAAAATCATACTTTCGTGCAAAGTTTTTTAAACAAAATTCACACTGAAAAGGTTTTTGCCGGTGTAAATGCGCATAAATTCATACTTTCGTGCAAAGTTTTTCGAACAACTTTTACACTGAAAAGGTTTTTTGCCGGTGTGAATGCGCATGAGGGTTATTAAATCATACTTTCGTAAAAAGTTTTTCAAACATATTTCACACTGAAATAGTTTTTTGCCGGTGTGAATGCGCATTAAATCATACTTTCGTGAAAAGTTTTTCGTACAAATTTCACACTGAAAAGGTTTTTGCCGGTTTGAATGCGCATTATATTATACTTTTGTAAAAAGTATTTCAAACAACTTTCACACTAAAAAAGTTTTTTGCCGGTGTGAATGCGCATTAAATCATACTTTAGTGAAAAGATTTCGTACAAATTTCACACTAAATGTGAATGCACATTAAATCATACTTTCGTAAAAAGTTTTCAAACAAATTTCACACTGAAAAGGTTTTTTGCCTATATGAATGCGCAATAAATCATACTTTCGTAAACCGTTTTTTGAACAAATTTCACACTAAAAAGGTTTTTTGCCGGTGTGAATGCGCATTAAATAATACTTTCGTGGAAAGTTTTTTGAACAAATTTTACACTAAAAAGGTTTTTATTCGGTGTGAATGCGCATTAAATCATACTTTTGTGAAACGTTTTTCGAACAATTTTTACACTAAAAAGGTTTTTTGCCAGTGTGAATGCACATTAAATCATACTTTCGTGAAAAGTTTTTCGAAAACATTTCACACTTGGACGGTTTTATGCCGGCGTGAATGCGCATTGTTTCGGTAAAAAAGATTGTTGCAAAATGTGTTTTAAACAAATTTCACACTGAAAAGGTTTTTTGCCGGTTTGAATGCGCATTAAATCATACTTTCGTGAAAAGTTTTTCGAACAAATTTCACACTAAAAAGGTTTTTTGCCGGTGTAAATGCGCAATAAATCATACTTTTGTAAAAAGTTTTTTGAACAAATTTCACACTCAAACGGTTTTATGCCGGTGTGAATGCGCATTAAATCATACTTTGGTGAAAAGTTTTTCGAACAAATTTCACACCGAAAAGGTTTTTTGCCGGTGTAAATGCGCATTAAATCATACTTTTGTGAAAAGTTTTTTAAACAAATTTCACACTAAAAAGGTTTTTTTTGCCGATGTGAATGCGCATTAAATCATACTTTCGTGAAACGTTTTTCGAACAACTTTTACACTTAAAAGGTTTTTTGCCAGTGTGAATGCACATCAAATCATACTTTCGTGAAGTTTTTTGAACAAATTTCACACTGAAAAGGTTTTTTACCGGTGTAAATGCGCATTAAATTATACTTTTGTAAAAAGTATTTCAAACAACTTTCACACTGAAAAAGTTTTTTGCCGGTTGAATGCGCATTAAATCATACTTTCGAAAAAAGTTTTTCGAGTAAATTTTACACTGAAAAGGTTTTTTGCCGGTGTGAATGCGCAATAAATCATACTTTCGTAAACCGTTTTTCGAACAAATTTTACACTAAAAAGCTTTTTTGCCGGTGTGAATGCACATTAAATAATACTTTCGTGGAAAGTTTTTCGAACAAATTTTACACTGAAAAGGTTTTTATTCGGTCTAAATCATACTTTTGTGAAAAGTTTTTTGAACACATTTCACACTGAAAATGTTTTTTGCCAGTGAGAATGCGCATTAAATCATACTTTCGTAAAAAGTTTTTCGAACAAATTTTACACTAAAAAGGTTTTTTGCTGGTGTGAATGTGCATTAAATTATACTTTCGTGAAAAGTTTTTGTACAAATTTCACACTGAAAATGTTTTTTGCCGGTGTGAATGCGCATTAAATCATACTTTCTTAAAAAGTTTTTCGAACAAATTTCACACTGAAAAGGTTTTATGCCGGTGAGAATCATACTTTCGTGAAAATTTTTTTGAACACATTTCACACTGAAAAGGTTTTTTGCCGGTGTGAATGCGCATTAAATCATACTTTTGTAATAAGTTTTTCGAACAAATTTTACAATAAAAAGCTTTTTTGCAGGTGTGAATGCGCATTAAATCATACTTTCATAAAAAGTTTTTGAACAAATTTCACACTGAAAAGGTTTTTTATGCCGTTGTGAATGCGCATTAAATCATACTTTTGTAAAAAATTTTTCGAACAAATTTCACACTGAAAGGTTTTTTGCCGGTGTAAATGCGCATTAAATAATACTTTCAAGAAAAGTTTTTTGAAAAAATTTCACACTAAAAAGGTTTTTTGCCGGTGTGAATGCGCATTATATAATACTTTTAAAAAGTTTTTTGAACAAATTTTACACTCGAACGGTTTTATGCCGGTGTTAGTGCGCATGTGTCTCGTGTAATAAGATTGTTGCAAAAAGTTTTTCGAACTTTCACACTTGAACAGTTTTTTGCCGATTGGAATGCATACGTGAGTTTTAAAAGTACAACTACATAAAAAGTTTTCCGAACAAGTTTCACACTGAAAAGGTTTTTTGCCGGTGTGAATGCACATTAAATCATACTTTCGTGAAAAGTTTGAACAAATTTTACACTAAAAAGGTTTTTTGCCGTTGTGAATGCGCGTTAAATAATACTTTCGTGAATAGTTTTTTTAACAAATCCCACACTTGAACAGTTTTATGCTGTTGTAAATGCACAATAAATCATACTTTCGTAAAAAATTTTTTTAACAAATTTTACACTGAAAAGGTTTTTTGCTGGTGTGAATGCGCATTAAGTAATA
Source organism: Agelastica alni (assembly GCA_950111635.1). Classification (NCBI taxonomy): domain Eukaryota; kingdom Metazoa; phylum Arthropoda; class Insecta; order Coleoptera; family Chrysomelidae; genus Agelastica; species Agelastica alni. The sequence continues at coordinate 71,832,233 of OX467710.1, read as the reverse complement.
CTTTCGTGAAAGGATTTTCGAACAAATTTCACACTGAAAAGGTTTTTTGCCGGTGTGAATTCGCAATAAATCATACTTTCGTAAAAAGTTTTTTGAACAAATTTCACACTTAAACGGTTTTATGCCGGTGTGAATGCGCATTAAATCATACTTTGGTGAAAAGTTTTTCGAACAAATTTCACACCGAAAAGGATTTTTGCCGGTGTAAATGCGCATTAAATCATACTTTCGTAAAACGTTTTTCGAACAACTTTTACACTAAAAAGGTATTTTGCCAGTGTGAATGCACATTAAATTATACTTTTGTACAAAGTATTTCAAACAACTTTCAAACTGAAAAAGTTTTTGGCCAGTTGAATGCGCAATAAATCATACTTTCGTAAAAAGGTTTTTGAACAAATTTTACACTGAAAAGGTTTTTTGCCGGTGAATGCGCAATAAATCATACTTTCGTAAACCGTTTTTCGAACAAATTTTACACTAAAAAGCTTTTTTGCCGGTGTGAATGCGCATTAAATAATACTTTCGTGGAAAGTTTTTCGAACAAATTTTACACTGAAAAGGTTTTTATTCGGTGTGAATGCGCATTAAATCATACTTTCGTACAAAGTTTTTCGAACAAATTTAACACTGAAAAGATTTTTTGCCGGTTTTTGCCGGTGTGAATGCGCATTAAATCATACTTTCGTGAAAAGTTTTTCGTACAAATTTTACACTGAAAAGGTTTTTATTCGGTGTGAATGCGCATTAAATTATACTTTCGTGAAAAGTTTTTCGAACAACTTTTACACTAAAAAGGTTTTTTGCCAGTGTGAATGCACATTAAATCATACTTTCGTGAAGTTTTTCGAACAAATTTCACACTAAAAAGCTTTTTTGCCGGTTTGAATGCGCATTAAATAATACTTTCGTGGAAAGTTTTTCGAACAAATTTTACACTGAAAAGGTTTTTTGCCGGTTTTTGCCGGTGTGAATGCACATTAAATCATAATTTCGTGAAAATTTTTTCGAACAAATTTTACACTGAAAAGGTTTTTTTTTGGTGTGAATGCGCAATAAATCATACTTTCGTAAAAAGTTTTTTAAACAAATTTCACACTTAAACGGTTTTATGCCGGTGTGAATGCGCATTAAATCATACTTTCGTGAAAAGTTTTTTAAACAAATTTTAAACTGAAAAGGGTTTTTGTTGGTGTGAATGCGCATTAAATCATACTTTCGTGAAAAGTTTTTTGAACAAATTTTACACTTGAACGGTTTTATGCCGGTGTGAATGCGCATCTGTCTTGTTAAATAAAATTGTTGCAAAAAGTTTTTTGAACAAATTTTTTACTAAAAAGGTTTTCTGCCGGTATTTGCCGGTGTGATTGCGCATAAAATCATACTTTTTTAAAAAAAATTTTTATCAACCTTTACACTAAAAAATGTTTTTTGCCGGTGTGAATTCGCATTAAATCATACTTTGGTGAAAAGTTTTTTGAACAACTTTTACACTAAAAAGATTTTTGCCAGTGTGAATGCGCATAAAATCATACTTTCGTGCAAAGTTTTTTAAACAAAATTCACACTGAAAAGGTTTTTGCCGGTGTAAATGCGCATAAATTCATACTTTCGTGCAAAGTTTTTCGAACAACTTTTACACTGAAAAGGTTTTTTGCCGGTGTGAATGCGCATGAGGGTTATTAAATCATACTTTCGTAAAAAGTTTTTCAAACATATTTCACACTGAAATAGTTTTTTGCCGGTGTGAATGCGCATTAAATCATACTTTCGTGAAAAGTTTTTCGTACAAATTTCACACTGAAAAGGTTTTTGCCGGTTTGAATGCGCATTATATTATACTTTTGTAAAAAGTATTTCAAACAACTTTCACACTAAAAAAGTTTTTTGCCGGTGTGAATGCGCATTAAATCATACTTTAGTGAAAAGATTTCGTACAAATTTCACACTAAATGTGAATGCACATTAAATCATACTTTCGTAAAAAGTTTTCAAACAAATTTCACACTGAAAAGGTTTTTTGCCTATATGAATGCGCAATAAATCATACTTTCGTAAACCGTTTTTTGAACAAATTTCACACTAAAAAGGTTTTTTGCCGGTGTGAATGCGCATTAAATAATACTTTCGTGGAAAGTTTTTTGAACAAATTTTACACTAAAAAGGTTTTTATTCGGTGTGAATGCGCATTAAATCATACTTTTGTGAAACGTTTTTCGAACAATTTTTACACTAAAAAGGTTTTTTGCCAGTGTGAATGCACATTAAATCATACTTTCGTGAAAAGTTTTTCGAAAACATTTCACACTTGGACGGTTTTATGCCGGCGTGAATGCGCATTGTTTCGGTAAAAAAGATTGTTGCAAAATGTGTTTTAAACAAATTTCACACTGAAAAGGTTTTTTGCCGGTTTGAATGCGCATTAAATCATACTTTCGTGAAAAGTTTTTCGAACAAATTTCACACTAAAAAGGTTTTTTGCCGGTGTAAATGCGCAATAAATCATACTTTCGTAAAAAGTTTTTTGAACAAATTTCACACTCAAACGGTTTTATGCCGGTGTGAATGCGCATTAAATCATACTTTGGTAAAGAGTTTTTCGAACAAATTTCACACCGAAAAGGTTTTTTGCCGGTGTAAATGCGCATTAAATCATACTTTTGTGAAAAGTTTTTTAAACAAATTTCACACTAAAAAGGTTTTTTTTGCCGATGTGAATGCGCATTAAATCATACTTTCGTGAAACGTTTTTCGAACAACTTTTACACTTAAAAGGTTTTTTGCCAGTGTGAATGCACATCAAATCATACTTTCGTGAAGTTTTTTGAACAAATTTCACACTGAAAAGGTTTTTTACCGGTGTAAATGCGCATTAAATTATACTTTTGTAAAAAGTATTTCAAACAACTTTCACACTGAAAAAGTTTTTTGCCGGTTGAATGCGCATTAAATCATACTTTCGAAAAAAGTTTTTCGAGTAAATTTTACACTGAAAAGGTTTTTTGCCGGTGTGAATGCGCAATAAATCATACTTTCGTAAACCGTTTTTCGAACAAATTTTACACTAAAAAGCTTTTTTGCCGGTGTGAATGCACATTAAATAATACTTTCGTGGAAAGTTTTTCGAACAAATTTTACACTGAAAAGGTTTTTATTCGGTCTAAATCATACTTTTGTGAAAAGTTTTTTGAACACATTTCACACTGAAAATGTTTTTTGCCAGTGAGAATGCGCATTAAATCATACTTTCGTAAAAAGTTTTTCGAACAAATTTTACACTAAAAAGGTTTTTTGCTGGTGTGAATGTGCATTAAATTATACTTTCGTGAAAAGTTTTTGTACAAATTTCACACTGAAAATGTTTTTTGCCGGTGTGAATGCGCATTAAATCATACTTTCTTAAAAAGTTTTTCGAACAAATTTCACACTGAAAAGGTTTTATGCCGGTGTGAATCATACTTTCGTGAAAATTTTTTTGAACACATTTCACACTGAAAAGGTTTTTTGCCGGTGTGAATGCGCATTAAATCATACTTTTGTAATAAGTTTTTCGAACAAATTTTACAATAAAAAGCTTTTTTGCAGGTGTGAATGCGCATTAAATCATACTTTCATAAAAAGTTTTTGAACAAATTTCACACTGAAAAGGTTTTTTATGCCGTTGTGAATGCGCAATAAATCATACTTAAGTGAACAGTTTTTCGTACAAATTTTACACTGAAAAGGTTTTTTTCCGGTGTGAATGCGCATTAAATCATACTTTTGTAAAAAATTTTTCGAACAAATTTCACACTGAAAGGTTTTTTGCCGGTGTAAATGCGCATTAAATCATACTTTCGTGAAAAGTTTTTCGAACAAATTTCACACTGAAAAGGTTTTTTGCTGGTGTGAATGCGCATTAAATAATACTTTCAAGAAAAGTTTTTTGAAAAAATTTCACACTAAAAAGGTTTTTTGCCGGTGTGAATGCGCATTATATAATACTTTTAAAAAGTTTTTTGAACAAATTTTACACTCGAACGGTTTTATGCCGGTGTTAGTGCGCATGTGTCTCGTGTAATAAGATTGTTGCAAAAAGTTTTTCGAACTTTCACACTTGAACAGTTTTTTGCCGATTGGAATGCATACGTGAGTTTTAAAAGTACAACTACATAAAAAGTTTTCCGAACAAGTTTCACACTGAAAAGGTTTTTTGCCGGTGTGAATGCACATTAAATCATACTTTCGTGAAAAGTTTGAACAAATTTTACACTAAAAAGGTTTTTTGCCGTTGTGAATGCGCGTTAAATAATACTTTCGTGAATAGTTTTTTTAACAAATCCCACACTTGAACAGTTTTATGCTGTTGTAAATGCACAATAAATCATACTTTCGTAAAAAATTTTTTTAACAAATTTTACACTGAAAAGGTTTTTTGCTGGTGTGAATGCGCATTAAGTAATACTTTCGTGAAAGGATTTTCGAACAAATTTCACACTGAAAAGGTTTTTTGCCGGTGTGAATTCGCAATAAATCATACTTTCGTAAAAAGTTTTTTGAACAAATTTCACACTTAAACGGTTTTATGCCGGTGTGAATGCGCATTAAATCATACTTTGGTGAAAAGTTTTTCGAACAAATTTCACACCGAAAAGGATTTTTGCCGGTGTAAATGCGCATTAAATCATACTTTCGTAAAACGTTTTTCGAACAACTTTTACACTAAAAAGGTTTTTTGCCAGTGTGAATGCACATTAAATTATACTTTTGTAAAAAGTATTTCAAACAACTTTCAAACTGAAAAAGTTTTTGGCCAGTTGAATGCGCAATAAATCATACTTTCGTAAAAAGGTTTTTGAACAAATTTTACACTGAAAAGGTTTTTTGCCGGTGAATGCGCAATAAATCATACTTTCGTAAACCGTTTTTCGAACAAATTTTACACTAAAAAGCTTTTTTGCCGGTGTGAATGCGCATTAAATAATACTTTCGTGGAAAGTTTTTCGAACAAATTTTACACTGAAAAGGTTTTTATTCGGTGTGAATGCGCATTAAATCATACTTTCGTACAAAGTTTTTCGAACAAATTTAACACTGAAAAGATTTTTTGCCGGTTTTTGCCGGTGTGAATGCGCATTAAATCATACTTTCGTGAAAAGTTTTTCGTACAAATTTTACACTGAAAAGGTTTTTATTCGGTGTGAATGCGCATTAAATTATACTTTCGTGAAAAGTTTTTCGAACAACTTTTACACTAAAAAGGTTTTTTGCCAGTGTGAATGCACATTAAATCATACTTTCGTGAAGTTTTTCGAACAAATTTCACACTAAAAAGGTTTTTTGCCGGTGTAAATGCGCATATTATACTTTTGTAAAAAGTATTTCAAACAACTTTCACACTGAAAAAGTTTTTTGCCGGTGTGAATGCGCATTAAATCATACTTTAGTAAAAAGTTTTTCGAACAAATTTCACACTGAAAAGGTTTTTTGCCGGTTTTTGCCGGTGTGAATGCGCATTAAATCATACTTTCGTACAAAGTTTTTCGAACAAATTTAACACTGAAAAGGTTTTTTGCCGGTTTTTGCCGGTGTAAATGCGCATTAAATCATACTTTCGTGAAAAGTTTTTCGAACAACTTTTACACTAAAAAGGTTTTTTGCCAGTGTGAATGCACATTAAATCATACTTTCGTGAAGTTTTTCGAACAAATTTCACACTGAAAAGGTTTTTTGCCGGTGTAAATGCGCATTATATTATACTTTTGTAAAAAGTATTTCAAACAACTTTCACACTGAAAAAGTTTTTTGCCGGTGTGAATGCGCATTAAATCATACTTTAGTAAAAAGTTTTTCGAACAAATTTCACACTAAAAAGGTTTTTTGCCGGTGTGAATGCGCATTAAATCATACTTTCGTAAAAAGTTTTTCAAACAAATTTCACACTGAAAAGGTTTTTTGCCGGTGTGAATGCGCAATAATTCATACTTTCGTGGAAAGTTTTTCGAACAAATTTTACACTGAAAAGGTTTTTATTCTGTGTGAATGCGCATTAAATCATACTTTCGTAAAAAGTTTTTCGAAAAAATTTTACACTGAAAAGGTTTTTTGCCGGTTTTTGCCGGTGTGAATGCGCATTAAATCATACTTTCGTGAAAAGTTTTTTGAACAAATTTTACACTTGAACGGTTTTATGCCGGTGTGAATGCGCATCTGTCTTAATAAATAAAATTGTTGCAAAACGTTTTTTGAACAAATTTTTTACTAAAAAGGTTTTCTGCCGGTATTTGCCGTTGTGAATGCTCATAAAATCATACTTTTTTAAAAAAAAATTTTATTAACCTTTACACTAAAAAAGGTTTTTTGCCGGTGTGAATTCGCATTAAATCATACTTTAGTGAAAAGTTTTTTGAACAACTTTTACACTAAAAAGGTTTTTGCCAGTGTAAATGCGCATTAAATCATACTTTCGTGCAAAGTTTTCCGAACAACTTTCACACTGAAAAGGTTTTTTGCCGGTGTGAATGCGCATTAAATCATACTTTCGTGAAAAGTTTTTCGAAAATATTTCACACTTAAACGGTTTTATGCCGGTGTGAATGCGCATTAAATCATACTTTCGTAAAAAGTTTTTCTAACAAATTTCACACTAAAAAGGTTTTTTGCCGGTGTGAATGCGCAATAAATCATACTTTCGTAAAAAGTTTTTTGAACAAATTTCAGACTAAAACGGTTTTATGCCGGTGTAAATGCGCAGTTAAATCATACTTGGGTGAAAAGTTTTTCGAACAAATTTCACACCGAAAAGTTTTTTTGCCGGTGTAAATGCGCATTAAATCATACTTTTGTAAAAAGTTTTTTAAACAAATTTTACACGAAAAAGGTTTTTTTTGCCGATGTGAATGCGCATTAAATCATACTTTCGTGAAACGTTTTTCGAACAACTTTTACACTAAAAAGGTTTTTTGCCAGTGTGAATGCACATTAAATCATACTTTCGTGAAGTTTTTTGAACAAATTTCACACTGAAAAGGTTTTCTACCGGTGTGAATGCGCATTAAATTATACTTTTGTAAAAAGTATTTCAAACAACTTTCACACTGAAAAAGTTTTTTGCCGGTTGAATGCGCATTAAATCATACTTTCGTAAAAAGTTTTTCGAACAAATTTCACACTAAAAAGGTTTTTTGCCGGTGTGAATGCGCATTAAATCATACTTTCGTAAAAAGTTTTTCAAACAAATTTCACACTGAAAAGGTTTTTTGCCGGTGTGAATGCGCAATAATTCATACTTTCGTGGAAAGTTTTTCGAACAAATTTTACACTGAAAAGGTTTTTATTCTGTGTGAATGCGCATTAAATCATACTTTCGTAAAAAGTTTTTCGAAAAAATTTTACACTGAAAAGGTTTTTTGCCGGTTTTTGCCGGTGTGAATGCGCATTAAATCATACTTTCGTGAAAAGTTTTTTGAACAAATTTTACACTTGAACGGTTTTATGCCGGTGTGAATGCGCATCTGTCTTAATAAATAAAATTGTTGCAAAACGTTTTTTGAACAAATTTTTTACTAAAAAGGTTTTCTGCCGGTATTTGCCGTTGTGAATGCGCATAAAATCATACTTTTTTAAAAAAAAATTTTATTAACCTTTACACTAAAAAAGGTTTTTTGCCGGTGTGAATTCGCATTAAATCATACTTTAGTGAAAAGTTTTTTGAACAACTTTTACACTAAAAAGGTTTTTGCCAGTGTAAATGCGCATTAAATTATACTTTCGTGCAAAGTTTTCCGAACAACTTTCACACTGAAAAGGTTTTTTGCCGGTGTGAATGCGCATTAAATCATACTTTTGTGAAAAGTTTTTCGAAAATATTTCACACTTGAACGGTTTTATGCCGGTGTGAATGCGCATTAAATCATACTTTCGTAAAAAGTTTTTCTAACAAATTTCACACTAAAAAGGTTTTTTGCCGGTGTGAATGCGCAATAAATCATACTTTCGTAAAAAGTTTTTTGAACAAATTTCAGACTAAAACGGTTTTATGCCGGTGTGAATGCGCAGTTAAATCATACTTGGGTGAAAAGTTTTTCGAACAAATTTCACACCGAAAAGTTTTTTTGCCGGTGTAAATGCGCATTAAATCATACTTTTGTGAAAAGTTTTTTAAACAAATTTTACACGAAAAAGGTTTTTTTTGCCGATGTGAATGCGCATTAAATCATACTTTCGTGAAACGTTTTTCGAACAACTTTTACACTAAAAAGGTTTTTTGCCAGTGTGAATGCACATTAAATCATACTTTCGTGAAGTTTTTTGAACAAATTTCACACTGAAAAGGTTTTTTACCGGTGTGAATGCGCATTAAATTATATATTTGTAAAAAGTATTTCAAACAACTTTCACACTGAAAAAGTTTTTTGCCGGTTGAATGCGCATTAAATCATACTTTCGTAAAAAGTTTTTCGAACAAATTTCACACTAAAAAGGTTTTTTGCCGGTGTGAATGCGCATTAAATCATACTTTCGTAAAAAGTTTTTCGAACAAATTTCACACTAAAAAGGTTTTTTGCCGGTGTGAATGCGCATTAAATCATACTTTCGTAAAAAGTTTTTCAAACAAATTTCACACTGAAAAGGTTTTTTGCCGGTGTGAATGCGCAATAATTCATACTTTCGTGGAAAGTTTTTCGAACAAATTTTACACTGAAAAGGTTTTTTGCCGGTTTTTGCCGGTGTGAATGCGCATTAAATCATACTTTCGTGAAAAGTTTTTTGAACAAATTTTACACTTGAACGGTTTTATGCCGGTGTGAATGCGCATCTGTCTTAATAAATAAAATTGTTGCAAAACGTTTTTTAAACAAATTTTTCACTAAAAAGGTTTTCTGCCGGTATTTGCCGTTGTGAATGCGCATAAAATCATACTTTTTTAAAAAAAAATTTTATTAACCTTTACACTAAAAAAGGTTTTTTGCCGGTGTGAATTCGCATTAAATCATACTTTAGTGAAAAGTTTTTTGAATAACTTTTACACTAAAAAGGTTTTTGCCAGTGTAAATGCGCATTAAATCATACTTTCGTGCAAAGTTTTCCAAACAACTTTCACACTGAAAAGGTTTTTTGCCGGTGTGAATGCGCATTAAATCATACTTTCGTGAAAAGTTTTTCGAAAATATTTCACACTTGAACGGTTTTATGCCGGTGTGAATGCGCATTAAATCATACTTTCGTAAAAAGTTTTTCTAACAAATTTCACACTAAAAAGGTTTTTTGCCGGTGTGAATGCGCAATAAATCATACTTTCGTAAAAAGTTTTTGAACAAATTTCAGACTAAAACGGTTTTATGCCGGTGTGAATGCGCAGTTAAATCATACTTGGGTAAAAAGTTTTTCGAACAAATTTCACACCGAAAAGTTTTTTTGCCGGTGTAAATGCGCATTAAATCATACTTTCGTTAAACGTTTTTCGAACAACTTTTACACTAAAAAGGTTTTTTGCCAGTGTGAATGCACATTAAATCATACTTTCGTGAAGTTTTTTGAACAAATTTCACACTGAAAAGGTTTTTTACCGGTGTGAATGCGCATTAAATTATACTTTTGTAAAAAGTATTTCAAACAACTTTCACACTGAAAAAGTTTTTTGCCGGTTGAATGCGCATTAAATCATACTTTCGTAAAAAGTTTTTCGAACAAATTTTACACTGAAAAGGTTTTTTGCCGGTGTGAATGCGCAATAAATCATACTTTCGTAAACCGTTTTTCGAACAAATTTTACACTAAAAAGCTTTTTTGCCGGTGTGAATGCGCATTAAATAATACTTTCGTGGAAAGTTTTTCAAACAAATTTTACACTGAAAAGGTTTTTATTCGGTGTGAAGGCGCATTAAATCATACTTTCGTAAAAAGTTTTTCGAACAAATTTAACACTGAAAAGGTTTTTTGCCGGTGTGAATGCGCATTAAATCATACTTTCGTGAAAAGTTTTTCGAACAAATTTTACACTGAAAAGGTTTATTTTTGGTGTGAATGCGCAATAAATCATACTTTCGTAAAAAGTTTTTAAACAAATTTCACACTTAAACGGTTTTATGCCGGTGTGAATGCGCATTAAATCATACTTTAGTGAAAAGTTTTTCGAACAAATTTTACACCGAAAAGGATTTTTGCCGGTGTGAATGCGCATTAAATCATACTTTTGTGAAACGTTTTTCGAACAACTTTTACACTAAAAAGGTTTTTTGCCAGTGTGAATGCACATTAAATCATATTTTCGTGAAGTTTTCCGAACAAATTTCACACTGAAAAGGTTTTTTGCCGGTGTGAATGCGCATTATATTATACTTTTGTAAAAAGTATTTTAAACAACTTTTACACTGAAAAAGTTTTTTGCCGGTGTGAATGCATATTAAATCATACTTTAGTGAAAAATTTTTCGAACAAATTTCACATTAAAAAGGTTTTTTGCCGGTGTGAATGCGCATTAAATCATACTTTCGTAAAAAGTTTTTCAAACAAATTTCACACTGAAAAGGTTTTTTGCCGGTTTTTGCCGGTGTGAATGCGCATTAAATCATACTTTCGTAAACCGTTTTTTGAACAAATTTCACACTAAAAAGGTTTTTTGCCGGTGTGAATGCGCATTAAATAATACTTTCGTGGAAAGTTTTTTGAACAAATTTTACACTGAAAAGGTTTTTATTCGGTGTGAATGCGCATTAAATCATACTTTCGTAAAAAGTTTTTTGAAAAAATTTTACACTGAAAAGGTTTTTTGCCGGTTTTTGCCGGTGTGAATGCGCATTAAATCATACTTTCGTGAAAAAATTTTTAAACAAATTTTACACTGAAAAGGTTTTTTGTTAGTGTGAATGCGCAATAAATCATACTTTCGTGAAAAGTTTTTTAAACAAATTTTACACTTGAACGGTTTTATGCCGGTTTGAATGCGCATCTGTCTTGTTAAATAAAATTGTTGCAAAAAGTTTTTTGAACATATTTTTCACTAAAAAGGTTTTCTGCCGGTATGTGCCGGTGTGAATGCGCATAAAATCATACTTTTTTAAAAAAAATTTATCAACCTTTACACTAAAAAATGTTTTTTGCCGGTGTGAATTCGTATTAAATTATACTTTGGTGAAAAGTTTTTTGAACAACTTTTACACTAAAAAGGTTTTTGCCAGTGTGAATGCGCATAAAATCATACTTTCGTGCAAAATTTTTTAAACAAACTTCACACTGAAAAGGTTTTTTGCCGGTGTAAATGCGCATTAAATCATACATTCGTGCAAAATTTTCCGAACAACTTTCACACTGAAAAGGTTTTTTGCCGGTGTGAATGCGCATGAGGGTTATTAAATCATTCTTTTGTAAAAAGTTTTTCGAACATATTTCACACTGAAATAGTTTTTTGCCGGTGTGAATGCGCATTAAATCATACTTTTGTGAAAAGTTTTTCGAAAATATTTCCTACTTGAACGGTTTTATGCCGGTGTGAATGCGCATTGTTTCGGTAAAAAAGATTGTTGCAAAAAGTTTTTTAAACAAATTACACACTGAAAAGGTTTTTTGCCGGTGTGAATGCGCATTAAATCATACTTTCGTGAAAAGTTTTTCGAACAAATTTTACACCGAAAATGTTTTTTGCCGGTGTGAATGCGCATTAAAACATACTTTTGTAAAAAGTTTTTTTAACAAATTTCACACTAAAAAGGTTTTTTTTGCCGATGTGAATGCGCATTAAATCATACTTTCGTGAAACGTTTTTCGAACAACTTTTACACTAAAAAGGTTTTTTGCCAGTGTGGATGCACATTAAATCATACTTTCGTGAAGTTTTTTGAACAAATTTTACACTGAAAAGGTTTTTTACCGGTGTGAATGCACATTAAATTATACTTTTGTAAAAAGTATTTCAAACAACTTTCACACTGAAAAAGTTTTTTGCCGGTGTGAATGCGCATTAAATCATACTTTCGTAAAAAGTTTTTCGAACAAATTTAACACTGAAAAGGTTTTTTGCCGGTGTGAATGCGCATTAAATCATACTTTCGTAAAAAGTTTTTCGAACAAATTTTACACTGATAAGGTTTATTTTTGGTGTGAATGCGCAATAAATCATACTTTCGTAAAAAGTTTTTAAACAAATTTCACACTTAAACGGTTTTATGCCGGTGTGAATGCGCATTAAATCATACTTTAGTGAAAAGTTTTTCGAACAAATTTTACACCGAAAAGAATTTTTGCCTGTGTGAATGCGCATTAAATCATACTTTCGTGAAACGTTTTTTGAACAACTTTTACACTAAAAAGGTTTTTTGCCAGTGTGAATGCACATTAAATCATACTTTCGTGAAGTTTTTCGAACAAATTTCACACTGAAAAGGTTTTTTGCCGGTGTAAATGCGCATTATATTATACTTTTGTAAAAAGTATTTCAAACAACTTTCACACTGAAAAAGTTTTTTGCCGGTGTGAATGCGCATTAAATCATACTTTAGTGAAAAATTTTTCGAACAAATTTCACACTGAAAAGGTTTTTTGCCGGTGTGAATGCGCAATAAATCATACTTTCGTAAACCGTTTTTTGAACAAATTTCACACTAAAAAGGTTTTTTGCCGGTGTGAATGCGCATTAAATAATACTTTCGTGGAAAGTTTTTCGAACAAATTTTACACTGAAAAGGTTTTTATTCGGTGTGAATGCACATTAAATCATACTTTCGTAAAAAGTTTTTCGAAAAAATTTTACACTGAAAAGGTTTTTTGCCGGTTTTTGCCGGTGTAAATGCGCATTAAATCATACTTTCTTAAAAAAATTTTTAAACAAATTTTACACTAAAAAGGTTTTTTGTTAGTGTGAATGCGCATTAAATCATACTTTCGTGAAAAGTTTTTTGAACAAATTTTACACTTGAACGGTTTTATGCCGGTGTGAATGCGCATCTGTCTTGTTAAATAAAATTGTTGCAAAAAGTTTTTTGAACAAATTTTTCACTAAAAAGGTTTTCTGCCGGTATGTGCCGGTGTGAATGCGCATAAAATCATACTTTTTTAAAAAAAAATTTATCAACCTTTACACTAAAAAAGGTTTTTTGCCGGTGTGAATTCGTATTAAATTATACTTTGGTAAAAAGTTTTTTGAACAACTTTTACACTAAAAAGGTTTTTGCCAGTGTGAATGCGCATAAAATCATACTTTCGTGCAAAATTTTTTAAACAAACTTCACACTGAAAAGGTTTTTTGCCGGTGTGAATGCGCATGAGGGTTATTAAATCATACTTTCGTTAAAAGTTTTTCGAACATATTTCACACTGAAATAGTTTTTTGCCGGTGTGAATGCGCATTAAATCATACTTTCGTGAAAAGTTTTTCGAAAATATTTCACACTTGAACGGTTTTATGCCGGTGTGAATGCGCATTGTTTCGGTAAAAAAGATTGTTGCAAAAAGTTTTTTAAACAAATTTTACACTGAAAAGGTTTTTTGCCGGTGTGAATGCGCATTAAATCATACTTTCGTGAAAAGTTTTTCAAACAAATTTCACACTAAAAAGGTTTTTTGCCGGTGTGAATGCGCAATAAATCATACTTTCGTAAAAAGTTTTTTAAACAAATTTCACACTTAAACGGTTTTATGCCGGTGTGAATGCGCATTAAATCATACTTTCGAGAAAAGTTTTTCGAACAAATTTTACACCGAAAAGGTTTTTTGCCGGTGTGAATGCGCATTAAAACATACTTTTGTGAAAAGTTTTTTAAACAAATTTCACACTAAAAAGGTTTTTTTTGCCGATGTGAATGCGCATTAAATCATACTTTCGTGAAACGTTTTTCGAACAACTTTTACACTAAAAAGGTTTTTTGCCAGTGTAAATGCACATTAAATCATACTTTCGTGAAGTTTTTTGAACAAATTTTACACTGAAAAGGTTTTTTACCGTTGTGAATGCACATTAAATTATACTTTTGTAAAAAGTATTTCAAACAACTTTCACACTGATAAAGTTTTTTGCCGGTTAAATGCGCATTAAATCATACTTTCGTAAAAAGTTTTTCGAACAAATTTTACACTGAAAAGGTTTTTTGCCGGTGTGAATGCGCAATAAATCATACTTTCGTAAACCGTTTTTCGAACAAATTTTACACTAAAAAGCTTTTTTGCCGGTGTGAATGCGCATTAAATAATACTTTCGTGGAAAGTTTTTCGAACAAATTTTACACTGAAAAGGTTTTTATTCGGTGTGAATGCGCATTAAATCATACTTTCGTAAACAAATTTTCGAACAAATTTAACACTGAAAAGGTTTTTTGCCGGTTTTTGCCGGTGTGAATGCGCATTAAATCATAATTTCGTGAAAAGTTTTTCGAACAAATTTTACACTGAAAAGGTTTTTTTTTTGGTGTGAATGCGCAATAAATCATACTTTTGTAAAAAGTTTTTTAAACAAATTTCACACTTAAACGGTTTTATGCCGGTGTGAATGCGCATTAAATCATACTTTCGTGAAAAGTTTTTTAAACAAATTTTACACTGAAAAGAGTTTTTGTTGGTGTGAATGCGCATTAAATCATACTTTCGTGAAAAGTTTTTTGAACAAATTTTACACTTGAACGGTTTTATGCCGGTGTGAATGCGCATCTGTCTTGTTAAATAAAATTGTTGCAAAAAGTTTTTTGAACAAATTTTTCACTAAAAAGGTTTTCTGCCGGTATTTGCCGGTGTAAATGCGCATAAAATCATACTTTTTTAAAAAAAATTTTTATCAACCTTTACACTAAAAAAGGTTTTTTGCCGGTGTGAATTCGCATTAAATCATACTTTGATGAAAAGTTTTTTGAACAACTTTTACACTAAAAAGGTTTTTGCCAGTGTGAATGCGCATAAAATTATACTTTCGTGCAAAGTTTTTTAAACAAAATTCACACTGAAAAGGTTTTTTGCCGGTGTAAATGTGCATTAAATCATACTTTTGTGCAAAGTTTTCCAAACAACTTTCACACTGAAAAGGTTTTTTGTCGGTGTGAATGCGCATGAGGGTTATTGAATCATATTTTTGTAAAAAGTTTTTCGAACATATTTCACACTGAAATAGTTTTTTGCCGGTGTTAATGCGCATTAAATCATACTTTCGTGAAAAGATTTTTGAAAATATTTCACACTTGAACGGTTTTATGCCGGTGTGAATGCGCATTGTTTCGGTAAAAAAGATTGTTGCAAAAAGTTTTTTAAACAAATTTCACACTAAAAAGGTTTTTTGCCGGTGTGAATGCGCATTAAATCATACTTTCGTGAAAAGTTTTTCGAACAAATTTCACACTAAAAAGGTTTTTTGCCGGTGTGAATGCGCAATAAATCATACTTTCGTAAAAAGTTTTTTGAACAAATTTCACACTGAAAAGGTTTTTTGCCGGTGTAAATGCGCATTAAATCATACTTTCGTGCAAAATTTTCCGAACAAATTTCACACTTAAACGGTTTTATGCCGGTGTGAATGCGCATTAAATCATACTTTCGTGAAAAGTTTTTCGAACAAATTTTACACCGAAAAGGTTTTTTGCCGGTGTGAATGCGCATTAAAACATACTTTTGTGAAAAGTTTTTTAAACAAATTTCACACTAAAAAGGTTTTTTTTGCCGATGTGAATGCGCATTAAATAATACTTTCGTGAAACGTTTTTCGAACAACTTTTACACTAAAAAGGTTTTTTGCCAGTGTAAATGCACATTAAATCATACTTTCGTGAAGTTTTTTGAACAAATTTTACACTGAAAAGGTTTTTTGTTAGTGTGAATGCGCAATAAATCATACTTTCGTGAAAAGTTTTTTAAACAAATTTTACACTTGAACGGTTTTATGCCGGTTTGAATGCGCATCTGTCTTGTTAAATAAAATTGTTGCAAAAAGTTTTTTGAACATATTTTTCACTAAAAAGGTTTTCTGCCGGTATGTGCCGGTGTGAATGCGCATAAAATCATACTTTTTTAAAAAAAATTTATCAACCTTTACACTAAAAAATGTTTTTTGCCGGTGTGAATTCGTATTAAATTATACTTTGGTGAAAAGTTTTTTGAACAACTTTTACACTAAAAAGGTTTTTGCCAGTGTGAATGCGCATAAAATCATACTTTCGTGCAAAATTTTTTAAACAAACTTCACACTGAAAAGGTTTTTTGCCGGTGTAAATGCGCATTAAATCATACATTCGTGCAAAATTTTCCGAACAACTTTCACACTGAAAAGGTTTTTTGCCGGTGTGAATGCGCATGAGGGTTATTAAATCATTCTTTCGTAAAAAGTTTTTCGAACATATTTCACACTGAAATAGTTTTTTGCCGGTGTGAATGCGCATTAAATCATACTTTTGTGAAAAGTTTTTCGAAAATATTTCACACTTGAACGGTTTTATGCCGGTGTGAATGCGCATTGTTTCGGTAAAAAAGATTGTTGCAAAAAGTTTTTTAAACAAATTACACACTGAAAAGGTTTTTTGCCGGTGTGAATGCGCATTAAATCATACTTTCGTGAAAAGTTTTTCGAACAAATTTTACACCGAAAATGTTTTTTGCCGGTGTGAATGCGCATTAAAACATACTTTTGTAAAAAGTTTTTTTAACAAATTTCACACTAAAAAGGTTTTTTTTGCCGATGTGAATGCGCATTAAATCATACTTTCGTGAAACGTTTTTCGAACAACTTTTACACTAAAAAGGTTTTTTGCCAGTGTGGATGCACATTAAATCATACTTTCGTGAAGTTTTTTGAACAAATTTTACACTGAAAAGGTTTTTTACCGGTGTGAATGCACATTAAATTATACTTTTGTAAAAAGTATTTCAAACAACTTTCACACTGAAAAAGTTTTTTGCCGGTGTGAATGCGCATTAAATCATACTTTCGTAAAAAGTTTTTCGAACAAATTTAACACTGAAAAGGTTTTTTGCCGGTGTGAATGCGCATTAAATCATACTTTCGTAAAAAGTTTTTCGAACAAATTTTACACTGATAAGGTTTATTTTTGGTGTGAATGCGCAATAAATCATACTTTCGTAAAAAGTTTTTAAACAAATTTCACACTTAAACGGTTTTATGCCGGTGTGAATGCGCATTAAATCATACTTTAGTGAAAAGTTTTTCGAACAAATTTTACACCGAAAAGAATTTTTGCCTGTGTGAATGCGCATTAAATCATACTTTCGTGAAACGTTTTTCGAACAACTTTTACACTAAAAAGGTTTTTTGCCAGTGTGAATGCACATTAAATCATACTTTCGTGAAGTTTTTCGAACAAATTTCACACTGAAAAGGTTTTTTGCCGGTGTAAATGCGCATTATATTATACTTTTGTAAAAAGTATTTCAAACAACTTTCACACTGAAAAAGTTTTTTGCCGGTGTGAATGCGCATTAAATCATACTTTAGTGAAAAATTTTTCGAACAAATTTCACACTGAAAAGGTTTTTTGCCGGTGTGAATGCGCAATAAATCATACTTTCGTAAACCGTTTTTTGAACAAATTTCACACTAAAAAGGTTTTTTGCCGGTGTGAATGCGCATTAAATAATACTTTCGTGGAAAGTTTTTCGAACAAATTTTACACTGAAAAGGTTTTTATTCGGTGTGAATGCGCATTAAATCATACTTTCGTAAAAAGTTTTTCGAAAAAATTTTACACTGAAAAGGTTTTTTGCCGGTTTTTGCCGGTGTAAATGCGCATTAAATCATACTTTCTTAAAAAAATTTTTAAACAAATTTTACACTGAAAAGGTTTTTTGTTAGTGTGAATGCGCATTAAATCATACTTTCGTGAAAAGTTTTTTAAACAAATTTTACACTTGAACGGTTTTATGCCGGTGTGAATGCGCATCTGTCTTGTTAAATAAAATTGTTGCAAAAAGTTTTTTGAACAAATTTTTCACTAAAAAGGTTTTCTGCCGGTATGTGCCGGTGTGAATGCGCATAAAATCATACTTTATAAAAAAAAAATTTATCAACCTTTACACTAAAAAAGGTTTTTTGCCGGTGTGAATTCGTATTAAATTATACTTTGGTAAAAAGTTTTTTGAACAACTTTTACACTAAAAAGGTTTTTGCCAGTGTGAATGCGCATAAAATCATACTTTCGTGCAAAATTTTTTAAACAAACTTCACACTGAAAAGGTTTTTTGCCGGTGTGAATGCGCATGAGGGTTATTAAATCATACTTTCGTTAAAAGTTTTTCGAACATATTTCACACTGAAATAGTTTTTTGCCGGTGTGAATGCGCATTAAATCATACTTTCGTGAAAAGTTTTTCGAAAATATTTCACACTTGAACGGTTTTATGCCGGTGTGAATGCGCATTGTTTCGGTAAAAAAGATTGTTGCAAAAAGTTTTTTAAACAAATTTCACACTGAAAAGGTTTTTTGCCGGTGTGAATGCGCATTAAATCATACTTTCGTGAAAAGTTTTTCAAACAAATTTCACACTAAAAAGGTTTTTTGCCGGTGTGAATGCGCAATAAATCATACTTTCGTAAAAAGTTTTTTAAACAAATTTCACACTTAAACGGTTTTATGCCGGTGTGAATGCGCATTAAATCATACTTTCGTGAAAAGTTTTTCGAACAAATTTTACACCGAAAAGGTTTTTTGCCGGTGTGAATGCGCATTAAAACATACTTTTGTGAAAAGTTTTTTAAACAAATTTCACACTAAAAAGGTTTTTTTTGCCGATGTGAATGCGCATTAAATCATACTTTCGTGAAACGTTTTTCGAACAACTTTTACACTAAAAAGGTTTTTTGCCAGTGTAAATGCACATTAAATCATACTTTCGTGAAGTTTTTTGAACAAATTTTACACTGAAAAGGTTTTTTACCGTTGTGAATGCACATTAAATTATACTTTTGTAAAAAGTATTTCAAACAACTTTCACACTGATAAAGTTTTTTGCCGGTTAAATGCGCATTAAATCATACTTTCGTAAAAAGTTTTTCGAACAAATTTTACACTGAAAAGGTTTTTTGCCGGTGTGAATGCGCAATAAATCATACTTTCGTAAACCGTTTTTCGAACAAATTTTACACTAAAAAGCTTTTTTGCCGGTGTGAATGCGCATTAAATAATACTTTCGTGGAAAGTTTTTCGAACAAATTTTACACTGAAAAGGTTTTTATTCGGTGTGAATGCGCATTAAATCATACTTTCGTAAACAAATTTTCGAACAAATTTAACACTGAAAAGGTTTTTTGCCGGTTTTTGCCGGTGTGAATGCGCATTAAATCATAATTTCGTGAAAAGTTTTTCGAAAAATTTTACACTGAAAAGGTTTTTTTTTTGGTGTGAATGCGCAATAAATCATACTTTTGTAAAAAGTTTTTTAAACAAATTTCACACTTAAACGGTTTTATGCCGGTGTGAATGCGCATTAAATCATACTTTCGTGAAAAGTTTTTTAAACAAATTTTACACTGAAAAGAGTTTTTGTTGGTGTGAATGCGCATTAAATCATACTTTCGTGAAAAGTTTTTTGAACAAATTTTACACTTGAACGGTTTTATGCCGGTGTGAATGCGCATCTGTCTTGTTAAATAAAATTGTTGCAAAAAGTTTTTTGAACAAATTTTTCACTAAAAAGGTTTTCTGCCGGTATTTGCCGGTGTAAATGCGCATAAAATCATACTTTTTAAAAAAAAATTTTTATCAACCTTTACACTAAAAAAGGTTTTTTGCCGGTGTGAATTCGCATTAAATCATACTTTGATGAAAAGTTTTTTGAACAACTTTTACACTAAAAAGGTTTTTGCCAGTGTGAATGCGCATAAAATTATACTTTCGTGCAAAGTTTTTTAAACAAAATTCACACTGAAAAGGTTTTTTGCCGGTGTAAATGTGCATTAAATCATACTTTTGTGCAAAGTTTTCCGAACAACTTTCACACTGAAAAGGTTTTTTGTCGGTGTGAATGCGCATGAGGGTTATTAAATCATATTTTTGTAAAAAGTTTTTCGAACATATTTCACACTGAAATAGTTTTTTGCCGGTGTTAATGCGCATTAAATCATACTTTCGTGAAAAGATTTTTGAAAATATTTCACACTTGAACGGTTTTATGCCGGTGTGAATGCGCATTGTTTCGGTAAAAAAGATTGTTGCAAAAAGTTTTTTAAACAAATTTCACACTAAAAAGGTTTTTTGCTGGTGTGAATGCGCATTAAATCATACTTTCGTGAAAAGTTTTTCGAACAAATTTCACACTAAAAAGGTTTTTTGCCGGTGTGAATGCGCAATAAATCATACTTTCGTAAAAAGTTTTTTGAACAAATTTCACACTGAAAAGGTTTTTTGCCGGTGTAAATGCGCATTAAATCATACTTTCGTGCAAAATTTTCCGAACAAATTTCACACTTAAACGGTTTTATGCCGGTGTGAATGCGCATTAAATCATACTTTCGTGAAAAGTTTTTCGAACAAATTTTACACCGAAAAGGTTTTTTGCCGGTGTGAATGCGCATTAAAACATACTTTTGTGAAAAGTTTTTTAAACAAATTTCACACTAAAAAGGTTTTTTTTGCCGATGTGAATGCGCATTAAATAATACTTTCGTGAAACGTTTTTCGAACAACTTTTACACTAAAAAGGTTTTTTGCCAGTGTAAATGCACATTAAATCATACTTTCGTGAAGTTTTTTGAACAAATTTTACACTGAAAAGGTTTTTTACCGGTGTGAATGCACATTAAATTATACTTTTGTAAAAAGTATTTTAAACAACTTTCACACTGAAAAAGTTTTTTGCCGGTTAAATGCGCATTAAATCATACTTTCGTAAAAAGTTTTTCGAACAAATTTTACACTAAAAAGGTTTTTTGCCGGTGTGAATGCGCAATAAATCATACTTTCGTAAACCGTTTTTCAAACAAATTTTACACTAAAAAGCTTTTTTGCCGGTGTGAATGCGCATTAAATAATACTTTCGTGGAAAGTTTTTCGAACAAATTTTACACTGAAAAGGTTTTTATTCGGTGTGACTGCGCATTAAATCATACTTTCGTAAAAAAATTTTCGAACAAATTTAACACTGAAAAGGTTTTTTGCCGGTTTTTGCCGGTGTGAATGCGCATTAAATCATAATTTCGTGAAAAGTTTTTCGAACAAATTTTACACTGAAAAGGTTTTTTTTTGGTGTGAATGCGCAATAAATCATACTTTTGTAAAAAGTTTTTTAAACAAATTTCACACTTAAACGGTTTTATGCCGGTGTGAATGCGCATTAAATCATACTTTCGTGAAAAGTTTTTTAAACAAATTTTACACTGAAAAGAGTTTTTGTTGGTGTAAATGCGCATTAAATCATACTTTCGTGAAAAGTTTTTTGAACAAATTTTACACTTGAACGGTTTTATGCCGGTGTGAATGCGCATCTGTCTTGTTAAATAAAATTGTTGCAAAAAGTTTTTTGAACAAATTTTTCACTAAAAAGGTTTTCTGCCGGTATTTGCCGGTGTAAATGCGCATAAAATCATACTTTTTTAAAAAAAATTTTTATCAACCTTTACACTAAAAAAGGTTTTTTGCCGGTGTGAATTCGCATTAAATCATACTTTGATGAAAAGTTTTTTGAACAACTTTTACACTAAAAAGGTTTTTGCCAGTGTGAATGCGCATAAAATTATACTTTCGTAAAAAGTTTTTTGAACAAATTTCACACTGAAAAGGTTTTTTGCCGGTGTAAATGCGCATTAAATCATACTTTCGTGCAAAATTTTCCGAACAACTTTCACACTAAAAAGGTTTTTTGCCGGTGTGAATGCGCATGAGGGTTATTAAATCATACTTTCGTTAAAAGTTTTTCGAACATATTTCACACTGAAATAGTTTTTTGCCGGTGTAAATGCGCATTAAATTATACTTTCGTAAAAAGTTTTTCGAAAATATTTCACACTTGAACGGTTTTATGCCGGTGTGAATGCGCATTGTTTCGGTAAAAAAGATTGTTGCAAAAAGTTTTTTAAACAAATTTCACACTGAAAAGGTTTTTTGCCGGTGTGAATGCGCATTAAATCATAATTTCGTGAAAAGTTTTTCGAACAAATTTTACACTGAAAAGGTTTTTTTTTGGTGTGAATGCGCAATAAATCATACTTTTGTAAAAAGTTTTTTAAACAAATTTCACACTTAAACGGTTTTATGCCGGTGTGAATGCGCATTAAATCATACTTTCGTGAAAAGTTTTTTAAACAAATTTTACACTGAAAAGAGTTTTTGTTGGTGTGAATGCGCATTAAATCATACTTTCGTGAAAAGTTTTTTGAACAAATTTTACACTTGAACGGTTTTATGCCGGTGTGAATGCGCATCTGTCTTGTTAAATAAAATTGTTGCAAAAAGTTTTTTGAACAAATTTTTCACTAAAAAGGTTTTCTGCCGGTATTTGCCGGTGTAAATGCGCATAAAATCATACTTTTTTAAAAAAAAATTTTATCAACCTTTACACTAAAAAAGGTTTTTTGCCGGTGTGAATTCGCATTAAATCATACTTTGATGAAAAGTTTTTTGAACAACTTTTACACTAAAAAGGTTTTTGCCAGTGTGAATGCGCATAAAATTATACTTTCGTGCAAAGTTTTTTAAACAAAATTCACACTGAAAAGGTTTTTTGCCGGTGTAAATGCGCATTAAATCATACTTTTGTGCAAAGTTTTCCGAACAACTTTCACACTGAAAAGGTTTTTTGTCGGTGTGAATGCGCATGAGGGTTATTAAATCATATTTTTGTAAAAAGTTTTTCAAACATATTTCACACTGAAATAGTTTTTTGCCGGTGTTAATGCGCATTAAATCATACTTTCGTGAAAAGATTTTTGAAAATATTTCACACTTGAACGGTTTTATGCCGGTGTGAATGCGCATTGTTTCGGTAAAAAAGATTGTTGCAAAAAGTTTTTTAAACAAATTTCACACTAAAAAGGTTTTTTGCCGGTGTGAATGCGCATTAAATCATACTTTCGTGAAAAGTTTTTCGAACAAATTTCACACTAAAAAGGTTTTTTGCCGGTGTGAATGCGCAATAAATCATACTTTCGTAAAAAGTTTTTTGAACAAATTTCACACTAAAAAGGTTTTTTGCCGGTGTAAATGCGCATTAAATCATACTTTCGTGCAAAATTTTCCGAACAACTTTCACACTAAAAAGGTTTTTTGCCGGTGTGAATGCGCATGAGGGTTATTAAATCATACTTTCGTTAAAAGTTTTTCGAACATATTTCACACTGAAATAGTTTTTTTTCGGTGTGAATGCGCATTAAATCATACTTTCGTGAAAAGTTTTTCGAAAATATTTTACACTTGAACGGTTTTATGCCGATGTGAATGCGCATTGTTTCGGTAAAAAAGATTGTTGCAAAAAGTTTTTTAAACAAATTTCAAACTGAAAAGGTTTTTTGCCGGTGTGAATGCGCATTAAATCATACTTTCGTGAAAAGTTTTTCAAACAAATTTCACACTAAAAAGGTTTTTTGCCGGTGTGAATGCGCAATAAATCATACTTTCGTAAAAAGTTTTTTAAACAAATTTCACACTTAAACGGTTTTATGCCGGTGTGAATGCGCATTAAATCATACTTTTGTGAAAAGTTTTTCGAACAAATTTTACACCGAAAAGGTTTTTTGCCGGTGTGAATGCGCATTAAAACATACTTTTGTGAAAAGTTTTTTAAACAAATTTCACACTAAAAAGGTTTTTTGCCAGTGTAAATGCACATTAAATCATACTTTCGTGAAGTTTTTTGAACAAATTTTACACTGAAAAGGTTTTTTACCGGTGTGAATGCATATTAAATTATACTTTTGTAAAAAGTATTTCAAACAACTTTCACACTGAAAAAGTTTTTTGCCGGTTAAATGCGCATTAAATCATACTTTCGTAAAAAGTTTTTCGAACAAATTTTACACTGAAAAGGTTTTTTGCCGGTGTGAATGCGCAATAAATCATACTTTCGTAAACCGTTTTTCGAACAAATTTTACACTAAAAAGCTTTTTTGCCGGTGTGAATGCGCATTAAATAATACTTTCGTGGAAAGTTTTTCGAACAAATTTTACACTGAAAAGGTTTTTATTCGGTGTGAATGCGCATTAAGTCATACTTTCGTAAAAAGTTTTTTGAACAAGTTTAACACTGAAAAGGTTTTTTGCCGGTTTTTGCCGGTGTGAATGCGCATTAAATCATACTTTCGTGAAAAGTTTTTCGAACAAATTTTACACTAAAAAGGTTTATTTTTGGTGTGAATGCGCAATAAATCATACTTTCGTAAAAAGTTTTTTAAACAAATTTCACACTTAAACGGTTTTATGCTGGTGTAAATGCGCATTAAATCATACTTTAGTGAAAAGTTTTTTGAACAAATTTCACACTGAAAAGGTTTTTTGCCGGTGTAAATGCGCATTAAATCATACTTTCGTGCAAAATTTTCCGAACAACTTTCACACTAAAAAGGTTTTTTGCCGGTGTGAATGCGCATGAGGGTTATTAAATCATACTTTCGTTAAAAGTTTTTCGAACATATTTCACACTGAAATAGTTTTTTGCCGGTGTAAATGCGCATTAAATTATACTTTCGTAAAAAGTTTTTCGAAAATATTTCACACTTGAACGGTTTTATGCCGGTGTGAATGCGCATTGTTTCGGTAAAAAAGATTGTTGCAAAAAGTTTTTTAAACAAATTTCACACTGAAAAGGTTTTTTGCCGGTGTGAATGCGCATTAAATCATACTTTCGTGAAAAGTGTTTCAAACAAATTTCACACTAAAAAGCTTTTTTACCGGTGTGAATGCGCATTAAATAATACTTTCGTGGAAAGTTTTTCGAACAAATTTTACACCGAAAAGGTTTTTTGCCGGTGTGAATGCGCATTAAAACATACTTTTGTGAAAAGTTTTTTAAACAAATTTCACACTAAAAAGGTTTTTTGCCAGTGTAAATGCACATTAAATCATACTTTCGTGAAGTTTTTTGAACAAATTTTACACTGAAAAGGTTTTTTACCGGTGTGAATGCATATTAAATTATACTTTTGTAAAAAGTATTTCAAACAACTTTCACACTGAAAAAGTTTTTTGCCGGTTAAATGCGCATTAAATCATACTTTCGTAAAAAGTTTTTCGAACAAATTTTACACTGAAAAGGTTTTTTGCCGGTGTGAATGCGCAATAAATCATACTTTCGTAAACCGTTTTTCGAACAAATTTTACACTAAAAAGCTTTTTTGCCGGTGTGAATGCGCATTAAATAATACTTTCGTGGAAAGTTTTTCGAACAAATTTTACACTGAAAAGGTTTTTATTCGGTGTGAATGCGCATTAAGTCATACTTTCGTAAAAAGTTTTTTGAACAAGTTTAACACTGAAAAGGTTTTTTGCCGGTTTTTGCCGGTGTGAATGCGCATTAAATCATACTTTCGTGAAAAGTTTTTCGAACAAATTTTACACTAAAAAGGTTTATTTTTGGTGTGAATGCGCAATAAATCATACTTTCGTAAAAAGTTTTTTAAACAAATTTCACACTTAAACGGTTTTATGCTGGTGTAAATGCGCATTAAATCATACTTTAGTGAAAAGTTTTTTGAACAAATTTCACACTGAAAAGGTTTTTTGCCGGTGTAAATGCGCATTAAATCATACTTTCGTGCAAAATTTTCCGAACAACTTTCACACTAAAAAGGTTTTTTGCCGGTGTGAATGCGCATGAGGGTTATTAAATCATACTTTCGTTAAAAGTTTTTCGAACATATTTCACACTGAAATAGTTTTTTGCCGGTGTAAATGCGCATTAAATTATACTTTCGTAAAAAGTTTTTCGAAAATATTTCACACTTGAACGGTTTTATGCCGGTGTGAATGCGCATTGTTTCGGTAAAAAAGATTGTTGCAAAAAGTTTTTTAAACAAATTTCACACTGAAAAGGTTTTTTGCCGGTGTGAATGCGCATTAAATCATACTTTCGTGAAAAGTGTTTCAAACAAATTTCACACTAAAAAGCTTTTTTGCCGGTGTGAATGCGCATTAAATAATACTTTCGTGGAAAGTTTTTCGAACAAATTTTACACTGAAAAGGTTTTTATTCGGTGTGACTGCGCATTAAATCATACTTTCGTAAAAAAATTTTCGAACAAATTTAACACTGAAAAGGTTTTTTGCCAGTTTTTGCCGGTGTGAATGCGCATTAAATCATAATTTCGTGAAAAGTTTTTCGAACAAATTTTACACTGAAAAGGTTTTTTTTTGGTGTGAATGCGCAATAAATCATACTTTTATAAAAAGTTTTTTAAACAAATTTCACACTTAAACGGTTTTATGCCGGTGTGAATGCGCATTAAATCATACTTTCGTGAAAAGTTTTTTAAACAAATTTTACACTGAAAAGAGTTTTTGTTGGTGTGAATGCGCATTAAATCATACTTTCGTGAAAAGTTTTTTGAACAAATTTTACACTTGAACGGTTTTATGCCGGTGTGAATGCGCATCTGTCTTGTTAAATAAAATTGTTGCAAAAAGTTTTTTGAACAAATTTTTCACTAAAAAGGTTTTCTGCCGGTATTTGCCGGTGTAAATGCGCATAAAATCATACTTTTTTAAAAAAAAATTTTATCAACCTTTACACTAAAAAAGGTTTTTTGCCGGTGTGAATTCGCATTAAATCATACTTTGATGAAAAGTTTTTTGAACAACTTTTACACTAAAAAGGTTTTTGCCAGTGTGAATGCGCATAAAATTATACTTTCGTGCAAAGTTTTTTAAACAAAATTCACACTGAAAAGGTTTTTTGCCGGTGTAAATGCGCATTAAATCATACTTTTGTGCAAAGTTTTCCGAACAACTTTCACACTGAAAAGGTTTTTTGTCGGTGTGAATGCGCATGAGGGTTATTAAATCATATTTTTGTAAAAAGTTTTTCAAACATATTTCACACTGAAATAGTTTTTTGCCGGTGTTAATGCGCATTAAATCATACTTTCGTGAAAAGATTTTTGAAAATATTTCACACTTGAACGGTTTTATGCCGGTGTGAATGCGCATTGTTTCGGTAAAAAAGATTGTTGCAAAAAGTTTTTTAAACAAATTTCACACTAAAAAGGTTTTTTGCCGGTGTGAATGCGCATTAAATCATACTTTCGTGAAAAGTTTTTCGAACAAATTTCACACTAAAAAGGTTTTTTGCCGGTGTGAATGCGCAATAAATCATACTTTCGTAAAAAGTTTTTTGAACAAATTTCACACTAAAAAGGTTTTTTGCCGGTGTAAATGCGCATTAAATCATACTTTCGTGCAAAATTTTCCGAACAACTTTCACACTAAAAAGGTTTTTTGCCGGTGTGAATGCGCATGAGGGTTATTAAATCATACTCTCGTTAAAAGTTTTTCGAACATATTTCACACTGAAATAGTTTTTTTCCGGTGTGAATGCGCATTAAATCATACTTTCGTGAAAAGTTTTTCGAAAATATTTTACACTTGAACGGTTTTATGCCGATGTGAATGCGCATTGTTTCGGTAAAAAAGATTGTTGCAAAAAGTTTTTTAAACAAATTTCAAACTGAAAAGGTGTTTTGCCGGTGTGAATGCGCATTAAATCATACTTTCGTGAAAAGTTTTTCAAACAAATTTCACACTAAAAAGGTTTTTTGCCGGTGTGAATGCGCAATAAATCATACTTTCGTAAAAAGTTTTTTAAACAAATTTCACACTTAAACGGTTTTATGCCGGTGTGAATGCGCATTAAATCATACTTTTGTGAAAAGTTTTTCGAACAAATTTTACACCGAAAAGGTTTTTTGCCGGTGTGAATGCGCATTAAAACATACTTTTGTGAAAAGTTTTTTAAACAAATTTCACACTAAAAAGGTTTTTTGCCAGTGTAAATGCACATTAAATCATACTTTCGTGAAGTTTTTTGAACAAATTTTACACTGAAAAGGTTTTTTACCGGTGTGAATGCATATTAAATTATACTTTTGTAAAAAGTATTTCAAACAACTTTCACACTGAAAAAGTTTTTTGCCGGTTAAATGCGCATTAAATCATACTTTCGTAAAAAGTTTTTCGAACAAATTTTACACTGAAAAGGTTTTTTGCCGGTGTGAATGCGCAATAAATCATACTTTCGTAAACCGTTTTTCGAACAAATTTTACACTAAAAAGCTTTTTTGCCGGTGTGAATGCGCATTAAATAATACTTTCGTGGAAAGTTTTTCGAACAAATTTTACACTGAAAAGGTTTTTATTCGGTGTGAATGCGCATTAAGTCATACTTTCGTAAAAAGTTTTTTGAACAAGTTTAACACTGAAAAGGTTTTTTGCCGGTTTTTGCCGGTGTGAATGCGCATTAAATCATACTTTCGTGAAAAGTTTTTCGAACAAATTTTACACTAAAAAGGTTTATTTTTGGTGTGAATGCGCAATAAATCATACTTTCGTAAAAAGTTTTTTAAACAAATTTCACACTTAAACGGTTTTATGCTGGTGTAAATGCGCATTAAATCATACTTTAGTGAAAAGTTTTTTAAACAAATTTCACACTGAAAAGGTTTTTTGCCGGTGTAAATGCGCATTAAATCATACTTTCGTGCAAAATTTTCCGAACAACTTTCACACTAAAAAGGTTTTTTGCCGGTGTGAATGCGCATGAGGGTTATTAAATCATACTTTCGTTAAAAGTTTTTCGAACATATTTCACACTGAAATAGTTTTTTGCCGGTGTAAATGCGCATTAAATTATACTTTCGTAAAAAGTTTTTCGAAAATATTTCACACTTGAACGGTTTTATGCCGGTGTGAATGCGCATTGTTTCGGTAAAAAAGATTGTTGCAAAAAGTTTTTTAAACAAATTTCACACTGAAAAGGTTTTTTGCCGGTGTGAATGCGCATTAAATCATACTTTCGTAAAAAGTGTTTCAAACAAATTTCACACTAAAAAGCTTTTTTGCCGGTGTGAATGCGCATTAAATAATACTTTCGTGGAAAGTTTTTCGAACAAATTTTACACTGAAAAGGTTTTTATTCGGTGTGACTGCGCATTAAATCATACTTTCGTAAAAAAATTTTCGAACAAATTTAACACTGAAAAGGTTTTTTGCCAGTTTTTGCCGGTGTGAATGCGCATTAAATCATAATTTCGTGAAAAGTTTTTCGAACAAATTTTACACTGAAAAGGTTTTTTTTTGGTGTGAATGCGCAATAAATCATACTTTTGTAAAAAGTTTTTTAAACAAATTTCACACTTAAACGGTTTTATGCCGGTGTGAATGCGCATTAAATCATACTTTCGTGAAAAGTTTTTTAAACAAATTTTACACTGAAAAGAGTTTTTGTTGGTGTGAATGCGCATTAAATCATACTTTCGTGAAAAGTTTTTTGTACAAATTTTACACTTGAACGGTTTTATGCCGGTGTGAATGCGCATCTGTCTTGTTAAATAAAATTGTTGCAAAAAGTTTTTTGAACAAATTTTTCACTAAAAAGGTTTTCTGCCGGTATTTGCCGGTGTAAATGCGCATAAAATCATACTTTTTTAAAAAAAAATTTTATCAACCTTTACACTAAAAAAGGTTTTTTGCCGGTGTGAATTCGCATTAAATCATACTTTGATGAAAAGTTTTTTGAACAACTTTTACACTAAAAAGGTTTTTGCCAGTGTGAATGCGCATAAAATTATACTTTCGTGCAAAGTTTTTTAAACAAAATTCACACTGAAAAGGTTTTTTGCCGGTGTAAATGCGCATGAGGGTTATTAAATCATATTTTTGTAAAAAGTTTTTCAAACATATTTCACACTGAAATAGTTTTTTGCCGGTGTTAATGCGCATTAAATCATACTTTCGTGAAAAGATTTTTGAAAATATTTCACACTTGAACGGTTTTATGCCGGTGTGAATGCGCATTGTTTCGGTAAAAAAGATTGTTGCAAAAAGTTTTTTAAACAAATTTCACACTAAAAAGGTTTTTTGCCGGTGTGAATGCGCATTAAATCATACTTTCGTGAAAAGTTTTTCGAACAAATTTCACACTAAAAAGGTTTTTTGCCGGTGTGAATGCGCAATAAATCATACTTTCGTAAAAAGTTTTTTGAACAAATTTCACACTAAAAAGGTTTTTTGCCGGTGTAAATGCGCATTAAATCATACTTTCGTGCAAAATTTTCCGAACAACTTTCACACTAAAAAGGTTTTTTGCCGGTGTGAATGCGCATGAGGGTTATTAAATCATACTTTCGTTAAAAGTTTTTCGAACATATTTCACACTGAAATAGTTTTTTTCCGGTGTGAATGCGCATTAAATCATACTTTCGTGAAAAGTTTTTCGAAAATATTTTACACTTGAACGGTTTTATGCCGATGTGAATGCGCATTGTTTCGGTAAAAAAGATTGTTGCAAAAAGTTTTTTAAACAAATTTCAAACTGAAAAGGTTTTTTGCCGGTGTGAATGCGCATTAAATCATACTTTCGTGAAAAGTTTTTCAAACAAATTTCACACTAAAAAGGTTTTTTGCCGGTGTGAATGCGCAATAAATCATACTTTCGTAAAAAGTTTTTTAAACAAATTTCACACTTAAACGGTTTTATGCCGGTGTGAATGCGCATTAAATCATACTTTTGTGAAAAGTTTTTCGAACAAATTTTACACCGAAAAGGTTTTTTGCCGGTGTGAATGCGCATTAAAACATACTTTTGTGAAAAGTTTTTTAAACAAATTTCACACTAAAAAGGTTTTTTGCCAGTGTAAATGCACATTAAATCATACTTTCGTGAAGTTTTTTGAACAAATTTTACACTGAAAAGGTTTTTTACCGGTGTGAATGCATATTAAATTATACTTTTGTAAAAAGTATTTCAAACAACTTTCACACTGAAAAAGTTTTTTGCCGGTTAAATGCGCATTAAATCATACTTTCGTAAAAAGTTTTTCGAACAAATTTTACACTGAAAAGGTTTTTTGCCGGTGTGAATGCGCAATAAATCATACTTTCGTAAACCGTTTTTCGAACAAATTTTACACTAAAAAGCTTTTTTGCCGGTGTGAATGCGCATTAAATAATACTTTCGTGGAAAGTTTTTCGAACAAATTTTACACTGAAAAGGTTTTTATTCGGTGTGAATGCGCATTAAGTCATACTTTCGTAAAAAGTTTTTTGAACAAGTTTAACACTGAAAAGGTTTTTTGCCGGTTTTTGCCGGTGTGAATGCGCATTAAATCATACTTTCGTGAAAAGTTTTTCGAACAAATTTTACACTAAAAAGGTTTATTTTTGGTGTGAATGCGCAATAAATCATACTTTCGTAAAAAGTTATTTAAACAAATTTCACACTTAAACGGTTTTATGCTGGTGTAAATGCGCATTAAATCATACTTTAGTGAAAAGTTTTTCGAACAAATTTTACACCGAAAAGGATTTTTGCCGGTGTGAATGCGCATTAAATCATACTTTCGTGAAACGTTTTTCGAACAAATTTCACACTGAAAAGGTTTTTTGCCGGTGTAAATGCGCATTATATTATACTTTTGTAAAAAGTATTTGAAACAACTTTCACACTGAAAAAGTTTTTTGCCGGTGTGAATGCGCATTAAATCATACTTTAGTAAAAAATTTTTCGAACAAATTTCACACTAAAAAGGTTTTTTGCCGGTGTGAATGCGCATTAAATCATACTTTCGTAAAAAGTTTTTCAAACAAATTTCACACAGAAAAGGTTTTTTGCCGGTGTGAATGCGCAATAAATCATACTTTCGTAAACCGTTTTTTGAACAAATTTCACACTAAAAAGGTTTTTTGCCGGTGTGAAAGAGCATTAAATCATACTTTCATAAAAAGTTTTTCAAACAAATTTCACACAGAAAAGGTTTTTTGCCGGTGTGAATGCGCATTAAATCATACTTTCGTAAAAAGTTTTTTCAAAAAATTTTACACTGAAAAGGTTTTTTGCCGGTTTTTGCCGGTGTGAATGCGCATTAAATCATACTTTCGTAAAAAAATTTTTAAACAAATTTTACACTGAAAAGGTTTTTTGTTAGTGTGAATGCGCATTAAATCATACTTTTTTAAAAAAAAATTTATCAACTTTTACACTAAAAAAGGTTTTTTGCCGGTGTGAATTCGTATTAAATTATACTTCGGTGAAAAGTTTTTTGAACAACTTTTACACTAAAAAGGTTTTTGCCAGTGTGAATGCGCATAAAATCATACTTTCGTGCAAAATTTTTTAAACAAACTTCACACTGAAAAGGTTTTTTGCCGGTGTAAATGCGCATTAAATCATACTTTCGTGCAAAATTTTCCAAACAACTTTCACACTAAAAAGGTTTTTTGCCGGTGTGAATGCGCATGAGGGTTATTAAATCATACTTTCGTTAAAAGTTTTTCGAACAAATTTTACACTGAAAAGGTTTTTTTTTGGTGTGAATGCGCAATAAATCATACTTTTGTAAAAAGTTTTTTAAACAAATTTCACACTTAAACGGTTTTATGCCGGTGTGAATGCGCATTAAATCATACTTTCGTGAAAAGTTTTTTAAACAAATTTTACACTGAAAAGAGTTTTTGTTGGTGTAAATGCGCATTAAATCATACTTTCGTGAAAAGTCTTTTGAACAAATTTTACACTTGAACGGTTTTATGCCGGTGTGAATGCGCATCTGTCTTGTTAAATAAAATGCAAAAAGTTTTTTGAACAAATTTTTCACTAAAAAGGTTTTCTGCCGGTATTTGCCGGTGTAAATGCGTATAAAATCATACTTTTTTAAAAAAAATTTTTATTAACCTTTACACTAAAAAAGGTATTTGCCGGTGTGAATTCGTATTAAATTATACTTTGGTGAAAAGTTTTTTGAACAACTTTTACACTAAAAAGGTTTTTGCCGGTGTAAATGCGCATTAAATCATACTTTCGTGCAAAATTTTTTAAACAACTTTCACACTGAAAAGGTTTTTTGCCGGTGTGAATGCGCATGAGGGTTATTAAATCATACTTTCGTTAAAAGTTTTTCGAACATATTTCACACTGAAATAGTTTTTTGCCGGTGTGAATGCGCATTAAATCATACTTTCGTGAAAAGTTTTTCGAAAATATTTCACACTTGAACGGTTTTATGCCGGTGTGAATGCGCATTGTTTCGGTAAAAAAGATTGTTGCTAAAAGTTTTTTAAACAAATTTCACACTTAAACGGTTTTATGCCGGTGTGAATGCGCATTAAATCATACTTTCGTGAAAGGTTTTTCGAACAAATTTTACACCGAAAAGGTTTTTTGCCGGTGTGAATGCGCATTAAAACATACTTTTGTGAAAAGTTTTTTAAACAAATTTCACACTAAAAAGGTTTTTTTTGCCGATGTGAATGCGCATTAAATCATACTTTCGTGAAACGTTTTTCGAACAACTTTTACACTAAAAAGGTTTTTTGCCAGTGTAAATGCACATTAAATCATACTTTCGTGAAGTTTTTTGAACAAATTTTACACTGAAAAGGTTTTTTACCGGTGTGAATGCACATTAAATAATACTTTTGTAAAAAGTATTTCAAACAACTTTCACACTGAAAAAGTTTTTTGCCGGTTAAATGCGCATTAAATCATACTTTCGTAAAAAGTTTTTCGAACAAATTTTACACTGAAAAGGTTTTTTGCCGGTGTGAATGCGCAATAAATCATACTTTCGTAAACCGTTTTTCGAACAAATTTTACACTAAAAAGCTTTTTTGCCGGTGTGAATGCGCATTAAATAATACTTTCGTGAAAAGTTTTTCGAACAAATTTTACACTGAAAAGGTTTTTATTCGGTGTGAATGCGCATTAAATCATACTTTCGTAAACAAATTTTCGAACAAATTTAACACTGAAAAGGTTTTTTGCCGGTTTTTGCCGGTGTGAATGCGCATTAAATCATAATTTCGTGAAAAGTTTTTCGAACAAATTTTACACTGAAAAGGTTTTTTTTTGGTGTGAATGCGCAATAAATCATACTTTTGTAAAAAGTTTTTTAAACAAATTTCACACTTAAACGGTTTTATGCCGGTGTGAATGCGCATTAAATCATACTTTCGTGAAAAGTTTTTTAAACAAATTTTACACTGAAAAGAGTTTTTGTTGGTGTGAATGCGCATTAAATCATACTTTCGTGAAAAGTTTTTTGAACAAATTTTACACTTGAACGGTTTTATGCCGGTGTGAATGCGTATCTGTCTTGTTAAATAAAATTGTTGCAAAAAGTTTTTTGAACAAATTTTTCACTAAAAAGGGTTTTCTGCCGGTATTTGCCGGTGTAAATGCGCATAAAATCATACTTTTTTAAAAAAAATTTTTATCAACCTTTACACTAAAAAAGGTTTTTTGCCGGTGTGAATTCGCATTAAATCATACTTTGATGAAAAGTTTTTTGAACAACTTTTACACTAAAAAGGTTTTTGCCAGTGTAAATGCGCATTAAATCATACTTTTGTGCAAAGTTTTCCGAACAACTTTCACACTGAAAAGGTTTTTTGTCGGTGTGAATGCGCATGAGGGTTATTAAATCATATTTTTGTAAAAAGTTTTTCGAACATATTTCACACTGAAATAGTTTTTTGCCGGTGTTAATGCGCATTAAATCATACTTTCGTGAAAAGATTTTTGAAAATATTTCACACTTGAACGGTTTTATGCCGGTGTGAATGCGCATTGTTTCGGTAAAAAAGATTGTTGCAAAAAGTTTTTTAAACAAATTTCACACTAAAAAGGTTTTTTGCCGGTGTGAATGCGCATTAAATCATACTTTCGTGAAAAGTTTTTCGAACAAATTTCACACTAAAAAGGTTTTTTGCCGGTGTGAATGCGCAATAAATCATACTTTCGTAAAAAGTTTTTTGAACAAATTTCACACTGAAAAGGTTTTTTGCCGGTGTAAATGCGCATTAAATCATACTTTCGTGCAAAATTTTCCGAACAACTTTCACACCAAAAAGGTTTTTTGCCGGTGTGAATGCGCATGAGGGTTATTAAATCATACTTTCGTTAAAAGTTTTTCGGACATATTCAACACTGAAATAGTTTTTTGCCGGTGTGAATGCGCATTAAATCATACTTTCGTGAAAAGTTTTTCGAAAATATTTCACACTTGAACGGTTTTATGCCGATGTGAATGCGCATTGTTTCGGTAAAAAAGATTGTTGCAAAAAGTTTTTTAAACAAATTTCACACTGAAAAGGTTTTTTGCCGGTGTGAATGCGCATTAAATCATACTTTCGTGAAAAGTTTTTCAAACAAATTTCACACTAAAAAGGTTTTTTGCCGGTGTGAATGCGCAATAAATCATACTTTCGTAAAAAGTTTTTAAACAAATTTCACACTTAAACGGTTTTATGCCGGTGTGAATGCGCATTAAATCATACTTTTGTGAAAAGTTTTTCGAACAAATTTTACACCGAAAAGGTTTTTTGCCGGTGTGAATGCGCATTAAAACATACTTTTGTGAAAAGTTTTTTAAACAAATTTCACACTAAAAAGGTTTTTTTTGCCGATGTGAATGCGCATTAAATCATACTTTCGTGAAACGTTTTTCGAACAACTTTTACACTAAAAAGGTTTTTTGCCAGTGTAAATGCACATTAAATCATACTTTCGTGAAGTTTTTTGAACAAATTTTACACTGAAAAGGTTTTTTACCGGTGTGAATGCACATTAAATTATACTTTTGTAAAAAGTATTTCAAACAACTTTCACACTGAAAAAGTTTTTTGCCGGTTAAATGCGCATTAAATCATACTTTCGTAAAAAGTTTTTCGAACAAATTTTACACTGAAAAGGTTTTTTGCCGGTGTGAATGCGCAATAAATCATACTTTCGTAAACCGTTTTTCGAGCAAATTTTACACTAAAAAGCTTTTTTGCCGGTGTGAATGCGCATTAAATAATACTTTCGTGGAAAGTTTTTCGAACAAATTTTACACTGAAAAGGTTTTTATTCGGTGTGAATGCGCATTAAGTCATACTTTCGTAAAAAGTTTTTTGAACAAGTTTAACACTGAAAAGGTTTTTTGCCGGTGTGAATGCGCATTAAATCATACTTTCGTGAAAAGTTTTTCGAACAAATTTTACACTAAAAAGGTTTATTTTTGGTGTGAATGCGCAATAAATCATACTTTCGTAAAAAGTTTTTTAAACAAATTTCACACTTAAACGGTTTTATGCCGGTGTAAATGCGCATTAAATCATACTTTAGTGAAAAGTTTTTCGAACAAATTTTACACCGAAAAGGATTTTTGCCGGTGTGAATGCGCATTAAATCATACTTTAGTAAAAAATTTTTCGAACAAATTTCACACTAAAAAGGTTTTTTGCCGGTGTGAATGCGCATTAAATCATACTTTCGTAAAAAGTTTTTCAAACAAATTTCACACAGAAAAGGTTTTATGCCAGTGTGAATGCGCATGTGTCTTGTTCAATTAGATTGTTGCAAATAGTTTTTTGAACAAATTTCACACTAAAAAGGTTTTTTGCCGGTTTTTGCCGGTGTGAATGCGCATTAAATAATACTTTCGTGGAAAATTTTTTGAACAAATTTCACACTAAAAAGGTTTTTTGCCGGTGTGTATGAGCATTAAATCATACTTTCGTAAAAAGTTTTTCAAACAAATTTCACACAGAAAAGGTTTTTTGCCGGTGTGAATGCGCATTAAATCATACTTTCGTAAAAAATTTTTTCAAAAAATTTTACACTGAAAAGGTTTTTTGCCGGTTTTTGCCGGTGTGAATGCGCATTAAATCATACTTTCGTAAAAAAATTTTTAAACAAATTTTACACTGAAAAGGTTTTTTGTTAGTGTGAATGCGCATTAAATCATACTTTTT
The DNA here is from genome assembly GCA_950111635.1 of Agelastica alni. Taxonomy (NCBI): domain Eukaryota; kingdom Metazoa; phylum Arthropoda; class Insecta; order Coleoptera; family Chrysomelidae; genus Agelastica; species Agelastica alni. Next base: position 71,795,403 of record OX467710.1, on the reverse strand, counting down.
TAAAAAAAAATTTATCAACATTTACACTAAAAAAGGTTTTTTGCCGGTGTGAATTCGTATTAAATTATACTTCGGTGAAAAGTTTTTTGAACAACTTTTACACTAAAAAGGTTTTTGCCAGTGTGAATGCGCATAAAATCATACTTTCGTGCAAAATTTTTTAAACAAACTTCACACTAAAAAGGTTTTTTGCCGGTGTGAATGCGCATGAGGGTAATTAAATCATACTTTCGTTAAAAGTTTTTCGAACATATTTTACACTGAAATAGTTTTTTGCCGGTGTGAATGCGCATTAAATCATACTTTCGTGAAAAGTTTTTCGAAAATATTTCACACTTGAACGGTTTTATGCCGGTGTGAATGCGCATTGTTTCGGTAAAAAAGATTGTTGCAAAAAGTTTTTTAAACAAATTTCACACTGAAAAGGTTTTTTGCCGGTGTGAATGCGCATTAAATCATACTTTCATTAAAAGTTTTTCGAACAAATTTTACACTGAAAAGGTTTTTATTCGGTGTGACTGCGCATTAAATCATACTTTCGTAAAAAAATTGTCGAACAAATTTAACACTGAAAAGGTTTTTTGCCGGTTTTTGCCGGTGTGAATGCGCATTAAATCATAATTTCGTGAAAAGTTTTTCGAACAAATTTTACACTGAAAAGGTTTTTTTTTGGTGTGAATGCGCAATAAATCATACTTTTGTAAAAAGTTTTTTAAACAAATTTCACACTTAAACGGTTTTATGCCGGTGTGAATGCGCATTAAATCATACTTTCGTGAAAAGTTTTTTAAACAAATTTTACACTGAAAAGAGTTTTTGTTGGTGTAAATGCGCATTAAATCATACTTTCGTGAAAAGTCTTTTGAACAAATTTTACACTTGAACGGTTTTATGCCGGTGTGAATGCGCATCTGTCTTGTTAAATAAAATGCAAAAAGTTTTTTGAACAAATTTTTCACTAAAAAGGTTTTCTGCCGGTATTTGCCGGTGTAAATGCGTATAAAATCATACTTTTTTAAAAAAAATTTTTATTAACCTTTACACTAAAAAAGGTATTTGCCGGTGTGAATTCGTATTAAATTATACTTTGGTGAAAAGTTTTTTGAACAACTTTTACACTAAAAAGGTTTTTGCCGGTGTAAATGCGCATTAAATCATACTTTCGTGCAAAATTTTTTAAACAACTTTCACACTGAAAAGGTTTTTTGCCGGTGTGAATGCGCATGAGGGTTATTAAATCATACTTTCGTTAAAAGTTTTTCGAACATATTTCACACTGAAATAGTTTTTTGCCGGTGTGAATGCGCATTAAATCATACTTTCGTGAAAAGTTTTTCGAAAATATTTCACACTTGAACGGTTTTATGCCGGTGTGAATGCGCATTGTTTCGGTAAAAAAGATTGTTGCTAAAAGTTTTTTAAACAAATTTCACACTTAAACGGTTTTATGCCGGTGTGAATGCGCATTAAATCATACTTTCGTGAAAGGTTTTTCGAACAAATTTTACACCGAAAAGGTTTTTTGCCGGTGTGAATGCGCATTAAAACATACTTTTGTGAAAAGTTTTTTAAACAAATTTCACACTAAAAAGGTTTTTTTTGCCGATGTGAATGCGCATTAAATCATACTTTCGTGAAACGTTTTTCGAACAACTTTTACACTAAAAAGGTTTTTTGCCAGTGTAAATGCACATTAAATCATACTTTCGTGAAGTTTTTTGAACAAATTTTACACTGAAAAGGTTTTTTACCGGTGTGAATGCACATTAAATAATACTTTTGTAAAAAGTATTTCAAACAACTTTCACACTGAAAAAGTTTTTTGCCGGTTAAATGCGCATTAAATCATACTTTCGTAAAAAGTTTTTCGAACAAATTTTACACTGAAAAGGTTTTTTGCCGGTGTGAATGCGCAATAAATCATACTTTCGTAAACCGTTTTTCGAACAAATTTTACACTAAAAAGCTTTTTTGCCGGTGTGAATGCGCATTAAATAATACTTTCGTGAAAAGTTTTTCGAACAAATTTTACACTGAAAAGGTTTTTATTCGGTGTGAATGCGCATTAAATCATACTTTCGTAAACAAATTTTCGAACAAATTTAACACTGAAAAGGTTTTTTGCCGGTTTTTGCCGGTGTGAATGCGCATTAAATCATAATTTCGTGAAAAGTTTTTCGAACAAATTTTACACTGAAAAGGTTTTTTTTTGGTGTGAATGCGCAATAAATCATACTTTTGTAAAAAGTTTTTTAAACAAATTTCACACTTAAACGGTTTTATGCCGGTGTGAATGCGCATTAAATCATACTTTCGTGAAAAGTTTTTTAAACAAATTTTACACTGAAAAGAGTTTTTGTTGGTGTGAATGCGCATTAAATCATACTTTCGTGAAAAGTTTTTTGAACAAATTTTACACTTGAACGGTTTTATGCCGGTGTGAATGCGTATCTGTCTTGTTAAATAAAATTGTTGCAAAAAGTTTTTTGAACAAATTTTTCACTAAAAAGGGTTTTCTGCCGGTATTTGCCGGTGTAAATGCGCATAAAATCATACTTTTTTAAAAAAAATTTTTATCAACCTTTACACTAAAAATGGTTTTTTGCCGGTGTGAATTCGCATTAAATCATACTTTGATGAAAAGTTTTTTGAACAACTTTTACACTAAAAAGGTTTTTGCCTGTGTAAATGCGCATTAAATCATACTTTTGTGCAAAGTTTTCCGAACAACTTTCACACTGAAAAGGTTTTTTGTCGGTGTGAATGCGCATGAGGGTTATTAAATCATATTTTTGTAAAAAGTTTTTCGAACATATTTCACACTGAAATAGTTTTTTGCCGGTGTTAATGCGCATTAAATCATACTTTCGTGAAAAGATTTTTGAAAATATTTCACACTTGAACGGTTTTATGCCGGTGTGAATGCGCATTGTTTCGGTAAAAAAGATTGTTGCAAAAAGTTTTTTAAACAAATTTCACACTAAAAAGGTTTTTTGCCGGTGTGAATGCGCATTAAATCATACTTTCGTGAAAAGTTTTTCGAACAAATTTCACACTAAAAAGGTTTTTTGCCGGTGTGAATGCGCAATAAATCATACTTTCGTAAAAAGTTTTTTGAACAAATTTCACACTGAAAAGGTTTTTTGCCGGTGTAAATGCGCATTAAATCATACTTTCGTGCAAAATTTTCCGAACAACTTTCACACCAAAAAGGTTTTTTGCCGGTGTGAATGCGCATGAGGGTTATTAAATCATACTTTCGTTAAAAGTTTTTCGGACATATTTCACACTGAAATAGTTTTTTGCCGGTGTGAATGCGCATTAAATCATACTTTCGTGAAAAGTTTTTCGAAAATATTTCACACTTGAACGGTTTTATGCCGATGTGAATGCGCATTGTTTCGGTAAAAAAGATTGTTGCAAAAAGTTTTTTAAACAAATTTCACACTGAAAAGGTTTTTTGCCGGTGTGAATGCGCATTAAATCATACTTTCGTGAAAAGTTTTTCAAACAAATTTCACACTAAAAAGGTTTTTTGCCGGTGTGAATGCGCAATAAATCATACTTTCGTAAAAAGTTTTTAAACAAATTTCACACTTAAACGGTTTTATGCCGGTGTGAATGCGCATTAAATCATACTTTTGTGAAAAGTTTTTCGAACAAATTTTACACCGAAAAGGTTTTTTGCCGGTGTGAATGCGCATTAAAACATACTTTTGTGAAAAGTTTTTTAAACAAATTTCACACTAAAAAGGTTTTTTTTGCCGATGTGAATGCGCATTAAATCATACTTTCGTGAAACGTTTTTCGAACAACTTTTACACTAAAAAGGTTTTTTGCCAGTGTAAATGCACATTAAATCATACTTTCGTGAAGTTTTTTGAACAAATTTTACACTGAAAAGGTTTTTTACCGGTGTGAATGCACATTAAATTATACTTTTGTAAAAAGTATTTCAAACAACTTTCACACTGAAAAAGTTTTTTGCCGGTTAAATGCGCATTAAATCATACTTTCGTAAAAAGTTTTTCGAACAAATTTTACACTGAAAAGGTTTTTTGCCGGTGTGAATGCGCAATAAATCATACTTTCGTAAACCGTTTTTCGAGCAAATTTTACACTAAAAAGCTTTTTTGCCGGTGTGAATGCGCATTAAATAATACTTTCGTGGAAAGTTTTTCGAACAAATTTTACACTGAAAAGGTTTTTATTCGGTGTGAATGCGCATTAAGTCATACTTTCGTAAAAAGTTTTTTGAACAAGTTTAACACTGAAAAGGTTTTTTGCCGGTGTGAATGCGCATTAAATCATACTTTCGTGAAAAGTTTTTCGAACAAATTTTACACTAAAAAGGTTTATTTTTGGTGTGAATGCGCAATAAATCATACTTTCGTAAAAAGTTTTTTAAACAAATTTCACACTTAAACGGTTTTATGCCGGTGTAAATGCGCATTAAATCATACTTTAGTGAAAAGTTTTTCGAACAAATTTTACACCGAAAAGGATTTTTGCCGGTGTGAATGCGCATTAAATCATACTTTAGTAAAAAATTTTTCGAACAAATTTCACACTAAAAAGGTTTTTTGCCGGTGTGAATGCGCATTAAATCATACTTTCGTAAAAAGTTTTTCAAACAAATTTCACACAGAAAAGGTTTTTTGCCGGTGTGAATGCGCAATAAATCATACTTTCGTAAACCGTTTTTTGAACAAATTTCACACAAAAAAGGTTTTTTGCCGGTGTGAATGCGCATTAAATAATACTTTCGTGGAAAATTTTTTGAACAAATTTCACACTAAAAAGGTTTTTTGCCGGTGTGTATGAGCATTAAATCATACTTTCGTAAAAAGTTTTTCAAACAAATTTCACACAGAAAAGGTTTTTTGCCGGTGTGAATGCGCATTAAATCATACTTTCGTAAAAAATTTTTTCAAAAAATTTTACACTGAAAAGGTTTTTTGCCGGTTTTTGCCGGTGTGAATGCGCATTAAATCATACTTTCGTAAAAAAATTTTTAAACAAATTTTACACTGAAAAGGTTTTTTGTTAGTGTGAATGCGCATTAAATCATACTTTTTTAAAAAAAAATTTATCAACATTTACACTAAAAAAGGTTTTTTGCCGGTGTGAATTCGTATTAAATTATACTTCGGTGAAAAGTTTTTTGAACAACTTTTACACTAAAAAGGTTTTTGCCAGTGTGAATGCGCATAAAATCATACTTTCGTGCAAAATTTTTTAAACAAACTTCACACTAAAAAGGTTTTTTGCCGGTGTGAATGCGCATGAGGGTAATTAAATCATACTTTCGTTAAAAGTTTTTCGAACATATTTTACACTGAAATAGTTTTTTGCCGGTGTGAATGCGCATTAAATCATACTTTCGTGAAAAGTTTTTCGAAAATATTTCACACTTGAACGGTTTTATGCCGGTGTGAATGCGCATTGTTTCGGTAAAAAAGATTGTTGCAAAAAGTTTTTTAAACAAATTTCACACTGAAAAGGTTTTTTGCCGGTGTGAATGCGCATTAAATCATACTTTCATTAAAAGTTTTTCGAACAAATTTTACACTGAAAAGGTTTTTATTCGGTGTGACTGCGCATTAAATCATACTTTCGTAAAAAAATTGTCGAACAAATTTAACACTGAAAAGGTTTTTTGCCGGTTTTTGCCGGTGTGAATGCGCATTAAATCATAATTTCGTGAAAAGTTTTTCGAACAAATTTTACACTGAAAAGGTTTTTTTTTGGTGTGAATGCGCAATAAATCATACTTTTGTAAAAAGTTTTTTAAACAAATTTCACACTTAAACGGTTTTATGCCGGTGTGAATGCGCATTAAATCATACTTTCGTGAAAAGTTTTTTAAACAAATTTTACACTGAAAAGAGTTTTTGTTGGTGTAAATGCGCATTAAATCATACTTTCGTGAAAAGTCTTTTGAACAAATTTTACACTTGAACGGTTTTATGCCGGTGTGAATGCGCATCTGTCTTGTTAAATAAAATGCAAAAAGTTTTTTGAACAAATTTTTCACTAAAAAGGTTTTCTGCCGGTATTTGTCGGTGTAAATGCGTATAAAATCATACTTTTTTAAAAAAAATTTTTATCAACCTTTACACTAAAAAAGGTATTTGCCGGTGTGAATTCGCATTAAATCATACTTTGATGAAAAGTTTTTTGAACAACTTTTACACTAAAAAGGTTTTTGCCAGTGTGAATGCGCATAAAATTATACTTTCGTGCAAAGTTTTTTAAACAAAATTCACACAGAAAAGGTTTTTTTCCGGTGTAAATGCGCATTAAATCATACTTTTGTGCAAAGTTTTCCGAACAACTTTCACACTGAAAAGGTTTTTTGTCGGTGTGAATGCGCATGAGGGTTATTAAATCATATTTTTGTAAAAAGTTTTTCGAACATATTTCACACTGAAATAGTTTTTTGCCGGTGTTAATGCGCATTAAATCATACTTTCGTGAAAAGATTTTTGAAAATATTTCACACTTGAACGGTTTTATGCCGGTGTGAATGCGCATTGTTTCGGTAAAAAAGATTGTTGCAAAAAGTTTTTTAAACAAATTTCACACTAAAAAGGTTTTTTGCCGGTGTGAATGCGCATTAAATCATACTTTCGTGAAAAGTTTTTCGAACAAATTTCACACTAAAAAGGTTTTTTGCCGGTGTGAATGCGCAATAAATCATACTTTCGTAAAAGGTTTTTTGAACAAATTTCACACTTAAACGGTTTTATGCCGGTGTGAATGCGCATTAAATCATACTTTGGTAAAAAGTTTTTCGAACAAATTTCACACCGAAAAGGATTTTTGCCGGTGTGAATGCGCATTAAATCGTACTTTCGTAAAACGTTTTCGAACAACTTTTACACTGAAAAAGTTTTTTGCCGGTGTGAATGCGCATTAAATCATACTTTCGTAAAAAGTTTTTCGAACAAATTTTACACTGAAAAGGTTTTTTTGCCGGTGTGAATGCGCAATAAATCATACTTTCGTAAACCGTTTTTCGAACAAATTTTACACTAAAAAGGTTTGTTGCCGGTGTGAATGCGCATTAAAACATACTTTTGTGAAAAGTTTTTTAAACAAATTTCACACTAAAAAGGTTTTTTTTGCCGATGTGAATGCGCATTAAATCATACTTTCGTGAAAAGTTTTTCGAACAAATTTAACACTGAAAAGGTTTTTTGCCGGTTTTTGAAGGTGTGAATGCGCATTAAATCATACTTTGGTGAAAAGTTTTTTGAACAAATTTCACAATGAAAAGGATTTTTGCCGGTGTGAATGCGCATTAAATCATACTTTCGTGAAACGTTTTTCGAACAATTTTTACACTAAAAAGGTTTTTTGCCAGTGTAAATGCACATTAAATCATACTTTTGTAAAAAGTATTTCAAACAACTTTCACACTGAAAAAGTTTTTTGCCTGTGTGAATGCGCATTAAATCATACTTTAGTAAAAAGTTTTTCGAACAAATTTCACACTAAAAAGGTTATTTGCCGTTGTGAATGCGCAATAAATAATACTTTCGTAAAAAGTTTTTTGAACAAATTTCACACTTAAACGGTTTTATGCCGGTGTGAATGCGCATTAAATCATACTTTGGTGAAAAGTTTTTTGAACAAATTTCACACTGAAAAGGTTTTTTCTGATGTGAATCATAATTTTGTGAAAAGTTTTTTGAACACATTTCACACTAAAAATGTTTTTTGCCGGTGAGAATGCGCCCTAAATCATACTTTCGTAAAAAATTTTTCGAACAAATTTTACACTAAAAAGGTTTTTTGCTGGTGTGAATGTGCATTAAATCATACTTTCGTAAAAAGTTTTTGTACAAATTTCACACTGAAAAGGTTTTTTGCCGGTGTGAATCATACTTTCGTGAAAAGTTTTTTGAACACATTTCACACTGAAAAGGTTTTTTGCCGGTGTGAATGCGCATTAAATCATACTTTTGTAATAAGTTGTTCGAACAAATTTTACAATAAAAAGCTTTTTTGCTGGTGTGAATGCGCATTAAATCATACTTAAGTGAAAAGTTTTTCGTACAAATTTCACACTGAAAAGGTTTTTTTCCGGTGTGAATGCGCATTAAATCATACTTTCGTAAAAAATTTTTCGAAAAAATTTCACACTGAAAGGTTTTTTGCCGGTGTAAATGCGCATTAAATCATACTTTCGTAAAAAAATTTTCGAACAAATTTCACACTGAAAAGGTTTTTTGCTGGTGTGAATGCGCATTAAATCATACTTTCGTGAAAATTTTTTTGAAAAAATTTTACATTAAAAAGGTTTTTTGCCGGTGTGAATGCGCATTAAATCATACTTTTGTAAAAAGTTTTTCAATCAAATTTTACACTAAAAAGGTTTTTTGCCGGTGTGAATGCGCATTATATAATACTTTTAAAAATTTTTTGAACAAATTTCACACTCGAACGGTTTTATGCCGGTGTGAATGCGCATTAAATCATACTTTGGTGAAAAGTTTTTCGAACAAATTTCACACCGAAAAGGATTTTTGCCGGTGTGAATGCGCATTAAATCATACTTTCGTGAAACGTTTTTCGAACAACTTTTGCACTAAAAAGGTTTTTGCCAGTGTAAATGCACTTTAAATCATACTTTCGTGAAGTTTTTTGAACAAATTTCACACTGAAAAGGTTTTTTACCGGTGTGAATGCGCATTAAATTATACTTTTGTAAAAAGTATTTCAAACAACTTTTACACTGAAAAAGTTTTTTGCCGGTTGAATGCGGATTAAATCATACTTTCGTAGTTTTTCGAACAAATTTTACACTAAAAAGGTTTTTTTGCCGGTGTGAATGCGCAATAAATCATACTTTCGTAAACCGTTTTTCGAACAAATTTTACACTAAAAAGCTTTTTTCCGGTGTGAATGCGCATTAAATAATACTTTCGTGGAAAGTTTTTCGAACAAATTTTACACTGAAAAGGTTTTTATTCGGTGTGAATGCGCATTAAATCATACTTTCGTAAAAAGTTTTTTGAACAAGTTTAACACTTAAAAGGTTTTTTGCCGGTTTTTGCCGGTGTGAATGCGCATTAAATCATACTTTAGTGAAAAGTCTTTCGAACAAATTTTACACCGAAAAGGATTTTTGCCGGTGTGAATGCGCATTAAATCATACTTTCGTGAAACGTTTTTCGAACAACTTTTACACTAAAAAGGTTTTTTGCCAGTGTGAATGCACAATAAATAATACTTTCGTGAAGTTTTTCGAACAAATTTCACACTGAAAAGGTTTTTTGCCGGTGTAAATGCGCATTATATTATACTTTTGTAAAAAGTATTTCAAACAACTTTCACACTGAAAAAGTTTTTTGCCGGTGTGAATGCGCATTAAATCATACTTTAGTGAAAAATTTTTCGAACAAATTTCACATTAAAAAGGTTTTTTGCCGGTGTGAATGCGCATTAAATCATACTTTCGTTAAAAGTTTTTCAAACAAATTTCACACAGAAAAGGTTTTTTGCCGGTGTGAATGCGCAATAAATCATACTTTCGTAAACCGTTTTTTGAACAAATTTCACATTAAAAAGGTTTTTTGCCGTTGTGAATGCGCATTAAATAATACTTTCGTGGAAAGTTTTTCGAACAAATTTTACACTGAAAAGGTTTTTATTCGGTGTGAATGCGCATTAAATCATACTTTCGTAAAAAGTTTTTCAAAAAAATTTTACACTGAAAAGGATTTTTGCCGGTTTTTGCCGGTGTGAATGCGCATTAAATCATACTTTCGTAAAAAAATTTTTAAACAAATTTTACACTGAAAAGGTTTTTTGTTAGTGTGAATGCCCATTAAATCATACTTTCGTAAAAAGTTTTTTGAACAAATTTTACACTTGAACGGTTTTATGCCGGTGTAAATGCGCATCTGTCTTGTTAAATAAAATTGTTGCAAAAAGTTTTTTGAACAAATTTTTCACTAAAAAGGTTTTCTGCCGGTATGTGCCGGTGTGAATGCGCATAAAACCATACTTTTTTAAAAAAAAATTTATCAACCTTTTTACTAAAAAAGGTTTTTTGCCGGTGTGAATTCGTATTAAATTATACTTTGGTGAAAAGTTTTTTGAACAACTTTTACACTAAAAAGGTTTTTGCCAGTGTGAATGCGCATAAAATCATACTTTCGTAAAAAGTTTTTTGAACAAATTTCACACTTAAACGGTTTTATGCCGGTGTGAATGCGCATTAAATCATACTTTGGTGAAAAGTTTTTTGAACAAATTTCACACTGAAAAGGTTTTTTCTGGTGTGAATCATAATTTTGTGAAAAGTTTTTTGAACACATTTCACACTGAAAAGGTTTTTTGCCGGTGTGAATGCGCATTAAATCATACTTTTGTAATAAGTTGTTCGAACAAATTTTACAATAAAAAGCTTTTTTGCTGGTGTGAATGCGCATTAAATCATACTTTTATAAAAAGTTTTTTGAACAAATTTCACACTGAAAAGGTTTTTTTTGCCGTTGGGAATGCGCAATAAATCATACTTAAGTGAAAAGTTTTTCGTACAAATTTCACACTGAAAAGGTTTTTTTCCGGTGTGAATGCGCATTAAATCATACTTTCGTAAAAAAATTTTTGAACAAATTTCACACTGAAAGGTTTTTTGCCGGTGTAAATGCGCATTACATCATACTTTCGTAAAAAAATTTTCGAACAAATTTCACACTAAAAAGGTTTTTTGCTGGTGTGAATGCGCATTAAATCATACTTTCGTGAAAATTTTTTTGAAAAAATTTTATATTAAAAAGGTTTTTTGCCGGTGTGAATGCGCATTAAATCAAACTTTTGTAAAAAGTTTTTCAATCAAATTTTACACTAAAAAGGTTTTTTGCCGGTGTGAATGCGCATTATATAATACTTTAAAAAGTTTTTTGAACAAATTTCACACTCGAACGGTTTTATGCCGGTGTGAGTGCGCATGTGTCTCGTGTAATAAGATTGTTGCAAAAAGTTTTTCGAACTTTTACACTTGAACAGTTTTTTGCCGATTGGAATGCATACGTGAGTTTTAAAAGTACAACTACATGAAAAGTTTTCCGAACAAGTTTTACACTGAAAAGGTTTTTTGCCGGTGTGAATGCACATTAAATCATACTTTCGTGAAAAGTTTTTCGAACAAATTTTACACTAAAAAGGTTTTTTGCCGTTGTGAATGCGCGTTAAATCATACTTTCGTGAATAGTTTTTTTACAAATCCCACACTTAAACGGTTTTATGCTGGTGTAAATGCACAATAAATCATACTTTCGTAAAAAATTTTTTTAACAAATTTCACACTGAAAAGGTTTTTTGCTGGTGTGAATGCGCATTAAGTAATACTTTCGTAAAAAGGTTTTTGAACAAATTTCACACTGAAAAGGTTTTTTGCTGGTTGAAAGGGCATTAAATCATACTTTCGTAAAAAGTTTTTTGAAAAAATTTCACACTGAAAAGGTTTTTTGCCGGTGTGAATGCGCAAGACATCATACTTTCGTAAAAAGTTTTTTGGACAAATTTCACACTTAAACGGTTTTATGCCAGTGTGAATGCGCATTAAATCATACTTTGGTGAAAAGTTTTTCGAACAAATTTTACACTGAAAAGGTTTTTATTCGGTGTGAATGCGCATTAAGTCATACTTTCGTAAAAAGTTTTTTGAACAAGTTTAACACTGAAAAGGTTTTTTGCCGGTTTTTGCCGGTGTGAATGCGCATTAAATCATACTTTCGTGAAAAGTTTTTCGAACAAATTTTACACCGAAAAGGATTTTTGCCGGTGTGAATGCGCATTAAATCATACTTTCGTGAAACGTTTTTTGAACAACTTTTACACTAAAAAGGTTTTTTGCCAGTGTGAATGCACATTAAATCATACTTTCGTGAAGTTTTTCGAACAAATTTCACACTGAAAAGGTTTTTTGCCGGTGTAAATGCGCATTATATTATACTTTTGTAAAAAGTATTTCAAACAACTTTCACACTGAAAAAGTTTTTTGCCGGTGTGAATGCGCATTAAATCATACTTTAGTAAAAAATTTTTCGAACAAATTTCACACTAAAAAGGTTTTTTGCCGGTGTGAATGCGCATTAAATCATACTTTCGTAAAAAGTTTTTCAAACAAATTTCACACAGAAAAGGTTTTTTGCCGGTGTGAATGCGCAATAAATTATACTTTCGTAAACCGTTTTTTGAACAAATTTCACACTAAAAAGGTTTTTTGCCGGTGTGAATGCGCATTAAATAATACTTTCGTTGAAAATTTTTCGAACAAATTTCACACTAAAAAGGTTTTTTGCCGGTGTGAATGAGCATTAAATCATACTTTCGTAAAAAGTTTTTTAAACAAATTTCACACAGAAAAGGTTTTTTGCCGGTGTGAATGCGCATTAAATCATACTTTCGTAAAAAGTTTTTCAAAAAAATTTTACACTGAAAAGGTTTTTTGCCGGTTTTTGCCGGTGTGAATGCGCATTAAATCATACTTTTTTAAAAAAAAATTTATCAACCTTTACACTAAAAAAGGTTTTTTGCCGGTGTGAATTCGTATTAAATTATACTTTGGTGAAAAGTTTTTTGAACAACTTTTACACTAAAAAGGTTTTTGCCAGTGTGAATGCGCATAAAATCATACTTTCGTGCAAAATTTTTTAAACAAACTTCACACTGAAAAGGTTTTTTGCCGGTGTAAATGCGCATTAAATCATACTTTCGTGCAAAATTTTCCAAACAACTTTCACACTAAAAAGGTTTTTTGCCGGTGTGAATGCGCATGAGGGTTATTAAATCATACTTTCGTTAAAAGTTTTTCGAACATATTTTACACTGAAATAGTTTTTTGCCGGTGTGAATGCGCATTAAATCATACTTTCGTGAAAAGTTTTTCGAAAATATTTCACACTTGAACGGTTTTATGCCGGTGTGAATGCGCATTGTTTCGGTCAAAAAGATTGTTGCAAAAAGTTTTTTAAACAAATTTCACACTGAAAAGGTTTTTTGCCAGTGTGAATGCGCATTAAATCATACTTTCGTGAAAAGTTTTTCAAACAAATTTCACACTAAAAAGGTTTTTTGCCGGTGTGAATGCGCAATAAATCATACTTTCGTAAAAAATTTTTTAAACAAATTTCACACTTAAACGGTTTTATGCCGGTGTGAATGCGCATTAAATCATACTTTGGTGAAAAGTTTTTCGAACAAATTTTACACCGAAAAAGTTTTTTGCCGGTGTGAATGCGCATTAAAACATACTTTTGTAAAAAGTTTTTTAAACAAATTTCACACTAAAAAGGTTTTTTTTGCCGATGTGAATGCGCATTAAATCATACTTTCGTGAAACGTTTTTCGAACAACTTTTACACTAAAAAGGATTTTTGCCAGTGTGAATGCACATTAAATTATACTTTCGTAAAGTTTTTTGAACAAATTTTACACTGAAAAGGTTTTTTACCGGTGTGAATGCACATTAAATTATACTTTTGTAAAAAGTATTTCAAACAACTTTCACACTGAAAAAGTTTTTTGCCGGTTGAATGCGCATTAAATCATACTTTCGTAAAAAGTTTTTCCTACAAATTTTACACTGAAAAGGTTTTTTGCCGGTGTGACTGCGCAATAAATTATACTTTCGTAAACCGTTTTTCGAACAAATTTTACACTAAAAAGTTTTTTTGCCGGTGTGAATGCGCATTCAATAATACTTTCGTGGAAAGTTTTTCGAACAAATTTTACACTGAAAAGGTTTTTATTCGGTGTGAATGCGCATTAAATCATACTTTCGTAAAAAAATTTTCGTACAAATTTAACACTGAAAAGGTTTTTTGCCGGTTTTTGCCGGTGTGAATGCGCATTAAATCATACTTTCGTGAAAAGTTTTTTAAACAAATTTTACACTGAAAAGAGTTTTTGTTGGTGTGAATGCGCATTAAATCATACTTTCGTGAAAAGTTTTTTGAACAAATTTTACACTTAAACGGTTTTATGCCGGTGTGAATGCGCATCTGTCTTGTTAAATAAAATTGTTGCAAAAAGTTTTTTGAACAAATTTTTCACTAAAAAGGTTTTCTGCCGGTATGTGCCGGTGTAAATGCGCATAAAATCATACTTTTTTAAAAAAAATTTTTATCAACCTTTACACTAAAAAAGGTTTTTTGCCGGTGTGAATTCGCATTAAATCATACTTTGATGAAAAGTTTTTTAAACAACTTTTACACTAAAAAGGTTTTTGCCAGTGTGAATGCGCATAAAATCATACTTTCGTGCAAAGTTTTTTAAACAAAATTCCCACTGAAAAGGTTTTTTGCCGGTGTAAATGCGCATTAAATCATACTTTCGTGCAAAGTTTTCCGAACAACTTTCACACTGAAAAGGTTTTTTGTCGGTGTGAATGCGCATGAGGGTTATTAAATCATACTTTTGTAAAAAGTTTTTCGAACATATTTCACACTGAAATAGTTTTTTGCCGGTGTGAATGCGCATTAAATCATACTTTCGTGAAAAGTTTTTCAAAAATATTTCACACTTGAACGGTTTTATGCCGGTGTGAATGCGCATTGTTTCGGTAAAAAAGATTGTTGCAAAAAGTTTTTTAAACAAATTTCACACTAAAAAGGTTTTTTGCCGGTGTGAATGCGCATTAAATCATACTTTCGTGAAAAGTTTTTCGAACAAATTTCACATTAAAAAGGTTTTTTGCCGGTGTGAATGCGCAATAAATCATACTTTCGTAAAAAGTTTTTTGAACAAATTTCACACTTAAACGGTTTTATGCCGGTGTGAATGCGCAATAAATCATACTTTGGTAAAAAGTTTTTCGAACAAATTTCACACCGAAAAGGATTTTTGCCGGTGTGAATGCGCATTAAATCATACTTTCGTAAAACGTTTTTGAACAACTTTTACACTGAAAAAGTTTTTTGCCGGTGTGAATGCGCATTAAATCATACTTTCGTAAAAAGTTTTTCGAACAAATTTTACACTGAAAAGGTTTTTTTGCCGGTGTGAATGCGCAATAAATCATACTTTCGTAAACCGTTTTTCGAACAAATTTTACACTAAAAAGGTTTGTTGCCGGTGTGAATGCGCATTAAATAATACTTTCGTGGAAAGTTTTTCGAATAAATTTTACACTAAAAAGGTTTTTATTCGTTGTAAATGCGCATTAAATCATACTTTCGTGAAAAGTTTTTCGAACAAATTTAACACTGAAAAGGTTTTTTGCCGGTTTTTGCCGGTGTGAATGCGCATTAAATCATACTTTCGTGAAAAGTTTTTCGAACAAATTTTACACTGAAAAGGTTTTTTTTTGGTGTGAATGCGCAATAAATCATTTTTCGTTAAAAGTTTTTTAAACAAATTTCACACTTAAACGGTTTTATGCCGGTGTGAATGCGCATTAAATCATACTTTGGTGAAAAGTTTTTCGAACAAATTTCACAATGAAAAGGATTTTTGCCGGTGTGAATGCGCATTAAATCATACTTTCGTGAAACGTTTTTCGAACAATTTTTACACTAAAAAGGTTTTTTGCCAGTGTAAATGCACATTAAATCATACTTTTGTAAAAAGTATTTCAAACAACTTTCACACTGAAAAAGTTTTTTGCCGGTGTAAATGCGCATTAAATCATACTTTAGTAAAAAGTTTTTCGAACAAATTTCACACTAAAAAGGTTTTTTGCCGTTGTGAATGCGCAATAAATCATACTTTCGTAAAAAGTTTTTTTGAACAAATTTCACACTTAAACGGTTTTATGCCGGTGTGAATGCGCATTAAATCATACTTTGGTGAAAAGTTTTTTGAACAAATTTCACACTGAAAAGGTTTTTTTCGGTGTGAATCATAATTTTGTAAAAAGTTTTTTGAACACATTTCACACTGAAAATGTTTTTTGCCGGTGAGAATGCGCCCTAAATCATACTTTCGTAAAAAGTTTTTCGAACAAATTTTACACTAAAAAGGTTTTTTGCTGGTGTGAATGTGCATTAAATCATACTTTCGTGAAAAGTTTTTGTACAAATTTCACACTGAAAAGGTTTTTTGCCGGTGTGAATGCTTATTAAATTATACTTTCGTGAAAAGTTTTTCGAACAAATTTCACACTGAAAAGGTTTTTTGCCGATGTGAATCATACTTTCGTGAAAAGTTTTTTAAACACATTTCACACTGAAAAGGTTTTTTGCCGGTGTGAATGCGCAATAAATCATACTTTTGTAATAAGTTGTTCGAACAAATTTTACAATAAAAAGCTTTTTTGCTGGTGTGAATGCGCATTAAATCATACTTTTATAAAAAGTTTTTTGAACAAATTTAACACTGGAAAGGTTTTTTTTGCCGTTGTGAATGCGCAATAAATCATACCTAAGTGAAAAGTTTTTCGTACAAATTTCACACTGAAAAGGTTTTTTTCCGGTGTGAATGCGCATTAAATCATACTTTCGTAAAAAATTTTTCGAACAAAATTCACACTGAAAGGTTTTTTGCCGGTGTAAATGCGCATTAAATCATACTTTCGTAAAAAAATTTTCGAACAAATTTCACACTAAAAAGGTTTTTTGCTGGTGTGAATGCGCATTAAATCATACTTTCGTGAAAATTTTTTTTTTTGAAAAAATTTTACATTAAAAAGGTTTTTTGCCGGTGTGAATGCGCATTAAATCATACTTTCGTAAAAAGTTTTTCAATCAAATTTTACACTAAAAAGGTTTTTTGCCGGTGTGAATGCGCATTATATAATACTTTTAAAAGTTTTTTGAACAAATTTCACACTCGAACGGTTTTATGCCGGTGTGAGTGCGCATGTGTCTCGTGTAATAAGATTGTTGCAAAAAGTTTTTCGAACTTTTACACTTGAACAGTTTTTTGCCGATTGGAATGCATACGTTAGTTTTAAAAGTACAACTACATGAAAAGTTTTCCGAACAAGTTTCACACCGAAAAGGTTTTTTGCCGGTGTGAATGCGCATTAAATTATACTTTTGTAAAAAGTATTTCAAACAACTTTCACACTGAAAAAGTTTTTTGCCGGTTGAATGCGCATTAAATCATACTTTCGTAAAAAGTTTTTCGAACAAATTTTACACTGAAAAGGTTTTTTGCCGGTGTGAATGCGCAATAAATCATACTTTCGTAAACCGTTTTTCGAACAAATTTTACACTAAAAAGCTTTTTTTCGGTGTGAATGCGCATTAAATAATACTTTCGTGGAAAGTTTTTCGAACAAATTTTACACTGAAAAGGTTTTTGCCGGTGTGAATGCGCATTAAATCATAATTTCGTGAAAAGTTTTTCGAACAAATTTTACACTGAAAAGGTTTATTTTTGGTGTGAATGCGCAATAAATCATACTTTCGTAAAAAGTTTTTTAAACAAATTTCACACTTAAACGGTTTTATGCCGGTGTAAATGCGCATTAAATCATACTTTAGTGAAAAGTTTTTCGAACAAATTTTACACCGAAAAGGATTTTTGCCGGTGTGAATGCGCATTAAATCATACTTTCGTAAAACGTTTTTCGAACAACTTTTACACTAAAAAGGTTTTTTGCCAGTGTGAATGAACATTAAATCATACTTTCGTGAAATTTTTCGAACAAATTTCACACTGAAAACGTTTTTTGCCGGTGTGAATGCGCATTAAATTATACTTTTGTAAAAATTATTTTAAACAACTTTCACACTGAAAAAGTTTTTTGCCGGTGTGAATGCGCATAAATCATACTTTAGTAAAAAGTTTTTCGAACAAATTTCACACTAAAAAGGTTTTTTGCCGGTGTGAATGCGCATTAAATAATACTTTCGTGGAAAGTTTTTTGAACAAATTTTACACTGAAAAGGTTTTTATTCGGAGTGAATGCGCATTAAATCATACTTTCTTGAAAAGTTTTTCAAAAAAATTTTACACTGAAAAGGTTTTTTGTTGGTGTGAATGCGCATTAAATCATACTTTCGTGAAAAGTTTTTTGAACAAATTTTACACTTGAACGGTTTTTTGCCGGTGTGAATTCGCATTAAATTATACTTTGATGAAAAGTTTTTTGAACAACTTTTACACTAAAAAGGTTTTTGCCAGTGTGAATGCGCATAAAATCATACTTTCGTGCAAAGTTTTTTCAAACAAAATTCACACTGAAAAGGATTTTTGCCGGTGTAAATGCGCATTAAATCATACTTTTGTGCAAAGTTTTCCGAACAACTTTTACACTGAAAAGGTTTTTGCCGGTGTGAATGCGCATTAAATCATACTTTCGTAAAACGTTTTCGAACAACTTTTACACTAAAAAGGTTTTTTGCCAGTGTAAATGCACATTAAATCATACTTTCGTAAAGTTTTTTGAACAAATTTCACACTGAAAAGGTTTTTTGCCGGTGTGAATGCGCATTAAATTATACTTTTGTAAAAAGTATTTCAAACAACTTTCACACTAAAAAAGTTTTTTGCCGGTGTGAATGCGCATTAAATATAATTTCGTAAAAAAGTTTTTCAAACAAATTTCACACTGAAAAGGTTTTTTTGCCGGTGTGAATGCGCAATAAATCATACTTTTGTAAACCGTTTTTTGAACAAATTTTACACTAAAAAAGTTTTTTGCTGGTGTGAATGCGCATTAAATAATACTTTCGTGGAAAGTTTTTCGAACAAATTTTACACTGAAAAGGTTTTTATTCGGTGTGAATGCGCATTAAATCATACTTTCGTGAAAAGTTTTTCGAACACATTTAACACTGAAAAGGTTTTTTGCCGGTTTTTGCCGGTGTGAATGCGCATTAAATCATACTTTCGTGAAAAGTTTTTCGAACAAATTTTACTCTGAAAAGGTTTTTTTTTGGTGTAAATGCGCAATAAATCATTTTTTCGTAAAAAGTTTTTTAAACAAATTTCACACCGAAAAGGATTTTTGCCGGTGTGAATGCGCATTAAATCATACTTTCGTGAAACGTTTTTTGAACAAATTTTACACTGAAAAGGTTTTTTTTGGTGTGAATGCGCAATAAATCATTTTTTCGTAAAAAGTTTTTTAAACAACTTTCACACTGAAAAAGTTTTTTGCCGGTGTGAATGCGCATTAAATCATACTTTAGTGAAAAGTTTTTTGAACAAATTTCACACTAAAAAGGTTTTTTGCCGGTGTGAATGCGCATTAAATCATACTTTCGTGAAACGTTTTTCGAACAATTTTTACACTAAAAAGGTTTTTTGCCGGTGTGAATGCGCATTAAATAATACTTTCGTGGAAAGTTTTTCGAACAAATTTTACACTGAAAAGGTTTTTATTCGGTGTGAATGCGCATTAAATCATACTTTCGTGAAAAGTTTTTCGAAAAAATTTTACACTGAAAAGGTTTTTTGCCGGTTTTTGCCGGTGTGAATGCGCATTAAATCATACTTTCGTAAAAAGTTTTTCAAACAAATTTTACACTAAAAAGGTTTTTTGTTGGTGTGAATGCGCATTAAATCATACTTTCGAGAAAAGTTTTTTGAACAAATTTTACACTTGAAAGGTTTTATGCCGGTGTGAATGCGCATCTGTCTTGTTAAATAAAATTGTTGCAAAAAGTTTTTTGAACAAATTTTTTACTAAAAAGGTTTTTTGCCGGTTTTTGCCGGTGTGAATGCGCATAAAATCATACCTTTTTAAAAAAAATTTTAATCAACCTTTACACTAAAAAAGGTTTTTTTTCGGTGTAAATGCGCATTAAATCATACTTTGGTGAAAAGTTTTTTGAACAACTTTTACAATAAAAAGGTTTTTGCCAGTGTGAATGCGCATAAAATCATACTTTCGTGCAAAGTTTTTTAAACCAAAATTCACACTGAAAAGGTTTTTTGCCGGTGTAATTGCGCATTAAATCATACTTTTGTGCAATTTTTTCGAACAACTTTCACACTGAAAAGGTTTTTTGCCGGTGTGAATGCGCATGGGGGTTATTAAATCATACTTTCGTGAAAAGGTGTGAATGCGCATGAGGGGTATTAAATCATACTTTCGTGAAAAGTTTTTCAAACATATTTCACACTGAAATGGTTTTTTGCCGGTGTGAATGCGCATTAAATCATACTTTATCAAAAAGTTTTTAGAAAATATTTCACACTTGAACGGTTTTATGCCGGTGTAAATGCGCATTGTTTTGTTAAATAAGATTGTTGCAAAAAGTTTTTAAACAAATTTCACACTGAAAAGGTTTTTGCCGGTGTAAATGCGCATTAGATCATACTTTCGTAAAAAAATTTGTGAACAAATTTCACACTGAAAAGGTTTTTTGCCGGTTTTTTGCCGGTTTTTGCCGGTGTGAATGCGCATTAAATCATACTTTCGTAAAAAGTTTTTCAAACAAATTTCACACTGAAAAGGATTTTTGCCGGTGTGAGGGCGCATTAAATCATACTTTCGTAAAAAGTTTTTTGAACAAATTTTACACTGAAAAGGTTTTTTGCTGGTTTTTGCCGGTTTTTGCCAGTTTTTGCCAGTGAAAATGCGCATTAAATCATACTTTCGCAAAAATTTTTTTAAACAAATCTCACACTGAAAAGGTTTTTTACCGGTTTTTGCCGATTTTTGCCAGTGTAAATGCGCGTTAAATCATACTTTCGTGAAAAGTTTTTCGTACAAATTTTACACTGAAAAAGGTTTTTTGCCTGTGTGAATGCGCATTGAATCATACTTTCGTGAAAAGTTTTTTAAACAAATTTTACACTGAAAAGGTTTTTTGCCGGTGTAAATGCGCATTAAATCATACTTTTGTGAAAAGTTTTTTGAACAAATTTCACACTAAAAAGGTTTTTTGCCGGTGTGAATGCGCATTAAATCATACTTTCGTGAAAAGTTGTTTAAACAAATTTCACAGTAAAAACGTTTTTTGCCGGTGTAAATGCGCATTAAATCATACTTTCGTAAAAAATTTTCAAACAAATTTTACACTGAAAAGGTTTTTTGCCGGTGTGAATGCGCATGAGTGTTATTAAATCATAGTTTCTTAAAAAGTTTTTCCACTATATTTTGCACTTAAATGGTTTTATGCCGGTGTGAATGCGCATGTGTCTTGTTTAATAAAATTGTTGCAAAAAGTTTTTTGAACAAATTTTACGCCAAAAAGGTTTTTCACTGAAGTAAAATTTGTTTGAAAAACTTTTCACAAAAGTATGATTTAATGCGCAGTCACACCGGCAAAAAATCTTTTCAGTGTGAAATTTGTTTGAAAAACATTTCACGAAAGTATATTTAATGCGCATTCACACCGGCAAAAACCAGCAAAACACCTTTTAAGCGTGAAATTTGTTCAAAAAACTTTTTGCAACAATCTTATTAAACAAGACACATGCGCCTTTACACCGGCATAAAACCATTTAAGTGTAAAATATAGTGGAAAAACTTTTTAAGAAAGTATGATTTAATAACACTCATGCGCATTCACACCGGCAAAAAACCTTTTTAGTGTAAAATTTGTTTAAAATTTTTTAAAAAAGTTTGATTGAATGCGCATTTACACCATCAAAAAACCTTTTCAGTGTGAAATTTGTACGAAAAACTTTTTACGAAAGTATGATTTAATGCGCATTCACATCGGCGAAAAACCTTTTCAGTGTAAAATTTGTTCAAAAAACTTTTTACAAAAGTATGATTTAATGCGCATTTACACCGGCAAAAAACCTTTTCGGTGTGAAATTTGTTCAAAAAACTTTTCACGAAAGTATATTTATTGCGCATTTACACAGTCAAAAAACCTTTTCAGTGTGAAATTTGTTCAAAAAACTTTTCACGAAAGTATGATTTAATGTGCATTTACACCGGTCAAAAAACTTTTTTAGTGTGATATTGTTCAAAAAACTTTTCATAAAAGTATGATTTAATTTGCATTCACACCGGCAAAAAACCTTTTCAGTGTAAAATTTGTTCGAAAAACTTTTTGCAACAATCTTATTTAACGAAAGAATGCGCATTCACACCGGCATAAAAACACCGGCATAAAACCGTTCAAGTGTAAAATATAGTCAAAAAACTTTTTAAGAAAGTATGATTTAATAACCCTCATGCGCATTCACACCGGCAAAAAACTTTTTCAGTGTGAAATTTATTCGAAAAACTTTTCACGAAAGTGTGATTTAATGCGCATTTACACCGGCCAAAACCAGCAAAGAACCTTTTTAGTGTGAAATTTGTTCAAAAAACTTTTTTCGAAAGTATAATTTAATGCGCATTCACACCGGCAAAAAACCTTTTCAGTGTGAAATTTGTACGAAAAACTTTTTACAAAAGTATGATTTATTGCGCATTTACACCGGCAAAAAATCTTTTTTAGTGTAAAATTTGTTCAAAAAACTTTTCACGAAAGTATGATTTGATGCGCATTTACACCGGTAAAAAACTTTTTCAGTGTGAAATTTGTTCAAAAAACATTTCACGAAAGTATGATTTATTGCGCATTTACACCGGCAAAAACCGGCAAAAAACATTTTCAGTGTTAAATTTGTTCGAAAACTTTTCACGAAAGTATGATTTAATGCGCATTCACACCGGCAAAAACCGGCAAAAAACCTTTTCAGTGTAAAATTTGTTCGAAAAAATTTTCACGAAAGTATAATTTAATGCGCATTTACACCGGCAAAAACCGGCAAAAAACATTTTCAGTGTAAAATTTGTTCGAAAAACTTTTCATGAAAGTATAATTTAATGCGCATTCAGACCGGCTAAAACCGGCAAAAACCGGCAAATAATTTTTTCAATGTAAAATTTGTTTAAAAAACTTTTCACAAAAATATGATTTAATGCGCAGTCACACCGGCAAAAAATCTTTTCAGAGTGAAATTTGTTCGAAAAACATTTTACGAAAGTATGATTTAATGCGCATTCACACCGGCAAAATCGGCAAAAAACCTTTTCAGCGTGAAATTTGTTAAAAAACTTTTTGCAACAATCTTATTAAACAAGACACATGCGCATTTACACCGGCATAAAACCTTTTCAGTGTAAAATTTGTTTAAAAATTTTTAAGAAAGTATGATTTAATGCGCATTTACACCGGCAAAAAACCTTTCCAGTGTGAATTTTGTACGAAAAACTTTTTACGAAAGTATGATTTAATGCGCATTCACATCGGCAAAAAACCTTTTTAGTGTAAAATTTGTTCAAAAAACTTTTTACAAAAGTATGATTTAATGCGCATTTACACCGGCGAAAAACATTTTCGGTGTGAAATTTGTATGAAAAACTTTTCACGAAGGTATATTTATTGCGCATTTACACCGTCAAAAAACCTTTTCAGTGTGAAATTTGTTCAAAAAACTTTTCACGAAAGTATGATTTAATGCGCATTTACACCGGTCAAAAAACCTTTTTAGTGTGAAATTGTTCAAAAAACTTTACACAAAAGTATGATTTAATGCGCTTTTACACCGGCAAAAAACCTTTTCGGTGTGAAATTTGTACGAAAAACTTTTCACGAGAGTATGACTTAATGCGCATTCACACCGGCAAAAACCGACGAAAAACCTTTTCAGTGTGAAATTGGTTCAAAAATTTTTTCATAAAAGTATGATTTAATTTGCATTTACACCGGCAAAAAACCTTTTCAGTGTAAAATTTGTTCAAAAAACTTTTTGCAACAATCTTATTTAACGAAAGGATGCGCATTCTCACCGGCATAAAACCGTTCAAGTGTTAAATAAGTTTGAACAACTTTTCAAGAAAGTATGATTTAATTACCCTCATGCGCATTCACACCGGCAAAAAACCTCTTTAGTGTAAAATTTGTTTAAAAACTTTTCACAAAAGTATGATTTAATGCCCATTCACACCGGCAAAAAACATTTTCAGTGTGAAATTTGTTCGAAAAACATTTAACGAAAGTATGATTTAATGCGCATTTACACCGGCAAAAACCGGCAAAAAACATTTTCAGTGTGAAATTTGTTCGAAAAACTTTACACGAAAGTATGATTTAATGCGAATTCACAACGGCAAAAAACCTTTTCAGTGTGAAATTTGTTCAAAAAAGTTTTTGCAACAATCTTATTTAACGAAACAATGCGCATTCACACCGGCATAAAACCGTTCAAGTGTAAAATATTTTTAAAAAACCATTTAAAAAAGTATGATTTAATAACCCTCATGCGCATTTACACCGGCAAAAAACCTTTTCAGTGTGAACTTTGTTCTAAAAACTTTTTTCAAAAGTATGATTTAATACGCATTCACACCGAAAAAACAGGCAAAAAACCTTTTCATTGTGAAATTTGTTCAAAAAACTTTTAACGAAAGTATGATTTAATTCGCATTTACACTGGCAAAAACAGATAAAAACCGGCAAAAAACCTTTTCAGTGTAAAAATTGTTCAAAAAATTTTTCACGAAAGTATGATTTAATGCGCATTCACACCGGCAAAAACCCTTTTTAGTGTAAAATTTGTTCAAAAAACATTTTGCGACAATCTTATTTAACGAAACAATGCGCATTCACACCGGCATAAAACCGTTCAAGTGTGAAATATGTTCAAACAACTTTTTAAAAAAGTATGATTAAATAACCCTCATGCGCATTCACACCGGCAAAAAACCTTTTCAATGTGAAAGTTGTTCAAAAAACTTTTCACGAAAATATGATTTAATGCGCATTCACACCGGCAAAAAACATTTTCAGTGTGAAATTAGTACGAAAAACTTTTCACGAAAGTATGATTTAATGCGCATTTACAGCGGCAAAAAAGCTTTTCAGTGTAAAATTTGTAGAAAAAACTTTTTACGAAAGAATGATTTAATGCGCATTCACACCGGCAAAAACCGGCAAAAAACCTTTTCAGTGTGAAATTTGTTCAAAAAACTTTTTGCAACAATTTTATTAAACAAGAAACATGCGCATTCACACCGGCATTAAACCGTTCAAGTGTAAAATTTGTTCAAAAAACTTTTCACGAAAGTATGATTTGATGCGAATTCACAACGGCAAGAAATCTTTTTAGTGTAAAATTTGTTCGAAAAACTTTTTGCAACAATCTTATTTAATGAAACAATGCGCATTTACATTGGCATAAAACCGTGTGAGATATTTTTAAAAAACTTTCACACTTGAACGGTTTTATGCCGATGTGAATGCGCATTGTTTCGGTAAAAAAGATTGTTGCAAAAAGTTTTTTAAACAAATTTCACACTAAAAAGGTTTTTTGCCGGTGTGAATGCGCATTAAATCATACTTTCGTGAAAAGTTTTTCGAACAAATTTCACACTAAAAAGGTTTTTTGCCGGTGTGAATGCGCAATAAATCATACTTTCGTAAAAAGTTTTTTGAACAAATTTCACACTGAAAAGGTTTTTTGCCGTTGTAAATGCGCATTAAATCATACTTTCGTGCAAAATTTTCCGAACAAATTTCACACTTAAACGGTTTTATGCCGGTGTGAATGCGCATTAAATCATACTTTCGTGAAAAGTTTTTCGAACAAATTTTACACCGAAAAGGTTTTTTGCCGGTGTGAATGCGCATTAAAACATACTTTTGAGAAAAGTTTTTTAAACAAATTTCACACTAAAAAGGTTTTTTTTGCCGATGTGAATGCGCATTAAATAATACTTTCGTGAAACGTTTTTCGAACAACTTTTACACTAAAAAGTTTTTTTGCTAGTGTAAATGCACATTAAATCATACTTTTGTGAAGTTTTTTGAACAAATTTTACACTGAAAAGGTTTTTTACCGGTGTGAATGCACATTAAATTATACTTTTGTAAAAAGTATTTCAAACAACTTTCACACTGAAAAAGTTTTTTGCCGGTTAAATGCGCATTAAATCATACTTTCGTAAAAAGTTTTTCGAACAAATTTTACACTGAAAAGGTTTTTTGCCGGTGTGAATGCGCAATAAATCATACTTTCGGAAACCGTTTTTCGAACAAATTTTACACTAAAATGCTTTTTTGCCGGTGTGAATGAGCATTAAATAATACTTTCGTGGAAAGTTTTTCGAACAAATTTTACACTGAAAAGGTTTTTATTCGGTGTGACTGCGCATTAAATCATACTTTCGTAAAAAAATTTTCGAACAAATTTAACACTGAAAAGGTTTTTTGCCGGTTTTTGCCGGTGTGAATGCGCATTAAATCATAATTTCGTGAAAAGTTTTTCGAACAAATTTTACACTTGAACGGTTTTATGCCGGTGTGAATGCGCATCTGTCTTGTTAAATAAAATTGTTGCAAAAAGTTTTTTGAACATATTTTTCACTAAAAAGGTTTTCTGCCGGTATGTGCCGGTGTGAATGCGCATAAAATCATACTTTTTTAAAAAAAATTTATCAACCTTTACACTAAAAAAGGTTGTTTGCCGGTGTGAATTCGTATTAACTTATACTTTGGTGAAAAGTTTTTTGAACAACTTTTACACTAAAAAGGTTTTTGCCAGTGTAAATGCGCATAAAATCATACTTTCGTGCAAAATTTTTTAAACAAACTTCACACTGAAAAGGTTTTTTGCCGGTGTAAATGCGCATTAAATCATACATTCGTGCAAAATTTTCCAAACAACTTTCACACTGAAAAGGTTTTTTGCCGGTGTGAATGCGCATGAGGGTTATTAAATCATACTTTCGTAAAAAGTTTTTCGAACATTTTTCACACTGAAATAGTTTTTTGCCGGTGTGAATGCGCATTAAATCATACTTTCGTGAAAAGTTTTTCGAAAATATTTCACACTTGAACGGTTTTATGCCGGTGTGAATGCGCATTGTTTCGGTAAAAAAGATTGTTGCAAAAAGTTTTTTAAACAAATTACACACTAAAAAGGTTTTTTGCCGGTGTGAATGCGCATTAAATCATACTTTCGTGAAAAGTTTTTCGAACAAATTTTACACCGAAAAGGTTTTTTGCCGGTGTGAATGCGCATTAAAACATACTTTTGTGAAAAGTTTTTTAAACAAATTTCACACTAAAAAGGTTTTTTTTGCCGATGTGAATGCGCATTAAATCATACTTTCGTGAAACGTTTTTCGAACAACTTTTACACTAAAAAGGTTTTTTGCCAGTGTGGATGCACATTAAATCATACTTTCGTGAAGTTTTTTGAACAAATTTTACACTGAAAAGGTTTTTTACCGGTGTGAATGCACATTAAATTATACTTTTGTAAAAAGTATTTCAAACAACTTTCACACTGAAAAAGTTTTTTGCCGGTGTGAATGCGCATTAAATCATACTTTCGTAAAAAGTTTTTCGAACAAATTTAACACTGAAAAGGTTTTTTGCCGGTGTGAATGCGCATTAAATCATACTTTCGTGAAAAGTTTTTCGAACAAATTTTACACTGATAAGGTTTATTTTTGGTGTGAATGCGCAATAAATCATACTTTCGTAAAAAGTTTTTAAACAAATTTCACACTTAAACGGTTTTATGCCGGTGTGAATGCGCATTAAATCATACTTTAGTGAAAAGTTTTTCGAACAAATTTTACACCGAAAAGAATTTTTGCCGGTGTGAATGCGCATTAAATCATACTTTCGTGAAACGTTTTTCGAACAACTTTTACACTAAAAATGTTTTTTGCCAGTGTGAATGCACATTAAATCATACTTTCGTGAAGTTTTTCGAACAAATTTCACACTGAAAAGGTTTTTTGCCGGTGTAAATGCGCATTATATTATACTTTTGTAAAAAGTATTTCAAACAACTTTCAAACTGAAAAAGTTTTTTGCCGGTGTGAATGCGCATTAAATCATACTTTAGTGAAAAATTTTTCGAACAAATTTCACACTGAAAAGGTTTTTTGCCGGTGTGAATGCGCAATAAATCATACTTTCGTAAACCGTTTTTTGAACAAATTTCACACTAAAAAGGTTTTTTGCCGGTTTGAATGCGCATTAAATAATACTTTCGTGGAAAGTTTTTCGAACAAATTTTACACTGAAAAGGTTTTTATTCGGTGTGAATGCGCATTAAATCATACTTTCGTAAAAAGTTTTTCGAAAAAATTTTACACTGAAAAGGTTTTTTGCCGGTTTTTGCCGGTGTGAATGCGCATTAAATCATACTTTCTTAAAAAAATTTTTAAACAAATTTTACACTGAAAAGGTTTTTTGTTAGTGTGAATGCGCATTAAATCATACTTTCGTGAAAAGTTTTTTAAAAAAATTTTACACTTGAACGGTTTTATGCCGGTGTGAATGCGCATCTGTCTTGTTAAATAAAATTGTTGCAAAAAGTTTTTTGAACAAATTTTTCACTAAAAAGGTTTTCTGCCGGTATGTGCCGGTGTGAATGCGCATAAAATCATACTTTTTTAAAAAAAAATTTATCAACCTTTACACTAAAAAAGGTTTTTTGCCGGTGTAAATTCGTATTAAATTATACTTTGGTGAAAAGTTTTTTGAACAACTTTTACACTAAAAAGGTTTTTGCCAGTGTGAATGCGCATAAAATCATACTTTTGTGCAAAATTTTTTAAACAAACTTCACACTGAAAAGGTTTTTTGCCGGTGTAAATGCGCATTAAATCATACTTTCGTGCAAAATTTTCCGAACAACTTTCACACTGAAAAGGTTTTTTGCCGGTGTGAATGCGCATGAGGGTTATTAAATCATACTTTCGTTAAAAGTTTTTCGAACATATTTCACACTGAAATAGTTTTTTGCCGGTGTTAATGCGCATTAAATCATACTTTCGTGAAAAGATTTTTAAAAATATTTCACACTTGAACGGTTTTATGCCGGTGTGAATGCGCATTGTTTCGGTAAAAAAGATTGTTGCAAAAAGTTTTTTAAACAAATTTCACACTGAAAAGGTTTTTTGCCGGTGTGAATGCGCATTAAATCATACTTTCGTGAAAAGTTTTTCAAACAAATTTCACACTAAAAAGGTTTTTTGCCGGTGTGAATGCGCAATAAATCATACTTTCGTAAAAAGATTTTTAAACAAATTTTACACTTAAACGGTTTTATGCCGGTGTGAATGCGCATTAAATCATACTTTCGTGAAAAGTTTTTCGAACAAATTTTACACCGAAAAGGTTTTTTGCCGGTGTGAATGCGCATTAAAACATACTTTTGTGAAAAGTTTTTTAAACAAATTTCACACTAAAAAGGTTTTTTTTGCCGATGTGAATGCGCATTAAATCATACTTTCGTGAAACGTTTTTCGAACAACTTTTACACTAAAAAGGTTTTTTGCCAGTGTAAATGCACATTAAATCATACTTTCGTGAAGTTTTTTGAACAAATTTTACACTGAAAAGGTTTTTTACCGGTGTGAATGCACATTAAATTATACTTTTGTAAAAAGTATTTCAAACAACTTTCACACTGAAAAAGTTTTTTGCCGGTTAAATGCGCATTAAATCATACTTTCGTAAAAAGTTTTTCGAACAAATTTTACACTGAAAAGGTTTTTTGCCGGTGTGAATGCGCAATAAATCATACTTTCGTAAACCGTTTTTCGAACAAATTTTACACTAAAAAGCTTTTTTGCCGGTGTGAATGCGCATTAAATAATACTTTCGTGGAAAGTTTTTCGAACAAATTTTACACTGAAAAGGTTTTTATTCGGTGTGCATGCGCATTAAATCATACTTTCGTAAACAAATTTTCGAACAAATTTAACACTGAAAAGGTTTTTTGCCGGTTTTTGCCGGTGTGAATGCGCATTAAATCATAATTTCGTGAAAAGTTTTTCGAACAAATTTTACACTGAAAAGGTTTTTTTTTGGTGTGAATGCGCAATAAATCATACTTTTGTAAAAAGTTTTTTAAACAAATTTCACACTTAAACGGTTTTATGCCGGTGTGAATGCGCATTAAATCATACTTTCGTGAAAAGTTTTTTAAACAAATTTTACACTAAAAAGCTTTTTTGCCGGTGTGAATGCGCATTAAATAATACTTTCGTGGAAAGTTTTTCGAACAAATTTTACACTGAAAAGGTTTTTATTCGGTGTGAATGCGCATTAAATCATACTTTCGTAAACAAATTTTCGAACAAATTTAACACTGAAAAGGTTTTTTGCCGGTTTTTGCCGCTGTGAATGCGCATTAAATCATAATTTCGTGAAAAGTTTTTCGAACAAATTTTACACTGAAAAGGTTTTTTTTTGGTGTGAATGCGCAATAAATCATACTTTTGTAAAAAGTTTTTTAAACAAATTTCACACTTAAACGGTTTTATGCCGGTGTGAATGCGCATTAAATCATACTTTCGTGAAAAGTTTTTTAAACAAATTTTACACTGAAAAGAGTTTTTGTTGGTGTGAATGCGCATTAAATCATACTTTCGTGAAAAGTTTTTTGAACAAATTTTACACTTGAACGGTTTTATGCCGGTGTGAATGCGCATCTGTCTTGTTAAATAAAATTGTTGCAAAAAGTTTTTTGAACAAATTTTTCACTAAAAAGGTTTTCTGCCGGTATTTGCCGGTGTAAATGCGCATAAAATCATACTTTTTTAAAAAAAATTTTATCAACCTTTACACTAAAAAAGGTTTTTTGCCGGTTTGAATTCGCATTAAATCATACTTTGATGAAAAGTTTTTTGAACAACTTTTACACTAAAAAGGTTTTTGCCAGTGTGAATGCGCATAAAATTATACTTTCGTGCAGAGTTTTTTAAACAAAATTCACACTGAAAAGGTTTTTTGCCGGTGTAAATGCGCATTAAATCATACTTTTGTGCAAAGTTTTCCGAACAACTTTCACACTAAAAAGGTTTTTTGCCGGTGTGAATGCGCATGAGGGTTATTAAATCATACTTTCGTTAAAAGTTTTTCGAACATATTTCACACTGAAATAGTTTTTTGCCGGTGTGAATGGGCATTAAATCATACTTTCGTGAAAAGTTTTTCGAAAATATTTCACACTTGAACGGTTTTATGCCGGTGTGAATGCGCATTGTTTCGGTAAAAAAGATTGTTGCAAAAAGTTTTTTAAACAAATTTCACACTGAAAAGTTTTTTTGCCGGTGTGAATGCGCATTAAATCATACTTTCGTGAAAAGTTTTTCGAACAACTTTTACACTAAAAAGGTTTTTTGCCAGTGTAAATGCACATTAAATCATACTTTCGTGAAGTTTTTTGAACAAATTTTACACTGAAAAGGTTTTTATTCGGTGTGAATGCGCATTAAATCATACTTTCGTAAAAAGTTTTTCGAAAAAATTTTACACTGAAAAGGTTTTTTGCCGGTTTTTGCCGGTGTGAATGCGCATTAAATCATACTTTCGTGAAAAAATTTTTAAACAAATTTTACACTGAAAAGGTTTTTTGTTAGTGTGAATGCGCATTAAATCATACTTTCGTGAAAAGTTTTTTGAACAAATTTTACACTTGAACGGTTTTATGCCGGTGTGAATGCGCATCTGTCTTGTTAAATAAAATTGTTGCAAAAAGTTTTTTGAACATATTTTTCACTAAAAAGGTTTTCTGCCGGTATGTGCCGGTGTGAATGCGCATAAAATCATACTTTTTTAAAAAAAATTTATCAACCTTTACACTAAAAAAGGTTTTTTGCCGGTGTGAATTCGTATTAAATTATACTTTGGTGAAAAGTTTTTTGAACAACTTTTACACTAAAAAGGTTTTTGCCAGTGTGAATGCGCATAAAATCATACTTTCGTGCAAAATTTTTTAAACAAACTTCACACTGAAAAGGTTTTTTGCCGGTGTAAATGCGCATTAAATCATACATTCGTGCAAAATTTT
This sequence comes from Agelastica alni, assembly GCA_950111635.1. Taxonomy (NCBI): domain Eukaryota; kingdom Metazoa; phylum Arthropoda; class Insecta; order Coleoptera; family Chrysomelidae; genus Agelastica; species Agelastica alni. The sequence goes on along the minus strand of OX467710.1, from coordinate 71,763,717 downwards.
CCGAACAACTTTCACACTGAAAAGGTTTTTTGCCAGTGTGAATGCGCATGAGGGTTATTAAATCATACTTTGGTAAAAAGTTTTTCGAACAAATTTCACACCGAAAAGGATTTTTGCCGGTGTGAATGCGCATTAAATCATACTTTCGTAAAACGTTTTCGAAAAACTTTTACACTGAAAAAGTTTTTTGCCGGTGTGAATGCGCATTAAATCATACTTCCGTAAAAAGTTTTTCGAACAAATTTCACACTGAAAAGGTTTTTTTGCCGGTGTGAATGCGCAATAAATCATACTTTCGTAAACCGTTTTTCGAACAAATTTCACACTAAAAAGGTTTTTTGCCGTTGTGAATGCGCAATAAATAATACTTTCGTAAAAAGTTTTTTGAACAAATTTCACACTTAAACGGTTTTATGCCGGTGTGAATGCGCATTAAATCATACTTTGGTAAAAAGTTTTTTGAACAAATTTCACACTGAAAAGGTTTTTTCTGGTGTGAATCATAATTTTGTGAAAAGTTTTTTGAACACATTTCACACTGAAAATGTTTTTTGCCGGTGAGAATGCGCCCTAAATCATACTTTCGTAAAAAATTTTTCGAACAAATTTTACACTAAAAAGGTTTTTTGCTGGTGTGAATGTGCATTAAATCATAATTTCGTGAAAAGTTTTTGTACAAATTTCACACTGAAAAGGTTTTTTGCCGGTGTGAATGCTTATTAAATTATACTTTCGTGAAAAGTTTTTCGAACAAATTTCACACTGAAAAGGTTTTTTGCCGGTGTGAATCATACTTTCGTGAAAAGTTTTTTGAACACATTTCACACTGAAAAGGTTTTTTGCCGGTGTGAATGCGCATTAAATCATACTTTTGTAATAAGTTGTTCGAACAAATTTTACAATAAAAAGCTTTTTTGCTGGTGTGAATGCGCATTAAATCATACTTTTATAAAAAGTTTTTTGAACAAATTTCACACTGAAGAGGTTTTTTTTGCCGTTGTGAATGCGCATTAAATCATACTTAAGTGAAAAGTTTTTCGTACAAATTTCACACTGAAAAGGTTTTTTTCCGGTGTGAATGCGCATTAAATCATACTTTCGTAAAAAAATTTTCGAAAAAATTTCACACTGAAAGGTTTTTTGCCGGTGTAAATGCGCATTAAATCATACTTTCGTAAAAAAATTTTCGAACAAATTTCACACTGAAAAGGTTTTTTGCTGGTGTGAATGCGCATTAAATCATACCTTCGTGAAAATTTTTTTGAAAAAATTTTACATTAAAAAGGTTTTTTGCCGGTGTGAATGCGCATTAAATCATACTTTTGTAAAAAGTTTTTCAATCAAATTTTACACTAAAAAGGTTTTTTGCCGGTGTGAATGCGCATTATATAATACTTTTAAAAGTTTTTTGAACAAATTTCACACTCGAACGGTTTTATGCCGGTGTGAGTGCGCATGTGTCTCGTGTAATAAGATTGTTGCAAAAAGTTTTTCGAACTTTTACACTTGAACAGTTTTTTGCCGATTGGAATGCATACGTGAGTTTTAAAAGTACAACTACATGAAAAGTTTTCCGAACAAGTTTCACACTGAAAAGGTTTTTTGCCGGTGTGAATGCACATTAAATCATACTTTCGTGAAAAGTTTTTCGAACAAATTTTACACTAAAAAGGTTTTTTGCCGTTGTAAATGCGCGTTAAATCATACTTTCGTGAATAGTTTTTTTACAAACCCCACACTTAAACGGTTTTATTCTGGTGTAAATGCACAATAAATCATACTTTAGTAAAAAATTTTTCGAACAAATTTCACACTAAAAAGGTTTTTTGCCGGTGTGAATGCGCATTAAATCATACTTTCGTAAAAAGTTTTTCAAACAAATTTCACACAGAAAAGGTTTTTTGCCGGTGTGAATGCGCAATAAATCATACTTTCGTAAATCGTTTTTTGAACAAATTTCACACTAAAAAGGTTTTTTGCCGGTGTGAATGCGCATTAAATAATACTTTCGTGGAAAATTTTTCGAACAAATTTCACACTAAAAAGGTTTTTTGCCGGTGTGAATGAGCATTAAATCATACTTTCGTAAAAAGTTTTTCAAACAAATTTCACACAGAAAAGGTTTTTTGCCGGTGTAAATGCGCATTAAATCATACTTTTTTAAAAAAAAATTTATCAACCTTTACACTAAAAAAGGTTTTTTGCCGGTGTGAATTCGTATTAAATTATACTTCGGTGAAAAGTTTTTTGAACAACTTTTACACTAAAAAGGTTTTTGCCATTGTGAATGCGCATAAAATCATACTTTCGTGCAAAATTTTTTAAACAAACTTCACACTGAAAAGGTTTTTTGCCGGTGTAAATGCGCATTAAATTATACTTTCGTGCAAAATTTTCCAAACAACTTTCACACTAAAAAGGTTTTTTGCCGGTGTGAATGCGCATGAGGGTTATTAAATCATACTTTCGTTAAAAGTTTTTCGAACATATTTTACACTGAAATAGTTTTTTGCCGGTGTGAATGCGCATTAAATCATACTTTCGTGAAAAGTTTTTCGAAAATATTTCACACTTGAACGGTTTTATGCCGGTGTGAATGTGCATTGTTTCGGTAAAAATGATTGTTGCAAAAAGTTTTTTAAACAAATTTCACACTAAAAAGGTTTTTTGCCGGTGTGAATGCGCATTAAATCATACTTTCGTGAAAAGTTTTTCAAACAAATTTCACACTAAAAAGGTTTTTTGCCGGTGTGAATACGCAATAAATCATACTTTCGTAAAAAATTTTTTAAACAAATTTCACACTTAAACGGTTTTATGCCGGTGTGAATGCGCATTAAATCATACTTTGGTGAAAAGTTTTTCGAACAAATTTTACACCGAAAAAGTTTTTTGCCGGTGTGAATGCGCATTAAAACATACTTTCGTGAAAAGTTTTTTGAACAAATTTTACACTTAAACGGTTTTATGCCGGTGTGAATGCGCATCTGTCTTGTTAAATAAAATTGTTGCAAAAAGTTTTTTGAACAAATTTTTCACTAAAAAGGTTTTCTGCCGGTATTTGCCGGTGTAAATGCGCATAAAATCATACTTTTTTAAAAAAAATTTTTATCAACCTTTACACTAAAAAAGGTTTTTTGCCGGTGTGTATTCGCATTAAATCATACTTTGATGAAAAGTTTTTTGAACAACTTTTACACTAAAAAGGTTTTTTCCAGTGTGAATGCGCATAAAATCATACTTTCGTGCAAAGTTTTTTAAACAAAATTTACACTGAAAAGGTTTTTTGCCGGTGTAAATGCGCATTAAATCATACTTTCGTGCAAAGTTTTCCGAACAACTTTCACACTGAAAAGGTTTTTTGTCGGTGTGAATGCGCATGAGGGTTATTAAATCATACTTTTGTAAAAAGTTTTTCGAACATATTTCACACTGAAATAGTTTTTTGCCGGTGTGAATGCGCATTAAATCATACTTTCGTGAAAAGTTTTTCGAAAATATTTCACACTTGAACGGTTTTATGCCGGTGTGAATGCGCATTGTTTTGGTAAAAAAGATTGTTGCAAAAAGTTTTTTAAACAAATTTCACACTAAAAAGGTTTTTTGCCGGTGTGAATGCGCATTAAATCATACTTTCGTGAAAAGTTTTTCGAACAAATTTCACACTAAAAAGGTTTTTTGCCGGTGTGAATGCGCAATAAATCATACTTTCGTAAAAAGTTTTTTGAACAAATTTCACACCTAAACGGTTTTATGCCGGTGTGAATGCGCAATAAATCATACTTTGGTAAAAAGTTTTTCGAACAAATTTCACACCGAAAAGGATTTTTGCCGGTGTAAATGCGCATTAAATCATACTTTCGTAAAACGTTTTTGAACAACTTTTACACTGAAAAAGTTTTTTGCCGGTGTGAATGCGCATTAAATCATACCTTCGTAAAAAGTTTTTCGAACAAATTTCACACTGAAAAGGTTTTTTTGCCGGTGTGAATGCGCAATAAATCATACTTTCGTAAACCGTTTTTCGAACAAATTTTACACTAAAAAGGTTTTTTGCCGGTGTGAATGCGCATTAAATAATACTTTCGTGGAAAGTTTTTCGAATAAATTTTACACTAAAAAGGTTTTTATTCGGTGTAAATGCGCATTAAATCATACTTTCGTGAAAAGTTTTTCGAACAAGTTTAACACTGAAAAGGTTTTTTGCCGGTTTTTGCCGGTGTGAATGCGCATTAAATCATACTTTCGTGAAAAGTTTTTGGAAAAAATTTTACACTGAAAAGGTTTTTTTTTGGTGTGAATGCGCAATAAATCATTTTTCGTAAAAAGTTTTTTAAACAAATTTCACACTTAAACGGTTTTATGCCGGTGTAAATGCGCATTAAATCATACTTTGGTGAAAAGTTTTTCGAACAAATTTCACAATGAAAAGGATTTTTGCCGGTGTGAATGCGCATTAAATCATACTTTCGTGAAACGTTTTTCGAACAATTTTTACACTAAAAAGGTTTTTTGCCAGTGTAAATGCACATTAAATCATACTTTTGTAAAAAGTATTTCAAACAACTTTCACACTGAAAAAGTTTTTTGCCGGTGTGAATGCGCATTAAATCATACTTTAGTAAAAAGTTTTTCGAACAAATTTCACACTAAAAAGGTTTTTTGCCGTTGTGAATGCGCAATAAATCATACTTTCGTAAAAAGTTTTTTGAACAAATTTCACACTTCAACGGTTTTATGCCGGTGTGAATGCGCATTAAATCATACTTTGGTGAAAAGTTTTTTGAAAAAATTTCACACTGAAAAGGTTTTTTTCGGTGTGAATCATAATTTTGTAAAAAGTTTTTTAAACACATTTCACACTGAAAATGTTTTTTGCCGGTGAGAATGCGCCCTAAATCATACTTTCGTAAAAAGTTTTTCGAACAAATTTTACACTAAAAAGGTTTTTTGCTGGTGTGAATGTGCATTAAATCATACTTTCGTGAAAAGTTTTTGTACAAATTTCACACTGAAAAGGTTTTTTGCCGGTGTGAATGCTTATTAAATTATACTTTCGTGAAAAGTTTTTCGAACAAATTTCACACTGAAAAGGTTTTTTGCCGGTGTGAATCATACTTTCGTAAAAAGTTTTTTAAACACATTTCACACTGAAAAGGTTTTTTGCCGGTGTGAATGCGCATTTAATCATACTTTTGTAATAAGTTGTTCGAACAAATTTTACAATAAAAAGCTTTTTTGCTGGTGTGAATGAGCATTAATTCATACTTTTATAAAAAGTTTTTTGAACAAATTTAACACTGGAAAGGTTTTTTTTGCCGTTGTGAATGCGCAATAAATCATACCTAAGTGAAAAGTTTTTCGTACAAATTTCACACTGAAAAGGTTTTTTTCCGGTGTGAATGCGCATTAAATCATACTTTCGTAAAAAACTTTTCGAACAAATTTCACACTGAAAGGTTTTTTGCCGGTGTAAATGCGCATAAAATCATACTTTCGTAAAAAATTTTCGAACAAATTTCACACTAAAAAGGTTTTTTGCTGGTGTGAATGCGCATTAAATCATACTTTCGTGAAAATTTTTTTTTTTGAAAAAATTTTACATTAAAAAGGTTTTTTGCCGGTGTGAATGCGCATTAAATCATACTTTCGTGAAAAGTTTTTCAATCAAATTTTACACTAAAAAGGTTTTTTGCCGGTGTGAATGCGCATTATATAATACTTTTAAAAGTTTTTTAAACAAATTTCACACTCGAACGGTTTTATGCCGGTGTGAGTGCGCATGTGTCTCGTGTAATAAGATTGTTGCAAAAAGTTTTTCGAACTTTTACACTTGAACAGTTTTTTGCCGATTGGAATGCATACGTGAGATTTAAAAGTACAACTACATGAAAAGTTTTCCGAACAAGTTTCACACCGAAAAGGTTTTTTGCCGGTGTGAATGCACATTAAATCATACTTTCGTGAAAAGTTTTTCGAACAAATTTTACACCAAAAAGGTTTTTTGCCGTTGTGAATGCGCGTTAAATCATACTTTCGTGAATAGTTTTTTTAACAAATCCCACACTTAAACGGTTTTATGCTGGTGTAAATGCACAATAAATCATACTTTCGTAAAAAATTTTTTTAACAAATTTCACACTGAAAAGGTTTTTTGCTGGTGTGAATGCGCATTAAGTAATACTTTCGTGAAAGGATTTTTGAACAAATTTCACACTGAAAAGGTTTTTTGCTGGTTGAAAGGGCATTAAATCATACTTTCGTAAAAAGTTTTTTGAACAAATTTCACACTGAAAAGGTTTTTTGCCAGTGTGAATGCGCAATAAATCATACTTTCGTAAAAAGTTTTTTGAATAAATTTTACACTTAAACGGTTTTATGCCAGTGTGAATGCGCATTAAATCATACTTTGGTGAAAAGTTTTTCGAACAAATTTCACACAGAAAAGGATTTTTGCCGGTGTGAATGCGCATTAAATCATACTTTCGTGAAACGTTTTTCAAACAACTTTTGCACTAAAAAGGTTTTTGCCAGTGTAAATGCACTTTAAATCATACTTTTGTGAAGTTTTTTGAACAACTTTCACACTGAAAAAGTTTTTTGCCGGTTGAATGCGCATTAAATCATACTTTCGTAGTTTTTCGAACAAATTTTACACTAAAAAGGTTTTTTTGCCGGTGTGAATGCGCAATAAATCATACTTTCGTAAACCGTTTTTCGAACAAATTTTACACTAAAAAGCTTTTTTTCGGTGTGAATGCGCATTAAATAATACTTTCGTGGAAAGTTTTTCGAACAAATTTTACACTGAAAAGGTTTTTGCCGGTGTGAATGCGCATTAAATCATACTTTCGTGAAAAGTTTTTTGAACAAATTTTACACTGAAAAGGTTTATTTTTGGTGTGAATGCGCAATAAATCATACTTTCGTAAAAAATTTTTTAAACAAATTTCACACTTAAACGGTTTTATGCCGGTGTAAATGCGCATTAAATCATACTTTAGTGAAAAGTTTTTCGAACAAATTTTACACCGAAAAGGATTTTTGCCGGTGTGAATGCGCATTAAATCATACTTTCGTAAAACGTTTTTCGAACAACTTTTACACTAAAAAGGTTTTTTGCCAGTGTGAATGAACATTAAATCATAATTTAGTGAAATTTTTCGAACAAATTTCACACTGAAAACGTTTTTTGCCGGTGTGAATGCGCATTAAATTATACTTTTGTAAAAATTATTTTAAACAACTTTCACACTGAAAAAGTTTTTTGCCGGTGTGAATGCGCATAAATCATACTTTAGTAAAAAGTTTTTCGAACAAATTTCACACTAAAAAGGTTTTTTGCCGGTGTGAATGCGCATTAAATAATACTTTCGTGGAAAGTTTTTCGAACAAATTTTACACTGAAAAGGTTTTTATTCGGAGTGAATGCGCATTAAATCATACTTTCTTGAAAAGTTTTTCAAAAAAATTTTACACTGAAAAGGTTTTTTGTTGGTGTGAATGCGCATTAAATCATACTTTCGTGAAAAGTTTTTTAAACAAATTTTACACTTGAACGGTTTTATGCCGGTGTGAATGCGCATCTGTCTTGTTAAATAAAATTGTTGCAAAAAGTTTTTTGAACATATTTTTCACTAAAAAGGTTTTCAGTAGTTAAACAACAGCGATTCAAGCGCAAAGGAGTGGGGGGAGGAGTGGGGGTAGGAGTAAAGGAAGTGGAGGGGGTAGGAGTGGGGGTAGGAGTGGGGGTAGGAGTGGTGGAGTGGGGGCAGTGGTGGAGTGGGGAGGAGTGGGGGGTGAAGTGGGGGGGAAGTGACAGGTGAAGGAGTGGGGAAATGACATTGTTGACATATGACATTGTTGACATATGACATTGTTGACATATGACATTGTTGACATATGACATTGTTGACATATGACATTGTTGACATATGACATTGTTGACATATGACATTGTTGACATATGACATTGTTGACATGTGACATTGTTGACATGTGACATTGTTGCCATTGTTTACATACGGCATGTTGCCATTGTTGCCATTGTTGACATATAACATCATTGTTTACATTGTCCCCATCGACTCGATTAAGAGGGTTACGTAAGCACGTTGAAAAGTGGTGTGACGTAAGCGTTGAAAAAAACTTGGCTTCTCGGAGGTTCGAACCTTAATCCTTTGCCTTACTAAACGGGTAGCTATACCATGTAGCTACTACGCATATTAATTTTATCGTGCAAGATTGGATATACAAATATATATTTGTGACATCATTTTTGATAAAAATAACCTTGAACTGCGCTACCAGATAACTTTGTTATCGTATACTTAAATGAGGTGTAATATTGATTGCGACAGAGATAATAATTACACACGCACATAGTCCCAGTTTAAATGTGTGCGATATTGTTGTACATGTACAGGGTATGTCACAAATTAAGAAGTCAAAAGAACCTTAACGAATGTTGGCATGGGAAAAATTGTTTTTATGAAAATTCCCCATACGCTAATCTTAAGATACGCCGTTCTAAATATAAAGGGGTGCATTCACTGTTGCAAGAGATCTAATTCGAAAAATCAAAGCACTGAGTTATCGTATACTTAAAGGAGGTGTAATATTGATTGCGACAGAGATAATAATTACACACGCACATAGTCACAGTTTAAATGTGTAAGATATTGTTGTACAAGTACAGGGTATGTCACAAATTAAGAAGTCAAACAACCTTAATGAATGTTGGCATGGGAAAAATTGTTTTTATGAAAATTCCCATACGCTAATCTTAAGATACGCCGTTCTAAATATAAAGGGGTTGGAAATTCCGATTAAATTAAATCAAATTTTAAAGTTCGAGAAGCTAAACAAAATTTCAGTTAACGTCTATGCTTTAGAATTAAATAAAACAGAGAAGAGATAATTTTACATAGTTATACCTGTTGTGTTTACTAAAAATAAAATGAAACGTCACGTCAATTTGTTACTAATACAAGATCAGTATTTTCGGAAATTAAATGATTATAAAGCGCCACCTATCGACAATGAAAATGTTGAAATCAAATATGTTTGGATAAGTACGAGGTATGTCGTAAATTAGGAAGTCAAAAGGACCTTAACGAATGTTGGTATGCGACCCATCAAACGATTCAGCGTTGCTTAAAGTACGTCAAGTGTCACGAGAGTACGTTAAATGTCACGTGAGTACGTTAAATGTCACGTGAGTACGTCAAGCGTCACGTAAAACGTCACGTGTCACGTTATACGTAATGTGTCACATTAAAAACACACACACACACATGTTGAATATTTTTGTTCATGTACAGGGAATGTCACAAATCAAGAAGTCAAAAGGTCCTTAACGAATGTGGCATGTGACCCATCAAACGATTCAACGTTACGCAAAGTATGTCAAGCGTCACGTGAGTACGTTTAAAAACATACACACATGCACAACAACGTGACATGTCACATTAGTAGACATTGTTAACATATGACATTGTTGTCGTTGTTTACATACAGCATTGTTGACTGCCATTGTTTACATAGGGCATTGTTGACATATGACATTGTTGCCATTGTTTACATACGGCATTGTTGACTGCCATTGCTTACACACACATGACATTGTGGACATATGACATTGTTGCGATTGTTTACATACGGCATTGTTGACTGCCATTGTTTGCATAGAGCATTGTTGACATATGACATTGTAGCCATTGGTGACATTGTTGCCATTGGTGACATTGTTGCCATTGTTTACATACGGCATTGTAGACATATGTCTTCAAATTTCCCTTATACTTGAATACTATGTTTTTATTTAATGTCATTACGGAATTTTGGAAAATATGGGAAGCAAGATTTTTGATACATAATCTTTATTTCATTCACATATTCATTGTATTTAAATCAATTTTCGGTGATAATGTATTATCGTATCGATCGTCGGTAAAACATCTAAACCATGACAATAAAACCCACAATAATCTTTTTTAAAAATAAAATTACTTAATAAATTCAAAGTTTACGAGAGATGAAAAGTATGACAGTGACATTGAGCGAAGGGTGTTGGCAGGAAAACAAATGAATGGGGCTCTGCATAGCTTTATGAATAGCCAGAAAGTGTCAAAAAAGACACGTCTGGCTGTGCATAGAAGTGTATTGGTTCCTACACTTATGTATGGTAGTGAATGTTGGGTTTGGCAGAAGAAGCATGAAAATAGGATTAATACTGCGGAGATGAGTAGTCTGAGAAGTATAGCCGGAGTGACTCGGTTGGATAAGGTAAAGAATAGTGAGATTAGAGAACGCTGTGGTGTAAAAGAAGATGTGGTTACAAAGATAGATAAAGGAATGCTTAGATGGTTTGGACACGTTGAAAGAATGGATGAAGGAAGATTGACGAAACAAATTTATAAAACGAGTGTGAATGGACAAGTCGGTCGACCTCGGAGAACATATCTTGATCCGATCAACATTGTTTTGAGGAAAGGCCAGGTCAAGAGTACCAACAACCGACGAGCATGTATGAGAGCACTGATGAAAGTAGAGGAAGCAAAAGATGTGTGTAAGAACCGTAGCGAAAGTGAAAGGAAGTGGTCTCTGCCTACCCCCATGGAAAAAAGGTGTGACTTTATGTATGTAATAAAATCTCAAGAGTACCAACGACCAAGAACACTAATGCAAGTAGTTCATTGTATTTAAAACAATTTTCGATAATAATATATTATCGTACCGATCGTCGGTAAAACATCGAAACCATGACAATAAAAACCCCAATAATTTTTATTAAAAATAAAATGAATCTCATCTCATGAATCAAACAAACAAGAATTAGCTTAAGTCCTTATGATGACATTTATTGCCTGGGACTATCGATACTCTTCCTTTTGGGTCATTATAGTTTAAATAAATATATATTTTTTTCACCCTAGCACATCTCTTTAGTTAAAGAAATGAATAGTTTGATCCTTATTCAGCTTTTAGACGATACATATCTCTAAAGGTAGTGTCAAGTCCGGGATGCGTACGCGCTCGCTGGCCGCTGCGAAAATAATATAGATGGGTATATATACAGGGGGGCGCATGAACTGGCAAAACTTTTGGAACTATTGGAAAAAATATATTTTTAACAAAAAAAAAACCTTGGTTAAAAGAACTATTTAAGCTCCCTTTTTTCATGTATCACGCAATAAATCGTCTTGTGACGTCATCAAAAGATTCAGCATTACGCAAAGTACGTCGACCATCACGTTAAACGTCATGTAAGTACGTCAAGCGTCCCCTTAAACGTCACGTGTGTACGTTGAATGTAAACACAGCGACGTTAAACGTCACGTGTGTATGTCAAACGTAAACGTCACGTTAAACGTCACGTGTCACGTAAAAACACACACACACACACCAGTTTGATTTAAACAATCTGCATGGTTAAAGCCCTATATCGAGCTGAACAATCGTTTAAGGACTACAGCTACCAGTTTATTTGCAAAGAATGAATTAAAATTCTCGAACAACGCGGTGTTCGTCAAAACAATGGAAAATAAACGCTTCCGCAGTTGGTAAGTTCATACGAGGGTCGTTACAGATCAAAAAATTTAATTTCTAGCGTCAGATTTCACAATAGATCAATTTTTGATGATAATTTAATACGCAAAGTACGTCGACCGTCACGTTAAACGTCACGTGAGTACGCCAAGCGTCACGTTAAACGTCATGTGAGTACGTCAAGCGTCACCTTAAACGTCACGTGTGTACGTCAAACGTAAACACAGCGTCACGTTAAACGTCACGTGTGTATGTCAAACGTAAACGTCACGTGTCACATAAAAACACACACACACACACACACCAGTTTGATTTAAACAATCTGCATGGTTAAAGCCCTATATCGAGCTGAACACTCGTTTAAGGACTACAGCTACCAATTTATTTGCAAAGAGTCAGTTTAAACTCGCGAACAACGCGGTGTTCGACAAAAGAATAGAAAATAAACGCTTTCGCAGTTAGTAAGTTCATACGAGGGTCGTTACAGGACAAAAAATTTAATTTCTAGCGCCAGATTTCACAATAGATCAATTTTTGAAAGCGAACGAGCAAGATATTTTAAAACATTTTAGTCATTTGAAAATTGCAGGACCTCGAAAATTTAAAGTTGGCGCCATTGTACGAATTAGTAAAGCCAAACACGTTTTTAAGAAAGGTTATACACCCAATTGGTCAACGGAATTATTTAAAATCACAAAATGTAGGATAACCAATCCTGCAACGTATCTTCTGGAAGATATGATGGAGGCACAAATCAAAGGAGCCTTCTACGCGGAAGAATTACAGAAAACTGCTAATCTTGATATCTACTTAGTAGAAAAGGAACTTGGACGCAAAGGAAATAAAATGTACGTCAAATGGTTAGGCATAAAAGGCAACAGTTGTTTAATTATGAACAAAAATCGACTTTTAAGTGGAGGGGAGGAAGGTTACAAATATGCGCGAGTTATATGCGTCATTTCCGCTGACTTCTATTAGAACCATTTTTGCGACGCAGCAGTTCTAGAAGCTTCCAGAAATTGCTTATCTAAAAAAAATGTCACGCTCGCATTTTCCTTTGTTTAACTTTATTATAAAATAAGCATTATGTATTAAAATTAATCAATTTTGACTTTATTTCTAAATTTTTAGCTTCGTTGTTATATTTTTTATATTATATTTATAATTTTGTTAAAGTAAAAGTTTTTTTTAAAATAATTTAAAACGAATTATAAAATTCGGGTCATTGGCAGGTGGATGTCAGTCATCATGTGCAGCAGTCAAGACAGTAATCATTTTAGTATGACGTCGAGTAGTAATGATAGCGTGAGTAATGACTTTGAAATGTCCGAATTCGTATTGCCGGGGGCACCTTCTATGGAAACAATTGTTCAATCCTACGAAGATGCTGCCAAACGTGAAGTGCATTACTTACTGCTAATGACATATATGTTGTCAGAATATGAAGTTCGATGTGGCCTTAGTCCTGCGCGGACGTTTTCTCCGACAATCATTTTGGCTAAACATTTTGGGCCTACTAAAATATCTTTTGACGTTTTTGAATGGGGTACCCTCATCAGTATTTTGGAGAAAAGGATGGAAGATTTTTTTCATGAGATGTCGCCTACGTATCCCGATGAAGACGATGATAACACCCCTATAACGTTTCACTGTGGCGATTATTGTACTATCATGCAACAAGTTTATGATGATACCAAGTTCCTGGTTTTAAAAAAAACACGACGTTGAGTACTATTTGTGCGAAGAAGATGTTCAAGAAATTCTTAAAATCCACGAGCATTTGCTGACGCATCGAGTAAATTTATTAAACAAACTTAGTTTCTGTTCATATTATCACAATATTATTGGTTTTTGTAAACTGCATGGTGAATTATCGTTATCATTATTGTCGGAAATACTTCCAAATGATTTGTTAAATAGTGCATTGAGAGAGTTTATCTACTTTTATAGAATTACCACAATTAATGATTTAAATAAATAATTTTTTCAAAAAGTTTTGTTTTATTTGTTCCCCGAAATTTTAAGTTTCTATAAATATACTGTAAATAATATTTGTTAATCATTTAAGATGCTGTGCCCTACTCAAAGTTTGAAGAAACAATTGAAATCTCTACTATTAAAGCTAATTTCATTTTACGAATAACATGTAATTTTTTTTTAAATTGTTGATTTGTGCATGAAATTTTTTTAAAATCGATCTTTTCTTCATTTAACTTTCATAAACCATTAAGGCTTATTTGACTAGCCAATATGAAAACAATTGCTTAAATTTCAGATATTAAATACATTCTATAACATTTCTACACATAATATAAGAGTGTAAGAATTTTAGTAGTAAAATAAATATTTTAATTTTTTTAATTATTTTATGCGTGTTAATACTACTGGGAAACCATTACGCGAAAATGAATGGATGTACTGTTGTGGCCAAGGCACGTGGGTTAGAGGTGATCCTCGTGGAAGCAAATATGATGTGTACATGAAATGATTATAATATGATATTGTTTCTTGAAAATATAATTGAATGCAAAAATTACAATTGGTCTTTTAATAACTGATGCTATTGCTGACATTGATATAAGTTGTGACCTGGTAATTCAGGAATGCTTGAATCTACGTTTCTATAGAATATGTATTATAAATATATTTGCATAGTTGTTGCTCTGTTGTGTTTTCAAGTGTCACGCTTATTATGGGTAAGAAACATCTTTGTTAATTTTTATTTATTTAATTTCTTTGTTAGAAAAAAATAATTGTAACTATTTTATTCTAAATAAAGAAATTTTGTCGGTGTTTTTAACGGACGATCAATTTTTCTATCGACTTTTTTTTTTTTAACTTTATTAAGCTATGGTTTTTTAAAATATAAAAATATTAAGTGATTTTAAGTTTTAAAGTAAAGAAATCAAATCTTGTAACACCTTCAATAAGTATTTATAATTAAAATATTGTGTTTCTGTTTTAAATCTTAAATTACACAGAGGACATCTTAAATGCATAATGATATGACGACGACTTATCTTTTTAAACGCTTTGTAACAGAAATTACAAATTTGTATTTTTACAGATTTCTTTAAACTTAGCAAATTCATTGTTTTTGCACTAAATCTAAAAGAAAAACAAAAAAAAAAGCGCATACAGTGACCGCTTACCTTAAATATATTTTACCTACGGTTTAAAATCTATAAAAGGAAAAAACAAAAAGTGCATTTTTACTAGAATTTAAAACGAGATGGATAAGTAACTAAAACTTTTTTAATTGTGTTTTTATTTTAAATTTTTACCCTTTACAAAATTTTAGGAAATTTTCAAAATACTTTTTTATTTATTTTAAGTTATTTTTCGTCATTTAAAAAATAATTTAAACACCACTCACAAATAAAATTTTTGTCTATTCTTAGTTACTCGACTATTTATTAATCTAGACAAATCTTTGATGCAGCAATAGTTATATTTAATTTTACAATTCTCATCATTTGAGCTTCATAATTATTTAATTTTTGATAATACTGATTTTTAATCAAATTTGTTATTTTTTACACACTAGTTTTCAATTTAAAATTGCTTTACAGACAGACGATTAGAAGACCTTATATACCAGAGTAAGGGGAGCATTACCCCCGCATCAAAGAGTAAGTAAACAAAACCATTTGCTAATTATTTCTACCAATCTTACTTTGGTGTTGGTAGTTTTAACAATAAATTTAATTTCCAACTAAAATTTCTTAGGCTAACTTTTTTTATGCTAATTTTTGTATTAACATAAGGTTTTAATCATTTTAGATATTTTTTTACTAAATTAAAAATTCTTTGTGTCAATTTTAGTACATTAAATTTTAATTAAAACTTTTTTTTTTTACAGGCTAAACCCATCATAATTATGATGGGTTCTCGTGGAGGTAACCCACCTCCATCAATGATATGCGTAGGGGATGTGGGCCCCTACAGTATATATATGGAGGTACTCGAGAGCGAGACATGGGTTTGGGCATTAAGGTATAAATTTATCTATGATTTTATATTTTTATTTTACAAATGTTTTTTTTTTATGTTGCAGATAATGGGCCTATTCTACTTTAATTATGTAAAGTAATTAAAAAAAAAACTTTGAGTTAAATAAAGGAAATGAATGAATATTGTTTTGTTTCAATTATTTTTGAAAGTAACGTTCGACACATGCCTCAAACATTTGACAATTATTTCAGTTAATTAACGTAGAAAATGTTAAAATGTTCAAAATTTAAGTAAATATCTAAAATTGGATTTAAAACTAAAAAAGTACTCGAAAAAATCATTTTAACAGTATCATACAAATAAAAATGTTTATAAAATTAATTTTTGGTTTTAAAATATAAGTGTTAAAAATAAATTTAAAAAGTTAAACAAAAGAAAATTAATTTAAATAAAATGAATATGTGAATGAAATAAAGATTATGTATCGAAAATCTTGCTTCCCAAATTTTCCAAAATTCCGTAATGACATTAAATAAAAACATATGTAGTCTCATAGTATTCAAGTATAAGGGAAATTTGATCACATATGTCAACAATGCCGTATGTAAACAATGGCAACAATGCCGTATGTAAACAAGGTCAAAAATGGCTACAATGTCATATATCAACAATGCCGTATGTAAACAATGTCATATGTCAACAATGCCCTATATAAACAATGGTAGTCATCAATGCCATATGTAAACAATGGCAACAAGTCATATGTCAACAATGTTAACATTGCCCAGGATCCAAACCCCTGCCACGCCTCTGGACCATATTCGTGTACCGAACGAAATGTACAACGTCTCCGTCACTGGTTTTCTAATGTTGTAATACCATTATAATTATTTTAAATAAATGTTTAAGAAAAATTGGATGTTTTATTAAAACACTATGTGTATTCATCATCAACTTTTATATTACATGTAGATTTAAATTTTCGTTTTACAATTTTTAAGATAAATTTTAAAATTAAAACAAAAATATTACACAAGTCATTGCAAAAACATTATCGACTTTATTTTTCATGCTCTCTTTTGTTGGAATATCGGACTAAATTTCTTTAATTTCAAATGCTGCAGCCAAATGGGGGCGGCCACAATCGTAAGATCCTTGGTATGTTAAGCTGTATTTCCCTTTCTCGAAATGGCTAATATACGGCTCATAGGTAGCAGTCACTCTGTTGGGTAGGAATGTGACTTTATCACCCAAGTCAAGAAGAACGCTTGTACCATATGGTGTTTTGGTTATTTTCGCAGCATAAATTGCTTGAGGAACTCCTATTGGTAGCTCCTGCAGCTTTACTATAGGTTTCCGTGCTGTAATGGAGGAAACTTCGTTTAATTTTTGCAAATTCATCTAAAATCAAAAATAAGAATATTTTGTGAGACAAAACACACACAACAATAATTTAAACTTACTTTTTTCTTCTTGGAGCACTTGCACGCAAAAATCTATCAACGTTTAATGTGAATAGTCAAATGGTACTAAACCGTATGGCTTTTTTCTTTTTATATCTTCAAGGATGTTTATAAAAAAAATTTAGAAATAAAGTCAAAATTGAATAATTTTAATACATAATGCTTATTTTATAATAAGGTTAAACAAAGGAAAATGCGAGCGTAACATTTTTTTTAGATAAGCAATTTCTGGAAGCTTCTAGAACTGCTGCGTCGCAAAAATGGTTCTAATAGATGTCAGCGGAAATGACGCATATAACTCGCGCATATTTGTAACCTTCCTCCCCTCCACTTAAAAGTCGATTTTTGTTCATAATTAAACAAATGTTGCCTTTTATGCCTAACCATTTGACGTACATTTTATTTCCTTTGCGTCCAAGTTCCTTTTCTACTAAGTAGATATCAAGATTAGCAGTTTTCTGTAATTCTTCCGCGTAGAAGGCTCCTTTGATTTGTGCCTCCATCATATCTTCCAGAAGATACGTTGCAGGATTGGTTATCTTACATTTTGTGATTTTAAATAATTCCGTTGACCAATTGGGTGTATAACCTTTCTTAAAAACGTGTTTGGCTTTACTAATTCGTACAATGGCGCCAACTTTAAATTTTCGAGGTCCTGCAATTTTCAAATGACTAAAATGTTTTAAAATATCTTGCTCGTTCGCTTTCAAAAATTGATCTATTGTGAAATCTGGCGCTAGAAATTAAATTTTTTGTCCTGTAACGACCCTCGTATGAACTTACTAACTGCGAAAGCGTTTATTTTCTATTCTTTTGTCGAACACCGCGTTGTTCGCGAGTTTAAACTGACTCTTTGCAAATAAATTGGTAGCTGTAGTCCTTAAACGAGTGTTCAGCTCGATATAGGGCTTTAACCATGCAGATTGTTTAAATCAAACTGGTGTGTGTGTGTGTGTGTTTTTATGTGACACGTGACGTTTACGTTTGACATACACACGTGACGTTTAACGTGACGCTGTGTTTACGTTTGACGTACACACGTGACGTTTAAGGTGACGCTTGACGTACTCACATGACGTTTAACGTGACGCTTGGCGTACTCACGTGACGTTTAACGTGACGGTCGACGTACTTTGCGTATTAAATTATCATCAAAAATTGATCTATTGTGAAATCTGACGCTAGAAATTAAATTTTTTGATCTGTAACGACCCTCGTATGAACTTACCAACTGCGGAAGCGTTTATTTTCCATTGTTTTGACGAACACCGCGTTGTTCGAGAATTTTAATTCATTCTTTGCAAATAAACTGGTAGCTGTAGTCCTTAAACGATTGTTCAGCTCGATATAGGGCTTTAACCATGCAGATTGTTTAAATCAAACTGGTGTGTGTGTGTGTGTTTTTATGTGACACGTGACGTTTAACGTGACGTTTACGTTTGACATACACACGTGACGTTTAACGTCGCTGTGTTTACATTCAACGTACACACGTGACGTTTAAGGGGACGCTTGACGTACTTACATGACGTTTAACGTGATGGTCGACGTACTTTGCGTAATGCTGAATCTTTTGATGACGTCACAAGACGATTTATTGCGTGATACATGAAAAAAGGGAGCTTAAATAGTTCTTTTAACCAAGGTTTTTTTTTTGTTAAAAATATATTTTTTCCAATAGTTCCAAAAGTTTTGCCAGTTCATGCGCCCCCCTGTATATATACCCATCTATATTATTTTCGCAGCGGCCAGCGAGCGCGTACGCATCCCGGACTTGACACTACCTTTAGAGATATGTATCGTCTAAAAGCTGAATAAGGATCAAACTATTCATTTCTTTAACTAAAGAGATGTGCTAGGGTGAAAAAAATATATATTTATTTAAACTATAATGACCCAAAAGGAAGAGTATCGATAGTCCCAGGCAATAAATGTCATCATAAGGACTTAAGCTAATTCTTGTTTGTTTGATTCATGAGATGAGATTCATTTTATTTTTAATAAAAATTATTGGGGTTTTAATTGTCATGGTTTCGATGTTTTACCGACGATCGGTACGATAATATATTATTATCGAAAATTGTTTTAAATACAATGAACTACTTGCATTAGTGTTCTTGGTCGTTGGTACTCTTGAGATTTTATTACATACATAAAGTCACACCTTTTTTCCATGGGGGTAGGCAGAGACCACTTCCTTTCACTTTCGCTACGGTTCTTACACACATCTTTTGCTTCC
The DNA here is from genome assembly GCA_950111635.1 of Agelastica alni. NCBI lineage: Eukaryota > Metazoa > Arthropoda > Insecta > Coleoptera > Chrysomelidae > Agelastica > Agelastica alni. Next base: position 71,744,511 of record OX467710.1, on the reverse strand, counting down.
TCTACTTTCATCAGTGCTCTCATACATGCTCGTCGGTTGTTGGTACTCTTGACCTGGCCTTTCCTCAAAACAATGTTGATCGGATCAAGATATGTTCTCCGAGGTCGACCGACTTGTCCATTCACACTCGCTTTATAAATTTGTTTCGTCAATCTTCCTTCATCCATTCTTTCAACGTGTCCAAACCATCTAAGCATTCCTTTATCTATCTTTGTAACCACATCTTCTTTTACACCACAGCGTTCTCTAATCTCACTATTCTTTACCTTATCCAACCGAGTCACTCCGGCTATACTTCTCAGACTACTCATCTCCGCAGTATTAATCCTATTTTCATGCTTCTTCTGCCAAACCCAACATTCACTACCATACATAAGTGTAGGAACCAATACACTTCTATGCACAGCCAGACGTGTCTTTTTTGACACTTTCTGGCTATTCATAAAGCTATGCAGAGCCCCATTCATTTGTTTTCCTGCCAACACCCTTCGCTCAATGTCACTGTCATACTTTTCATCTCTCGTAAACTTTTGAATTTATTAAGTAATTTTATTTTTAAAAAAGATTATTGTGGGTTTTATTGTCATGGTTTAGATGTTTTACCGACGATCGATACGATAATACATTATCACCGAAAATTGATTTAAATACAATGAATATGTGAATGAAATAAAGATTATGTATCAAAAATCTTGCTTCCCATATTTTCCAAAATTCCGTAATGACATTAAATAAAAACATAGTATTCAAGTATAAGGGAAATTTGAAGACATATGTCTACAATGCCGTATGTAAACAATGGCAACAATGTCACCAATGGCAACAATGTCACCAATGGCTACAATGTCATATGTCAACAATGCTCTATGCAAACAATGGCAGTCAACAATGCCGTATGTAAACAATCGCAACAATGTCATATGTCCACAATGTCATGTGTGTGTAAGCAATGGCAGTCAACAATGCCGTATGTAAACAATGGCAACAATGTCATATGTCAACAATGCCCTATGTAAACAATGGCAGTCAACAATGCTGTATGTAAACAACGACAACAATGTCATATGTTAACAATGTCTACTAATGTGACATGTCACGTTGTTGTGCATGTGTGTATGTTTTTAAACGTACTCACGTGACGCTTGACATACTTTGCGTAACGTTGAATCGTTTGATGGGTCACATGCCACATTCGTTAAGGACCTTTTGACTTCTTGATTTGTGACATTCCCTGTACATGAACAAAAATATTCAACATGTGTGTGTGTGTTTTTAATGTGACACATTACGTATAACGTGACACGTGACGTTTTACGTGACGCTTGACGTACTCACGTGACATTTAACGTACTCACGTGACATTTAACGTACTCTCGTGACACTTGACGTACTTTAAGCAACGCTGAATCGTTTGATGGGTCGCATACCAACATTCGTTAAGGTCCTTTTGACTTCCTAATTTACGACATACCTCGTACTTATCCAAACATATTTGATTTCAACATTTTCATTGTCGATAGGTGGCGCTTTATAATCATTTAATTTCCGAAAATACTGATCTTGTATTAGTAACAAATTGACGTGACGTTTCATTTTATTTTTAGTAAACACAACAGGTATAACTATGTAAAATTATCTCTTCTCTGTTTTATTTAATTCTAAAGCATAGACGTTAACTGAAATTTTGTTTAGCTTCTCGAACTTTAAAATTTGATTTAATTTAATCGGAATTTCCAACCCCTTTATATTTAGAACGGCGTATCTTAAGATTAGCGTATGGGAATTTTCATAAAAACAATTTTTCCCATGCCAACATTCATTAAGGTTGTTTGACTTCTTAATTTGTGACATACCCTGTACTTGTACAACAATATCTTACACATTTAAACTGTGACTATGTGCGTGTGTAATTATTATCTCTGTCGCAATCAATATTACACCTCCTTTAAGTATACGATAACTCAGTGCTTTGATTTTTCGAATTAGATCTCTTGCAACAGTGAATGCACCCCTTTATATTTAGAACGGCGTATCTTAAGATTAGCGTATGGGGAATTTTCATAAAAACAATTTTTCCCATGCCAACATTCGTTAAGGTTCTTTTGACTTCTTAATTTGTGACATACCCTGTACATGTACAACAATATCGCACACATTTAAACTGGGACTATGTGCGTGTGTAATTATTATCTCTGTCGCAATCAATATTACACCTCATTTAAGTATACGATAACAAAGTTATCTGGTAGCGCAGTTCAAGGTTATTTTTATCAAAAATGATGTCACAAATATATATTTGTATATCCAATCTTGCACGATAAAATTAATATGCGTAGTAGCTACATGGTATAGCTACCCGTTTAGTAAGGCAAAGGATTAAGGTTCGAACCTCCGAGAAGCCAAGTTTTTTTCAACGCTTACGTCACACCACTTTTCAACGTGCTTACGTAACCCTCTTAATCGAGTCGATGGGGACAATGTAAACAATGATGTTATATGTCAACAATGGCAACAATGGCAACATGCCGTATGTAAACAATGGCAACAATGTCACATGTCAACAATGTCATATGTCAACAATGTCATATGTCAACAATGTCATATGTCAACAATGTCATATGTCAACAATGTCATATGTCAACAATGTCATATGTCAACAATGTCATTTCCCCACTCCTTCACCTGTCACTTCCCCCCCACTCCTCCCCACTCCACCACTGCCCCCACTCCACCACTCCTACCCCCACCACTTCCCCCACTCCACCACTCTGACCCCCACTCCTACCCCCACTCCACCACTTCTACCCCCACTCCACCACTCCTACCCCCTCCACTTCCCCCACTCCTACCCCCACTCCTCCCCCCACTCCAAGTGGGCTTGAATTCCTGTTGTTTAACTACTAAAAAACCTTTTCAGTGTGAAATTTGTTCGATAAATTTATTACGAAAGTATGATTTAATGCGCATTTACACCGGCAAAAAACCTTTTCAGTGTGAAATTTGTACGAAAAACTTTTCAAGAGAGTATGTTTTAATGCGCATTGACAACGGCAAAAAATCTTTTCAGTGTAAAATTTGTTTGATAAACTTTTCACGATAGTATGATTTAATGCGCATTCACACCGGCAAAAAACCTTTTCAGTGTGAAATTTGTTCGAAAAACTTTTTACGAAAGTATGATTTATTGCGCATTTACACCGGCCAAAAAAACTTTTTGGTGTGAAATTGTCCAAAAAACTTTTCACAAAAGTGTGATTTAATGCGCATTCACACCGGCAAAAATTCTTTTTAGTGTGAAAGTTGTTCAAAAAACTCTTTACGAAAGTATGATTTAATGCGCATACACACCGGCAAAAAACCTTTCCAGTGTGAAATTTGTACGAAAAACTTTTCACGAAAGTGTGATTTAATGTGCATTCACACCGGCAAAAAACCTTTCCAGTGTGAAATTTGTCCGAAAAACTTTTCACACAAAAGTATGATTAATTGCGCATTCACACCGGTAAAAAACCTTTTCAGTGTGAAATTTGTTCAAAAAACTTTTTACGAAAGTATAATTTAATGCGCATTCACACCGGCAAAAAACCTTTTTAGTGTGAAATTTGTTTAAAAAACTTTTTACGAAAGTATGATTTAATGCGAATTCACACCGGCAAAAATTTTTTCAGTGTAAAATTTGTCCGAAATTTTTTTTACGAAAGTATGATTTAATGCGCATTCACACCGGCAAAAAATCTTTTTAGTGTTAAATTTGTTCGAAAAACTTTTCACGAAAATATGATTTAATGCGCATTCACACCAGCAAAAAACCTTTTTAGTGTAAAATTTGTACAAAAAACTTTTTACGAAAGTATGATTTATCGCTCATTTACACCGGCAAAAACCTTTTCAGTGTGAAATTTGTTTGAAATTTTTTTCACGAAAGTATGATTTAATGCGCATTCACACTGGCAAAAAACCTTTTCAGTGTGAAATTTGTTTGAAAAACTTTTCACGAAAGTATGATTTAATGCGCATTCACACCGGCCAAAAAAACTTTTTGGTGTGAAATTGTTCAAAAAACTTTTCACAAAAGTATGATTTAATGCGCATTCACACCGGCAAAAATTCTTTTTAGTGTAAAAGTTGTTCAAAAAACTCTTTACGAAAGTATAATTTAATGTGCATTCACTTCAGCATAAAACCGTTTAAGTGTGAAATATGTTCAAAAAACTTTTTACAAAAGTATGATTTAATGTGCATTCACACCGGCAAAAACCTTTTCAGTGTGAAATTCGTTCGAAAAATTTTTTACGAAAGTATGATTTAATGCGCATTCACACCGGCAAAAAATCTTTTTAGTGTTAAATTTGTTCGAAAAACTTTTCACGAAAATATGATTTAATGCGCATTCACACCAGCAAAAAACCTTTTTAGTGTGAAATTTGTACAAAAAACTTTTTACGAAAGTATGATTTATTGCGCATTTACACCGGCAAAAACCTTTTCAGTGTAAAATTTGTTTGAAATTTTTTTCACGAAAGTATGATTTAATGCGCATTCACACTGGCAAAAAACCTTTTTAGTGTGAAATTTGTTCGAAAAATTTTTTACGAAAGTATGATTTAATGCACATTCACACTGGCAAAAAACCTTTTCAGTGTAAAATTTGTTTGAAAAACTTTTCACGAAAGTATGATTTAATGCGCATTCACACCTACCAAAAAAACTTTTTGGTGTGAAATTGTTCAAAAAACTTTTCACAAAAGAATGATTTAATGCGCATTCACACCGGCAAAAATTCTTTTTAGTGTAAAAATTGTTCGAAAAACTCTTTACGAAAGTATAATTTAATGTGCATTTACACCAGCATAAAACCGTTTAAGTGTAAAATTTGTTTAAAAAACTTTTTACAAAAGTATGATTTAATGCGCATTCACACCGGCAAAAAACCTTTTCAGTGTGAAATTTGTACGAAAAACTTTTCACGAAAGTATGATTTAATGCGCATTCACACTGGCAAAAAACCTTTTCAGTGAGAAATTTGTTCGAAAAACTTTTTACGAAATTATGATTTAATGAGCATTCACACCGGCAAACAACCTTTTCAGTGTGAAATTTGTTTGATAAACTTTTTACGAAAGTATGATTTAATGCGCATTCACACCGGCAAAAAACCTTTTCAGTATGAAATTTGTTCGATAATTTTTTTACGAAAGTATGATTTAATGCGCATTTACACTGGCAAAAAACTTTTTCAGTGTGAAATTTGTACGAAAAACTCTTTACGAAAGTATGATTTAATGCCCATTTACACCGGCAAAACCCCTTTCCAGTGTGAAATTTGTACGAAAAACTTTTCACGAAAGTATGATTTAATGTGCATTCACAACAGCAAAAAACCTTTTTAGTGTGAAATTTGTTCAAAAAACTTTTCACGAAAGTATGATTTATTGCGCATTTACACCGGCAAAAAACCTTTTCAGTTTGAAATTTGTTTAAAAAACTTTTCACGAAAGTATGATTTAATGCCAATTCACACCAGCAAAAAACTTTTTAGTGTGAAATTTGTTCGAAAATCTTTCACGAAAGTATGATTTAATGCGCATTCACACCGGTAAAAAATCTTTTTAGTGTTAAATTTGTTTAAAAAAATTTTTACAAAATTATGATTTAATGACCATTAACACCGGCAAAAAACCTTTTCAGTGTGAAATTTGTTTGAAATTTTTTTCACGAAAGTATGATTTAATGCGCATTCACACTGGCAAAAAAACCTTTTTAGTGTGAAATTTGTTTAAAAAACTTTTCAAGAAAGTATGATTTAATGCGCATTCACACCGGCCAAAAAAACTTTTTGGTGTGAAATTGTTCAAAAAACTTTTCACAAAGTATGATTTAATGTGCATTTACACCGGCAAAAATTCTTTTTATTGTAAAAGTTGTTCGAAAAACTTTTTACGAAAGTATAATTTAATGTGCATTCACACCAGCATAAAGACGTTTGAGTGTGAAATTTGTTCAAAAAACTTTTTACAAAAGTATGATTTGATGCGCATTCACACCGGCAAAAATCCTTTTTAGTGTGAAATTTGTACGAAAAACTTTTTACGAAAGTATGATTTAATGCGCATTCAACCAGCAAAAAACCTTTTCAGTGTGAAATTTGTTCGATAAACTTTTTACGAAAGTATGATTTAATGCGCATTCACACCGGCAAAAATTCTTTTTAGTGTAAAAGTTGTTCGAAAAACTCTTTACGAAAGTATAATTTTATGTGCATTCACTTCAGCATAAAACCGTTTAAGTGTGAAATATGTTCAAAAAACTTTTCACGAAAGTATGATTTAATGCGCATTTACACTGGTTAAAACCTTTTTAGTGTGAAATTTGTTCGAAAAACTTTTTACGAAATTATGATTTAATGAGCATTCACACCGGCAAACAACCTTTTTAGTGTGAAATTTGTTCGATAAACTTTTTACGAAAGTATTATTTAATACGCATTCACACCGGCAAAAAACCTTTTCAGTGTGAAATTTGTTTGATAAACTTTTTACGAAAGTATGATTTAATGCGCATTTACACCGGCAAAAAACCTTTTCAGTATGAAATTTGTTCGATAATTTTTTTACGAAAGTATGATTTAATGCGCGTTTACACCGACAAAAAACTTTTTCAGTGTAAATTTTGTACGAAAAACTTTTTAAAAAAGTATGTTTTAATGCGCATTGACAACGGCAAAAAAACTTTTTAGTGTAAAATATGTTCAAAAAACTTTTTACGAAATTATGATTTAATGCGCATTCACACCGGCAAAAAACCTTTTCAGTGTAAAATTTGTTCGAAAAACTTTTTACGAAAGTATGATTTAATGCGCATTTACCCCGGCAAAAAACCTTTTCAGTGTAAAATTTGTTCGAAAAACGTTTTACGAAAGTATAATTTAATGCGCATTTACACCGGCAAAAAACCTTTTCAGTGTAAAATTTGTTCAAAAAACTTTTTACGAAAGTATGATTTAATACGCATTTACACCGGCAAAAAACCTTTTCGGTGTGAAATTTGATCTAAAAACTTTTCACGAAAGTATGATTTAATGCGCATTTACAACGGCAAAAAACCTTTTCAGAGTGAAATTTGTTCGAAAAACTTTTTACGAAAGTATCATTTAATGCGCATTCACACTGGCAAAAAACCTTTTCAGTGTGAAATTTGTTCGAAAAACTTTTTACGAAATTATGATTTAATGAGCATTCACACCGGCAAACAACCTTTTTAATGTGAAATTTGTTCGATAAACTTTATACGAAAGTATTATTTAATACGCATTTACACCGGCAAAAAATCTTTTTAGTGTGAAATTTGTTTGATAAACTTTTTACGAAAGTATGATTTAATGCGCATTAACCCCGGCAAAAAACCTTTTCAGTGTGAAATTTGTTCGATAAACTTATTACGAAAGTATGATTTAATGCGCATTTACACCGGCAAAAAACCTTTTCAGTGTGAAATTTGTACGAAAAACTTTTCAAGAGAGTTTGTTTTAATGCGCATTGACAACGGCAAAAAATCTTTTCAGTGTAAAATTTGTTTGATAAACTTTTCACGATAGTATGATTTAATGCGCATTCACACCGGCAAAAAACTTTTTCAGTGTGAAATTTGTTTGAAAAACTTTTTACGAAATTATGATTTAATGCGCATTCACACCGGCAAAAAACCTTTTCAGTGTGAAATTTGTTCGAAAAACTTTTTACGAAAGTATGATTTATTGCGCATTTACACCGACCAAAAAAACTTTTTGGTGTGAAATTGTCCAAAAAACTTTTCACAAAAGTGTGATTTAATGCGCATTCACACCGGCAAAAATTCTTTTTAGTGTGAAAGTTGTTCAAAAAACTCTTTACGAAAGTATGATTTAATGCGCATACACACCGGCAAAAAACCTTTCCAGTGTGAAATTTGTACGAAAAACTTTTCACGAAAGTGTGATTTAATGTGCATTCACACCGGCAAAAAACCTTTCCAGTGTGAAATTTGTCCGAAAAACTTTTCACACGAAAGTATGATTAATTGCGCATTCACACCGGCAAAAAACCTTTTCAGTGTGAAATTTGTTTAAAAAACTTTTTACGAAAGTATAATTTAAAGCGCATTTACACCGGCAAAAAACCTTTTTAGTGTGAAATTTGTTTAAAAAACTTTTTACGAAAGTATGATTTAATGCGAATTCACACCGGCAAAAATTTTTTCAGTGTGAAATTTGTCCGAAAAACTTTTTACGAAAGTATGATTTAATGCGCATTCACACCGGCAAAAAATCTTTTTAGTGTTAAATTTGTTCGAAAAACTTTTCACGAAAATATGATTTAATGCGCATTCACACCAGCAAAAAACCTTTTTGGTGTGAAATTTGTTTGAAATTTTTTTCACGAAAGTATGATTTAATGCGCATTCACAACGGCCAAAAAAACTTTTTGGTGTGAAATTGTTCAAAAAACTTTTCACAAAAGTATGATTTAATGCGCATTCACACCGGCAAAAATTCTTTTTAGTGTAAAAGTTGTTCGAAAAACTTTTTACGAAAGTATAATTTAATGTGCATTCACTTCAGCATAAAACCGTTTAAGTGTGAAATATGTTCAAAAAACTTTTTACAAAAGTATGATTTAATGTGCATTCACACCGGCAAAAACCTTTTCAGTGTGAAATTCGTTCAAAAAACTTTTTACGAAAGTATGATTTAATGCGCATTCACACCGGCAAAAAATCTTTTTAGTGTTAAATTTGTTTGAAAACTTTTTCACGAAAATATGATTTAATGCGCATTCACACCAGCAAAAAACCTTTTTAGTGTGAAATTTGTACAAAAAACTTTTTACGAAAGTATGATTTATTGCGCATTTACACCGGCAAAAACCTTTTCAGTGTGAAATTTGTTTGAAATTTTTTTCACGAAAGTATGATTTAATGCGCATTCACACTGGCAAAAAACCTTTTTAGTGTGAAATTTGTTCGAAAAATTTTTTACGAAAGTATGATTTAATGCGCATTCACACCGGCAAAAAACCTTTTCAGTGTAAAATTTGTTCGAAAAACTTTTCATGAAATTATGATTTAATGCGCATTCACACTGGCAAAAAACCTATTCAGTGTGAAATTTGTTTAAAAAACTTTTCACGAAAGTATGATTTAATGCGCATTCACACCTACCAAAAAAACTTTTTGGTGTGAAATTGTTCAAAAAACTTTTCACAAAAGTATGATTTAATGCGCATTCACACCGGCAAAAATTCTTTTTAGTGTAAAAATTGTTCGAAAAACTCTTTACGAAAGTATAATTTAATGTGCATTCACACCGGCAAAAAACCTTTTCAGTGTGAAATTTGTACGAAAAACTTTTCACGAAAGTATGATTTAATGCGCATTCACACTGGCAAAAAACCTTTTTAGTGTGAAATTTGTTCGAAAAACTTTTTACGAAATTATGATTTAATGAGCATTCACACCGGCAAACAACCTTTTCAGTGTGAAATTTGTTCGATAAACTTTTTACGAAAGTATGATTTAATGCGCATTCACACCGGCAAAAAACCTTTTCAGTAAGAAATTTGTTCGATAATTTTTTTACGAAAGTATGATTTAATGCGCATTTACACTGGCAAAAAACTTTTTCAGTGTGAAATTTGTACGAAAAACTTTTTAAGAAAGTATGTTTTAATGCGCATTGACAACGGCAAAAAATCTTTTCAGTGTAAAATTTGTTCAAAAAATTTTTCACGAAATTATGATTAAATGCGCATTCACACCGGCAAAAAAACTTTTTCGTGTGAAATTTTTTCGAAAAACTTTTCACAAAAGTATGATTTAATGCGCATTCACACGGGCAAAAATTCTTTTTAGTGTGAAAGTTGTTCAAAAAACTCTTTACGAAAGTATGATTTAATGCCCATTTACACCGGCAAAACCCCTTTCCAGTGTGAAATTTGTACGAAAAACTTTTCACGAAAGTATGATTTAATGTGCATTCACAACAGCAAAAAACCTTTTTAGTGTGAAATTTGTTCGAAAAACTTTTCACGAAAGTATGATTTATTGCGCATTCACACCGGCAAAAAACCTTTTCAGTTTGAAATTTGTTTAAAAAACTTTTCACGAAAGTATGATTTAATGCCAAAGCACACCAGCAAAAAACTTTTTAGTGTGAAATTTGTTCGAAAAACTTTTCACGAAAGTATGATTTAATGCGCATTCACACCGGTAAAAAATCTTTTTAGTGTTAAATTTGTTCAAAAAACTTTTTACGAAATTATGATTTAATGCGCATTCACACCGGCAAAAAACCTTTTCAGTGTGAAATTTGTTCGAAAAACTTTTTACGAAAGTATGATATAATGCGCATTTACCCCGGCAAAAAACCTTTTCAGTGTAAAATTTGTTCGAAAAACTTTTTACGAAAGTATAATTTAATGCGCATTTACACCGGCAAAAAACCTTTTCAGTGTGAAATTTGTTCAAAAAACTTTTTACGAAAGTATGATTTAATACGCATTTACACCGGCAAAAAACCTTTTCGGTGTGAAATTTGATCTAAAAACTTTTCACGAAAGTATGATTTAATGCGCATTTACAACGGCAAAAAACCTTTTCAGAGTGAAATTTGTTCGAAAAACTTTTTACGAAAGTATCATTTAATGCGCATTCACACTGGCAAAAAACCTTTTCAGTGTGAAATTTGTACGAAAAACTTTTTACGAAAGTATGATTTAATGCGAATTCACACCGGCAAAAATTTTTTCAGTGTGAAATTTGTCCGAAAAACTTTTCACGAAAGTATGATTTAATGCGCATTCACACCGGCAAAAAAACTTTTTCGTGTGAAATTTTTTCGAAAAACTTTTCACAAAAGTATGATTTAATGCGCATTCACACCGGCAAAAATTCTTTTTAGTGTGAAAGTTGTTCAAAAAACTCTTTACGAAAGTATGATTTAATGCCCATTTACACCGGCAAAACCCCTTTCCAGTGTGAAATTTGTACGAAAAACTTTTCACGAAAGTATGATTTAATGTGCATTCACAACAGCAAAAAACCTTTTTAGTGTGAAATTTGTTCGAAAAACTTTTCACGAAAGTATGATTTATTGCGCATTCACACCGGCAAAAAACCTTTTCAGTTTGAAATTTGTTTAAAAAACTTTTCACGAAAGTATGATTTAATGCCAATTCACACCAGCAAAAAACTTTTAAGTGTGAAATTTGTTCGAAAAACTTTTCACGAAAGTATGATTTAATGCGCATTCACACCGGTAAAAAATCTTTTTAGTGTTAAATTTGTTCGAAAAATTTTTTACATAATTATGATTTAATGACCATTAACACCGGCAAAAAACCTTTTCAGTGTGAAATTTGTTTGAAATTTTTTTCACGAAAGTATAATTTAATGCGCATTGACACTGGCAAAAAACCTTTTTAGTGTGAAATTTGTTTAAAAAACTTTTCACGAAAGTATGATTTAATGCGCATTCACACCGGCCAAAAAAACTTTTTGGTGTGAAATTGTTCAAAAAACTTTTCACAAAGTATGATTTAATGCGCATTCACACCGGCAAAAATTCTTTTTAGTGTAAAAGTTGTTCGAAAAACTTTTTACGAAAGTATAATTTAATGTGCATTCACACCAGCATAAAACCGTTTGAGTGTGAAATTTGTTCAAAAAACTTTTTACAAAAGTATGATTTAATGCGCATTCACACCGGCAAAAATCCTTTTTAGTGTGAAATTTGTACGAAAAACTTTTCACGAAAGTATTATTTAATGCGCATTCAACCAGCAAAAAACCTTTTCAGTGTGAAATTTGTTCGAAAAACTTTTTACGAAATTAGGATTTAATGAGCATTCACACCGGCAAACAACCTTTTCAGTGTGAAATTTGTTCGATAAACTTTTTACGAAAGTATTATTTAATACGCATTCACACCGGCAAAAAATCTTTTCAGTGTGAAATTTGTTTGATAAACTTTTTACGAAAGTATGATTTAATGCGCATTCACACCGGCAAAAAACCTTTTCAGTATGAAATTTGTTCGATATACTTTTTACGAAAGTATGATTTAATGCGCATTTACACCGGCAAAAAACCTTTTCAGTGTGAAATTTGTACAAAAAACTTTTCACGAAATTATGATTTAATGCGCATTCACACCGGCAAAAAACCTTTTTAGTGTGAAATTTGTTCGAAAAACTTTTTACGAAAGTATGATTTATTGCGCATTTACACCGGCAAAAAACCTTTTTAGTGTAAAATTTGTTCGAAAAACTTTTTACGAAAGTATAATTTAATGCGCATTTACACCGGCAAAAAACCTTTTCAGTGTGAAATTTGTTCAAAAAACTTTTTACGAAAGTATGATTTAATGCGCATTTATACCGGCAAAAAACCTTTTTGGTGTGAAATTTGATCTAAAAACTTTTCACGAAAGTATGATTTAATGCGCATTTACAACAACAAAAAAACTTTTCAGTGTGAAATTTGTTCGTAAAACTTTTTACGAAATTATGATTTAATGAGCATTCACACCGGCAAACAACGTTTTTAGTGTGAAATTTTTTCAATAAACTTTATACGAAAGTATTATTTAATACGCATTCACACCGGCAAAAAATCTTTTCAGTGTGAAATTTGTTTGATAAACTTTTTACAAAAGTATGATTTAATGCGCATTTACCCCGGCAAAAAACCTTTTCAGTGTAAAATTTGTTCGATAAACTTTTCACAATAGTATGATTTTATGCGCATTCACACCGGCAAAAAACCTTTTCAGTGTAAAATTTGTTCGAAAAACTTTTCACGAAAGTATGATTTATTGCGCATTTACACCGGCCACAAAAACTTTTTGGTGTGAAATTGTCCAAAAAACTTTTCACAAAAGTGTGATTTAATGCGCATTCACACCGGCAAAAATTCTTTTTAGTGTAAAAGTTGTTTAAAAAACTCTTTACGAAAGTATGATTTATTGCGCATACACACCGGCAAAAAACCTTTCCAGTGTGAAATTTGTACGAAAAACTTTTTACGAAAGTGTGATTTAATGTGCATTCACACCGGCAAAAAACCTTTTCAGTGTGAAATTTGTTCGAAAAACTTTTCACACGAAAGTATGATTTATTGCGCATTCACACCGGCAAAAAACCTTTTCAGTGTGAAATTTGTTCAAAAAACTTTTTACGAAAGTACGATTTAATGCGCATTCACACCGGCAAAAAACCTTTTCAGTGTGAAATTTGTTCGAAAAACTTTTCATGAAATTATGATTTAATGCGCATTCACACTGGCAAAAAACCTATTCAGTGTGAAATTTGTTTGAAAAACTTTTCACGAAAGTATGATTTAATGCGCATTCACACCGGCAAAAAACCTTTTTAGTGTGAAATTTGTTTAAAAAACCTTTTACGAAAGTATGATTTAATGCGCATTCACACCGGCAAAAAGTCTTTTTAGTGTTAAATTTGTTCGAAAAACTTTTCACGAAAATATGATTTAATGCGCATTTACACCAGCAAAAAAACTTTTTAGTGTGAAATTTGTACAAAAAACTTTTAACGAAAGTATGATTTATTGCGCATTCACACCGGCAAAAAACCTATTCAGTGTGAAATTTGTTTAAAATTTTTTTCACAAAAGTATGATTTAATGCGCATTCACACTGGCAAAACACCTTTTCAGTGTGAAATTTGTTCGAAAAACTTTTTACGAAAGTACGATTTAATGCGCATTCACACCGGCAAAAAACCTTTTCAGTGTGAAATTTGTTCGAAAAACTTTTCATGAAATTATGATTTAATGCGCATTCACACTGGCAAAAAACCTATTCAGTGTGAAATTTGTTTGAAAAACTTTTCACGAAAGTATGATTTAATGCGCTTTTACACTGGTTAAAACCTTTTCAGTGTGAAATTTGTTCGAAAAACTTTTTACGAAATTATGATTTAATGAGCATTCACACCGTCAAACAACCTTTTTAGTGTGAAATTTGTTCGATAAACTTTTTACGAAAGTATTATTTAATACGCATTCACACCGGCAAAAAACCTTTTCAGTGTGAAATTTGTTTGATAAACTTTTTACGAAAGTATGATTTAATGCGCATTTACACCGGCAAAAAACCTTTTCAGTATGAAATTTGTTCGATAATTTTTTTACGAAAGTATGATTTAATGCGCATTTACACCGGCAAAAAACTTTTTTAGTGTGAATTTTGTACGAAAAACTTTTTAAGAAAGTATGTTTTAATGCGCATTGACAACGGCAAAAAAACTTTTTAGTGTAAAATTTGTTCAAAAAACTTTTTACGAAATTATGATTTAATGCGCATTCACACCGGCAAAAAACCTTTTCAGTGTGAAATTTGTTCGAAAAACTTTTTACGAAAGTATGATATAATGCGCATTTACCCCGGCAAAAAACCTTTTCAGTGTAAAATTTGTTCGAAAAACTTTTTACGAAAGTATAATTTAATGCGCATTTACACCGGCAAAAAACCTTTTCAGTGTGAAATTTGTTCAAAAAACTTTTTACGAAAGTATGATTTAATACGCATTTACACCGGCAAAAAACCTTTTCGGTGTGAAATTTGATCTAAAAACTTTTCACGAAAGTATGATTTAATGCGCATTTACAACGGCAAAAAACCTTTTCAGAGTGAAATTTGTTCGAAAAACTTTTTACGAAAGTATCATTTAATGCGCATTCACACTGGCAAAAAACCTTTTCAGTGTGAAATTTGTACGAAAAACTTTTTACGAAAGTATGATTTAATGCGAATTCACACCGGCAAAAATTTTTTCAGTGTGAAATTTGTCCGAAAAACTTTTCACGAAAGTATGATTTAATGCGCATTCACACCGGCAAAAAAACTTTTTCGTGTGAAATTTTTTCGAAAAACTTTTCACAAAAGTATGATTTAATGCGCATTCACACCGGCAAAAATTCTTTTTAGTGTGAAAGTTGTTCAAAAAACTCTTTACGAAAGTATGATTTAATGCCCATTTACACCGGCAAAACCCCTTTCCAGTGTGAAATTTGTACGAAAAACTTTTCACGAAAGTATGATTTAATGTGCATTCACAACAGCAAAAAACCTTTTTAGTGTGAAATTTGTTCGAAAAACTTTTCACGAAAGTATGATTTATTGCGCATTCACACCGGCAAAAAACCTTTTCAGTTTGAAATTTGTTTAAAAAACTTTTCACGAAAGTATGATTTAATGCCAATTCACACCAGCAAAAAACTTTTAAGTGTGAAATTTGTTCGAAAAACTTTTCACGAAAGTATGATTTAATGCGCATTCACACCGGTAAAAAATCTTTTTAGTGTTAAATTTGTTCGAAAAATTTTTTACATAATTATGATTTAATGACCATTAACACCGGCAAAAAACCTTTTCAGTGTGAAATTTGTTTGAAATTTTTTTCACGAAAGTATAATTTAATGCGCATTCACACTGGCAAAAAACCTTTTTAGTGTGAAATTTGTTTAAAAAACTTTTCACGAAAGTATGATTTAATGCGCATTCACACCGGCCAAAAAAACTTTTTGGTGTGAAATTGTTCAAAAAACTTTTCACAAAGTATGATTTAATGCGCATTCACACCGGCAAAAATTCTTTTTAGTGTAAAAGTTGTTCGAAAAACTTTTTACGAAAGTATAATTTAATGTGCATTCACACCAGCATAAAACCGTTTGAGTGTGAAATTTGTTCAAAAAACTTTTTACAAAAGTATGATTTAATGCGCATTCACACCGGCAAAAATCCTTTTTAGTGTGAAATTTGTACGAAAAATTTTTCACGAAAGTATGATTTAATGCGCATTCAACCAGCAAAAAACCTTTTCAGTGTGAAATTTGTTCGAAAAACTTTTTACGAAATTATGATTTAATGAGCATTAACACCGGCAAACAACCTTTTCAGTGTGAAATTTGTTCGATAAACTTTTTACGAAAGTATTATTTAATACGCATTCACACCGGCAAAAAATCTTTTCAGTGTGAAATTTGTTTGATAAACTTTTTACGAAAGTATGATTTAATGCGCATTCACACCGGCAAAAAACCTTTTCAGTATGAAATTTGTTCGATAATTTTTTTACGAAAGTATGATTTAATGCGCATTTACACCGGCAAAAAACTTTTTTAGTGTGAATTTTGTACGAAAAACTTTTTAAAAAAGTATGTTTTAATGCGCATTGACAACGGCAAAAAATCTTTTTAGTGTAAAATTTGGTCGAAAAACTTTTCACGAAATTATGATTTAATGCGCATTCACACTGGCAAAAAACCTTTTCAGTGTGAAATTTGTTCGAAAAACTTTATACGAAAGTATGATTTATTGCGCATTTACCCCGGCAAAAAACCTTTTCAGTGTGAAATTTGTTCGATAAACTTTTTACGAAAGTATGATTTAATGCGCATTTACACCGGCAAAAAACCTTTTCAGTGTGAAATTTGTACGAAAAACTTTTCAAGAAAGTATGTTTTAATGCGCATTGACAACGGCAAAAAATCTTTTCAGTGTAAAATTTGTTCGTAAAACTTTTCACGAAATTATGATTTAATGCGCATTCACACCGCAAAAAACCTATTTAGTGTGAAATTTGTTCGAAAAACTTTTTATGAAAGTATAATTTAATGCGCATTTACACCGGCAAAAAACCTTTTCAGTGTGAAATTTGTTCAAAAAACTTTTTACGAAAGTATGATTTAAAGCGCATTTATACCGGCAAAAAACCTTTTTGGTGTGAAATTTGATCTAAAAACTTTTCACGAAAGTATGATTTAATGCGCATTTACAACAACCAAAAACCTTTTCAGTGTGAAATTTGTTCGTAAAACTTTTTACGAAATTATGATTTAATGAGCATTCACACCGGCAAACAACCTTTTTAGTGTGAAATTTGTTCGATAAACTTTATACGAAAGTATTATTTAATACGCATTCACACCGGCAAAAAATCTTTTCAGTGTGAAATTTGTTTGATAAACTTTTTACAAAAGTATGATTTAATGCGCATTTACCCCGGCAAAAAACCTTTTCAGTGTGAAATTTGTTCGATAAACTTTTCACAATAGTATGATTTTATGCGCATTCACACCGGCAAAAAACCTTTTCAGTGTGAAATTTGTTCGAAAAACTTTTCACGAAAGTATGAATTATTGCGCATTTACACCGCCACAAAAACTTTTTGGTGTGAAATTGTCCAAAAAACTTTTCACAAAAGTGTGATTTAATGCGCATTCACACCGGCAAAAATTCTTTTTAGTGTAAAAGTTGTTCAAAAAACTCTTTACGAAAGTATGATTTATTGCGCATACACACCGGCAAAAAACCTTTCCAGTGTGAAATTTGTACGAAAAACTTTTTACGAAAGTGTGATTTAATGTGCATTCACACCGGCAAAAAACCTTTTCAGTGTGAAATTTGTTCGAAAAACTTTTCACACGAAAGTATGATTTATTGCGCATTCACACCGGCAAAAAAACCTTTTCAGTGCGAACTTTGTTCAAAAAACTTTTTACGAAAGTACGATTTAATGCGCATTCACACCGGCAAAAAACCTTTTCAGTGTGAAATTTGTTCGAAAAACTTTTCATGAAATTATGATTTAATGCGCATTCACACTGGCAAAAAAACCTATTCAGTGTTAAAATTTGTTGAAAAACTTTTCACGAAAATATGATTTAATGCGCATTTACACCAGCAAAAAACCTTTTTAGTGTGAAATTTGTACAAAAACTTTTAACGAAAGTATGATTTATTGCGCATTCACACCGGCAAAAACCTTTTCAGTGTGAAATTTGTTTGAAATTTTTTTCACGAAAGTATGATTTAATGCGCATTCACACTGGCAAAACACCTTTTCAGTGTGAAATTTGTTCGAAAAACTTTTTACGAAAGTACGATTTAATGCGCATTCACACCGGCAAAAAACCTTTTCAGTGTGAAATTTGGTTCGAAAAACTTTTCATGAAATTATGATTTAATGCGCATTCACACTGGCAAAAAACCTATTCAGTGTGAAATTTGTTTGAAAAACTTTTCACGAAAGTATGATTTAATGCGCATTTACACTGGTTAAAACCTTTTCAGTGTGAAATTTGTTTGAAAAACTTTTTACGAAATTATGATTTAATGAGCATTCACACGTCAAACAACCTTTTTAGTGTGAAATTTGTTCGATAAACTTTTTACGAAAGTATGATTTAATGCGCATTTACACCGGCAAAAAACCTTTTACAGTATGAAATTTGTTCGATAATTTTTTTACGAAAGTATGATTTAATGCGCATTTACACCGGCAAAAAACTTTTTTAGTGTGAATTTTGTACGAAAAACTTTTTAAGAAAGTATGTTTTAATGCGCATTGACAACGGCAAAAAAACTTTTTAGTGTAAAATTTGTTCAAAAAACTTTTTACGAAATTATGATTTAATGCGCATTCACACCGGCAAAAAACCTTTTCAGTGTGAAATTTGTTCGAAAAACTTTTTACGAAAGTATGATATAATGCGCATTTACCCCGGCAAAAAACCTTTTCAGTGTAAAATTTGTTCGAAAAACTTTTTACGAAAGTATAATTTAATGCGCATTTACACCGGCAAAAAACCTTTTCAGTGTGAAATTTGTTCAAAAAACTTTTTACGAAAGTATGATTTAATACGCATTTACACCGGCAAAAAACCTTTTCGGTGTAAAATTTGATCTAAAAACTTTTCACGAAAGTATGATTTAATGCGCATTTACAACGGCAAAAAACCTTTTCAGAGTGAAATTTGTTCGAAAAACTTTGTACGAAAGTATCATTTAATGCGCATTCACACTGGCAAAAAACCTTTTCAGTGTGAAATTTGTACGAAAAACTTTTTAAGAAAGTATGTTTTAATGCGCATTGACAACGGCAAAAAATCTTTTCAGTGTAAAATTTTTTCAAAAAATTTTTCACGAAATTATGATTAACTGCGCATTCACACCGGCAAAAAACCTTTTCAGTGTAAAATTTGTTCGAAAAACTTTTTACGAAAGTATGATTTAATGCGCATTCACACCGGCAAAAAAACTTTTTCGTGTGAAATTTTTTCGAAAAACTTTTCACAAAAGTATGATTTAATGCGCATTCACACCGGCAAAAATTCTTTTTAGTGTGAAAGTTGTTCAAAAAACTCTTTACGAAAGTATGATTTAATGCCCATTTACACCGGCAAAACCCCTTTCCAGTGTGAAATTTGTACGAAAAACTTTTCACGAAAGTATGATTTAATGTGCATTCACAACAGCAAAAAACCTTTTTAGTGTGAAATTTGTTCGAAAAACTTTTCACGAAAGTATGATTTATTGCGCATTCACACCGGCAAAAAACCTTTTCAGTTTGAAATTTGTTTAAAAAACTTTTCACGAAAGTATGATTTAATGCCAATTCACACCAGCAAAAAACTTTTTAGTGTGAAATTTGTTCGAAAAACTTTTCACGAAAGTATGATTTAATGCGCATTCACACCGGTAAAAAATCTTTTTATTGTTAAATTTGTTCGAAAAAATTTTTACAAAATTATGATTTAATGACCATTAACACCGGCAAAAAACCTTTTCAGTGTGAAATTTGTTTGAAATTTTTTTCACGAAAGTATGATTTAATGCGCATTCACACTGGCAAAAAACCTTTTTAGTGTGAAATTTGTTTAAAAAACTTTTCACGAAAGTATGATTTAATGCGCATTCACACCGGCCAAAAAAACTTTTTGGTGTAAAAGTTGTTCGAAAAACTTTTTACGAAAGTATAATTTAATGCGCATTTACACCGGCAAAAAACCTTTTCAGTGTGAAATTTGTTCAAAAAACTTTTTACGAAAGTATGATTTAATACGCATTTACACCGGCAAAAAACCTTTTCGGTGTAAAATTTGATCTAAAAACTTTTCACGAAAGTATGATTTAATGCGCATTTACAACGGCAAAAAACCTTTTCAGAGTGAAATTTGTTCGAAAAACTTTGTACGAAAGTATCATTTAATGCGCATTCACACTGGCAAAAAACCTTTTCAGTGTGAAATTTGTACGAAAAACTTTTTAAGAAAGTATGTTTTAATGCGCATTGACAACGGCAAAAAATCTTTTCAGTGTAAAATTTTTTCAAAAAATTTTTCACGAAATTATGATTAACTGCGCATTCACACCGGCAAAAAACCTTTTCAGTGTAAAATTTGTTCGAAAAACTTTTTACGAAAGTATGATTTAATGCGCATTCACACCGGCAAAAAAACTTTTTCGTGTGAAATTTTTTCGAAAAACTTTTCACAAAAGTATGATTTAATGCGCATTCACACCGGCAAAAATTCTTTTTAGTGTGAAAGTTGTTCAAAAAACTCTTTACGAAAGTATGATTTAATGCCCATTTACACCGGCAAAACCCCTTTCCAGTGTGAAATTTGTACGAAAAACTTTTCACGAAAGTATGATTTAATGTGCATTCACAACAGCAAAAAACCTTTTTAGTGTGAAATTTGTTCGAAAAACTTTTCACGAAAGTATGATTTATTGCGCATTCACACCGGCAAAAAACCTTTTCAGTTTGAAATTTGTTTAAAAAACTTTTCACGAAAGTATGATTTAATGCCAATTCACACCAGCAAAAAACTTTTTAGTGTGAAATTTGTTCGAAAAACTTTTCACGAAAGTATGATTTAATGCGCATTCACACCGGTAAAAAATCTTTTTATTGTTAAATTTGTTCGAAAAAATTTTTACAAAATTATGATTTAATGACCATTAACACCGGCAAAAAACCTTTTCAGTGTGAAATTTGTTTGAAATTTTTTTCACGAAAGTATGATTTAATGCGCATTCACACTGGCAAAAAACCTTTTTAGTGTGAAATTTGTTTAAAAAACTTTTCACGAAAGTATGATTTAATGCGCATTCACACCGGCCAAAAAAACTTTTTGGTGTAAAAGTTGTTCGAAAAACTTTTTACGAAAGTATAATTTAATGTGCATTCACACCAGCATAAAACCGTTTGAGTGTGAAATTTGTTCAAAAAACTTTTTACAAAAGTATGATTTAATGCACATTCACACCGGCAAAAATCCTTTTTAGTGTGAAATTTGTACGAAAAATTTTTCACGAAAGTATGATTTAATGCGCATTCAACCAGCAAAAAACCTTTTCAGTGTGAAATTTGTTCGAAAAACTTTTTACGAAATTATGATTTAATGAGCATTCACACCGGCAAACAACCTTGTCAGTGTGAAATTTGTTCGATAAACTTTTTACGAAAGTATTATTTAATACGCATTCACACCGGCAAAAAATCTTTTCAGTGTGAAATTTGTTTGATAAACTTTTTACGAAAGTATGATTTAATGCGCATTCACACCGGCAAAAAACCTTTTCAGTATGAAATTTGTTCGATAATTTTTTTACGAAAGTATGATTTAATGCGCATTTACACCGGCAAAAAACTTTTTTAGTGTGAATTTTGTACGAAAAACTTTTTAAAAAAGTATGTTTTAATGCGCATTGACAACGGCAAAAAATCTTTTTAGTGTAAAATTTGTTCGAAAAACTTTTCACGAAATTATGATTTAATGCGCATTCACACCGGCAAAAAACCTTTTCAGTGTGAAATTTGTTCGAAAAACTTTATACGAAAGTATGATTTATTGCGCATTTACCCCGGCAAAAAACCTTTTCAGTGTGAAATTTGTTCGATAAACTTTTTACGAAAGTATGATTTAATGCGCATTTACACCGGCAAAAAACCTTTTCAGTGTGAAATTTGTACGAAAAACTTTTTAAAAAAGTATGTTTTAATGCGCATTGACAACGGCAAAAAATCTTTTTAGTGTAAAATTTGTTCGAAAAACTTTTCACGAAATTATGATTTAATGCGCATTCACACCGGCAAAAAACCTTTTCAGTGTGAAATTTGTTCGAAAAACTTTATACGAAAGTATGATTTAATGCGCATTTACAACAACAAAAAACCTTTTCAGTGTGAAATTTGTTCGTAAAACTTTTTACGAAATTATGATTTAATGAGCATTCACACCGGCAAACAACTTTTTTAGTGTGAAATTTGTTCGATAAACTTTATACGAAAGTATTATTTGATACGCATTCACACCGGCAAAAAATCTTTTCAGTGTGAAATTTGTTTAATAAACTTTTTACAAAAGTATGATTTAATGCGCATTTACCCCGGCAAAAAACCTTTTCAGTGTGAAATTTGTTCGATAAACTTTTCACAATAGTATGATTTTATGCGCATTCACACTGGCAAAAAACCTTTTCAGTGTGAAATTTGTTCGAAAAACTTTTCACGAAAGTATGATTTATTGCGCATTTACACCGGCAACAAAAACTTTTTGGTGTGAAATTGTCCAAAAAACTTTTCACAAAAGTGTGATTTAATGCGCATTCACACCGGCAAAAATTCTTTTTAGTGTAAAAGTTGTTCAAAAAACTCTTTACGAAAGTATGATTTATTGCGCATACACACCGGCAAAAAACCTTTCCAGTGTGAAATTTGTACGAAAAACTTTTTACGAAAGTGTGATTTAATGTGCATTCACACCGGCAAAAAACCTTTTCAGTGTGAAATTTGTTCGAAAAACTTTTCACACGAAAGTATGATTTATTGCGCATTCACACCGGCAAAAAACCTTTTCAGTGTGAAATTTGTTCAAAAAACTTTTTACGAAAGTACGATTTAATGCGCATTCACACCGGCAAAAAACCTTTTCAGTGTGAAATTTGTTTGAAAAACTTTTTACGAAAGTATGATTTAATGCGCATTCACACCGGCAAAAAACCTTTTTAGTGTGAAATTTGTTTAAAAAACTTTTAACGAAAGTATGATTTATTGCGCATTCACACCGGCAAAAACCTTTTCAGTGTGAAATTTGTTTGAAATTTTTTTCATGAAATTATGATTTAATGCGCATTCACACTGGCAAAAAACCTATTCAGTGTGAAATTTGTTTGAAAAACTTTTCACGAAAGTATGATTTAATGCGCATTCACACCGGCAAAAAACCTTTTTAGTGTGAAATTTGTTTAAAAAACTTTTTACGAAAGTATGATTTAATGCGCATTCACACCGGCAAAAAGTCTTTTTAGTGTTAAATTTGTTCGAAAAACTTTTCACGAAAATATGATTTAATGCGCATTCACACCAGCAAAAAACCTTTTTAGTGTGAAATTTGTACAAAAAACTTTTAACAAAAGTATGATTTATTGCGCATTCACACCGGCAAAAACCTTTTCAGTGTGAAATTTGTTTGAAATTTTTTTCACGAAAGTATGATTTAATGCGCATTCACACTGGCAAAAAACCTTTTCAGTGTGAAATTTGTTCGAAAAACTTTTTACGAAAGTACGATTTAATGCGCATTCACACCGGCAAAAAACCTTTTCAGTGTAAAATTTGTTCGAAAAACTTTTCATGAAATTATGATTTAATGCGCATTCACTCCGGCAAAAAACCTTTTCAGTGTGAAATTTGTTTGATAAACTTTTTACGAAAGTATGATTTAATGCGCATTTACACCGGCAAAAAACCTTTTCAGTATGAAATTTGTTCGATAATTTTTTTAAAAAAAGTATGATTTAATGCGCATTTACACCGGCAAAAAACTTTTTTAGTGTGAATTTTGTACGAAAAACTTTTTAAGAAAGTATGTTTTAATGCGCATTAACAACAGCAAAAAAACTTTTTAGTGTAAAATTTGTTCAAAAAACTTTTTACGAAATTATGATTTAATGCGCATTCACACCGGCAATAAACCTTTTCAG
The DNA here is from genome assembly GCA_950111635.1 of Agelastica alni. NCBI lineage: Eukaryota > Metazoa > Arthropoda > Insecta > Coleoptera > Chrysomelidae > Agelastica > Agelastica alni. The sequence goes on along the minus strand of OX467710.1, from coordinate 71,720,684 downwards.
TGTGAAATTTGTTCGAAAAACTTTTTACGAAAGTATGATTTAATGCGCATTTACCCCGGCAAAAAACCTTTTCAGTGTAAAATTTGTTCGAAAAACTTTTTACGAAAGTATAATTTAATGCGCATTTACACCGGCAAAAAACCTTTTCTGTGTGAAATTTGTTCAAAAAACTTTTTACGAAAGTATGATTTAATACGCATTTACACCGGCAAAAAACCTTTTCGGTGTGAAATTTGATCTAAAAACTTTTCACGAAAGTATGATTTAATGCGCATTTACAACGGCAAAAAAACTTTTCAAAATGAAATTTGTTCGAAAAACTTTTTACGAAAGTATCATTTAATGCGCATTCACACTGGCAAAAAACCTTTTCAGTGTGAAATTTGTTCGAAAAACTTTTTACGAAATTATGATTTAATGAGCATTCACACCGGCAAACAACCTTTTTAATGTGAAATTTGTTCGATAAACTTTATACGAAAGTATTATTTAATACGCATTTACACCGGCAAAAAATCTTTTTAGTGTGAAATTTGTTTGATAAACTTTTTACGAAAGTATGATTTAATGCGCATTAACCCCGGCAAAAAACCTTTTCAGTGTGAAATTTGTTCAATAAACTTATTACGAAAGTATGTTTTAATGCGCATTGACAACGGCAAAAAATCTTTTCAGTGTAAAATTTGTTTGATAAACTTTTCACGATAGTATGATTTAATGCGCATTCACACCCGCAAAAAACTTTTTCAGTGTGAAATTTGTTTGAAAAACTTTTTACGAAATTATGATTTAATGCGCATTCACACCGGCAAAAAACCTTTTCAGTGTGAAATTTGTTCGAAAAACTTTTCACGAAAGTATGATTTATTGCGCATTTACACCGGCCAAAAAATTTTTTTGGTGTGAAATTGTCCAAAAAACTTTTCACAAAAGTGTGATTTAATGCGCATTCACACCGGCAAAAATTCTTTTTAGTGTGAAAGTTGTTCAAAAAACTCTTTACGAAAGTATGATTTAATGCGCATACACACCGGCAAAAAACCTTTCCAGTGTGAAATTTGTACGAAAAACTTTTCACGAAAGTGTGATTTAATGTGCATTTACACCGGCAAAAAACCTTTCAGTGTGAAATTTGTTTGAAAAACTTTTCACACGAAAGTATGATTAATTGCGCATTTACACCGGCAAAAAACCTTTTCAGTGTGAAATTTGTTCAAAAAACTTTTTACAAAAGTATAATTTAATGCGCATTCACACCGGCAAAAAACCTTTTTAGTGTGAAATTTGTTTAAAAAACTTTTTACGAAAGTATGATTTAATGCGAATTCACACCGGCAAAAATTTTTTCAGTGTGAAATTTGTCCGAAAAACTTTTTACGAAAGTATGATTTAATGCGCATTCACACCGGAAAAAATCTTTTTAGTGTTAAATTTGTTCGAAAAACTTTTCACGAAAATATGATTTAATGCGCATTCACACCAGCAAAAAACCTTTTTAGTGTGAAATTTGTACAAAAAACTTTTTACGAAAGTATGATTTATTGCGCATTTACACCGGCAAAAACCTTTTCAGTGTGAAATTTGTTTGAAATTTTTTTCACGAAAGTATGATTTAATGCGCATTCACACTGGCAAAAAACCTTTTTAGTGTGAAATTTGTTCGAAAAACTTTTTACGAAAGTATAATTTAATGCGCATTCACACCGGCAAAAAACCTTTTCAGTGTAAAATTTGTTCAAAAAACTTTTCATGAAATTATGATTTAATGCGCATTCACACTGGCAAAAAACCTATTCAGTGTGAAATTTGTTTGAAAAACTTTTCACGAAAGTATGATTAAATGCGCATTCACACCTACCAAAAAAACTTTTTGGTGTGAAATTTGTTTAAAAAACTTTTTACAAAAGTATGATTTAATGCGCATTCACACCGGCAAAAACCCTTTCCAGTGTAAAATTTGTACGAAAAACTTTTCACGAAAGTATAATTTAATGCGCATTCAACCAGCAAAAAACCTTTTTAGTGTAAAATTTGTACAAAAAATTTTTTACGAAAGTATGATTTAATGCGCATTCACACCGGCAAAAACCTTTTCAGTGTGAAATTTGTTCAAAAAACTTTTCACGAAAGTATGATTTAATGCGCATTCACACTGGCAAAAAACCTTTTCAGTGTGAAATTTGTTCGAAAAACTTTTTACGAAATTATGATTTAATGAGCATTCACACCGGCAAACAACCTTTTCAGTGTGAAATTTGTTCAATAAACTTTTTACGAAAGTATAATTTAATGCGCATTTACACCGGCAAAAAACCTTTTCAGTATGAAATTTGTTCGATAATTTTTTTACGAAAGTATGATTTAATGCGCATTTACACTGGCAATAAACTTTTTCAGTGTGAAATTTGTACGAAAAACTTTTTAAGAAAGTATGTTTTAATTCGCATTGACAACGGCAAAAAACCTTTTCAGTGTGAAATTTGTTCGATAAACTTTTTACGAAAGTATTATTTAATACGCATTCACACCGGCAAAAAATCTTTTCAGTGTGAAATTTGTTTGATAAACTTTTTACGAAAGTATGATTTAATGCGCATTCACACCGGCAAAAAACCTTTTCAGTATGAAATTTGTTCGATAATTTTTTTACGAAAGTATGATTTAATGCGCATTTACACCGGCAAAAAACTTTTTTAGTGTGAATTTTGTACGAAAAACTTTTTAAAAAAGTATGTTTTAATGCGCATTGACAACGGCAAAAAATCTTTTTAGTGTAAAATTTGTTCGAAAAACTTTTCACGAAATTATGATTTAATGCGCATTCACACCGGCAAAAAACCTTTTCAGTGTGAAATTTGTTCGAAAAACTTTATACGAAAGTATGATTTATTGCGCATTTACCCCGGCAAAAAACCTTTTCAGTGTGAAATTTGTTCGATAAACTTTTTACGAAAGTATGATTTAATGCGCATTTACACCGGCAAAAAACCTTTTCAGTGTGAAATTTGTACGAAAAACTTTTTAAAAAAGTATGTTTTAATGCGCATTGACAACGGCAAAAAATCTTTTTAGTGTAAAATTTGTTCGAAAAACTTTTCACGAAATTATGATTTAATGCGCATTCACACCGGCAAAAAACCTTTTCAGTGTGAAATTTGTTCGAAAAACTTTATACGAAAGTATGATTTAATGCGCATTTACAACAACAAAAAACCTTTTCAGTGTGAAATTTGTTCGTTAAACTTTTTACGAAATTATGATTTAATGAGCATTCACACCGGCAAACAACTTTTTTAGTGTGAAATTTGTTCGATAAACTTTATACGAAAGTATTATTTAATACGCATTCACACCGGCAAAAAATCTTTTCAGGGTGAAATTTGTTTGATCAACTTTTTACAAAAGTATGATTTAATGCGCATTTACCCCGGCAAAAAACCTTTTCAGTGTGAAATTTGTTCGATAAACTTTTCACAATAGTATGATTTTATGCGCATTCACACCGGCAAAAAACCTTTTCAGTGTGAAATTTGTTCGAAAAACTTTTCACGAAAGTATGATTTATTGCGCATTTACACCGGCCACAAAAACTTTTTGGTGTGAAATTGTCCAAAAAACTTTTCACAAAAGTGTGATTTAATGCGCATTCACACCGGCAAAAATTCTTTTTAGTGTAAAAGTTGTTCAAAAAACTCTTTACGAAAGTATGATTTATTGCGCATACACACCGGCAAAAAACCTTTCCAGTGTGAAATTTGTACGAAAAACTTTTTACGAAAGTGTGATTTAATGTGCATTCACACCGGCAAAAAACCTTTTCAGTGTGAAATTTGTTCGAAAAACTTTTCACACGAAAGTATGATTTATTGCGCATTCACACCGGCAAAAAACCTTTTCAGTGTGAAATTTGTTCAAAAAACTTTTTACGAAAGTACGATTTAATGCGCATTCACACCGGCAAAAAACCTTTTCAGTGTGAAATTTGTTTGAAAAACTTTTCACGAAAGTATGATTTAATGCGCATTCACACCGGCAAAAAACCTTTTTAGTGTGAAATTTGTTTAAAAAACTTTTAACGAAAGTATGATTTATTGCGCATTCACACCGGCAAAAACCTTTTCAGTGTGAAATTTGTTTGAAATTTTTTTCATGAAATTATGATTTAATGCGCATTCACACTGGCAAAAAACCTATTCAGTGTGAAATTTGTTTGAAAAACTTTTCACGAAAGTATGATTTAATTCGCATTCACACCGGCAAAAAACCTTTTTAGTGTGAAATTTGTTTAAAAAACTTTTTACGAAAGTATGATTTAATGCGCATTCACACCGGCAAAAAGTCTTTTTAGTGTTAAATTTGTTCGAAAAACTTTTCACGAAAATATGATTTAATGCGCATTCACACCAGCAAAAAACCTTTTTAGTGTGAAATTTGTACAAAAAACTTTTAACGAAAGTATGATTTATTGCGCATTCACACCGGCAAAAACCTTTTCAGTGTGAAATTTGTTTGAAATTTTTTTCACGAAAGTATGATTTAATGCGCATTCACACTGGCAAAAAACCTTTTCAGTGTGAAATTTGTTCGAAAAACTTTTTACGAAAGTACGATTTAATGCGCATTCACACCGGCAAAAAACCTTTTCAGTGTGAAATTTGTTCGAAAAACTTTTCATGAAATTATGATTTAATGCGCATTCACTCCGGCAAAAAACCTTTTCAGTGTGAAATTTGTTTGATAAACTTTTTACGAAAGTATGATTTAATGCGCATTTACACCGGCAAAAAACCTTTTCAGTATGAAATTTGTTCGATAATTTTTTTAAAAAAAGTATGATTTAATGCGCATTTACACCGGCAAAAAACTTTTTTAGTGTGAATTTTGTACGAAAAACTTTTTAAAAAAGTATGTTTTAATGCGCATTGACAACGGCAAAAAAACTTTTTAGTGTAAAATTTGTTCAAAAAACTTTTTACGAAATTATGATTTAATGCGCATTCACACCGGCAAAAAACCTTTTCAGTGTGAAATTTGTTCGAAAAACTTTTTACGAAAGTATGATTTAATGCGCATTTACCCCGGCAAAAAACCTTTTCAGTGTAAAATTTGTTCGAAAAACTTTTTACGAAAGTATAATTTAATGCGCATTTACACCGGCAAAAAACCTTTTCAGTGTGAAATTTGTTCAAAAAACTTTTTACGAAAGTATGATTTAATACGCATTTACACCGGCAAAAAACCTTTTCGGTGTGAAATTTGATCTAAAAACTTTTCACGAAAGTATGATTTAATGCGCATTTACAACGGCAAAAAACCTTTTCAAAATGAAATTTGTTCGAAAAACTTTTTACGAAAGTATCATTTAATACGCATTTACACTGGCAAAAAACCTTTTCAGTGTGAAATTTGTTCGAAAAACTTTTTACGAAATTATGATTTAATACGCATTTACACCGGCAAAAAATCTTTTTAGTGTGAAATTTGTTTGATAAATTTTTTACGAAAGTATGATTTAATGCGCATTAACCCCGGCAAAAAACCTTTTCAGTGTGAAATTTGTTCAATAAACTTATTACGAAAGTATGTTTTAATGCGCATTGACAACGGCAAAAAATCTTTTCAGTGTAAAATTTGTTCGAAAAACTTTTCACGAAAGTATGATTTATTGCGCATTTACACCGGCCAAAAAATTTTTTTGGTGTGAAATTGTCCAAAAAACTTTTCACAAAAGTGTAATTTAATGCGCATTCACACCGGCAAAAAATCTTTTTAGTGTGAAATTTGTTTGATAAACTTTTCACGATAGTATGATTTAATGCGCATTCACACCCGCAAAAAACTTTTTAAGTGTGAAATTTGTTTGAAAAACTTTTTACGAAATTATGATTTAATGCGCATTCACACCGGCAAAAAACCTTTTCAGTGTGAAATTTGTTCGAAAAACTTTTCACGAAAGTATGATTTATTGCGCATTTACACCGGCCAAAAAATTTTTTTGGTGTGAAATTGTCCAAAAAACTTTTCACAAAAGTGTAATTTAATGCGCATTCACACCGGCAAAAATTCTTTTTAGTGTGAAAGTTGTTCAAAAAACTCTTTACGAAAGTATGATTTAATGCGCATACACACCGGCAAAAAACCTTTCCAGTGTGAAATTTGTACGAAAAACTTTTCACGAAAGTGTGATTTAATGTGCATTTACACCGGCAAAAAACCTTTCAGTGTGAAATTTGTTCGAAAAACTTTTCACACGAAAGTATGATTAATTGCGCATTTACACCGGCAAAAAACCTTTTCAGTGTGAAATTTGTTCAAAAAACTTTTTACAAAAGTATAATTTAATGCGCATTCACACCGGCAAAAAACCTTTTTAGTGTGAAATTTGTTTAAAAAACTTTTTACGAAAGTATGATTTAATGCGAATTCACACCGGCAAAAATTTTTTCAGTGTGAAATTTGTCCGAAAAACTTTTTACGAAAGTATGATTTAATGCGCATTCACACCGGAAAAAATCTTTTTAGTGTTAAATTTGTTCGAAAAACTTTTCACGAAAATATGATTTAATGCGCATTCACACCAGCAAAAAACCTTTTTAGTGTGAAATTTGTACAAAAAACTTTTTACGAAAGTATGATTTATTGCGCATTTACACCGGCAAAAACCTTTTCAGTGTGAAATTTGTTTGAAATTTTTTTCACGAAAGTATGATTTAATGCGCATTCACACTGGCAAAAAACCTTTTTAGTGTGAAATTTGTTCGAAAAACTTTTTACGAAAGTATAATTTAATGCGCATTCACACCGGCAAAAAACCTTTTCAGTGTAAAATTTGTTCAAAAAACTTTTCATGAAATTATGATTTAATGCGCATTCACACTGGCAAAAAACCTATTCAGTGTGAAATTTGTTTGAAAAACTTTTCACGAAAGTATGATTAAATGCGCATTCACACCTACCAAAAAAACTTTTTGGTGTGAAATTTGTTTAAAAAACTTTTTACAAAAGTATGATTTAATGCGCATTCACACCGGCAAAAACCCTTTCCAGTGTAAAATTTGTACGAAAAACTTTTCACGAAAGTATAATTTAATGCGCATTCAACCAGCAAAAAACCTTTTTAGTGTAAAATTTGTACAAAAAATTTTTTACGAAAGTATGATTTAATGCGCATTCACACCGGCAAAAACCTTTTCAGTGTGAAATTTGTTCAAAAAACTTTTCACGAAAGTATGATTTAATGCGCATTCACACTGGCAAAAAACCTTTTCAGTGTGAAATTTGTTCGAAAAACTTTTTACGAAATTATGATTTAATGAGCATTCACACCGGCAAACAACCTTTTCAGTGTGAAATTTGTTCAATAAACTTTTTACGAAAGTATGATTTAATGCGCATTTACACCGGCAAAAAACCTTTTCAGTATGAAATTTGTTCGATAATTTTTTTACGAAAGTATGATTTAATGCGCATTTACACTGGCAAAAAACTTTTTCAGTGTGAAATTTGTACGAAAAACTTTTTAAGAAAGTATGTTTTAATGCGCATTGACAACGGCAAAAAATCTTTTCAGTGTAAAATTTGTTCGAAAAATTTTTCACAAAATTATGATTAAATGCGCATTCACACCGGCAAAAAACCTTTTCAGTGTGAAATTTGTTCGAAAAACTTTTCACGAAAGTATGATTTAATGCGCATTCACACCGGCAAAAAACCTTTTTCGTGTGAAATTTTTTCGAAAAACTTTTCACAAAAGTATGATTTAATGCGCATTCACACTGGCAAAAATTCTTTTTAGTGTGAAAGTTGTTCAAAAAACTCTTTACGAAAGTATAATTTAATGCCCATTTACACCGGCAAAACCCCTTTCCAGTGTAAAATTTGTACGAAAAACTTTTCACGAAAGTATGATTTAATGTGCATTCACAACAGCAAAAAACCTTTTTAGTGTGAAATTTGTTCGAAAAACTTTTCACGAAAGTATGATTTATTGCGCATTCACACCGGCAAAAAACCTTTTCAGTTTGAAATTTGTTTAAAAAACTTTTCACGAAAGTATGATTTAATGCCAATTCACACCAGCAAAAAACTTTTTAGTGTGAAATTTGTTCGAAAAACTTTTCACGAAAGTATGATTTAATGCGCATTCACACCGGTAAAAAATCTTTTTAGTGTTAAATTTGTTCGAAAAAATTTTTACAAAATTATGATTTAATGACCATTAACACCGGCAAAAAACCTTTTCAGTGTGAAATTTGTTTGAAATTTTTTTCACGAAAGTATGATTTAATGCGCATTCACACTGGCAAAAAACCTTTTTAGTGTGAAATTTGTTTAAAAAACTTTTCACGAAAGTATGATTTAATGCGCATTCACACCGGCCAAAAAAACTTTTTGGTGTGAAATTGTTCAAAAAACTTTTTACAAAAGTATGATTTAATGCGCATTCACACCGGCAAAAATCCTTTTTAGTGTGAAATTTGTACGAAAAACTTTTCACGAAAGTATGATTTTATGCGCATTCAACCAGCAAAAAACCTTTTCAGTGTAAAATTTGTTCGAAAAACTTTTTACGAAATTATGATTTAATGAGCATTCACACCGGCAAACAACCTTTTCAGTGTGAAATTTGTTCGATAAACTTTTTACGAAAGTATTATTTAATACGCATTCACACCGGCAAAAAATCTTTTCAGTGTGAAATTTGTTTGATAAACTTTTTACGAAAGTATGATTTAATGCGCATTCACACCGGCAAATAACCTTTTCAGTATGAAATTTGTTCGATAATTTTTTTACGAAAGTATGATTTAATGCGCATTTACACCGGCAAAAAACTTTTTTAGTGTGAATTTTGTACGAAAAACTTTTTAAAAAAGTATATTTTAATGCGCATTGACAACGGCAAAAAATCTTTTTAGTGTAAAATTTGTTCGAAAAACTTTTCACGAAATTATGATTTAATGCGCATTCACACCGGCAAAAAACCTTTTCAGTGTGAAATTTGTTCGAAAAACTTTTTACGAAAGTATGATTTAATGCGCATTTACCCCGGCAAAAAACCTTTTCAGTGTGAAATTTGTTCGATAAACTTTTTACGAAAGTATGATTTAATGCGCATTTACACCGGCAAAAAACCTTTTCAGTGTGAAATTTGTACGAAAAACTTTTCAAGAAAGTATGTTTTAATGCGCATTGACAACGGCAAAAAATCTTTTCAGTGTAAAATTTGTTCGAAAAACTTTTCACGAAATTATGATTTAATGTTCATTCACACCGGCAAAAAACCTTTTTAGTGTGAAATTTGTTCGAAAAACTTTTTACGAAAGTATGATTTATTGCGCATTTACACCGGCAAAAAACCTTTTCAGTGTGAAATTTGTTTGAAAAACTTTTTACGAAAGTATAATTTAATGCGCATTTACACCGGCAAAAAACCTTTTCAGTGTGAAATTTGTTCAAAAAACTTTTTACGAAAGTATGATTTAATGCGCATTTATACCGGCAAAAAACCTTTTCGGTGTGAAATTTGATCTAAAAACTTTTCACGAAAGTATGATTTAATGCGCATTTACAACGACAAAAAACCGTTTCAGTGTGAAATTTGTTCGTAAAACTTTTTACGAAATTATGATTTAATGAGCATTCACACCGGCAAACAACCTTTTTAGTGTGAAAATTGTTCGATAAACTTTATACGAAAGTATTATTTAATACGCATTCACACCGGCAAAAAATCTTTTCAGTGTGAAATTTGTTTTATAAACTTTTTACAAAAGTATGATTTAATGCGCATTTACCCCGGCAAAAAACCTTTTCAGTGTGAAATTTGAACGATAAACTTTTTACGAAAGTATGATTTAATGCGCATTGACAACGGCAAAAAATCTTTTCAGTGTAAAATTTGTTTGATAAACTTTTCACGATAGTATGATTTAATGCGCATTAACACCGGCAAAAAACCTTTTCAGTGTGAAATTTGTTCGAAAAACTTTCACGGAAGTATGATTTATTGCGCATTTACACCGGCCAAAAAAACTTTTTGGTGTGAAATTGTCCAAAAACCTTTTCACAAAAGTATGATTTATTGCGCATACACACCGGCAAAAAACCTTTCCAGTGTAAAATTTGTACGAAAAACTTTTTACGAAAGTGTGATTTAATGTGCATTCACACCGGCAAAAAACCTTTTCAGTGTGAAATTTGTTCGAAAAACTTTTCACACGAAAGTATGATTTATTGCGCATTCACACAGGCAAAAAACCTTTTCAGTGTGAAATTTGTTTAAAAAACTTTTTACGAAAGTACGATTTAATGCGCATTCACACCGGCAAAAAACCTTTTCAGTGTGAAATTTGTTCGAAAAACTTTTCATGAAATTATGATTTAATGGGCATTCACATTGGCAAAAAACCTATTCAGTGTGAAATTTGTTTGAAAAACTTTTCACGAAAGTATGATTTAATGCGCATTTACACCGGCAAAAAACCTTTTCAGTGTGAAATTTGTACGAAAAACTTTTCAAGAAAGTATGTTTTAATGCGCATTGACAACGGCAAAAAATCTTTTCAGTGTAAAATTTGTTCGAAAAACTTTTCACGAAATTATGATTTAATGTGCATTCACACCGGCAAAAAACCTTTTTAGTGTGAAATTTGTTCGAAAAACTTTTTACGAAAGTATGATTTATTGCGCATTTACACCGGCAAAAAACCTTTTCAGTGTGAAATTTGTTTGAAAAACTTTTTACGAAAGTATAATTTAATGCGCATTTACACCGGCAAAAAACCTTTTCAGTGTGAAATTTGTTCAAAAAACTTTTTACGAAAGTATGATTTAATGCGCATTTATACCGGCAAAAAACCTTTTCGGTGTGAAATTTGATCTAAAAACTTTTCACGAAAGTATGATTTAATGCGCATTTACAACGACAAAAAACCGTTTCAGTGTGAAATTTGTTCGTAAAACTTTTTACGAAATTATGATTTAATGAGCATTCACACCGGCAAACAACCTTTTTAGTGTGAAAATTGTTCGATAAACTTTATACGAAAGTATTATTTAATACGCATTCACACCGGCAAAAAATCTTTTCAGTGTGAAATTTGTTTTATAAACTTTTTACAAAAGTATGATTTAATGCGCATTTACCCCGGCAAAAAACCTTTTCAGTGTGAAATTTGAACGATAAACTTTTTACGAAAGTATGATTTAATGCGCATTGACAACGGCAAAAAATCTTTTCAGTGTAAAATTTGTTTGATAAACTTTTCACGATAGTATGATTTAATGCGCATTAACACCGGCAAAAAACCTTTTCAGTGTGAAATTTGTTCGAAAAACTTTCACGAAAGTATGATTTATTGCGCATTTACACCGGCCAAAAAAACTTTTTGGTGTGAAATTGTCCAAAAACCTTTTCACAAAAGTATGATTTATTGCGCATACACACCGGCAAAAAACCTTTCCAGTGTAAAATTTGTACGAAAAACTTTTTACGAAAGTGTGATTTAATGTGCATTCACACCGGCAAAAAACCTTTTCAGTGTGAAATTTGTTCGAAAAACTTTTCACACGAAAGTATGATTTATTGCGCATTCACACAGGCAAAAAACCTTTTCAGTGTGAAATTTGTTTAAAAAACTTTTTACGAAAGTACGATTTAATGCGCATTCACACCGGCAAAAAACCTTTTCAGTGTGAAATTTGTTCGAAAAACTTTTCATGAAATTATGATTTAATGGGCATTCACATTGGCAAAAAACCTATTCAGTGTGAAATTTGTTTGAAAAACTTTTCACGAAAGTATGATTTAATGCGCATTTACACCGGCAAAAAACCTTTTCAGTGTGAAATTTGTACGAAAAACTTTTCAAGAAAGTATGTTTTAATGCGCATTGACAACGGCAAAAAATCTTTTCAGTGTAAAATTTGTTCGAAAAACTTTTCACGAAATTATGATTTAATGTGCATTCACACCGGCAAAAAACCTTTTTAGTGTGAAATTTGTTCGAAAAACTTTTTACGAAAGTATGATTTATTGCGCATTTACACCGGCAAAAAACCTTTTCAGTGTGAAATTTGTTTGAAAAACTTTTTACGAAAGTATAATTTAATGCGCATTTACACCGGCAAAAAACCTTTTCAGTGTGAAATTTGTTCAAAAAACTTTTTACGAAAGTATGATTTAATGCGCATTTATACCGGCAAAAAACCTTTTCGGTGTGAAATTTGATCTAAAAACTTTTCACGAAAGTATGATTTAATGCGCATTTACAACGACAAAAAACCGTTTCAGTGTGAAATTTGTTCGTAAAACTTTTTACGAAATTATGATTTAATGAGCATTCACACCGGCAAACAACCTTTTTAGTGTGAAAATTGTTCGATAAACTTTATACGAAAGTATTATTTAATACGCATTCACACCGGCAAAAAATCTTTTCAGTGTGAAATTTGTTTTATAAACTTTTTACAAAAGTATGATTTAATGCGCATTTACCCCGGCAAAAAACCTTTTCAGTGTGAAATTTGAACGATAAACTTTTTACGAAAGTATGATTTAATGCGCATTGACAACGGCAAAAAATCTTTTCAGTGTAAAATTTGTTTGATAAACTTTTCACGATAGTATGATTTAATGCGCATTAACACCGGCAAAAAACCTTTTCAGTGTGAAATTTGTTCGAAAAACTTTCACGAAAGTATGATTTATTGCGCATTTACACCGGCCAAAAAAACTTTTTGGTGTGAAATTGTCCAAAAACCTTTTCACAAAAGTATGATTTATTGCGCATACACACCGGCAAAAAACCTTTCCAGTGTAAAATTTGTACGAAAAACTTTTTACGAAAGTGTGATTTAATGTGCATTCACACCGGCAAAAAACCTTTTCAGTGTGAAATTTGTTCGAAAAACTTTTCACACGAAAGTATGATTTATTGCGCATTCACACAGGCAAAAAACCTTTTCAGTGTGAAATTTGTTTAAAAAACTTTTTACGAAAGTACGATTTAATGCGCATTCACACCGGCAAAAAACCTTTTCAGTGTGAAATTTGTTCGAAAAACTTTTCATGAAATTATGATTTAATGCGCATTCACATTGGCAAAAAACCTATTCAGTGTGAAATTTGTTTGAAAAACTTTTCACGAAAGTATGATTTAATGCGCATTCACACCGGCAAAAAACCTTTTTAGTGTGAAATTTGTTTAAAAAACTTTTCACAAAAGTATGATTTAATGTGCATTCACACCAGCAAAAAACTTTTTTAGTGTAAAATTTGTACAAAAAACCTTCTACGAAAGTATGATTTAATGCGCATTCACACCGGCAAAAACCTTTTCAGTGTGAAATTTGTTTAAAAAACTTTTTACGAAAGTATAATTTAATGCGCATTTACACCGGCAAAAAACCTTTTCAGTGTAAAATTTGTTCAAAAAACTTTTTACGAAAGTATGATTTAATGCGCATTTACACCGGCAGAAAACCATTTCGGTGTGAAATTTGATCTAAAAACTTTTCACGAAAGTATGATTTAATGCGCATTTACAACGGCAAAAAACCTTTTCAGTGTGAAATTCGTTTGAAAAACTTTTCACGAAAGTATCATTTAATGCGCATTCACACTGGCAAAAAACCTTTTCAGTGTGAAATTTGTTCGATAATTTTTTTACGAAAGTATGATTTAATGCGCATTTACACCGGCAAAAAACTTTTTTAGTGTGAATTTTGTACGAAAAACTTTTTAAAAAAGTATATTTTAATGCGCATTGACAACGGCAAAAAATCTTTTTAGTGTAAAATTTGTTCGAAAAACTTTTCACGAAATTATGATTTAATGCGCATTCACACCGGCAAAAAACCTTTTCAGTGTGAAATTTGTTCGAAAAACTTTTTACGAAAGTATGATTTAATGCGCATTTACCCCGGCAAAAAACCTTTTCAGTGTGAAATTTGTTCGATAAACTTTTTACGAAAGTATGATTTAATGCGCATTTACACCGGCAAAAAACCTTTTCAGTGTGAAATTTGTACGAAAAACTTTTCAAGAAAGTATGTTTTAATGCGCATTGACAACGGCAAAAAATCTTTTCAGTGTAAAATTTGTTCGAAAAACTTTTCACGAAATTATGATTTAATGTGCATTCACACCGGCAAAAAACCTTTTTAGTGTGAAATTTGTTCGAAAAACTTTTTACGAAAGTATGATTTATTGCGCATTTACACCGGCAAAAAACCTTTTCAGTGTGAAATTTGTTTGAAAAACTTTTTACGAAAGTATAATTTAATGCGCATTTACACCGGCAAAAAACCTTTTCAGTGTGAAATTTGTTCAAAAAACTTTTTACGAAAGTATGATTTAATGCGCATTTATACCGGCAAAAAACCTTTTCGGTGTGAAATTTGATCTAAAAACTTTTCACGAAAGTATGATTTAATGCGCATTTACAACGACAAAAAACCGTTTCAGTGTGAAATTTGTTCGTAAAACTTTTTACGAAATTATGATTTAATGAGCATTCACACCGGCAAACAACCTTTTTAGTGTGAAAATTGTTCGATAAACTTTATACGAAAGTATTATTTAATACGCATTCACACCGGCAAAAAATCTTTTCAGTGTGAAATTTGTTTTATAAACTTTTTACAAAAGTATGATTTAATGCGCATTTACCCCGGCAAAAAACCTTTTCAGTGTGAAATTTGAACGATAAACTTTTTACGAAAGTATGATTTAATGCGCATTGACAACGGCAAAAAATCTTTTCAGTGTAAAATTTGTTTGATAAACTTTTCACGATAGTATGATTTAATGCGCATTAACACCGGCAAAAAACCTTTTCAGTGTGAAATTTGTTCGAAAAACTTTCACGAAAGTATGATTTATTGCGCATTTACACCGGCCAAAAAAACTTTTTGGTGTGAAATTGTCCAAAAACCTTTTCACAAAAGTATGATTTATTGCGCATACACACCGGCAAAAAACCTTTCCAGTGTAAAATTTGTACGAAAAACTTTTTACGAAAGTGTGATTTAATGTGCATTCACACCGGCAAAAAACCTTTTCAGTGTGAAATTTGTTCGAAAAACTTTTCACACGAAAGTATGATTTATTGCGCATTCACACAGGCAAAAAACCTTTTCAGTGTGAAATTTGTTTAAAAAACTTTTTACGAAAGTACGATTTAATGCGCATTCACACCGGCAAAAAACCTTTTCAGTGTGAAATTTGTTCGAAAAACTTTTCATGAAATTATGATTTAATGGGCATTCACATTGGCAAAAAACCTATTCAGTGTGAAATTTGTTTGAAAAACTTTTCACGAAAGTATGATTTAATGCGCATTTACACCGGCAAAAAACCTTTTCAGTGTGAAATTTGTACGAAAAACTTTTCAAGAAAGTATGTTTTAATGCGCATTGACAACGGCAAAAAATCTTTTCAGTGTAAAATTTGTTCGAAAAACTTTTCACGAAATTATGATTTAATGTGCATTCACACCGGCAAAAAACCTTTTTAGTGTGAAATTTGTTCGAAAAACTTTTTACGAAAGTATGATTTATTGCGCATTTACACCGGCAAAAAACCTTTTCAGTATGAAATTTGTTCGATAATTTTTTTACGAAAGTATGATTTAATGCGCATTTACACCGGCAAAAAACTTTTTTAGTGTGAATTTTGTACGAAAAACTTTTTAAAAAAGTATATTTTAATGCGCATTGACAACGGCAAAAAATCTTTTTAGTGTAAAATTTGTTCGAAAAACTTTTCACGAAATTATGATTTAATGCGCATTCACACCGGCAAAAAACCTTTTCAGTGTGAAATTTGTTCGAAAAACTTTTTACGAAAGTATGATTTAATGCGCATTTACCCCGGCAAAAAACCTTTTCAGTGTGAAATTTGTTCGATAAACTTTTTACGAAAGTATGATTTAATGCGCATTTACACCGGCAAAAAACCTTTTCAGTGTGAAATTTGTACGAAAAACTTTTCAAGAAAGTATGTTTTAATGCGCATTGACAACGGCAAAAAATCTTTTCAGTGTAAAATTTGTTCGAAAAACTTTTCACGAAATTATGATTTAATGTGCATTCACACCGGCAAAAAACCTTTTTAGTGTGAAATTTGTTCGAAAAACTTTTTACGAAAGTATGATTTATTGCGCATTTACACCGGCAAAAAACCTTTTCAGTGTGAAATTTGTTTGAAAAACTTTTTACGAAAGTATAATTTAATGCGCATTTACACCGGCAAAAAACCTTTTCAGTGTGAAATTTGTTCAAAAAACTTTTTACGAAAGTATGATTTAATGCGCATTTATACCGGCAAAAAACCTTTTCGGTGTGAAATTTGATCTAAAAACTTTTCACGAAAGTATGATTTAATGCGCATTTACAACGACAAAAAACCGTTTCAGTGTGAAATTTGTTCGTAAAACTTTTTACGAAATTATGATTTAATGAGCATTCACACCGGCAAACAACCTTTTTAGTGTGAAAATTGTTCGATAAACTTTATACGAAAGTATTATTTAATACGCATTCACACCGGCAAAAAATCTTTTCAGTGTGAAATTTGTTTTATAAACTTTTTACAAAAGTATGATTTAATGCGCATTTACCCCGGCAAAAAACCTTTTCAGTGTGAAATTTGAACGATAAACTTTTTACGAAAGTATGATTTAATGCGCATTGACAACGGCAAAAAATCTTTTCAGTGTAAAATTTGTTTGATAAACTTTTCACGATAGTATGATTTAATGCGCATTAACACCGGCAAAAAACCTTTTCAGTGTGAAATTTGTTCGAAAAACTTTCACGAAAGTATGATTTATTGCGCATTTACACCGGCCAAAAAAACTTTTTGGTGTGAAATTGTCCAAAAACCTTTTCACAAAAGTATGATTTATTGCGCATACACACCGGCAAAAAACCTTTCCAGTGTAAAATTTGTACGAAAAACTTTTTACGAAAGTGTGATTTAATGTGCATTCACACCGGCAAAAAACCTTTTCAGTGTGAAATTTGTTCGAAAAACTTTTCACACGAAAGTATGATTTATTGCGCATTCACACAGGCAAAAAACCTTTTCAGTGTGAAATTTGTTTAAAAAACTTTTTACGAAAGTACGATTTAATGCGCATTCACACCGGCAAAAAACCTTTTCAGTGTGAAATTTGTTCGAAAAACTTTTCATGAAATTATGATTTAATGGGCATTCACATTGGCAAAAAACCTATTCAGTGTGAAATTTGTTTGAAAAACTTTTCACGAAAGTATGATTTAATGCGCATTCACACCGGCAAAAAACCTTTTTAGTGTGAAATTTGTTTAAAAAACTTTTCACAAAAGTATGATTTAATGTGCATTCACACCAGCAAAAAACTTTTTTAGTGTAAAATTTGTACAAAAAACCTTCTACGAAAGTATGATTTAATGCGCATTCACACCGGCAAAAACCTTTTCAGTGTGAAATTTGTTTAAAAAACTTTTTACGAAAGTATAATTTAATGCGCATTTACACCGGCAAAAAACCTTTTCAGTGTAAAATTTGTTCAAAAAACTTTTTACGAAAGTATGATTTAATGCGCATTTACACCGGCAGAAAACCATTTCGGTGTGAAATTTGATCTAAAAACTTTTCACGAAAGTATGATTTAATGCGCATTTACAACGGCAAAAAACCTTTTCAGTGTGAAATTCGTTTGAAAAACTTTTCACGAAAGTATCATTTAATGCGCATTCACACTGGCAAAAAACCTTTTCAGTGTGAAATTTGTTCGAAAAACTTTTTACGAAATTATGATTTAATGAGCATTCACACCGGCAAACAACCTTTTTAGTGTGAAATTTGTTTGATAAACTTTTTACGAAAGTATTATTTAATACGCATTCACACCGGCAAAAAATCTTTTCAGTGTGAAATTTGTTTGATAAACTTTTTACGAAAGTATGATTTAATGCGCATTTACCCCGGCAAAAAACCTTTTCAGTGTGTAATTTGTTCGACAAAATTTTTACGAAAGTATGATTTATTGCGCATTTACACCGGCCAAAAAAACTTTTTGGTGTGAAATTGTCCAAAAAACTTTTCACAAAAGTGTGATTTAATGCGCATTCACACCGGCAAAAATTCTTTTTAGTGTGAAAGTTGTTCGACAAACTCTTTACGAAAGTATGATTTAATGCGCATTCACACTGGCAAAGAACCTTTCCAGTGTGAAATTTGTACGAAAAACTTTTTACGAAAGTATGATTTAATGTGCATTCACACCGGCAAAAAACCTTTTCAGTGTGAAATTTGTTCGAAAAATTTTCACACGAAAGTATGATTTATTGCGCATTCACACCGGCAAAAAACCTTTTTAGTGTGAAATTTGTTTAAAAAACTTTTTACGAAAGTACGATTTAATGCGAATTCACACCGGCAAAAAATTTTTCAGTGTGAAATTTGTCCGAAAAACTTTTTACCAGAGTATGATTTATTGCGCATTCACACCGGCAAAAAATCTTTTTAGTGTTAAATTTGTTCGAAAAACTTTTCACGAAAATATGATTTAATGCGCATTCACACCAGCAAAAAACCTTCTTAGTGTAAAATTTTGTACAAAACACTTTTTACGAAAGTATGATTTATTGCGCATTCACTCCGGCAAAAACCTTTTCAGTGTGAAATTTGTTTGAAATTTTTTTCACGAAAGTATGATTTAATGCGCATTCACACTGGCAAAAAACCTTCTCAGTGTGAAATTTGTTTGAAAAACTTTTCACGAAAGTATGATTTAATGCGCATTCACACCGGCCAAAAAAACTTTTTGGTGTGAAATTGTTCAAAAAACTTTTCACAAAAGTATGATTTAATGCGCATTCACACCGGCAAAAATTCTTTTTAGTGTAAAAATTGTTCGAAAAACTCTTTACGAAAGTATAAATTATTGTGCATTCACTTCAGCATAAAACCGTTTAGGTGTGAAATATGTTCAAAAAACTTTTTACAAAAGTATGATTTAATGCGCATTCACACCGGCAAAAACCGTTTCAGTGTGAAATTTGTTCAAAAAACTTTTCACGAAAGTATGATTTAATGCGCATTTACACTGGTTAAAACCTTTTCAGTGTGAAATTTGTTCAAAAAACTTTTTACGAAATTATGATTTAATGAGCATTTACACCGGCAAACAACCTTTTTAGTGTAAAATTTGTTCGATAAACTTTATACGAAAGTATTATTTAATACGCATTCACACCGGCAAAAAATCTTTTCAGTGTGAAATTTGTTTGATAAATTTTTTACGAAAGTATGATTTAATGCGCATTTACACCGGCAAAAAACCTTTTTGGTGTGAAATTGTTCAAAAAACTTTTCACAAAAGTATGATTTAATGTGCATTCACACCAGCAAAAAACCTTTTTAGTGTAAAATTTGAACAAAAAACTTTTTACGAAAGTATGATTTAATGCGCATTCACACCGGCAAAAACCTTTTCAGTGTGAAATTTGTTTAAAAAACTTTTTACGAAAGTATAATTTAATGCGCATTTACACCGGCAAAAAACCTTTTCAGTGTAAAATTTGTTCAAAAAACTATTTACGAAAGTATGATTTAATGCGTTTTTACACCGGCAGAAAACCATATCGGTGTGAAATTTGATCTAAAAACTTTTCACGAAAGTATGATTTAATGCGCATTTACAACGGCAAAAAACCTTTTCAGTGTGAAATTTGTTTGAAAAACTTTTCACGAAAGTATCATTTAATGCGCATTCACACTGGCAAAAAACCTTTTCAGTGTGAAATTTGTTCAAAAAACTTTTTACGAAATTATGATTTAATGAGCATTCACACCGGCAAACAACCTTTTTAGTGTGAAATTTGTTCGATAAACTTTTTACGAAAGTATTATTTAATACGCATTCACACCGGCAAAAAATCTTTTCAGTGTGAAATTTGTTTGATAAACTTTTTACGAAAGTATGATTTAATGCGAATTTACCCCGGCAAAAAACCTTTTCAGTGTGTAATTTGTTCGATAAACTTTTTACGAAAGTATGATTTATTGCGCATTTACACCGGCCAAAAAAACTTTTTGGTGTGAAATTGTTCAAAAAACTTTTCACAAAAGTGTGATTTAATGCGCATTCACACCGGCAAAAATTCTTTTTAGTGTGAAAATTGTTCGACAAACTCTTTACGAAAGTATGATTTAATGCGCATTCACACTGGCAAAGAACCTTTCCAGTGTGAAATTTGTACGAAAAACTTTTCACGAAAGTATGATTTAATGTGCATTCACACCGGCAAAAAACCTTTTCAGTGTGAAATTTGTTCGAAAAATTTTCACACGAAAGTATGATTTATTGCGCATTCACACCGGCAAAAAACCTTTTCAGTGTGAAATTTGTTCAAAAAACTTTTTACGAAAGTATAATTTAATGCGCATTCACACCGGCAAAAAACCTTTTTAGTGTGAAATTTGTTTAAAAAACTTTTTACGAAAGTACGATTTAATGCGAATTCACAACGGCAAAAAATTTTTCAGTGTGAAATTTGTCCGAAAAACTTTTCACGAAACTATGATTTAATGCGCATTCACACCGGCAAAAAATCTTTTTAGTGTTAAATTTGTTTGAAAAAACTTTTCACGAAAATATGATTTAATGCGCATTCACACCAGCAAAAAACCTTTTTAGTGTAAAATTTGTACGAAACACTTTTTACGAAAGTATGATTTATTGCGCATTCACTTCGGCAAAAACCTTTTCAGTGTGAAATTTGTTTGAAATTTTTTTCACGAAAGTATGATTTAATGCGCATTCACACTGGCAAAAAACCTTTTCAGTGTGAAATTTGTTTGAAAAACTTTTCACGACAGTATGATTTAATGCGCATTCACACCGACCAAAAAAACTTTTTGGTGTGAAATTGTTCAAAAAACTTTTCACAAAAGTATGATTTAATGCGCATTCACACCGGCAAAAATTCTTTTTAGTGTAAAAGTTGTTCGAAAAACTCTTTACAAAAGTATAATTTAATGTGCATTCACTTCAGCATAAAACCGTTTAGGTGTGAAATATGTTCAAAAAACTTTTTACAAAAGTATGATTTAATGCGCATTCACACCGACAAAAACCTTTTCAGTGTGAAATTTGTTCAAAAAACTTTTCATGAAAGTATGATTTAATGCGCATTTACACTGGTTAAAACCTTTTCAGTGTGAAATTTGTTCGAAAAACTTTTTACGAAATTATGATTTAATGAGCATTCACACCGGCAAACAACCTTTTTAGTGTAAAATTTGTTCGATAAACTTTTTACGAAAGTATTATTTAATACGCATTCACACCGGCAAAAAACCTTTTCAGTGTGAAATTTGTTTGATAAACTTTTTACGAAAGTATGATTTAATGCGCATTTACACCGGCAAAAAACCTTTTCAGTATGAAATTTGTTCGATAATTTTTTTACGAAAGTATGATTTAATGCGCATTTACACCGGCAAAAAACTTTTTCAGTGTGAATTTTGTACGAAAAACTTTTTAAGAAAGTATGTTTTAATGCGCATTGACAACGGCAAAAAAACTTTTTAGTGTAAATTTTGTTCAAAAAACTTTTTACGAAATTATGATTTAATGCGCATTCACACCGGCAAAAAACCTTTTCAGTGTGAAATTTGTTCGAAAAACTTTTTACGAAAGTATGATTTAATGCGCATTTACCCCGGCAAAAAACCTTTTCAGTGTAAAATTTGTTCGAAAAACTTTTAACGAATGTATAATTTAATGCGCATTTACACCGGCAAAAAACCTTTTCAGTGTGAAATTTGTTCGAAAAACTTTTTACGAAAGTATGATTTAATACGCATTTACACCGGCAAAAACCCTTTTCGGTGTGAAATTTGATCTAAAAACTTTTCACGAAAGTATGATTTAATGCGCATTTACAACGGCAAAAAACCTTTTCAGTGTGAAATTTGTTCGAAAAATTTTTACGAAATTATGATTTAATGAGCATTCACACAGGCAAACAACCTTTTTAGTGTGAAATTTGTTCGATAAACTTTATACGAAAGTATTATTTAATACGCATTTACACCGGCAAAAAATCTTTTTAGTGTGAAATTTGTTTGATAAACTTTTTACGAAAGTATGATTTAATGCGCATTAACCCCGGCAAAAAACCTTTTTAGTGTGAAATTTGTTCGATAAACTTATTACGAAAGTATGATTTAATGCGCATTTACACCGGCAAAAAACCTTTTCAGTGTGAAATTTGTACGAAAAACTTTTCAAGAGAGTATGTTTTAATGCGCATTGACAACGGCAAAAAATCTTTTCAGTGTAAAATTTGTTTGATAAACTTTTCACGATAGTATGATTTAATGCGCATTCACACCGGCAAAAAACTTTTTCAGTGTGAAATTTGTTTGAAAAACTTTTTACGAAATTATGATTTAATGCGCATTCACACCGGCAAAAAACCTTTTCAGTGTGAAATTTGTTTGAAAAACTTTTCACGAAAGTATGATTTATTGCGCATTTACACCGGCCAAAAAAACTTTTTGGTGTGAAATTGTCCAAAAAACTTTTCACAAAATTGTGATTTAATGCGCATTCACACCGGCAAAAATTCTTTTTAGTGTGAAAGTTGTTCAAAAAACTCTTTACGAAAGTATGATTTAATGCGCATACACACCGGTAAAAAACCTTTCCAGTGTGAAATTTGTACGAAAAACTTTTCACGAAAGTGTGATTTAATGTGCATTCACACCGGCAAAAAACCTTTTTAGTGTGAAATTTGTTCGAAAAACTTTTCACACGAAAGTATGATTAATTGCGCATTCACACCGGCAAAAAACCTTTTCAGTGTGAAATTTGTTTAAAAAAACTTTTTACGAAAGTATAATTTAATGCGCATTCAACCGGCAAAAAACCTTTTTAGTGTGAAATTTGTCCGAAAAACTTTTCACGAAAGTATGATTTAATGCGCATTCACACCGGCAAAAAATCTTTTTAGTGTTAAATTTGTTCTAAAAACTTTTCACGAAAATATGATTTAATGCGCATTCACACCAGCAAAAAACCTTTTTAGTGTGAAATTTGTACAAAAAACTTTTACGAAAGTATGATTTATTGCGCATTTACACCGGCAAAAACCTTTTCAGTGTGAAATTTGTTTGAAATTTTTTTCACGAAAGTATGATTTAATGCGCATTCACACTGGAAAAAACCTTTTCAGTGTGAAATTTGTTCGAAAAACTTTTTACGAAAGTATGATTTAATGCGCATTTACACCGGCAAAAAACCTTTTCAGTGTGAAATTTGTTTGAAAAACTTTTCATGAAATTATGATTTAATGCGCATTCACACTGGCAAAAAACCTTTTCAGTGTGAAATTTGTTTGAAAAACTTTACACGAAAGTATGATTTAATGCGCATTCACACCTACCAAAAAAACTTTTTGGTGTGAAATTGTTCAAAAAACTTTTCACAAAAGTATGATTTAATGCGCATTCACACTGGCAAAAATTCTTTTTAGTGTAAAAATTGTTCGAAAAACTCTTTACGAAAGTATAATTTAATGTGCATTCACACCAGCATAAAACCGTTTAAGTGTGAAATTTGTTTAAAAAACTTTTTACAAAAGTATGATTTAATGCGCATTCACACCGGCAAAAAACGGTTCCAGTGTGAAATTTGTACGAAAAACTTTTCACGAAAGTATGATTTAATGCGCATTCAACCAGCAAAAAACCTTTTTAGTGTAAAATTTGTACAAAAAACTTTTTACGAAAGTATGATTTAATGCGCATTCACACCGGCAAAAACCTTTTCAGTGTGAAATTTGTTCAAAAAACTTTTCACGAAAGTATGATTTAATGAGCATTCACACTGGCAAACAACCTTTTCAGTGTGAAATTTGTTCGATAAACTTTTTACGAAAGTATGATTTAATGCGCATTCACACCAGCAAAAAACCTTTTCAGTATGAAATTTGTTCGATAATTTTTTTACGAAAGTATGATTTAATGCGCATTTACACTGCCAAAAAACTTTTTCAGTGTGAAATTTGTACGAAAAACTTTTTAAGAAAGTATGTTTTAATGCGCATTGACAACGGCAAAAAATCTTTTCAGTGTAAAATTTGTTCGAAAAACTTTTCACGAAATTATAATTAAATGCGCATTCACACCGGCAAAAAACCTTTCCAGTGTGAAATTTGTACGAAAAACTTTTCACGAAAGTATGATTTAATGTGCATTCACAACAGCAAAAAACCTTTTCAGTGTGAAATTTGTTCGAAAAACTTTTCACGAAAGTATGATTTATTGCGCATTCACACCGGCAAAAAACCTTTTCAGTTTGAAATTTGTTTAAAAACTTTTCACGAAAGTATGATTTAATGCCAATTCACACCAGCAAAAAAC
This sequence comes from Agelastica alni, assembly GCA_950111635.1. NCBI lineage: Eukaryota > Metazoa > Arthropoda > Insecta > Coleoptera > Chrysomelidae > Agelastica > Agelastica alni. Next base: position 71,696,257 of record OX467710.1, on the reverse strand, counting down.
TTTTTAGTGTGAAATTTGTTCGAAAAACTTTTCACGAAAGTATGATTTAATGCGCATTCACACCGGGAAAAAATCTTTTTAGTGTTAAATTTTCTCGAAAAAATTTTTACAAAATTATGATTTAATGACCATTAACACCGGCAAAAAACCATTTCAGTGTGAAATTTGTTTGAAAGTTTTTTCACGAAAGTATGATTTAATGCGCATTCACACTGGCAAAAAACCTTTTAGTGTGAAATTTGTTTAAAAAACTTTTCACGAAACTATGATTTAATGCGCATTCACACCGTCCAAAAAAACTTTTTGGTGTGAAATTGTTTAAAAAACTTTTCACAAAGTATGATTTAATGCGCATTCACACCGGCAAAAATTCTTTTTAGTGTAAAAGTTGTTTGAAAAACTTTTTACGAAAGTATAATTTAATGTGCATTCACAGCAGCAAAAAACCTTTTCAGTGTGAAATTTGTTCGAAAAACTTTTTACGAAATTATGATTTAATGAGCATTTACACCGGCAAACAACCTTTTCAGTGTGAAATTTGTTCGAAAAACTTTTTACGAAAGTATGATTTAATGCGCATTTACCCCGGCAAAAAACCTTTTCAGTGTGAAATTTGTTCGATAAACTTTTTACGAAAGTATGATTTAATGCGCATTTACACCGGCAAAAAACCTTTTCAGTGTGAAATTTGTACGAAAAATTTTTCAAGAAAGTGTTTTAATGCGCATTGACAACGGCAAAAAATCATTTTAGTGTAAAATTTGTTCGAAAAACTTTTCACGAAATTATGATTTAATGCGCATTCACACCGGCAAAAAACCTTTTCAGTGTGAAATTTGTTAGAAAAACTTTTTACGAAAGTATGATTTAATGCGCATTTACCCCGGCAAAAAACCTTTTCAGTGTGAAATTTGTTCGATAAACTTTTTACGCAAGTATGATTTAATGCGCATTTACACCGGCAAAAAACCTTTTCAGTGTGAAATTTGTACGAAAAACTTTTCAAGAAAGTATGTTTTAATGCGCATTGACAACGGCAAAAAATCTTTTTAGTGTAAAATTTGTTCGAAAAACTTTTCACGAAATTATGATTTAATGCGCATTCACACCGGCAAAAAACCTTTTTAGTGTGAAATTTGTTCGAAAAACTTTTTACGAAAGTATGATTTATTGCGCATTTACACCGGCAAAAAACCTTTTCAGTGTAAAATTTGTTCGAAAAACTTTTTACGAAAGTATAATTTAATGCGCATTTACACCGGCAAAAAACCTTTTTAGTGTGAAATTTGTTCAAAAAACTTTTTACGAAAGTATGATTTAATGCGCATTTATACCGGCAAAAAACCTTTTCGGTGTGAAATTTGATCTAAAAACTTTCACGAAAGTATGATTTAATGCGCATTTACAACGACAAAAAACCTTTTCAGTGTGAAATTTGTTTGTAAAACTTTTTACGAAATTATGATTTAATGAGCATTCACACCGGCAAACAACCTTTTTAGTGTGAAATTTGTTCGATAAACTTTATACGAAAGTATTATTTAATACGCATTCACACCGGCAAAAAATCTTTTCAGTGTGAAATTTGCTTGTTAAACTTTTTACAAAAGTATGATTTAATGCGCATTTACCCCGGCAAAAAACCTTTTCAGTGTGAAATTTGTTTGATAAACTTTTTACGAAGTATGATTTAATGCGCATTGACAACGGCAAAAAATCTTTTCAGTGTAAAATTTGTTTAATAAACTTTTCACGATAGTATGATTTAATGCGCATTCACACCGGCAAAAAACTTTTTCAGTGTGAAATTTGTTTGAAAATCTTTTTACGAAATTATGATTTAATGCGCATTCACACCGGCAAAAAACCTTTTTAATGTGAAATTTGTTCGAAAAACTTTTCACGAAAGTATGATTTATTGCGCATTTACACCGCCCAAAAAAACTTTTTGGTCGGAAATTGTCCAAAAAACTTTTCACAAAAGTGTGATTTAATGCGCATTCACACCGGCAAAAATTCTTTTTAGTGTAGAAGTTGTTCAAAAAACTCTTTACGAAAGTATGATTTATTGCGCATACACACCGGCAAAAAACCTTTCCAGTGTGAAATTTGTACGAAAAACTTTTCACGAAAGTGTGATTTAATGTGCATTCACACCGGCAAAAAACCTTTTCAGTGTGAAATTTGTTCGAAAAACTTTTCACACGAAAGTATGATTTATTGCGCATTCACACCGGCAAAAAACCTTTTTAGTGTGAAATTTGTTTAAAAAACTTTTTACGAAAGTATGATTTAATGCGAATTCACACCGGCAAAAAGTCTTTTTAGTGTTAAATTTGTACAAAAAACTTTAAACGAAAGTATGATTTATTGCGCATTCACACCGGCAAAAACCTTTTCAGTGTGAAATTTGTTCGAAAAACTTTTCATGAAATTTTGATTTAATGCGCAGTCACACCGGCAAAAAGTCTTTTTAGTGTTAAATTTGTTTGAAAAACTTTTCACGAAAATATGATTTAATGCGCATTCACACCAGCAAAAAACCTTTTTAGTGTGAAATTTGTACAAAAAACTTTAAACGAAAGTATGATTTATTGCGCATTCACACCGGCAAAAACCTTTTCAGTGTGAAATTTGTTCGAAAAACTTTTCATGAAATTATGATTTAATGCGCATTTACACTGGCAAAAAACCTATTCAGTGTGAAATTTGTTTGTAAAACTTTTAACAAAAGTATGATTTAATGCGCATTCACACCGGCCAAAAAAACTTTTTGGTGTGAAATTGTTCAAAAAACTTTTCACGAAAGTATGATTTAATGCCAATTCACACCAGCAAAAAACTTTTTAGTGTGAAATTTGTTCGAAAAACTTTTCACGAAAGTATGATTTAATGCGCATTCACACCGGGTAAAAATCTTTTTAGTGTTAAATTTTTTCGAAAAATTTTTTACAAAATTATGATTTAATGACCATTAACACCGGCAAAAAACCTTTTCAGTGTGAAATTTGTTTGAAATTTTTTTCACGAAAGTATGATTTAATGCGCATTCACACTGGCAAAAAACCTTTTTAGTGTGAAATTTGTTTAAAAAACTTTTCACGAAACTATGATTTAATGCGCATTCACACCGTCCAAAAAAACTTTTTGGTGTGAAATTGTTTAAAAAACTTTTCACAAAGTATGATTTAATGCGCATTCACACCGGCAAAAATTCTTTTTAGTGTAAAAGTTGTTCGAAAAACTTTTTACGAAAGTATAATTTAATGTGCATTCACACCAGCAAAAAACCTTTTCAGTGTGAAATTTGTTCGAAAAACTTTTTACGAAAGTATGATTTATTGCGCATTTACCCCGGCAAAAAACCTTTTCAGTGTGAAATTTGTTCGATAAACTTTTTACGAAAGTATGATTTAATGCGCATTTACACCGGCAAAAAACCTTTTCAGTGTGAAATTTGTACAAAAAATTTTTCAAGAAAGTATGTTTTAATGCGCATTGACAACGGCAAAAAATCTTTTTAGTGTAAAATTTGTTCGAAAAACTTTTCACGAAATTATGATTTAATGCGCATTCACACCGGCAAAAAACCTTTTCAGTGTGAAATTTGTTAGAAAAACTTTTTACGAAAGTATGATTTAATGCGCATTTACCCCGGCAAAAAACCTTTTCAGTGTGAAATTTGTTCGATAAACTTTTTACGAAAGTATGATTTAATGCGCATTTACACCGGCAAAAAACCTTTTCAGTGTGAAATTTGTACGAAAAACTTTTCAAGAAAGTATGTTTTAATGCGCATTGACAACGGCAAAAAATCTTTTTAGTGTAAAATTTGTTCGAAAAACTTTTCACGAAATTATGATTTAATGCGCATTCACACCGGCAAAAAACCTTTTTAGTGTGAAATTTGTTCGAAAAACTTTTTACGAAAGTATGATTTATTGCGCATTTACACCGGCAAAAAACCTTTTCAGTGTAAAATTTGTTCGAAAAACTTTTTACGAAAGTATGATTTATTGCGCATTTATACCGGCAAAAAACCTTTTCGGTGTGAAATTTGATCTAAAAACTTTTCACGAAAGTATGATTTAATGCGCATTTACAACGACAAAAAACCTTTTCAGTGTGTAATTTGTTTGTAAAACTTTTTACGAAATTATGATTTAATGAGCATTCACACCGGCAAACAACCTTTTTAGTGTGAAATTTGTTCGATAAACTTTATACGAAAGTATTATTTAATACGCATTCACACCGGCAAAAAATCTTTTCAGTGTGAAATTTGCTTAATAAACTTTTTACAAAAGTATGATTTAATGCGCATTTACCCCGGCAAAAAACCTTTTCAGTGTAAAATTTGTTCGATAAACTTTTTACGAAAGTATGATTTAATGCGCATTGACAACGGCAAAAAATCTTTTCAGTGTAAAATTTGTTTGATAAACTTTTCACGATAGTATGATTTAATGCGCATTCACACCGGCAAAAAACTTTTTCAGTGTGAAATTTGTTTGAAAAACTTTTTACGAAATTATGATTTAATGCGCATTCACACCGGCAAAAAACCTTTTCAATGTGAAATTTGTTCGAAAAACTTTTCACGAAAGTATGATTTATTGCGCATTTACACCGGCCAAAAAAACTTTTTGGTCGGAAATTGTCCAAAAAAACTTTTCACAAAAGTGTGATTTAATGCGCATTTACACCGGCAAAAATTCTTTTTAGTGTAGAAGTTGTTCAAAAAACTCTTTACGAAAGTATGATTTATTGCGCATACACACCGGCAAAAAACCTTTCCAGTGTGAAATTTGTACGAAAAACTTTTCACGAAAGTGTGATTTAATGTGCATTCACACCGGCAAAAAACCTTTTCAGTGTGAAATTTGTTCGAAAAACTTTTCACACGAAAGTATGATTTATTGCGCATTCACACCGGCAAAAAACCTTTTTAGTGTGAAATTTGTTTAAAAAACTTTTTACGAAAGTATGATTTAATGCGAATTCACACCGGCAAAAAGTCTTTTTAGTGTTAAATTTGTTTGAAAAACTTTTCACGAAAATATGATTTAATGCGCATTCACACCAGCAAAAAACCTTTTTAGTGTGAAATTTGTACAAAAAACTTTAAACGAAAGATGATTTATTGCGCATTTACACCGGCAAAAACCTTTTCAGTGTGAAATTTGTTCGAAAAACTTTTCATGAAATTTTGATTTAATGCGCATTCACACCGGCAAAAAGTCTTTTTAGTGTTAAATTTGTTTGAAAAACTTTTCACGAAAATATGATTTAATGCGCATTCACACCAGCAAAAAACCTTTTTAGTGTGAAATTTGTACAAAAAACTTTAAACGAAAGTATGATTTATTGCGCATTCACACCGGCAAAAACCTTTTCAGTGTGAAATTTGTTCGAAAAACTTTTCATGAAATATGATTTAATGCGCATTTACACTGGCAAAAAACCTATTCAGTGTGAAATTTGTTTGTAAAACTTTTCACGAAAGTATGATTTAATGCGCATTCACACCGGCCAAAAAAACTTTTTGGTGTGAAATTGTTCAAAAAACTTTTCACAAAAGTATGATTTAATGTGCATTCACACCAGCAAAAAACCTTTTTAGTGTAAAATTTGTACAAAAAACTTTTTACGAAAGTATGATTTAATGCGCATTCCCACCGGCAAAAACCTTTTCAGTGTGAAATTTGTTTAAAAAACTTTTTACGAAAGTATAATTTAATGCGCATTTACACCGGCAAAAAACCTTTTCAGTGTAAAATTTGTTCAAAAAACTTTTTACGAAAGTATGATTTAATGCGCATTTACACCGGCAAAAAACCATTTCGGTGTAAAATTTGATCTAAAAACTTTTTACGAAAGTATGATTTAATGCGCATTTACAACGACAAAAAACCTTTTCAGTGTGAAATTTGTTCGTAAAACTTTTTACGAAATTATGATTTAATGAGCATTCACACCGGCAAACAACCTTTTTAGTGTAAAATTTGTTTTATAAACTTTATACGAAGGTATTATTTAATACGCATTCACACCGGCAAAAAATCTTTTCAGTGTGAAATTTGTTTAATAAACTTTTTACAAAAGTATGATTTAATGCGCATTTACCCCGGCAACAAACCTTTTCAGTGTGAAATTTGTTCGATAAACTTTTAACGAAAGTATGATTTAATGCGCATTGACAACGGCAAAAAATCTTTTCAGTGTAAAATTTGTTTGATAAACTTTTCACGATAGTATGATTTAATGCGCATTCACACCGGCAAAAAACTTTTTCAGTGTGAAATTTGTTTGAAAAACTTTCTACGAAATTATGATTTAATGCGCATTCACACCGGCAAAAAACCTTTTCAGTGTGAAATTTGTTCGAAAAACTTTTCACGAAAGTATGATTTATTGCGCATTTACACCGGCCAAAAAAACTTTTTGGTCGGAAATTGTCCAAAAAACTTTTCACAAAAGTGTGATTTAATGCGCATTCACACCGGCAAAAATTCTTTTTAGTGTAAAAGTTGTTCAAAAAACTCTTTTCGAAAGTATGATTTATTGCGCATACACTCCGGCAAAAAACCTTTCCAGTGTGAAATTTGTACGAAAAACTTTTCACGAAAGTGTGATTTAATGTGCATTCACACCGGCAAAAAACCTTTTCAGTGTGAAATTTGTTCGAAAAACTTTTCACACGAAAGTATGATTTATTGCGCATTCACACCGGCAAAAAACCTTTTTAGTGTGAAATTTGTTTAAAAAACTTTTTACGAAAGTATGATTTAATGCAAATTCACACCGGCAAAAAGTCTTTTTAGTGTTAAATTTGTTTGAAAAACTTTTCACGAAAATATGATTTAATGCGCATTCACACCAGCAGAAAACCTTTTTAGTGTGAAATTTGTACAAAAAACTTTAAACGAAAGTATGATTTATTGCGCATTCACACTGGCAAAAACCTTTTCAGTGTGAAATTTGTTCGAAAAACTTTTCATGAAATTATGATTTAATCCGCATTAACACTGGCAAAAAACCTATTCAGTGTGAAATTTGTTTGAAAAACTTTTCACGAAAGTATGATTTAATGCGCATTCACACCGGCCAAAAAAACTTTTTGGTGTAAAATTGTTCAAAAAACTTTTCACAAAAGTATGATTTAATGTGCATTCACACCAGCAAAAAACCTTTTTAGTGTAAAATTTGTACAAAAAACTTTTTACGAAAGTATGATTTAATGCGCATTCCCACCGGCAAAAACCTTTTCAGTGTGAAATTTGTTTAAAAAACTTTTTACGAAAGTATAATTTAATGCGCATTTACACCGGCAAAAAACCTTTTCAGTGTAAAATTTGTTCAAAAAACTTTTTACGAAAGTATGATTTAATGCGCATTTACACCGGCAAAAAACCATTTCGGTGTGAAATTTGATCTAAAAACTTTTCACGAAAGTATGATTTAATGCGCATTTACAACGACAAAAAACCTTTTCAGTGTGAAATTTGTTCGTAAAACTTTTTACGAAATTATGATTTAATGAGCATTCACACCGGCAAACAACCTTTTTAGTGTAAAATTTGTTCGATAAACTTTATACGAAAGTATTATTTAATACGCATTCACACCGGCAAAAAATCTTTTCAGTGTGAAATTTGTTTGATAAACTTTTTACAAAAGTATGATTTAATGCGCATTTACCCCGGCAAAAAACCTTTTCAGTGTGAAATTTGTTCGATAAACTTTTAACGAAAGTATGATTTAATGCGCATTGACAACGGCAAAAAATCTTTTCAGTGTAAAATTTGTTTGATAAACTTTTCACGATAGTATGATTTAATGCGCATTCACACCGGCAAAAAACTTTTTCAGTGTGAAATTTGTTTGAAAAACTTTCTACGAAATTATGATTTAATGCGCATTTACACCGGCAAAAAACCTTTTCAGTGTGAAATTTGTTCGAAAAACTTTTCACGAAAGTATGATTTATTGCGCATTTACACCGGCCAAAAAAACTTTTTGGTCGGAAATTGTCCAAAAAACTTTTCACAAAAGTGTGATTTAATGCGCATTCACACCGGCAAAAATTCTTTTTAGTGTAAAAGTTGTTCAAAAAACTCTTTACGAAAGTATGATTTATTGCGCATACACTCCGGCAAAAAACCTTTCCAGTGTGAAATTTGTACGAAAAACTTTTCACGAAAGTGTGATTTAATGTGCATTCACACCGGCAAAAAACCTTTTCAGTGTGAAATTTGTTCGAAAAACTTTTCACACGAAAGTATGATTTATTGCGCATTCACACCGGCAAAAAATCTTTTTAGTGTGAAATTTGTTTAAAAAACTTTTTACGAAAGTATGATTTAATGCAAATTCACACCGGCAAAAAGTCTTTTTAGTGTTAAATTTGTTTGAAAAACTTTTCACGAAAATATGATTTAATGCGCATTCACACCAGCAAAAAACATTTTTAGTGTGAAATTTGTACAAAAAACTTTAAACGAAAGTATGATTTATTGAGCATTCACACTGGCAAAAACCTTTTCAGTGTGAAATTTGTTCGAAAAACTTTTCATGAAATTATGATTTAATCCGCATTAACACTGGCAAAAAACCTATTCAGTGTGAAATTTGTTTGAAAAACTTTTCACGAAAGTATGATTTAATGCGCATTCACACCGGCCAAAAAAACTTTTTGGTGTAAAATTGTTCAAAAAACTTTTCACAAAAGTATGATTTAATGTGCATTCACACCAGCAAAAAACCTTTTTAGTGTAAAATTTGTACAAAAAACTTTTTACGAAAGTATGATTTAATGCGCATTCCCACCGGCAAAAACCTTTTCAGTGTGAAATTTGTTTAAAAAACTTTTTACGAAAGTATAATTTAATGCGCATTTACACCGGCAAAAAACCTTTTCAGTGTAAAATTTGTTCAAAAAACTTTTTACGAAAGTATGATTTAATGCGCATTTACACCGGCAAAAAACCATTTCGGTGTGAAATTTGATCTAAAAACTTTTCACGAAAGTATGATTTAATGCGCATTTACAACGACAAAAAACCTTTTCAGTGTGAAATTTGTTCGTAAAACTTTTTACGAAATTATGATTTAATGAGCATTCACACCGGCAAACAACCTTTTTAGTGTAAAATTTGTTCGATAAACTTTATACGAAAGTATTATTTAATACGCATTCACACCGGCAAAAAATCTTTTCAGTGTGAAATTTGTTTGATAAACTTTTTACAAAAGTATGATTTAATGCGCATTTACCCCGGCAAAAAACCTTTTCAGTGTGAAATTTGTTCGATAAACTTTTAACGAAAGTATGATTTAATGCGCATTGACAACGGCAAAAAATCTTTTCAGTGTAAAATTTGTTTGATAAACTTTTCACGATAGTATGATTTAATGCGCATTCACACCGGCAAAAAACTTTTTTAGTGTGAAATTTGTTTGAAAAACTTTTTACGAATGTATGATTTATTGCGCATTTACACCGGCCAAAAAAACTTTTTGGTGTGAAATTGTCCAAAAAACTTTTCACAAAAGTGTGATTTAATGCGCATTCACACCGGCAAAAATTCTTTTTAGTGTAAAAGTTGTTCAAAAAACTATTTACAAAAGTATGATTTATTGCGCATACACACCGGCAAAAAACCTTTCCAGTGTGAAATTTGTACAAAAAACTTTTCACGAAAGTGTGATTTAATGTGCATTCACACCGGCAAAAAACCTTTTCAGTGTGAAATTTGTTCGAAAAACTTTTCACACGAAAGTATGATTTATTGCGCATTCACACCGGCAAATAACCTTTTCAGTGTAAAGTTTGTTCAAAAAACTTTTTACGAAAGTATAATTTAATGCGCATTCACACCGGCAAAAAACCTTTTTAGTGTGAAATTTGTTTAAAAAACTTTTTACGAAAGTATGATTTAATGCGAATTCACACCGGCAAAAATTTTTTCAGTGTGAAATTTGTCCGAAAAACTTTTCACGAAAGTATGATTTAATGCGCATTCACACCGGCAAAAAGTCTTTTTAGTGTTAAATTTGTTCGAAAAACTTTTCACGAAAATATGATTTAATGCGCATTCACACCAGCAAAAAACCTTTTTAGTGTAAAATTTGTACAAAAAACTTTTAACGAAAGTATGATTTGTTGCGCATTCACACCGGCAAAAACCTTTTCAGTGTGAAATTTCTTTCTTTGAAATTTTTTTCACGAAAGTATGATTTAATGCGCATTCACACTGGCAAAAAACCTTCTCAGTGTGAAATTTGTTCGAAAAACTTTTTACGAAAGTATGATTCAATGCGCATTTACACCGGCAGAAAACCATTTCGGTGTGAAATTTGATCTAAAAACTTTTCACGAAAGTATGATTTAATGCGCATTTACAACGGCAAAAAACCTTTTCAGTGTGAAATTTGTTTGAAAAACTTTTCACGAAAGTATCATTTAATGTGCATTCACACCGGCAAAAAACCTTTTTAGTGTGAAATTTGTTCGAAAAACTTTTCACACGAAAGTATGATTAATTGCGCATTCACACCGGCAAAAAACCTTTTCAGTGTGAAATTTGTTCGAAAAACTTTTTACGAAATTATGATTTAATGAGCATTCACACCGGCAAACAACCTTTTTAGTGTGAAATTTGTTCGATAAACTTTTTACGAAAGTATTATTTAATACGCATTCACACCGGAAAAAAATCTTTTCAGTGTGAAATTTGTTTGATAAACTTTTTACGAAAGTATGATTTAATGCGCATTTACCCCGGCAAAAAACCTTTTCAGTGTGTAATTTGTTCGATAAACTTTTTACGAAAGTATGATTTATTGTGCATTTACACCGGCCAAAAAAACTTTTTGGTGTGAAATTGTCCAAAAAACTTTTCACAAAAGTGTGATTTAATGCGCATTCACACCGGCAAAAATTCTTTTTAGTCTGAAAGTTGTTCGACAAACTCTTTACGAAAGTATGATTTAATGCGCATTCACACTGGCAAAGAACCTTTCCAGTGTGAAATTTGTACGAAAAACTTTTCACGAAAGTATGATTTAATGTGCATTCACACCGGCAAAAAACCTTTTCAGTGTGAAATTTGTTCGAAAAACTTTTCACCAGAAAGTATGATTTGTTGCGCATTCACACCGGCAAAAAACCTTTTCAGTGTGAAATTTGTTTGAAAAACTTTTTACGAAAGTATAATTTAATGCGCATTTACACCGGCAAAAAACCTTTTTAGTGTAAAATTTGTTCAAAAAACTTTTTACGAAAGTATGATTTAATGCGCATTTACAACGGCAAAAAACCTTTTTAGTGTGAAATTTGTTTGAAAAACTTTTTACGAAAGTATTATTTAATGCGCATTCACACTGGCAAAAAACCTTTTTAGTGTGAAATTTGTTCGAAAAACTTTTTACGAAATTATGATTTAATGTGCATTCACACCGGCAAAAAACCTTTTTAGTGTGAAATTTGTTCGAAAAACTTTTCACACGAAAGTATGATTAATTGCGCATTCACACCGGCAAAAAACCTTTTCAGTGTGAAATTTGTTTAAAAAACTTTTTACGAAAGTATAATTTAATGCGCATTCACACCGGCAAAAAACCTTTTTAGTGTGAAATTTGTTTAAAAAACTTTTTACGAAAGTATGATTTAATGCGAATTCACACCGGAAAAATTTTTTCAGTGTGAAATTTGTCCGAAAAACTTTTAACGAAAGTATGATTTAATGCGCATTCACACCGGCAAAAAATCTTTTTAGTGTTAAATTTGTTCGAAAAACTTTTCGCGAAAATATGATTTAATGCGCATTCACACCGGCAAAAAACGTTTTCAGTGTGAAATTTGTTTAAAAAACTTTTCACGAAAGTATGATTTATTGCGCATTTACACCGGCAAAAACCTTTTCAGTGTGAAATTTGTTTGAAATTTTTTTCACGAAAGTATGATTTAATGCGCATTCACACTGGCAAAAAACCTTTTCAGTGTGAAATTTGTTCGAAAAACTTTTTACGAAAGTATGATTTAATGCGCATTCACACCGGCAAAAAACCTTTTCAGTGTGAAATTTGTTCGAAAAACTTTTCATGAAATTATAATTTAATGCGCATTCACACTGGCAAAAAACCTATTCAGTGTGAAATTTGTTTGAAAAACTTTTCACGAAAGTATGATTTAATGCGCATTCACACCTACCAAAAAAACTTTTTGGTGTGAAATTGTTCAAAAAACTTTTCACAAAAGTATGATTTAATGCGCATTCACACCGGCAAAAATTCTTTTTAGTGTAAAAATTGTTCGAAAAACTCTTTACGAAAGTATAATTTAATGTGCATTCACACCAGCATAAAACCGTTTAAGTGTGAAATTTGTTTAAAAAACTTTTTACGAAAGTATGATTTAATGCGCATTCACACGGCAAAAACCTTTTTAGTGTGAAATTTGTTCAAAAAACTTTTCACAAAAGTATGATTTAATGCGCATTCACAACAGCAAAAAACTTTTAGTGTGAAATTTGTTCGAAAAACTTTTCACGAAAGTATGATTTATTGCGCATTCACACCGGCAAAAAACCTTTTCAGTTTGAAATTTGTTAAAAAACTTTTCACTAAAGTATGATTTAATGCCAATTCACACCGGCAAAAAACCTTTTCAGTGTGAAATTTGTTCGATGAACTTTTACGAAAGTATCATTTAACGCGCATTCACAACAGGAAAAAATATTTTCAGTGTGAAATTTGTTCAAAAAACTTTTTACGAAAGTATAATTTAATGCGCATTCACACCGGCAAAAAAACTTTTTAGTGTGAAATTTTTTTGAAAAACTCTTTACGAAAGTATAATTTAATATGCATTCACACCGGCAAAAAACCTTTTCAGTGTGAAATTTGTTCAAAAAACTTTTTACGAAAGTATGATTTAATGCGCATTTACACCGGCAAAAACCCTTTTCAGTGTGAAATTTGTTCTAAAAACTTTTCACAAAAGTATGATTTTATGCGCATTCACAACGGCAAAAAACCTTTTTAGTAAGAAATTTGTTTGAAAAACATTTTACGAATGTATGATTTAACGCGCATTCACAACGAAAAAAACCTTTTTAGTGTGAAATTTGTTCAAAAAACTTTTCACGAAGTATGATTTAATGCGCATTCACACCGGTAAAAAACCTTTTTAGTGTGAAATTTTTTCGAAAACTTTTCACAAAAGTATGATTTATTGCGCATTCACACCAGCAAAAAACCTTTTCAGTGTAAAATTTGTTCGAAAAACTTTTCACCAAAGTATAATTAATGCGCATTCACACCGGCAAAAACCGGCAAAAAAACCTTTTCAGTGTGAACTTTTGTTCGAAAAACTTTTCACGAAAATATGATTAAATGCGCATTCACACCGGCAAAAAACCTTTTTAGTGTAAAATTTGTTCAAAAAACTTTTTACGAAAGTATGATTTATTGCGCATTCACACCGGCAAAAAACTTTTCACGAAAGTATGATTTAATGTGCATTCACAACAGCAAAAAACCTTTTCAGTGTAAAATTTGTTCGAAAAACTTTTCACGAAAGTATGATTTATTGAGCATTCACACCGGCAAAAAAACCTTTTCAGTGTGAAATTTGTTCAAAAAAACTTTTTACGAAAGTATAATTTAATGCGCATTCACACCGGCAAAAAACCTTTTCAGTTTGAAATTTGTTTAAAAAACTTTTCACGAAAGTATGATTTAATGCCAATTCACACCAGCAAAAAACTTTTTAGTGTGAAATTTGTTCGAAAAAGTTTTCACGAAAGTATGATTTAATGCGCATTAACACCGGGAAAAAATCTTTTTAGTGTTAAATTTGTTCGAAAAAATTTTTACAAAATTATGATTTAATGACCATTAACACCGGCAAAAACCTTTCAGTGTGAAATTTGTTTAATAAACTTTTTACGAAAGTATTATTTAACGCGCATTCACAACGGGAAAAAATATTTTCAGTGTGAAATTTGTCCTAAAAACTTTTCACAAAAGTATGATTTTATGCGCATTCACAACAGCAAAAAACCTATTTAGTAAGAAATTTGTTTGAAAAACTTTTCACGAAAGTATGATTTAACGCGCATTCACAACGAAAAAAAACCTTTTCAGTGTGAAATTTGTTCAAAAAACTTTTCACGAAAGTATGATTTAATGCGCATTCACACCGGCAAAAAACCTTTTTAGTGTGAAATTTTTTCGAAAAACTTTTCACAAAAGTATGATTTATTGCGCATTCACACCAGCAAAAAACCTTTTCAGTGTGAAATTTTTTCAAAAAACTTTTCACGAATATATGATTAAATGCGCATTTACATTGGCAAAAAACATTTTTAGTGTAAAATTTGTTCGAAAAACTTTTTACGAAAGTATTATTTATTGCGCATTCACACCGGCAAAAAACCTTTTCAGTGTGAAATTTGTTCGAAAAACTTTTCACACGAAAGTATGATTTATTGCGCATTTACACAGGCAAAAAACCTTTTCAGTGTAAAATTTGTTCAAAAAACTTTTTACGAAAGTATGATTTATTGCGCATTCACACCGGCAAAAACCTTTTCAGTGCGAAATTTGTTTGACATTTTTTTCACGAAAGTATGAATGCGCATTTACACTGGCAAAAAACCTTTTTAAAGTAAAATTTGTTCAAAAAACTTTTTACGAAAGTATAATTTAATGCGCATTCACACCGGCAAAAAACCTTTTTAGTGCAAAATTTCTTCGAAAAACTTTTCATGAAATTATGATTTAATGCGCATTCACACCAGCAAAAACCCTTTTCAGTGTGAAATTTGTTCGAAAAACTTTTCACGAAAATATTATTAAATGCGCATTCACACCGGCAAAAAACCTTTTTAGTAAGAAATTTGTTTGAAAAACATTTTACGAATGTATGATTTAACGCGCATTCACAACGGAAAAAAACCTTTTCAGTGTGAAATTTGTTCAAAAAACTTTTCACGAAAGTATGATTTAATGCGCATTCACACCGGTAAAAAACCTTTTTAGTGTGAAATTTTTTCGAAAAACTTTTCACAAAAGTATGATTTATTGCGCATTCACACCAGCAAAAAACCTTTTCAGTGTAAAATTTGTTCGAAAAACTTTTCACCAAAGTATAATTTAATGCGCATTCACACCGGCAAAAACCGGCAAAAAACCTTTTCAGTGTGAACTTTGTTCGAAAAACTTTTCACGAAAATATGATTAAATGCGCATTCACACCGGCAAAAAACCTTTTTAGTGTAAAATTTGTTCAAAAAACTTTTTACGAAAGTATGATTTATTGCGCATTCACACCGGCAAAAAACTTTTCACGAAAGTATGATTTAATGTGCATTCACAACAGCAAAAAACCTTTTCAGTGTAAAATTTGTTCGAAAAACTTTTCACGAAAGTATGATTTATTGAGCATTCACACCGGCAAAAAAACCTTTTCAGTGTGAAATTTGTTCAAAAAAACTTTTTACGAAAGTATAATTTAATGCGCATTCACACCGGCAAAAAACCTTTTCAGTTTGAAATTTGTTTAAAAAACTTTTCACGAAAGTATGATTTAATGCCAATTCACACCAGCAAAAAACTTTTTAGTGTGAAATTTGTTCGAAAAAGTTTTCACGAAAGTATGATTTAATACGCATTCACACCGGGAAAAAATCTTTTTAGTGTTAAATTTGTTCGAAAAAATTTTTACAAAATTATGATTTAATGACCATTAACACCGGCAAAAACCTTTCAGTGTGAAATTTGTTTAATAAACTTTTTACGAAAGTATTATTTAACGCGCATTCACAACGGGAAAAAATATTTTCAGTGTGAAATTTGTCCTAAAAACTTTTTACAAAAGTATGATTTTATGCGCATTCACAACAGCAAAAAACCTATTTAGTAAGAAATTTGTTTGAAAAACTTTTCACGAAAGTATGATTTAACGCGCATTCACAACGAAAAAAAACCTTTTCAGTGTGAAATTTGTTCAAAAAACTTTTCACGAAAGTATGATTTAATGCGCATTCACACCGGCAAAAAACCTTTTTAGTGTGAAATTTTTTCGAAAAACTTTTCACAAAAGTATGATTTATTGCGCATTCACACCAGCAAAAAACCTTTTCAGTGTGAAATTTTTTCAAAAAACTTTTCACGAAAATATGATTAAATGCGCATTTACACCGGCAAAAAACATTTTTAGTGTAAAATTTGTTCGAAAAACTTTTTACGAAAGTATGATTTATTGCGCATTCACACCGGCAAAAAACCTTTTCAGTGTGAAATTTGTTCGAAAAACTTTTCACACGAAAGTATGATTTATTGCGCATTTACACAGGCAAAAAACCTTTTCAGTGTAAAATTTGTTCAAAAAACTTTTTACGAAAGTATGATTTATTGCGCATTCACACCGGCAAAAACCTTTTCAGTGCGAAATTTGTTTGACATTTTTTTCACGAAAGTATGAATGCGCATTTACACTGGCAAAAAACCTTTTTAAAGTAAAATTTGTTCAAAAAACTTTTTACGAAAGTATAATTTAATGCGCATTCACACCGGCAAAAAACCTTTTTAGTGCAAAATTTCTTCGAAAAACTTTTCATGAAATTATGATTTAATGCGCATTCACACCAGCAAAAACCCTTTTCAGTGTGAAATTTGTTCGAAAAACTTTTCACGAAAATATTATTAAATGCGCATTCACACCGGCAGAAAACCTTTTTAGTGTAAAATTTGTTCGAAAAACTTTTTACAAAAGTATAATTTATTGCGCATTCACACCGGCAAAAAACCTTTTTAGTGTGAAATTTGTTTGATTAACTTTTTACGAAAGTATAATTTAATGCGCATTCACACCGGCAAAAAACCTTTTTAGTGTGAAATTTATTTGAAAAACTTTTCACGAAAGTATGATTTATTGCGCATTTACACCGGCAAAAAACCTTTTCAGTGTAAAATTTGTTTAAAAAACTTTTTACGAAAGTATAATTTAATGTGCATTCACACCGGCAAAAAACCTTTTCAGTGTGAAATTTGTTCAAAAAACTTTTTACGAAAGTATGATTTAATGCGCATTTACACCGGCAAAAAACCTTTTCGGTGTGAAATTTGATCTAAAAACTTTTCACGAAAGTATGATTTAATGCGCAATTACAACGGCAAAAAACCTTTTCAGTGTGAAATTTGTTCAAAAAACTTTTCACGAAAGTATGATTTAATGCGCATTCATCCAGCAAAAAACCTTTTTAGTGTGAAATTTTTTTGAAAAACTCTTTACGAAAGTATAATTTAATATGCATTCACACCGGCAAAAAACCTTTTCAGTGTGAAATTTGTTTAAAAAACTTTTTACGAAAGTATGATTTAATGCGCATTTACACCGGCAAAAACCCTTTTCAGTTTGAAATTTGTCCTAAAAACTTTTCACAAAAGTATGATTTTATGCGCATTCACAACGGCAAAAAACCTATTTAGTAAGAAATTTGTTTGAAAAACTTTTCACGAAAGTATGATTTAACGCGCATTCACAACGAAAAAAAACCTTTTCAGTGTGAAATTTGTTCAAAAAACTTTTCACGAAAGTATGATTTAATGCGCATTCACACCGGCAAAAAACCTTTTTAGTGTGAAATTTTTTCGAAAAACTTTTCACAAAAGTATGATTTATTGCGCATTCACACCAGCAAAAAACCTTTTCAGTGTGAACTTTGATCAAAAAACTTTTTATGAAAGTATGATTTAATGCGCATTCACACCAGCAAAAAACCTTTTCAGTGTGAAATTTTTTCAAAAAACTTTTCACGAAAATATGATTAAATGCGCATTCACACCGGCAAAAAACATTTTTAGTGTAAAATTTGTTCGAAAAACTTTTTACGAAAGTATGATTTATTGCGCATTCACACCGGCAAAAAACCTTTTCAGTGTGAAATTTGTTCGAAAAACTTTTCACACGAAAGTATGATTTATTGCGCATTTACACAGGCAAAAAACCTTTTCAGTGTAAAATTTGTTCAAAAAACTTTTTACGAAAGTATGATTTATTGCGCATTCACACCGGCAAAAACCTTTTCAGTGCGAAATTTGTTTGACATTTTTTTCACGAAAGTATGAATGCGCATTTACACTGGCAAAAAACCTTTTTAAAGTGAAATTTGTTCAAAAAATTTTTTACGAAAGTATAATTTAATGCGCATTCACACCGGCAAAAAACCTTTTTAGTGCAAAATTTCTTCGAAAAACTTATCATGAAATTATGATTTAATGCGCATTCACACCAGCAAAAACCCTTTTCAGTGTGAAATTTGTTCGAAAAACTTTTCACGAAAATATTATTAAATGCGCATTCACACCGGCAAAAAACCTTTTTAGTGTAAAATTTGTTCGAAAAACTTTTTACAAAAGTATAATTTATTGCGCATTCACACCGGCAAAAAACCTTTTCAGTGTGAAATTTGTTTGATTAACTTTTTACGAAAGTATAATTTAATGCGCATTCACACCGGCAAAAAACCTTTTTAGTGTGAAATTTATTTGAAAAACTTTTCACGAAAGTATGATTTATTGCGCATTTACACCGGCAAAAAACCTTTTCAGTGTAAAATTTGTTTAAAAAACTTTTTACGAAAGTATAATTTAATGTGCATTCACACCGGCAAAAAACCTTTTCGGTGTGAAATTTGATCTAAAAACTTTTCACGAAAGTATGATTTAATGCGCAATTACAACGGCAAAAAACCATTTCAGTGTGAAATTTGTTCAAAAAACTTCTCACGAAAGTACGATTTAATGCGCATTCATCCAGCAAAAAACCTTTTTAGTGTAAAATTTGTACAAAAAAGTTTTTACGAAAGTATGATTTAATGCGCATTCACACCGGCAAAAACCTTTTCAGTGTGAAATTTGTTCGAAAAATTTTTTACGAAAGCATCATTTAATGCGCATTCACATTGGCAAAAAACCTTTTCAGTGTGAAATTTGTTCGAAAAACTTTTTACGAAATTATGATTTAATGAGCATTCACACCGGCAAACAACCTTTTCAGTGTGAAATTTGTTCGAAAAACTCTTTACGAAAGTATGATTTAATGCGCATTTACACTGGCAAAAAACCTTTCCAGTGTGAAATTTGTACGAAAATCTTTTCACAAAAGTATAATTTAATGTGCATTCACACCGGCAAAAAACCTTTTCAGTGTGAAATTTGTTTGAAAAACTTTTCACAAGAAGGTATGATTTATTGCGCATTCACACCGGCAAAAAACCTTTTCAGTGTAAAATTTGTTTAAAAAACTTTTCACGAAAGTATGATTTAATGCGAATTCACACCAGCAAAAAACCTTTTCAGTGTGAAATTTGTTCGAAAAACTTTTCACGAAAATATGATTAAATGCGCATTCACACCGGCAAAAAACCTTTTTAGTGTAAAATTTTTTCGAAAAACTTTTTACGAAAGTATGATTTATTGTGCATTCACACCGGCAAAAAACCTTTTCACTGTGAAATTTGTTTAATAAACTAATTACAAAAGTATAATTTAATGCGCATTCACACCGGCAAAAAACCTTTTCAGTGTAAAATTTATTTGAAAAACTTTTCACGAAAGTATGATTTATTGCGCATTTACACCGGCAAAAAACCTTTTCAGTGTAAAATTTGTTCGAAATACTTTTTACGAAAGTATAATTTAATGCGCATTCACACCGGCAAAAAACCTTTTTAGTGTGAAATTTGTTCAAAAAACTTTTTACGAAACTATGTTTTAATGCGCATTCACACCGATAAAACCTTTTCGGTGTGAAATTTGATCTAAAAACTTCTCACGAAAGTATGATTTAATGCGCATTTACAACGGCAAAAAACCTTTTCAGTGTGAAATTTGTTCAAAAAACTTTTCACGAAAGTATGATTTAATGCGCATTCAACCAGCAAAAAACCTTTTTAGTGTAAAATTTGTACAAAAAATTTTTCACGAAAGTATGATTTAATGCGCATTTAACAAGCAAAAAACCTTTTTAGTGTGAAATTTGTTCGAAAAACTTTTTACGAAATTATGATTTAATAAGCATTCACACCGGCAAACAACCTTTTCAGTGTTAAATTTGTTCGATAAAATTTTTACGAAAGTATTATTTAATACGCATTCACCTTGGCAAAAAATCTTTTCAGTGTGAAATTTGTTTGATAAACTTTTTACGAAAGTATGATTTAATGCGCATTCACCCCGGCAAAAAACCTTTTCAGTGTAAAATTTGTTCCATAAACTTTTTACGAAAGTATGATTTAATGCGCATTAACACCGGCAAAAAACCTTTTCAGTGTGAAATTTGTACGAAAAACTTTTTACGAAAGTATAATTTATTGCGCATTCACACCGGCCAAAAAAACTTTTTGGTGTGAAATTGTCCAAAAAACTTTTCACAAAAGTGTGATTTAATGCGCATTCACACCGGCAAAAATTCTTTTTAGTGTGAAAGTTGTTCGAAAAACTTTTCACGAAAGTATGATTTAATGTGCATTCACACCGGCAAAAAACCTTTTCAGTGTGAAATTTGTTCGAAAAAATTTTCACACGAAAGTATGATTTATTGCGCATTTACACAGGCAAAAAACCTTTTCAGTGTAAAATTTGTTTAAAAAACTTTTTACGAAAGTATGATTTATTGCGCATTCACACCGGCAAAAACCTTTTCAGTGCGAAATTTGTTTGACATTTTTTTCACGAAAGTAAGATTTAATGCGCATTTACACTGGCAAAAAACCTTTTTAGTGTGAAATTTGTTCAAAAAACTTTTTACGAAAGTATGATTTAATGCGCATTTACAACGGCAAAAAACCTTTTCAGTGTGAAATTTGTTCAAAAAACTTTTCACGAAAGTATGATTTAATGCGCATTCACACTGGCAAAAAACCTTTTCAGTGTGAAATTTGTTTGAAAAACTTTTTACGAAAGTATGATTTAATGCGCATTCACACCGGCCAAAAAAACTTTTTGGTGTAAAATTGTTCAAAAAACTTTTCACAAAAGTATGATTTAATGCGCATTCACACTGGCAGAAATTTTTTTTAGTGTAAAGTTGTTCGAAAAACTCTTTACGAAAGTATAATTTAATGTGCATTCACACCAGCATAAAACCGTTTAAGTGTGAAATTTGTTCAAAAAACTTTTTACAAAAGTATAATTCAATGCGCATTTACACCGGCAAAAATTATTTTCAGTGTGAAATTTGTATGATAAATTTTTACGACAGTATTATTTAATACGCATTCAAACAGGCAAAAAATCTTTTCAGTGTGAAATTTGTTTGATAAACTTTTTACGAAAGTATGATTTAATGCGCATTCACACCGGCAAAAAACCTTTTCAGTGTGAAATTTGTACGAAAAACTTTTTAAGAAAGTATGTTTTAATGCGCATTGACAACGGCAAAAAATCTTTTCAGTGTGAAATTTGTTCGAAAAAATTTTCACAAAAGTATGATTTATTGCGCATTCACACCGGCCAAAAAAACTTTTTGGTGTGAAATTGTCCAAAAAATTTTTTACAAAAGTGTGATTTAATGCGCATTCACACTGGCAAAAATTTTTTTAAGTTTTAAAGTTGTTCGAAAAACTCTTTACGAAAGCATGATTTAATGCGCATTCATACCGGCAAAAAACCTTTTCAGTGTAAAATTTGTTCGAAAAACTTTTTACGAAAGTATGATTTAATGCGCATTTACACCGGCAAAAACCCTTTTCAGTGTGAAATTTGTTCTAAAAACTTTTCACGAAAGTATGATTTTATGCGCATTCACAACGGCAAAAAACCTTTTCAGTAAGAAATTTATTCAAAAAACTTTTCACGAAAGTATAATTTAATGTGCATTCACACCGGCAAAAAACCTTTTTAGTGTGAAATTTGTTCGAAAAACTTTTTACGAAACTATGTTTTAATACGCATTCACACCGGCAAAAAACCTTTTCGGTGTGAAATTTGATCTAAAAACTTTTCACGAAAGTATGATTTAATGCGCATTTACAACGGCAAAAAACCTTTTCAGTGTGAAATTTGTTTAAAAAACTTTTCACGAAAGTATGATTTAATGCGCATTCAACCAGCAGAAAACCTTTTTAGTGTAAAATTTGTACAAAAAACTTTTTACGAAAGTATGATCTAATGCGCATTCAACCAGCAAAAAACCTTTTTAGTGTGAAATTTGTTCGAAAAACTTTTTACGAAATTATGATTTAATGAGCATTCACACCGGCAAACAACCTTTTCAGTGTTAAATTTGTTCGTTAAACTTTTTACGAAAGTATTATTTAATACGCATTCACCTTGGCAAAAAATCTTTTCAGTGTAAAATTTGTTCGATAAACTTTTTACGAAAGTATGATTTAATGCGCATTTACACCGGCAAAAAACCTTTTCAGTGTGAAATTTGTACGAATAACTTTTCAAGAAAGTATGTTTTAAGGCGCATTGACAACGGCAAAAAATCTTTTCAGTGTGAAATTTGTTTGAAAAACTTTTTACGAAATTATTATTTATTCCGCATTCACACCGGCAAAAACCTTTTCAGTGCGAAATTTGTTTGACATTTTTTTCACGAAAGTATGATTTAATGCGCATTCACACTGGAAAAAACCTTTTCAGTGTGAAATTTGTTCGATAAACTTTTCACGATAGTATGATTTAATGTGCATTCACACCGGCAAAAAACTTTTTCAGTGTGAAATTTGTTTGAAAAACTTTTTACGAAATTATGATTTAATGCGCATTCACACCGGAAAAAAACCTTTTCAGTGTGAAATTTGTTCGAAAAACTTTTCACACGAAAGTATGATTTATTGCGCATTCACACAGGCAAAAAACCTTTTCAGTGTAAAATTTGTTCAAAAAACTTTTTACGAAATTATGATTTATTCCGCATTCACACCGGCAAAAACCTTTTCAGTGCGAAATTTGTTTGACATTTTTTTCACGAAAGTATGATTTAATGCGCATTCACACTGGAAAAAACCTTTTCAGTGTAAAATTTGTTCGAAAAACTTTTTACGAAAGTATGATTTAATGCGCATTCACACCGGCAAAAAACCTTTTCAGTGTGAAATTTGTTCAAAAAACTTTTCATAAAATTATGATTTAATGCGCATTTACACTGGCAAAAAACCTTTTCAGTGTGAAATTTGTTTGAAAAACTTTTCACGAAAGTATGATTTAATGCGCATTCACACCGGCCAAAAAAACATTTTGGTGTGAAATTGTTTAAAAAACTTTTCACAAAAGTATGATTTAATGCGCATTCACACCGGCAGAGTTTCTTTTTAGTGTAAAGTTGTTCGAAAAACTCTTTACGAAAGTATAATTTAATGTGCATTCACACCAGCATAAAACCGTTTAAGTGTGAAATTTGTTCAAAAAACTTTTTACAAAAGTATAATTTAATGCGCATTTACACCGGCAAAAATTATTTTCAGTGTGAAATTTGTATGATAAACTTTTTACGACAGTTTTATTTAATACGCATTCACACCGGCAAAAAATCTTTTCAGTGTGAAACTTGTTTGATAAACTTTTTACGAAAGTATGATTTAATGCGCATTCACACCGGCAAAAAACCTTTTTAGTGTGAAATTTGTACGAAAAACTTTTTAAGAAAGTATGTTTTAATGCGCATTGACAACGGCAAAAAATCTTTTCAGTGTGAAATTTGTTCGAAAAACTTTTCACAAAATTATGATTTAATGCGCATTCACACCGGCAAAAAACCTTTTCAGTGTAAAATTTGTTCGAAAAACTTTTCACGAAAGTATGATTTATTGCGCATTCACACCGGCCAAAAAACTTTTTGGTGTGAAATTTGTTCGAAAAACTTTTCACGAAAGTATGATTTAATCCGAATTCACACCGGCAAAAAACTTTTCAGTGTGAAATTTGTTCAAAAAAACTTTTTACGAAAGTATAATTTAATGCGCATTCACACCGGCAAAAAACCTTTTTAGTGTGAAATTTGTTTAAAAAACTTTTCACGAAAGTATGATTTAATCCGAATTCACACCGGCAAAAAACTTTTCAGTGTGAAATTTGTTCAAAAAACTTTTCACGAAAGTATGATTTAATGCGCATTCACACCGGCAAAAAATCTTTTCAGTGTGAAATTTGTTTGACATTTTTTTCACGAAAGTATGATTTAATGCGCATTCACACTGGCAAAAAACCTTTTCAGTGTGAAATTTGTTTAAAAAACTTTTTACGAAAGTATGATTTAATGCACATTCACACCGGCAAAAAACCTTTTCAGTGTGAAATTTGTTTGAAAAACTTTTCATGAAATTATGATTTAATGCGCACTCACACCAGCAAAAAACCTTTTTAGTGTGAAATTTGTTCGAAAAACTTTTCACGAAAATATGATTAAATGCGCATTCACACCGGCAAAAAACCTTTTTAGTGTAAAATTTGTTCGAAAAACTTTTTACAAAAGTATAATTTATTGCGCATTCACACCGGCAAAAAACCTTTTTTAGTGTAAAATTTGTTTAATAAACTTTTTACGAAAGTATAATTTAATGCGCATTCACACCGGCAAAAAACCTTTTCAGTGTGAAATATATTTAAAAAACTTTTCACGAAAGTATGATTTATTGCGCATTTACACCGGCAAAAAACCTTTTTAGTGTAAAATTTGTTTAAAAAACTTTTTACGAAAGTATAATTTAATGCGCATTCACACCGGCAAAAAACCTTTTCAGTGTGAAATTTGTTCAAAAAACTTTTTACGAAAGTATGATTTAATGCGCATTCACAACGGCAAAAATCCTTTTCGGTGTGAAATTTGATCTAAAAACTTTTCACGAAAGTATGATTTAATGCGCATTCACACCGGCAAAAAACCTTTTTAGTGTGAAATTTGTTCAAAAAACTTTTTACGAAACTATGTTTTAATGCGCATTCACACCGGCAAAAAACCTTTTCGGTGTGAAATTTGATCTAAAAACTTTTCACGAAAGTATGATTTAATGCGCATTTACAACGGCAAAAAACCTTTTCAGTGTGAAATTTGTTCAAAAAACTTTTCACGAAAGTATGATTTAATGCGCATTCAACCAGCAGAAAACCTTTTTAGTGTAAAATTTGTACAAAAAACTTTTTACGAAAGTATGATCTAATGCGCATTCAACCAGAAAAAAACCTTTTTAGTGTGAAATTTGTTCGAAAAACTTTTTACGAAATTATGATTTAATGAGCATTCACACCGGCAAACAACCTTTTTAGTGTTAAATTTGTTCGTTAAACTTTTTACGAAAGTATTATTTAATACGCATTCACCTTGGCAAAAAATCTTTTCGGTGTAAAATTTGTTTGATAAACTTATTACGAAAGTTTGATTTAATGCGCATTCAACCCGGCAAAAAACCTTTTCAGTGTAAAATTTGTTCGATAAACTTTTTACGAAAGTATGATTTAATGCGCATTTACACCGGCAAAAAAACTTTTCAGTGTGAAATTTGTACGAAAAACTTTTCACACGAAAGTATGATTTATTGCGCATTCACACAGGCAAAAAACCTTTTCAGTGTAAAATTTGTTCAAAAAACTTTTTACAAAAGTATGATTTATTGCGCATTCACACCGGCAAAAACCTTTTCAGTGCGAAATTTGTTCGATAAACTTTTCACGATAGTATGATTTAATGTGCATTCACACCGGCAAAAAACTTTTTCAGTGTGAAATTTGTTTGAAAAACTTTTTACGAAATTATGATTTAATGCGCATTCACACCGGAAAAAAACCTTTTCAGTGTGAAATTTGTTCGAAAAACTTTTCACACGAAAGTATGATTTATTGCGCATTCACACAGGCAAAAAACCTTTTCAGTGTAAAATTTGTTCAAAAAACTTTTTACGAAATTATGATTTATTCCGCATTCACACCGGCAAAAACCTTTTCAGTGCGAAATTTGTTTGACATTTTTTTCACGAAAGTATGATTTAATGCGCATTCACACTGGAAAAAACCTTTTCAGTGTGAAATTTGTTCGAAAAACTTTTTACGAAAGTATGATTTAATGCGCATTCACACCGGCAAAAAACCTTTTCAGTGTGAAATTTGTTCAAAAAACTTTTCATAAAATTATGATTTAATGCGCATTTACACTGGCAAAAAACCTTTTCAGTGTGAAATTTGTTTGAAAAACTTTTCACGAAAGTATGATTTAATGCGCATTCACACCGGCCAAAAAAACATTTTGGTGTGAAATTGTTTAAAAAACTTTTCACAAAAGTATGATTTAATGCGCATTCACACCGGCAGAGTTTCTTTTTAGTGTAAAGTTGTTCGAAAAACTCTTTACGAAAGTATAATTTAATGTGCATTCACACCAGCATAAAACCGTTTAAGTGTGAAATTTGTTCAAAAAACTTTTTACAAAAGTATAATTTAATGCGCATTTACACCGGCAAAAATTATTTTCAGTGTGAAATTTGTATGATAAACTTTTTACGACAGTTTTATTTAATACGCATTCACACCGGCAAAAAATCTTTTCAGTGTGAAACTTGTTTGATAAACTTTTTACGAAAGTATGATTTAATGCGCATTCACACCGGCAAAAAACCTTTTTAGTGTGAAATTTGTACGAAAAACTTTTTAAGAAAGTATGTTTTAATGCGCATTGACAACGGCAAAAAATCTTTTCAGTGTGAAATTTGTTCGAAAAACTTTTCACAAAATTATGATTTAATGCGCATTCACACCGGCAAAAAACCTTTTCAGTGTAAAATTTGTTCGAAAAACTTTTCACGAAAGTATGATTTATTGCGCATTCACACCGGCCAAAAAACTTTTTGGTGTGAAATTTGTTCGAAAAACTTTTCACGAAAGTATGATTTAATCCGAATTCACACCGGCAAAAAACTTTTCAGTGTGAAATTTGTTCAAAAAAACTTTTTACGAAAGTATAATTTAATGCGCATTCACACCGGCAAAAAACCTTTTTAGTGTGAAATTTGTTTAAAAAACTTTTCACGAAAGTATGATTTAATCCGAATTCACACCGGCAAAAAACTTTTCAGTGTGAAATTTGTTCAAAAAACTTTTCACGAAAGTATGATTTAATGCGCATTCACACCGGCAAAAAATCTTTTCAGTGTGAAATTTGTTTGACATTTTTTTCACGAAAGTATGATTTAATGCGCATTCACACTGGCAAAAAACCTTTTCAGTGTGAAATTTGTTTAAAAAACTTTTTACGAAAGTATGATTTAATGCACATTCACACCGGCAAAAAACCTTTTCAGTGTGAAATTTGTTTGAAAAACTTTTCATGAAATTATGATTTAATGCGCACTCACACCAGCAAAAAACCTTTTCAGTGTGAAATTTGTTCGAAAAACTTTTCACGAAAATATGATTAAATGCGCATTCACACCGGCAAAAAACCTTTTTAGTGTAAAATTTGTTCGAAAAACTTTTTACAAAAGTATAATTTATTGCGCATTCACACCGGCAAAAAACCTTTTTTAGTGTAAAATTTGTTTAATAAACTTTTTACGAAAGTATAATTTAATGCGCATTCACACCGGCAAAAAACCTTTTCAGTGTGAAATATATTTAAAAAACTTTTCACGAAAGTATGATTTATTGCGCATTTACACCGGCAAAAAACCTTTTTAGTGTAAAATTTGTTTAAAAAACTTTTTACGAAAGTATAATTTAATGCGCATTCACACCGGCAAAAAACCTTTTCAGTGTGAAATTTGTTCAAAAAACTTTTTACGAAAGTATGATTTAATGCGCATTCACAACGGCAAAAATCCTTTTCGATGTGAAATTTGATCTAAAAACTTTTCACGAAAGTATGATTTAATGCGCATTCACACCGGCAAAAAACCTTTTTAGTGTGAAATTTGTTCAAAAAACTTTTTACGAAACTATGTTTTAATGCGCATTCACACCGGCAAAAAACCTTTTCGGTGTGAAATTTGATCTAAAAACTTTTCACGAAAGTATGATTTAATGCGCATTTACAACGGCAAAAAACCTTTTCAGTGTGAAATTTGTTCAAAAAACTTTTCACGAAAGTATGATTTAATGCGCATTCAACCAGCAGAAAACCTTTTTAGTGTAAAATTTGTACAAAAAACTTTTTACGAAAGTATGATCTAATGCGCATTCAACCAGAAAAAAACCTTTTTAGTGTGAAATTTGTTCGAAAAACTTTTTACGAAATTATGATTTAATGAGCATTCACACCGGCAAACAACCTTTTTAGTGTTAAATTTGTTCGTTAAACTTTTTACGAAAGTATTATTTAATACGCATTCACCTTGGCAAAAAATCTTTTCGGTGTAAAATTTGTTTGATAAACTTATTACGAAAGTTTGATTTAATGCGCATTCAACCCGGCAAAAAACCTTTTCAGTGTAAAATTTGTTCGATAAACTTTTTACGAAAGTATGATTTAATGCGCATTTACACCGGCAAAAAAACTTTTCAGTGTGAAATTTGTACGAAAAACTTTTCACACGAAAGTATGATTTATTGCGCATTCACACAGGCAAAAAACCTTTTCAGTGTAAAATTTGTTCAAAAAACTTTTTACGAAAGTATGATTTATTGCGCATTCACACCGGCAAAAACCTTTTCAGTGCGAAATTTGTTTGACATTTTTTTCACGAAAGTATGATTTAATGCGCATTCACACTGGCAAAAAACCTTTTAAGTGTGAAATTTGTATGATAAACTTTTTACGACAGTTTTATTTAATACGCATTCACACCGGCAAAAAATCTTTTCAGTGTGAAACTTGTTTGATAAACTTTTTACGAAAGTATGATTTAATGCGCATTCACACCGGCAAAAAACCTTTTCAGTGTGAAATTTGTACGAAAAACTTTTTAAGAAAGTATGTTTTAATGCGCATTGACAACGGCAAAAAATCTTTTCAGTGTGAAATTTGTTCGAAAAACTTTTCACAAAATTATGATTTAATGCGCATTCACACCGGCAAAAAACCTTTTCAGTGTAAAATTTGTTCGCAAAACTTTTCACGAAAGTATGATTTATTGCGCATTCACACCGGCCAAAAAACTTTTTGGTGTGAAATTTGTTCGAAAAACTTTTCACGAAAGTATGATTTATTGCGCATTCACACCGGCAAAAAACCTTTTAGGTGTGAAATTTGTTCAAAAAAACTTTTTACGAAAGTATAATTTAATGCGCATTCGCACCGGCAAAAAACCTTTTTAGTGTGAAATTTGTTTAAAAAACTTTTCACGAAAGTATGATTTAATCAGAATTCACACCGGCAAAAAACTTTTCAGTGTGAAATTTGTTCGAAAAACTTTTCACGAAAGTATGATTTAATGCGCATTCACACCGGCAAAAAATCTTTTCAGTGTGAAATTTGTTTGACACTTTTTTCACGAAAGTATGATTTAATGCGCATTCACACTGGCAAAAAACCTTTTCAGTGTGAAATTTGTTCGAAAAACTTTTTACGAAAGTATGATTTAATGCACATTCACACCGGCAAAAAACCTTTTCAGTGTGAAATTTGTTTGAAAAACTTTTTATGAAATTATGATTTAATGCGCTTTCACACCAGCAAAAAACCTTTTCAGTGTGAAATTTGTTCGAAAAACTTTTCACGAAAATTTGATTAAATGCGCATTCACACCGGCAAAAAACCTTTTTAGTGTAAAATTTGTTCGAAAAACTTTTTACAAAAGTATAATTTATTGCGCATTCACACCGGCAAAAAACCTTTTAAGTGTAAAATTTGTTTAATAAACTTTTTACGAAAGTATAATTTAATGCGCATTCACACCGGCAAAAAACCTTTTCAGTGTGAAATTTATTTGAAAAACTTTTCACGAAAGTATGATTTATTGCGCATTTACACCGACAAAAAACCTTTTCAGTGTAAAATTTGTTTAAAAAACTTTTTACGAAAGTATAATTTAATGCGCATTCACACCGGCAAAAAACCTTTTCAGTGTGAAATTTGTTCAAAAAACTTTTTACGAAAGTATGATTTAATGCGCATTTACACCGGCAAAAAACCTTTTCGGTGTGAAATTTGATCTAAAAACTTTTCACGAAAGTATGATTTAATGCGCATTCACACCGGCAAAAAACCTTTTTAGTGTGAAATTTGTTCAAAAAACTTTTTACGAAACTATGTTTTAATGCGAATTCACACCGGCAAAAAACCTTTTCGGTGTGAAATTTGATCTAAAATTTTTTTACGAAAGTATGATTTAATGCGCATTTACAACGGCAAAAAACCTTTTCAGTGTGAAATTTGTTCAAAAAACTTTTACGAAAGTATGATTTAATGCGCATTCAACCAGCAGAAAACCTTTTTAGTGTAAAATTTGTCCAAAAAACTTTTTACGAAAGTATAATCTAATGCGCATTCAACCAGCAAAAAACCTTTTCAGTGTTAAATTTGTTCGTTAAACTTTTTACGAAAGTATTATTTAATACGCATTCACCTTGGCAAAAAATCTTTTCAGTGTAAAATTTGTTTGATAAACTTTTTACGAAAGTTTGATTTAATGCGCATTTACACCGGCAAAAAACCTTTTCAGTGTGAAATTTGTACGAAAAACTTTTCAAGAAAGTATGTTTTAATGCGCATTGACAACGGCAAAAAATCTTTTCAGTGTAAAATTTGTTTGATAAATTTTTCACGATAGTATGATTTAATGCGCATTCACACCGGCAAAAAACTTTTTCAGTGTGAAATTTGTTTGAAAAACTTTTTACAAAATTATGATTTAATGCGCATTCACACCGGCAAAAAACCTTTTCAGTGTGAAATTTGTTCAAAAAACTTTTCACGAAAGTATAATTTATTGCGCATTCACACCGGCCAAAAAAACTTTTTGGTGTGAAATTGTCCGAAAAACTTTTCACAGAAGTGTGATTTAATGCGCATTCACACCGGCAAAAATTCTTTTTAGTGTGAAAGTTGTTCGAAAAACTTTTCACGAAAGTATGATTTAATGTGCATTCACACCGGCAAAAAACCTTTTCAGTGTGAAATTTGTTCGAAAAACTTTTCACACGAAAGTATGATTTATTGCGCATTTACACAGGCAAAAAACCTTTTCAGTGTAAAATTTGTTCAAAAAACTTTTTACGAAAGTATGATTTATTGCGCATTCACACCGGCAAAAACCTTTTCAGTGCGAAATTTGTTTGACATTTTTTTCACGAAAGTATGATTTAATGCGCATTCACACTGGCAAAAAACCTTTTCATTGTGAATGTTGTTCGAAAAACTTTTTACGAAAGTATGATTTAATGCGCATTCACACCGGCAAAAAACCTTTTCATTGTGAAACTTGTTCGAAAAACTTTTCATAAAATTCTGATTTAATGCGCATTCACACTGGCAAAAAACCTTTTCAGTGTGAAATTTGTTTGAAAAACTTTTCACGAAAGTATGATTTAATGCGCATTCACACCGGCCAAAAAAACATTTTGGTGTGAAATTGTTCAAAAAACTTTTCACAAAAGTATGATTTAATGCGCATTCACACCGGCAGAATTTCTTTTTAGTGTAAAGTTGTTTGAAAAACTCTTTACGAAAGTATAATTTTATGTGCATTCACACCAGCATAAAACCGTTTAAGTGTGAAATTTGTTCAAAAAACTTTTTACAAAAGTATAATTTAATGCGCATTTACACCGGCAAAAATTATTTTCAGTGTGAAATTTGTATGATAAACTTTTTACGACAGTATTATTTAATACGCATTCACACCGGCAAAAAATCTTTTCAGTGTGAAACTTGTTTGATAAACTTTTTACGAAAGTATGATTTAATGCGCATTCACACCGGCAAAAAACCTTTTCAGTGTGAAACTTGTACGAAAAACATTTTAAGAAAGTATGTTTTAATGCGCATTGACAACGGCAAAAAATCTTTTCAGTGTGAAATTTGTTCGAAAAACTTTTCACAAAATTATGATTTGATGCGCATTCACACCGGCAAAAAACCTTTTCAGTGTAAAATTTGTTCGAAAAACTTTTCACGAAAGTATGATTTATTGCGCATTCACACCGGCAAAAAAACTTTTTGGTGTGAAATTTGTTCAAAAAACTTTTCACGAAAGTATGATTTATTGCGCATTCACACCGGCAAAAAATCCTTTTAGGTGTGAAATTTGTTCAAAAAAACTTTTTACGAAAGTATAATTTAATGCGCATTCACACCGGCAAAAAACCTTTTTAGTGTGAAATTTGTTTAAAAAACTTTTCACGAAAGTATGATTTAATCCGAATTCACACCGGCAAAAAACTTTTCAGTGTGAAATTTGTTCGAAAAACTTTTCACGAAAGTATGATTTAATGCGCATTCACACCGGCAAAAAATCTTTTCAGTGTGAAATTTGTTTGACATTTTTTTCACGAAAGTATGATTTAATGCGCATTCACACTGGCAAAAAACCTTTTCAGTGTGAAATTTGTTTAAAAAACTTTTTACGAAAGTATGATTTAATGCACATTCACACCGGCAAAAAACCTTTTCAGTGTGAAATTTGTTTGAAAAACTTTTCATGAAATTATGATTTAATGCGCATTCACACCAGCAAAAAACCTTTTCAGTGTGAAATTTGTTCGAAAAACTTTTCACGAAAATATGATTAAATGCGCATTCACACCGGCAAAAAACCTTTTTAGTGTAAAATTTGTTCGAAAAACTTTTTACAAAAGTATAATTTATTGCGCATTCACACCGGCAAAAAACCTTTTCAGTGTGAAATATATTTGAAAAACTTTTCACGAAAGTATGATTTATTGCGCATTTACACCGGCAAAAAACCTTTTCAGTGTAAAATTTGTTTAAAAAACTTTTTACGAAAGTATAATTTAATGCGCATTCACACCGGCAAAAAACCTTTTCAGTGTGAAATTTGTTCAAAAAACTTTTTACGAAAGTATGATTTAATGCGCATTCACACCGGCAAAAATCCTTTTCGGTGTGAAATTTGATCTAAAAACTTTTCACGAAAGTATGATTTAATGCTCATTCACACCGGCAAAAAACCTTTTTGGTGTGAAATTTGTTCAAAAAACTTTTTACGAAACTATGTTTTAATGCGCATTCACACCGGCAAAAAACCTTTTCGGTGTGAAATTTGATCTAAAAACTTTTCACGAGAGTATGATTTAATGCGCATTTACAACGGCAAAAAACCTTTTCAGTGTGAAATTTGTTCAAAAAACTTTTCACGAAAGTATGATTTAATGCGCATTCAACCAGAAGAAAACCTTTTTAGTGTAAAATTTGTACAAAAAACTTTTTACGAAAGTATGATCTAATGCGCATTCAACCAGAAAAAAACCTTTTTAGTGTGAAATTTGTTCGAAAAACTTTTTACGAAATTATGATTTAATGAGCATTTACACCGGCAAACAACCTTTTTAGTGTTAAATTTGTTCGTTAAACTTTTTACGAAAGTATTATTTAATACGCATTCACCTTGGCAAAAAATCTTTTCGGTGTAAAATTTGTTTGATAAACTTTTTACGAAAGTATGATTTAATGCGCATTTACACCGGCAAAAAACCTTTTCAGTGTGAAATTTGTACGAAAAACTTTTCACACGAAAGTATGATTTATTGCGCATTCACACAGGCAAAAAACCTTTTCAGTGTAAAATTTGTTCAAAAAACTTTTTACGAAAGTATGATTTAATGCGCATTCACACTGGCAAAAAACCTTTTCAGTGTGAAATTTGTTTGAAAAACTTTTCACGAAAGTATGATTTAATGCGCATTCACACCGGCCAAAAAAACATTTTGGTGTGAAATTGTTCAAAAAACTTTTTACAAAAGTATGATTTAATGGGCATTCACACCGGCAGAATTTCTTTTTAGTGTAAAGTTTTTCGAAAAAATCTTTACGAAAGTATAATTTTATGTGCATTCACACCAGCATAAAACCGTTTAAGTGTGAAATTTGTTCAAAAAACTTTTTACAAAAGTATAATTTAATGCGCATTTCAATCTTTTCAGTGTGAAATTTGTTTGACATTTTTTTCACGAAAGTATGATTTAATGCGCATTCACACTGGCAAAAAACCTTTTCAGTGTAAAATTTGTTCGAAAAACTTTTCACGAAAGTATGATTTAATGCGCATTCACACCGGCAAAAAATCTTTTCAGTGTGAAATTTGTTTGACATTTTTTTCACGAAAGTATGATTTAATGCGCATTCACACCAGCAAAAAACCTTTTCAGTGTGAAATTTGTTCGAAAAACTTTTCACGAAAATTTGATTAAATGCGCATTCACACCGGCAAAAAACCTTTTTAGTGTAAAATTTGTTCGAAAAACTTTTTACAAAAGTATAATTTATTGCGCATTCACACCGGCAAAAAACCTTTTCAGTGTAAAATTTGTTTAATAAACTTTTTTACGAAAGTATAATTTAATGCGCATTCACACCGGCAAAAAACCTTTTCAGTGTGAAATTTATTTGAAAAACTTTTTACGAAATTATGATTTAATGCGCATTCACACCGGCAAAAAACCTTTTCAGTGTGAAATTTGTTCAAAAAACTTTTCACGAAAGTATAATTTATTGCGCATTCACACCGGCCAAAAAAACTTTTTGGTGTGAAATTGTCCGAAAAACTTTTCACAGAAGTGTGATTTAATGCGCATTCACACCGGCAAAAATTCTTTTTAGTGTGAAAGTTGTTCGAAAAACTTTTCACGAAAGTATGATTTAATGTGCATTCACACCGGCAAAAAACCTTTTCAGTGTGAAATTTGTTCGAAAAACTTTTCACACGAAAGTATGATTTATTGCGCATTTACACAGGCAAAAAACCTTTTTAGTGTAAAATTTGTTCAAAAAACTTTTTACGAAAGTATGATTTATTGCGCATTCACACCGGCAAAAACCTTTTCAGTGCGAAATTTGTTTGACATTTTTTTCACGAAAGTATGATTTAATGCGCATTCACACTGGCAAAAAACCTTTTCAGTGTGAATTTTGTTCGAAAAACTTTTTACGAAAGTATGATTTAATGCGCATTCACACCGGCAAAAAACCTTTTCATTGTGAAACTTGTTCGAAAAACTTTTCATGAAATTCTGATTTAATGCGCATTCACACTGGCAAAAAACCTTTTCAGTGTGAAATTTGTTTGAAAAACTTTTCACGAAAGTATGATTTAATGCGCATTCACACCGGCCAAAAAAACATTTTGGTGTGAAATTGTTCAAAAAACTTTTCACAAAAGTATGATTTAATGCGCATTCACACCGGCAGAATTTCTTTTTAGTGTAAAGTTGTTTGAAAAACTCTTTACGAAAGTATAATTTTATGTGCATTCACACCAGCATAAAACCGTTTAAGTGTGAAATTTGTTTAAAAAACTTTTCACGAAAGTATGATTTAATGCGCATTCACACCGGCAAAAAATCTTTTCAGTGTGAAATTTGTTTGACATTTTTTTCACGAAAGTATGATTTAATCCGAATTCACACCGGCAAAAAACTTTTCAGTGTGAAATTTGTTCAAAAAACTTTTCACGAAAGTATGATTTAATGCGCATTCACACCGGCAAAAAATCTTTTCAGTGTGAAATTTGTTTGACATTTTTTTCACGAAAGTATGATTTAATGCGCATTCACACTGGCAAAAAACCTTTTCAGTGTGAAATTTGTTTAAAAAACTTTTTACGAAAGTATGATTTAATGCACATTCACACCGGCAAAAAACCTTTTCAGTGTGAAATTTTTTTGAAAAACTTTTCATGAAATTATGATTTAATGCGCACTCACACCAGCAAAAAACCTTTTCAGTGTGAAATTTGTTCGAAAAACTTTTCACGAAAATATGATTAAATGCGCATTCACACCGGCAAAAAACCTTTTTAGTGTAAAATTTGTTCGAAAAACTTTTTACAAAAGTATAATTTATTGCGCATTCACACCGGCAAAAAACCTTTTTTAGTGTAAAATTTGTTTAATAAACTTTTTACGAAAGTATAATTTAATGCGCATTCACACCGGCAAAAAACCTTTTCAGTGTGAAATATATTTAAAAAACTTTTCACGAAAGTATGATTTATTGCGCATTTACACCGGCAAAAAACCTTTTTAGTGTAAAATTTGTTTAAAAAACTTTTTACGAAAGTATAATTTGATGCGCATTCACACCGGCAAAAAACCTTTTCAGTGTGAAATTTGTTCAAAAAACTTTTTACGAAAGTATGATTTAATGCGCATTCACAACGGCAAAAATCCTTTTCGGTGTGAAATTTGATCTAAAAACTTTTCACGAAAGTATGATTTAATGCGCATTCACACCGGCAAAAAACCTTTTTAGTGTGAAATTTGTTCAAAAAACTTTTTACGAAACTATGTTTTAATGCGCATTCACACCGGCAAAAAACCTTTTCGGTGTGAAATTTGATCTAAAAACTTTTCACGAAAGTATGATTTAATGCGCATTTACAACGGCAAAAAACCTTTTCAGTGTGAAATTTGTTCAAAAAACTTTTCACGAAAGTATGATTTAATGCGCATTCAACCAGCAGAAAACCTTTTTAGTGTAAAATTTGTACAAAAAACTTTTTACGAAAGTATGATCTAATGCGCATTCAACCAGAAAAAAACCTTTTTAGTGTGAAATTTGTTCGAAAAACTTTTTACGAAATTATGATTTAATGAGCATTCACACCGGCAAACAACCTTTTTAGTGTTAAATTTGTTCGTTAAACTTTTTACGAAAGTATTATTTAATACGCATTCTCCTTGGCAAAAAATCTTTTCGGTGTAAAATTTGTTTGATAAACTTATTACGAAAGTTTGATTTAATGCGCATTCAACCCGGCAAAAAACCTTTTCAGTGTAAAATTTGTTCGATAAACTTTTTACGAAAGTATGATTTAATGCGCATTTACACCGGCAAAAAAACTTTTCAGTGTGAAATTTGTACGAAAAACTTTTCACACGAAAGTATGATTTATTGCGCATTCACACAGGCAAAAAACCTTTTCAGTGTAAAATTTGTTCAAAAAACTTTTTACGAAAGTATGATTTATTGCGCATTCACATCGGCAAAAACCTTTTCAGTGCGAAATTTGTTCGATAAACTTTTCACGATAGTATGATTTAATGTGCATTCACACCGGCAAAAAACTTTTTCAGTGTGAAATTTGTTTGAAAAACTTCTTACGAAATTATGATTTAATGCGCATTCACACCGGAAAAAAACCTTTTCAGTGTGAAATTTGTTCGAAAAACTTTTCACACGAAAGTATGATTTATTGCGCATTCACACAGGCAAAAAACCTTTTCAGTGTAAAATTTGTTCAAAAAACTTTTTACGAAATTATGATTTATTCCGCATTCACACCGGCAAAAACCTTTTCAGTGCGAAATTTGTTTGACATTTTTTTCACGAAAGTATGATTTAATGCGCATTCACACTGGAAAAAACCTTTTCAGTGTGAAATTTGTTCGAAAAACTTTTTACGAAAGTATGATTTAATGCGCATTCACACCGGCAAAAAACCTTTTCAGTGTGAAATTTGTTCAAAAAACTTTTCATAAAATTATGATTTAATGCGCATTTACACTGGCAAAAAACCTTTTCAGTGTGAAATTTGTTTGAAAAACTTTTCACGAAAGTATGATTTAATGCGCATTCACACCGGCCAAAAAAACATTTTGGTGTGAAATTGTTTAAAAAACTTTTCACAAAAGTATGATTTAATGCGCATTCACACCGGCAGAGTTTCTTTTTAGTGTAAAGTTGTTCGAAAAACTCTTTACGAAAGTATAATTTAATGTGCATTCACACCAGCATAAAACCGTTTAAGTGTGAAATTTGTTCAAAAAACTTTTTACAAAAGTATAATTTAATGCGCATTTACACCAGCAAAAATTATTTTCAGTGTGAAATTTGTATGATAAACTTTTTACGACAGTTTTATTTAATACGCATTCACACCGGCAAAAAATCTTTTCAGTGTGAAACTTGTTTGATAAACTTTTTACGAAAGTATGATTTAATGCGCATTCACACCGGCAAAAAACCTTTTTAGTGTGAAATTTGTACGAAAAACTTTTTAAGAAAGTATGTTTTAATGCGCATTGACAACGGCAAAAAATCTTTTCAGTGTGAAATTTGTTCGAAAAACTTTTCACAAAATTATGATTTAATGCGCATTCACACCGGCAAAAAACCTTTTCAGTGTAAAATTTGTTCGAAAAACTTTTCACGAAAGTATGATTTATTGCGCATTCACACCGGCCAAAAAACTTTTTGGTGTGAAATTTGTTCGAAAAACTTTTCACGAAAGTATGATTTAATCCGAATTCACACCGGCAAAAAACTTTTCAGTGTGAAATTTGTTCAAAAAAACTTTTTACGAAAGTATAATTTAATGCGCATTCACACCGGCAAAAAACCTTTTTAGTGTGAAATTTGTTTAAAAAACTTTTCACGAAAGTATGATTTAATCCGAATTCACACCGGCAAAAAACTTTTCAGTGTGAAATTTGTTCAAAAAACTTTTCACGAAAGTATGATTTAATGCGCATTCACACCGGCAAAAAATCTTTTCAGTGTGAAATTTGTTTGACATTTTTTTCACGAAAGTATGATTTAATGCGCATTCACACTGGCAAAAAACCTTTTCAGTGTGAAATTTGTTTAAAAAACTTTTTACGAAAGTATGATTTAATGCACATTCACACCGGCAAAAAACCTTTTCAGTGTGAAATTTGTTTGAAAAACTTTTCATGAAATTATGATTTAATGCGCACTCACACCAGCAAAAAACCTTTTCAGTGTGAAATTTGTTCGAAAAACTTTTCACGAAAATATGATTAAATGCGCATTCACACCGGCAAAAAACCTTTTTAGTGTAAAATTTGTTCGAAAAACTTTTTACAAAAGTATAATTTATTGCGCATTCACACCGGCAAAAAACCTTTTTTAGTGTAAAATTTGTTTAATAAACTTTTTACGAAAGTATAATTTAATGCGCATTCACACCGGCAAAAAACCTTTTCAGTGTGAAATATATTTAAAAAACTTTTCACGAAAGTATGATTTATTGCGCATTTACACCGGCAAAAAACCTTTTTAGTGTAAAATTTGTTTAAAAAACTTTTTACGAAAGTATAATTTAATGCGCATTCACACCGGCAAAAAACCTTTTCAGTGTGAAATTTGTTCAAAAAACTTTTTACGAAAGTATGATTTAATGCGCATTCACAACGGCAAAAATCCTTTTCGGTGTGAAATTTGATCTAAAAACTTTTCACGAAAGTATGATTTAATGCGCATTCACACCGGCAAAAAACCTTTTTAGTGTGAAATTTGTTCAAAAAACTTTTTACGAAACTATGTTTTAATGCGCATTCACACCGGCAAAAAACCTTTTTGGTGTGAAATTTGATCTAAAAACTTTTCACGAAAGTATGATTTAATGCGCATTTACAACGGCAAAAAACCTTTTCAGTGTGAAATTTGTTCAAAAAACTTTTCACGAAAGTATGATTTAATGCGCATTCAACCAGCAGAAAACCTTTTTAGTGTAAAATTTGTACAAAAAACTTTTTACGAAAGTATGATCTAATGCGCATTCAACCAGAAAAAAACCTTTTTAGTGTGAAATTTGTTCGAAAAACTTTTTACGAAATTATGATTTAATGAGCATTCACACCGGCAAACAACCTTTTTAGTGTTAAATTTGTTCGTTAAACTTTTTACGAAAGTATTATTTAATACGCATTCACCTTGGCAAAAAATCTTTTCGGTGTAAAATTTGTTTGATAAACTTATTACGAAAGTTTGATTTAATGCGCATTCAACCCGGCAAAAAACCTTTTCAGTGTAAAATTTGTTCGATAAACTTTTTACGAAAGTATGATTTAATGCGCATTTACACCGGCAAAAAAACTTTTCAGTGTGAAATTTGTACGAAAAACTTTTCACACGAAAGTATGATTTATTGCGCATTCACACAGGCAAAAAACCTTTTCAGTGTAAAATTTGTTCAAAAAACTTTTTACGAAAGTATGATTTATTGCGCATTCACACCGGCAAAAACCTTTTCAGTGCGAAATTTGTTTGACATTTTTTTCACGAAAGTATGATTTAATGCGCATTCACACTGGCAAAAAACCTTTTAAGTGTGAAATTTGTATGATAAACTTTTTACGACAGTTTTATTTAATACGCATTCACACCGGCAAAAAATCTTTTCAGTGTGAAACTTGTTTGATAAACTTTTTACGAAAGTATGATTTAATGCGCATTCACACCGGCAAAAAACCTTTTCAGTGTGAAATTTGTACGAAAAACTTTTTAAGAAAGTATGTTTTAATGCGCATTGACAACGGCAAAAAATCTTTTCAGTGTGAAATTTGTTCGAAAAACTTTTCACAAAATTATGATTTAATGCGCATTCACACCGGCAAAAAACCTTTTCAGTGTAAAATTTGTTCGCAAAACTTTTCACGAAAGTATGATTTATTGCGCATTCACACCGGCCAAAAAACTTTTTGGTGTGAAATTTGTTCGAAAAACTTTTCACGAAAGTATGATTTATTGCGCATTCACACCGGCAAAAAACCTTTTAGGTGTGAAATTTGTTCAAAAAAACTTTTTACGAAAGTATAATTTAATGCGCATTCGCACCGGCAAAAAACCTTTTTAGTGTGAAATTTGTTTAAAAAACTTTTCACGAAAGTATGATTTAATCCGAATTCACACCGGCAAAAAACTTTTCAGTGTGAAATTTGTTCGAAAAACTTTTCACGAAAGTATGATTTAATGCGCATTCACACCGGCAAAAAATCTTTTCAGTGTGAAATTTGTTCGAAAAACTTTTTACGAAAGTATGATTTAATGCACATTCACACCGGCAAAAAACCTTTTCAGTGTGAAATTTGTTTGAAAAACTTTTCATGAAATTATGATTTAATGCGCTTTCACACCAGCAAAAAACCTTTTCAGTGTGAAATTTGTTCGAAAAACTTTTCACGAAAATTTGATTAAATGCGCATTCACACCGGCAAAAAACCTTTTTAGTGTAAAATTTGTTCGAAAAACTTTTTACAAAAGTATAATTTATTGCGCATTCACACCGGCAAAAAACCTTTTAAGTGTAAAATTTGTTTAATAAACTTTTTACGAAAGTATAATTTAATGCGCATTCACACCGGCAAAAAACCTTTTCAGTGTGAAATTTATTTGAAAAACTTTTCACGAAAGTATGATTTATTGCGCATTTACACCGACAAAAAACCTTTTCAGTGTAAAATTTGTTTAAAAAACTTTTTACGAAAGTATAATTTAATGCGCATTCACACCGGCAAAAAACCTTTTCAGTGTGAAATTTGTTCAAAAAACTTTTTACGAAAGTATGATTTAATGCGCATTTACACCGGCAAAAAACCTTTTTGGTGTGAAATTTGATCTAAAAACTTTTCACGAAAGTATGATTTAATGCGCATTCACACCGGCAAAAAACCTTTTTAGTGTGAAATTTGTTCAAAAAACTTTTTACGAAACTATGTTTTAATGCGAATTCACACCGGCAAAAAACCTTTTCGGTGTGAAATTTGATCTAAAATTTTTTTACGAAAGTATGATTTAATGCGCATTTACAACGGCAAAAAACCTTTTCAGTGTGAAATTTGTTCAAAAAACTTTTACGAAAGTATGATTTAATGCGCATTCAACCAGCAGAAAACCTTTTTAGTGTAAAATTTGTCCAAAAAACTTTTTACGAAAGTATAATCTAATGCGCATTCAACCAGCAAAAAACCTTTTCAGTGTTAAATTTGTTCGTTAAACTTTTTACGAAAGTATTATTTAATACGCATTCACCTTGGCAAAAAATCTTTTCAGTGTAAAATTTGTTTGATAAACTTTTTACGAAAGTTTGATTTAATGCGCATTCAACCCGGCAAAAAACCTTTTCAGTGTAAAATTTGTTCGATAAACTTTTTACGAAAGTATGATTTAATGCGCATTTACACCGGCAAAAAACCTTTTCAGTGTGAAATTTGTACGAAAAACTTTTCAAGAAAGTATGTTTTAATGCGCATTGACAACGGCAAAAAATCTTTTCAGTGTAAAATTTGTTTGATAAATTTTTCACGATAGTATGATTTAATGCGCATTCACACCGGCAAAAAACTTTTTCAGTGTGAAATTTGTTTGAAAAACTTTTTACGAAATTATGATTTAATGCGCATTCACACCGGCAAAAAACCTTTTCAGTGTGAAATTTGTTCAAAAAACTTTTCACGAAAGTATAATTTATTGCGCATTCACACCGGCCAAAAAAACTTTTTGGTGTGAAATTGTCCGAAAAACTTTTCACAGAAGTGTGATTTAATGCGCATTCACACCGGCAAAAATTCTTTTTAGTGTGAAAGTTGTTCGAAAAACTTTTCACGAAAGTATGATTTAATGTGCATTCACACCGGCAAAAAACCTTTTCAGTGTGAAATTTGTTCGAAAAACTTTTCACACGAAAGTATGATTTATTGCGCATTTACACAGGCAAAAAACCTTTTCAGTGTAAAATTTGTTCAAAAAACTTTTTACGAAAGTATGATTTATTGCGCATTCACACCGGCAAAAACCTTTTCAGTGCGAAATTTGTTTGACATTTTTTTCACGAAAGTATGATTTAATGCGCATTCACACTGGCAAAAAACCTTTTCATTGTGAATGTTGTTCGAAAAACTTTTTACGAAAGTATGATTTAATGCGCATTCACACCGGCAAAAAACCTTTTCATTGTGAAACTTGTTCGAAAAACTTTTCATAAAATTCTGATTTAATGCGCATTCACACTGGCAAAAAACCTTTTCAGTGTGAAATTTGTTTGAAAAACTTTTCACGAAAGTATGATTTAATGCGCATTCACACCGGTCAAAAAAACATTTTGGTGTGAAATTGTTCAAAAAACTTTTCACAAAAGTATGATTTAATGCGCATTCACACCGGCAGAATTTCTTTTTAGTGTAAAGTTGTTTGAAAAACTCTTTACGAAAGTATAATTTTATGTGCATTCACACCAGCATAAAACCGTTTAAGTGTGAAATTTGTTCAAAAAACTTTTTACAAAAGTATAATTTAATGCGCATTTACACCGGCAAAAATTATTTTCAGTGTGAAATTTGTATGATAAACTTTTTACGACAGTATTATTTAATACGCATTCACACCGGCAAAAAATCTTTTCTGTGTGAAACTTGTTTGATAAACTTTTTACGAAAGTATGATTTAATGCGCATTCACACCGGCAAAAAACCTTTTCAGTGTGAAACTTGTACGAAAAACATTTTAAGAAAGTATGTTTTAATGCGCATTGACAACGGCAAAAAATCTTTTCAGTGTGAAATTTGTTCGAAAAACTTTTCACAAAATTATGATTTAATGCGCATTCACACCGGCAAAAAACCTTTTCAGTGTAAAATTTGTTCGAAAAACTTTTCACGAAAGTATGATTTATTGCGCATTCACACCGGCAAAAAAACTTTTTGGTGTGAAATTTGTTCAAAAAACTTTTCACGAAAGTATGATTTATTGCGCATTCACACCGGCAAAAAATCCTTTTAGGTGTGAAATTTGTTCAAAAAAACTTTTTACGAAAGTATAATTTAATGCGCATTCACACCGGCAAAAAACCTTTTTAGTGTGAAATTTGTTTAAAAAACTTTTCACGAAAGTATGATTTAATCCGAATTCACACCGGCAAAAAACTTTTCAGTGTGAAATTTGTTCGAAAAACTTTTCACGAAAGTATGATTTAATGCGCATTCACACCGGCAAAAAATCTTTTCAGTGTGAAATTTGTTTGACATTTTTTTCACGAAAGTATGATTTAATGCGCATTCACACTGGCAAAAAACCTTTTCAGTGTGAAATTTGTTTAAAAAACTTTTTACGAAAGTATGATTTAATGCACATTCACACCGGCAAAAAACCTTTTCAGTGTGAAATTTGTTTGAAAAACTTTTTATGAAATTAT
The DNA here is from genome assembly GCA_950111635.1 of Agelastica alni. Classification (NCBI taxonomy): domain Eukaryota; kingdom Metazoa; phylum Arthropoda; class Insecta; order Coleoptera; family Chrysomelidae; genus Agelastica; species Agelastica alni. The sequence continues at coordinate 71,652,206 of OX467710.1, read as the reverse complement.
GATTTAATGCGCATTCACACCAGCAAAAAACCTTTTCAGTGTGAAATTTGTTAGAAAAACTTTTCACGAAAATATGATTAAATGCGCATTCACACCGGCAAAAAACCTTTTTAGTGTAAAATTTGTTCGAAAAACTTTTTACAAAAGTATAATTTATTGCGCATTCACACCGGCAAAAAACCTTTTCAGTGTGAAATATATTTGAAAAACTTTTCACGAAAGTATGATTTATTGCGCATTTACACCGGCAAAAAACCTTTTCAGTGTAAAATTTGTTTAAAAAACTTTTTACGAAAGTATAATTTAATGCGCATTCACACCGGCAAAAAACCTTTTCAGTGTGAAATTTGTTCAAAAAACTTTTTACGAAAGTATGATTTAATGCGCATTCACACCGGCAAAAATCCTTTTCGGTGTGAAATTTGATCTAAAAACTTTTCACGAAAGTATGATTTAATGCTCATTCACACCGGCAAAAAACCTTTTTAGTGTGAAATTTGTTCAAAAAACTTTTTACGAAACTATGTTTTAATGCGCATTCACACCGGCAAAAAACCTTTTCGGTGTGAAATTTGATCTAAAAACTTTTCACGAGAGTATGATTTAATGCGCATTTACAACGGCAAAAAACCTTTTCAGTGTGAAATTTGTTCAAAAAACTTTTCACGAAAGTATGATTTAATGCGCATTCAACCAGAAGAAAACCTTTTTAGTGTAAAATTTGTACAAAAAACTTTTTACGAAAGTATGATCTAATGCGCATTCAACCAGAAAAAAACCTTTTTAGTGTGAAATTTGTTCGAAAAACTTTTTACGAAATTATGATTTAATGAGCATTTACACCGGCAAACAACCTTTTTAGTGTTAAATTTGTTCGTTAAACTTTTTACGAAAGTATTATTTAATACGCATTCACCTTGGCAAAAAATCTTTTCGGTGTAAAATTTGGTTGATAAACTTTTTACGAAAGTATGATTTAATGCGCATTTACACCGGCAAAAAACCTTTTCAGTGTGAAATTTGTACGAAAAACTTTTCACACGAAAGTATGATTTATTGCGCATTCACACAGGCAAAAAACCTTTTCAGTGTAAAATTTGTTCAAAAAACTTTTTACGAAAGTATGATTTATTGCGCATTCACACCGGCAAAAACCTTTTCAGTGCGAAATTTGTTTGACATTTTTTTCACGAAAGTATGATTTAATGCGCATTCACACTGGCAAAAAACCTTTTCAGTGTGAATTTTGTTCGAAAAACTTTTTACGAAAGTATGATTTAATGCGAATTCACACCGGCAAAAAACCTTTTCAGTGTGAAATTTGTTCGAAAAACTTTTCATGAAATTATGATTTAATGCGCATTCACACTGGCAAAAAACCTTTTCAGTGTGAAATTTGTTTGAAAAACTTTTCACGAAAGTATGATTTAATGCGCATTCACACCGGCCAAAAAAACATTTTGGTGTGAAATTGTTCAAAAAACTTTTTACAAAAGTATGATTTAATGGGCATTCACACCGGCAGAATTTCTTTTTAGTGTAAAGTTTTTCGAAAAAATCTTTACGAAAGTATAATTTTATGTGCATTCACACCAGCATAAAACCGTTTAAGTGTGAAATTTGTTCAAAAAACTTTTTACAAAAGTATAATTTAATGCGCATTTCAATCTTTTCAGTGTGAAATTTGTTTGATATTTTTTTCACGAAAGTATGATTTAATGCGCATTCACACTGGCAAAAAACCTTTTCAGTGTAAAATTTGTTCGAAAAACTTTTCACGAAAGTATGATTTAATGCGCATTCACACCGGCAAAAAATCTTTTCAGTGTGAAATTTGTTTAATAAACTTTTTTACGAAAGTATAATTTAATGCGCATTCACACCGGCAAAAAACCTTTTCAGTGTGAAATTTATTTGAAAAACTTTTTACGAAATTATGATTTAATGCGCATTCACACCGGCAAAAAACCTTTTCAGTGTGAAATTTGTTCAAAAAACTTTTCACGAAAGTATAATTTATTGCGCATTCACACCGGCCAAAAAAACTTTTTGGTGTGAAATTGTCCAAAAAACTTTTCACAGAAGTGTGATTTAATGCGCATTCACACCGGCAAAAATTCTTTTTAGTGTGAAAGTTGTTCGAAAAACTTTTCACGAAAGTATCATTTAATGCACATTCACACCGGCAAAAAACCTTTTCAGTGTGAAATTTGTTTGAAAAACTTTTCATGAAATTATGATTTAATGCGCATTCACACCAGCAAAAAACCTTTTCAGTGTGAAATTTGTTAGAAAAACTTTTCACGAAAATATGATTAAATGCGCATTCACACCGGCAAAAAACCTTTTTAGTGTAAAATTTGTTCGAAAAACTTTTTACAAAAGTATAATTTATTGCGCATTCACACCGGCAAAAAACCTTTTCAGTGTGAAATATATTTGAAAAACTTTTCACGAAAGTATGATTTATTGCGCATTTACACCGGCAAAAAACCTTTTCAGTGTAAAATTTGTTTAAAAAACTTTTTACGAAAGTATAATTTAATGCGCATTCACACCGGCAAAAAACCTTTTCAGTGTGAAATTTGTTCAAAAAACTTTTTACGAAAGTATGATTTAATGCGCATTCACACCGGCAAAAATCCTTTTCGGTGTGAAATTTGATCTAAAAACTTTTCACGAAAGTATGATTTAATGCTCATTCACACCGGCAAAAAACCTTTTTAGTGTGAAATTTGTTCAAAAAACTTTTTACGAAACTATGTTTTAATGCGCATTCACACCGGCAAAAAACCTTTTCGGTGTGAAATTTGATCTAAAAACTTTTCACGAGAGTATGATTTAATGCGCATTTACAACGGCAAAAAACCTTTTCAGTGTGAAATTTGTTCAAAAAACTTTTCACGAAAGTATGATTTAATGCGCATTCAACCAGAAGAAAACCTTTTTAGTGTAAAATTTGTACAAAAAACTTTTTACGAAAGTATGATCTAATGCGCATTCAACCAGAAAAAAACCTTTTTAGTGTGAAATTTGTTCGAAAAACTTTTTACGAAATTATGATTTAATGAGCATTTACACCGGCAAACAACCTTTTTAGTGTTAAATTTGTTCGTTAAACTTTTTACGAAAGTATTATTTAATACGCATTCACCTTGGCAAAAAATCTTTTCGGTGTAAAATTTGGTTGATAAACTTTTTACGAAAGTATGATTTAATGCGCATTTACACCGGCAAAAAACCTTTTCAGTGTGAAATTTGTACGAAAAACTTTTCACACGAAAGTATGATTTATTGCGCATTCACACAGGCAAAAAACCTTTTCAGTGTAAAATTTGTTCAAAAAACTTTTTACGAAAGTATGATTTATTGCGCATTCACACCGGCAAAAACCTTTTCAGTGCGAAATTTGTTTGACATTTTTTTCACGAAAGTATGATTTAATGCGCATTCACACTGGCAAAAAACCTTTTCAGTGTGAATTTTGTTCGAAAAACTTTTTACGAAAGTATGATTTAATGCGAATTCACACCGGCAAAAAACCTTTTCAGTGTGAAATTTGTTCGAAAAACTTTTCATGAAATTATGATTTAATGCGCATTCACACTGGCAAAAAACCTTTTCAGTGTGAAATTTGTTTGAAAAACTTTTCACGAAAGTATGATTTAATGCGCATTCACACCGGCCAAAAAAACATTTTGGTGTGAAATTGTTCAAAAAACTTTTTACAAAAGTATGATTTAATGGGCATTCACACCGGCAGAATTTCTTTTTAGTGTAAAGTTTTTCGAAAAAATCTTTACGAAAGTATAATTTTATGTGCATTCACACCAGCATAAAACCGTTTAAGTGTGAAATTTGTTCAAAAAACTTTTTACAAAAGTATAATTTAATGCGCATTTCAATCTTTTCAGTGTGAAATTTGTTTGACATTTTTTTCACGAAAGTATGATTTAATGCGCATTCACACTGGCAAAAAACCTTTTCAGTGTAAAATTTGTTCGAAAAACTTTTCACGAAAGTATGATTTAATGCGCATTCACACCGGCAAAAAATCTTTTCAGTGTGAAATTTGTTTAATAAACTTTTTTACGAAAGTATAATTTAATGCGCATTCACACCGGCAAAAAACCTTTTCAGTGTGAAATTTATTTGAAAAACTTTTTACGAAATTATGATTTAATGCGCATTCACACCGGCAAAAAACCTTTTCAGTGTGAAATTTGTTCAAAAAACTTTTCACGAAAGTATAATTTATTGCGCATTCACACCGGCCAAAAAAACTTTTTGGTGTGAAATTGTCCAAAAAACTTTTCACAGAAGTGTGATTTAATGCGCATTCACACCGGCAAAAATTCTTTTTAGTGTGAAAGTTGTTCGAAAAACTTTTCACGAAAGTATGATTTAATGTGCATTCACACCGGCAAAAAACCTTTTCAGTGTGAAATTTGTTCGAAAAACTTTTCACACGAAAGTATGATTTATTGCGCATTTACACAGGCAAAAAACCTTTTCAGTGTAAAATTTGTTCAAAAAACTTTTTACGAAAGTATGATTTATTGCGCATTCACACCGGCAAAAACCTTTTCAGTGCGAAATTTGTTTGACATTTTTTTCACGAAAGTATGATTTAATGCGCATTCACACTGGCAAAAAACCTTTTCAGTGTGAATTTTGTTCGAAAAACTTTTTACGAAAGTATGATTTAATGCGCATTCACACCGGCAAAAAACCTTTTCATTGTGAAACTTGTTCGAAAAACTTTTCATGAAATTCTGATTTAATGCGCATTCACACTGGCAAAAAACCTTTTCAGTGTGAAATTTGTTTGAAAAACTTTTCACGAAAGTATGATTTAATGCGCATTCACACCGGCCAAAAAAACATTTTGGTGTGAAATTGTTCAAAAAACTTTTCACAAAAGTATGATTTAATGCGCATTCACACCGGCAGAATTTCTTTTTAGTGTAAAGTTGTTTGAAAAACTCTTTACGAAAGTATAATTTTATGTGCATTCACACCAGCATAAAACCGTTTAAGTGTGAAATTTGTTTAAAAAACTTTTTACAAAAGTATAATTTAATGCGCATTTACACCGGCAAAAATTATTTTCAGTGTGAAATTTGTATGATAAACTTTTTACGACAGTATTATTTAATACGCATTCACACCGGCAAAAAATCTTTTCAGTGTGAAACTTGTTTGATAAACTTTTTACGAAAGTATGATTTAATGCGCATTCACACCGGCAAAAAACCTTTTTAGTGTGAAACTTGTACGAAAAACTTTTTAAGAAAGTATGTTTTAATGCGCATTGACAACGGCAAAAAATCTTTTCAGTGTGAAATTTGTTCGAAAAACTTTTCACAAAATTATGATTTAATGCGCATTCACACCGGCAAAAAACCTTTTCAGTGTAAAATTTGTTCGAAAAACTTTTCACGAAAGTATGATTTATTGCGCATTCACACCGGCCAAAAAAACTTTTTGGTGTGAAATTTGTTCGAAAAACTTTTCACGAAAGTATGATTTATTGCGCATTCACACCGGCAAAAAACCTTTTAGGTGTGAAATTTGTTCAAAAAATTTTTTTACGAAAGTATAATTTAATGCGCATTCACACCGGCAAAAAACCTTTTTAGTGTGAAATTTGTTTAAAAAACTTTTCACGAAAGTATGATTTAATCCGAATTCACACCGGCAAAAAACTTTTCAGTGTGAAATTTGTTCGAAAAACTTTTCACGAAAGTATGATTTAATGCGCATTCACACCGGCAAAAAATGTTTTCAGTGTGAAATTTGTTTGACATTTTTTTCACGAAAGTATGATTTAATGCGCATTCACACTGGCAAAAAACCTTTTCAGTGTGAAATTTGTTTAAAAAACTTTTTACGAAAGTATGATTTAATGCACATTTACACCGGCAAAAAACCTTTTCAGTGTGAAATTTGTTTGAAAAACTTTTCATGAAATTATGATTTAATGCGCATTCACACCAGCAAAAAACCTTTTCAGTGTGAAATTTGTTCGAAAAACTTTTCACGAAAATATGATTAAATGCGCATTCACACCGGCAAAAAACCTTTTTAGTGTAAAATTTGTTCGAAAAACTTTTTACAAAAGTATAATTTATTGCGCATTCACACCGGCAAAAAACCTTTTCAGTGTGAAATATATTTGAAAAACTTTTCACGAAAGTATGATTTATTGCGCATTTACACCGGCAAAAAACCTTTTCAGTGTAAAATTTGTTTAAAAAACTTTTTACGAAAGTATAATTTAATGCGCATTCACACCGGCAAAAAACCTTTTCAGTGTGAAATTTGTTCAAAAAACTTTTTACGAAAGTATGATTTAATGCGCATTCACACCGGCAAAAATCCTTTTCGGTGTGAAATTTGATCTAAAAACTTTTCACGAAAGTATGATTTAATGCTCATTCACACCGGCAAAAAACCTTTTTAGTGTGAAATTTGTTCAAAAAACTTTTTACGAAACTATGTTTTAATGCGCATTCACACCGGCAAAAAACCTTTTCGGTGTGAAATTTGATCTAAAAACTTTTCACGAAAGTATGATTTAATGCGCATTTACAACGGCAAAAAACCTTTTCAGTGTGAAATTTGTTCAAAAAACTTTTCACGAAAGTATGATTTAATGCGCATTCAACCAGAAGAAAACCTTTTTAGTGTAAAATTTGTACAAAAAACTTTTTACGAAAGTATGATCTAATGCGCATTCAACCAGAAAAAAACCTTTTTAGTGTGAAATTTGTTCGAAAAACTTTTTACGAAATTATGATTTAATGAGCATTTACACCGGCAAACAACCTTTTTAGTGTTAAATTTGTTCGTTAAACTTTTTACGAAAGTATTATTTAATACGCATTCACCTTGGCAAAAAATCTTTTCGGTGTAAAATTTGTTTGATAAACTTTTTACGAAAGTTTGATTTAATGCGCATTCAACCCGGCAAAAAACCTTTTCAGTGTAAAATTTGTTCGATAAACTTTTTACGAAAGTATGATTTAATGCGCATTTACACCGGCAAAAAACCTTTTCAGTGTGAAATTTGTACGAAAAACTTTTCACACAAAAGTATGATTTATTGCGCATTCACACAGGCAAAAAACCCTTTCAGTGTAAAATTTGTTCAAAAAACTTTTTACGAAAGTATGATTTATTGCGCATTCACACCGGCAAAAACCTTTTTAGTGCGAAATTTGTTTGACATTTTTTTCACCAAAGTATGATTTAATGCGCATTCACACTGGCAAAAAACCTTTTCAGTGTGAATTTTGTTCGAAAAACTTTTTACGAAAGTATGATTTAATGCGCATTCACACCGGCAAAAAACCTTTTCAGTGTGAAATTTGTTCGAAAAACTTTTCATGAAATTATGATTTAATGCGCATTCACACTGGCAAAAAACCTTTTCAGTGTGAAATTTGTTTGAAAAACTTTTCACGAAAGTATGATTTAATGCGCATTCACACCGGCCAAAAAAACATTTTGGTGTGAAATTGTTCAAAAAACTTTTTACAAAAGTATGATTTAATGGGCATTCACACCGGCAGAATTTCTTTTTAGTGTAAAGTTTTTCGAAAAACTCTTTACGAAAGTATAATTTTATGTGCATTCACACCAGCATAAAACCGTTTAAGTGTGAAATTTGTTCAAAAAACTTTTTACAAAAGTATAATTTAATGCGCATTTCAATCTTTTCAGTGTGAAATTTGTTTAAAATTTTTTTCACGAAAGTATGATTTAATGCGCATTCACACTGGCAAAAAACCTTTTCAGTGTAAAATTTGTTCGAAAAACTTTTCACGAAAGTATGATTTAATGCGCATTCACACCGGCAAAAAATCTTTTCAGTGTGAAATTTTTTTGACATTTTTTTCACGAAAGTATGATTTAATGCGCATTCACACCAGCAAAAAACCTTTTCAGTGTGAAATTTGTTCGAAAAACTTTTCACGAAAATTTGATTAAATGCGCATTCACACCGGCAAAAAACCTTTTTAGTGTAAAATTTGTTCGAAAAACTTTTTACAAAAGTATAATTTATTGCGCATTCACACCGGCAAAAAACCTTTTCAGTGTAAAATTTGTTTAATAAACTTTTTTACGAAAGTATAATTTAATGCGCATTCACACCGGCAAAAAACCTTTTTAGTGTGAAATTTATTTGAAAAACTTTTCACGAAAGTATGATTTATTGCGCATTTACACCGGCAAAAAATCTTTTCAGTGTGAAATTTGTTTGACATTTTTTTCACGAAAGTATGATTTAATGCGCATTCACACTGGCAAAAAACCTTTTCAGTGTGAAATTTGTTCGAAAAACTTTTTACGAAAGAATGATTTAATGCACATTCACACCGGCAAAAAACCTTTTCAGTGTGAAATTTTTTTGAAAAACTTTTCATGAAATTATGATTTAATGCGCATTCACACCAGCAAAAAACCTTTTCAGTGTGAAATTTGTTCGAAAAACTTTTCATTAAAATTTGATTAAATGCGCATTCACACCGGCAAAAAACCTTTTTAGTGTAAAATTTGTTCGAAAAACTTTTTACAAAAGTATAATTTATTGCGCATTCACACCGGCAAAAAACCTTTTCAGTGTAAAATTTGTTTAATAAACTTTTTTACGAAAGTATAATTTAATGCGCATTCACACCGGCAAAAAACCTTTTCAGTGTGAAATTTGTTCGATAAACTTTTTACGAAAGTATGATTTAATGCGCATTTACACCGGCAAAAAACCTTTTCAGTGTGAAATTTGTACGAAAAACTTTTCACACGAAAGTATGATTTATTGCGCATTCACACAGGCAAAAAACCTTTTCAGTGTAAAATTTGTTCAAAAAACTTTTTACGAAAGTATGATTTATTGCGCATTCACACCGGCAAAAACCTTTTCAGTGCGAAATTTGTTTGACATTTTTTTCACGAAAGTATGATTTAATGCGCATTCACACTGGCAAAAAACCTTTTCAGTGTGAATTTTGTTCGAAAAACTTTTTACGAAAGTATGATTTAATGCGCATTCACACCGGCAAAAAACCTTTTCAGTGTGAAATTTGTTCGAAAAACTTTTCATGAAATTATGATTTAATGCGCATTCACACTGGCAAAAAACCTTTTCAGTGTGAAATTTGTTTGAAAAACTTTTCACGAAAGTATGATTTAATGCGCATTCACACCGGCCAAAAAAACATTTTGGTGTGAAATTGTTCAAAAAACTTTTAACAAAAGTATGATTTAATGGGCATTCACACCGGCAGAATTTCTTTTTAGTCTAAAGTTTTTCGAAAAACTCTTTACGAAAGTATAATTTTATGTGCATTCACACCAGCATAAAACCGTTTAAGTGTGAAATTTGTTCAAAAAACTTTTTACAAAAGTATAATTTAATGCGCATTTACACCGGCAAAAATTATTTTCAGTGTGAAATTTGTATGATAAACTTTTTACGACAGTATTATTTAATACGCATTCACACCGGCAAAAAATCTTTTCAGTGTGAAACTTGTTTGATAAACTTTTTACGAAAGTATGATTTAATGCGCATTCACACCGGCAAAAAACCTTTTCAGTGTGAAATTTGTACGAAAAACTTTTTAAGAAAGTATGTTTTAATGCGCATTGACAACGGCAAAAAATCTTTTCAGTGTGAAATTTGTTCGAAAAACTTTTCACAAAATTATGATTTAATGCGCATTCACACCGGCAAAAAACCTTTTCAGTGTAAAATTTGTTCGAAAAATTTTTTACGAAAGTATGATTTATTGCGCATTCACACCGGCCAAAAAAACTTTTTGGTGTGAAATTTGTTCGAAAAACTTTTCACGAAAGTATGATTTATTGCGCATTCACACCGGCAAAAAACCTTTTAGGTGTGAAATTTGTTCAAAAAAACTTTTTACGAAAGTATAATTTAATGCGCATTCACACCGGCAAAAAACCTTTTTAGTGTGAAATTTGTTTAAAAAACTTTTCACGAAAGTATGATTTAATCCGAATTCACACCGGCAAAAAACTTTTCAGTGTGAAATTTGTTCGAAAAACTTTTCACGAAAGTATGATTTAATGCGCATTCACACCGGCAAAAAATCTTTTCAGTGTGAAATTTGTTTGACATTTTTTTCACGAAAGTATGATTTAATGCGCATTCACACTGGCAAAAAACCTTTTCAGTGTGAAATTTGTTCGAAAAACTTTTTACGAAAGTATGATTTAATGCACATTCACACCGGCAAAAAACCTTTTCAGTGTGAAATTTGTTTGAAAAACTTTTCATGAAATTATGATTTAATGCGCATTTACACCAGCAAAAAACCTTTTCAGTGTGAAATTTGTTCGAAAAACTTTTCACGAAAATTTGATTAAATGCGCATTCACACCGGCAAAAAACCTTTTTAGTGTAAAATTTGTTCGAAAAACTTTTTACAAAAGTATAATTTATTGCGCATTCACACCGGCAAAAAACCTTTTCAGTGTAAAATTTGTTTGAAAAACTTTTCACGAAAATATGATTTATTGCGCATTTACACCGGCAAAAAACCTTTTCAGTGTAAAATTTGTTTAAAAAACTTTTTACGAAAGTATAATTTAATGCGCATTCACACCGGCAAAAAACCTTTTCAGTGTGAAATTTGTTCAAAAAACTTTTTACGAAAGTATGATTTAATGCGCATTTACAACGGCAAAAAACCTTTTCAGTGTGAAATTTGTTCAAAAAACTTTTCACGAAAGTATGATTTAATGCGCATTCACACTGGCAAAAAACCTTTTCAGTGTGAATTTTGTTCGAAAAACTTTTTACGAAAGTATGATTTAATGCGCATTCACACCGGCAAAAAACCTTTTCAGTGTGAAATTTGTTTGACATTTTTTTCACGAAAGTATGATTTAATGCGCATTCACACTGGCAAAAAACCTTTTCAGTGTGAAATTTGTTCGAAAAACTTTTTACGAAAGAATGATTTAATGCACATTCACACCGGCAAAAAACCTTTTCAGTGTGAAATTTTTTTGAAAAACTTTTCATGAAATTATGATTTAATGCGCATTCACACCAGCAAAAAACCTTTTCAGTGTGAAATTTGTTCGAAAAACTTTTCATTAAAATTTGATTAAATGCGCATTCACACCGGCAAAAAACCTTTTTAGTGTAAAATTTGTTCGAAAAACTTTTTACAAAAGTATAATTTATTGCGCATTCACACCGGCAAAAAACCTTTTCAGTGTAAAATTTGTTTAATAAACTTTTTTACGAAAGTATAATTTAATGCGCATTCACACCGGCAAAAAACCTTTTCAGTGTGAAATTTGTTCGATAAACTTTTTACGAAAGTATGATTTAATGCGCATTTACACCGGCAAAAAACCTTTTCAGTGTGAAATTTGTACGAAAAACTTTTCACACGAAAGTATGATTTATTGCGCATTCACACAGGCAAAAAACCTTTTCAGTGTAAAATTTGTTCAAAAAACTTTTTACGAAAGTATGATTTATTGCGCATTCACACCGGCAAAAACCTTTTCAGTGCGAAATTTGTTTGACATTTTTTTCACGAAAGTATGATTTAATGCGCATTCACACTGGCAAAAAACCTTTTCAGTGTGAATTTTGTTCGAAAAACTTTTTACGAAAGTATGATTTAATGCGCATTCACACCGGCAAAAAACCTTTTCAGTGTGAAATTTGTTCGAAAAACTTTTCATGAAATTATGATTTAATGCGCATTCACACTGGCAAAAAACCTTTTCAGTGTGAAATTTGTTTGAAAAACTTTTCACGAAAGTATGATTTAATGCGCATTCACACCGGCCAAAAAAACATTTTGGTGTGAAATTGTTCAAAAAACTTTTCACAAAAGTATGATTTAATGGGCATTCACACCGGCAGAATTTCTTTTTAGTGTAAAGTTTTTCGAAAAACTCTTTACGAAAGTATAATTTTATGTGCATTCACACCAGCATAAAACCGTTTAAGTGTGAAATTTGTTCAAAAAACTTTTTACAAAAGTATAATTTAATGCGCATTTACACCGGCAAAAATTATTTTCAGTGTGAAATTTGTATGATAAACTTTTTACGACAGTATTATTTAATACGCATTCACACCGGCAAAAAATCTTTTCAGTGTGAAACTTGTTTGATAAACTTTTTACGAAAGTATGATTTAATGCGCATTCACACCGGCAAAAAACCTTTTCAGTGTGAAATTTGTACGAAAAACTTTTTAAGAAAGTATGTTTTAATGCGCATTGACAACGGCAAAAAATCTTTTCAGTGTGAAATTTGTTCGAAAAACTTTTCACAAAATTATGATTTAATGCGCATTCACACCGGCAAAAAACCTTTTCAGTGTAAAATTTGTTCGAAAAATTTTTTACGAAAGTATGATTTATTGCGCATTCACACCGGCCAAAAAAACTTTTTGGTGTGAAATTTGTTCGAAAATCTTTTCACGAAAGTATGATTTATTGCGCATTCACACCGGCAAAAAACCTTTTAGGTGTGAAATTTGTTCAAAAAAACTTTTTACGAAAGTATAATTTAATGCGCATTCACACCGGCAAAAAACCTTTTTAGTGTGAAATTTGTTTAAAAAACTTTTCACGAAAGTATGATTTAATCCGAATTCACACCGGCAAAAAACTTTTCAGTGTGAAATTTGTTCGAAAAACTTTTCACGAAAGTATGATTTAATGCGCATTCACACCGGCAAAAAATCTTTTCAGTGTGAAATTTGTTTGACATTTTTTTCACGAAAGTATGATTTAATGCGCATTCACACTGGCAAAAAACCTTTTCAGTGTGAAATTTGTTCGAAAAACTTTTTACGAAAGTATGATTTAATGCACATTCACACCGGCAAAAAACCTTTTCAGTGTGAAATTTGTTTGAAAAACTTTTCATGAAATTATGATTTAATGCGCATTTACACCAGCAAAAAACCTTTTTAGTGTAAAATTTGTTCGAAAAACTTTTTACAAAAGTATAATTTATTGCGCATTCACACCGGCAAAAAACCTTTTCAGTGTAAAATTTGTTTGAAAAACTTTTCACGAAAATATGATTTATTGCGCATTTACACCGGCAAAAAACCTTTTCAGTGTAAAATTTGTTTAAAAAACTTTTTACGAAAGTATAATTTAATGCGCATTCACACCGGCAAAAAACCTTTTCAGTGTGAAATTTGTTCAAAAAACTTTTTACGAAAGTATGATTTAATGCGCATTTACAACGGCAAAAAACCTTTTCAGTGTGAAATTTGTTCAAAAAACTTTTCACGAAAGTATGATTTAATGCGCATTCACACTGGCAAAAAACCTTTTCAGTGTGAATTTTGTTCGAAAAACTTTTTACGAAAGTATGATTTAATGCGCATTCACACCGGCAAAAAACCTTTTCAGTGTGAAATTTGTTTGACATTTTTTTCACGAAAGTATGATTTAATGCGCATTCACACTGGCAAAAAACCTTTTCAGTGTGAAATTTGTTCGAAAAACTTTTTACGAAAGAATGATTTAATGCACATTCACACCGGCAAAAAACCTTTTCAGTGTGAAATTTTTTTGAAAAACTTTTCATGAAATTATGATTTAATGCGCATTCACACCAGCAAAAAACCTTTTCAGTGTGAAATTTGTTCGAAAAACTTTTCATTAAAATTTGATTAAATGCGCATTCACACCGGCAAAAAACCTTTTTAGTGTAAAATTTGTTCGAAAAACTTTTTACAAAAGTATAATTTATTGCGCATTCACACCGGCAAAAAACCTTTTCAGTGTAAAATTTGTTTAATAAACTTTTTTACGAAAGTATAATTTAATGCGCATTCACACCGGCAAAAAACCTTTTCAGTGTGAAATTTGTTCGATAAACTTTTTACGAAAGTATGATTTAATGCGCATTTACACCGGCAAAAAACCTTTTCAGTGTGAAATTTGTACGAAAAACTTTTCACACGAAAGTATGATTTATTGCGCATTCACACAGGCAAAAAACCTTTTCAGTGTAAAATTTGTTCAAAAAACTTTTTACGAAAGTATGATTTATTGCGCATTCACACCGGCAAAACCTTTTCAGTGCGAAATTTGTTTGACATTTTTTTCACGAAAGTATGATTTAATGCGCATTCACACTGGCAAAAAACCTTTTCAGTGTGAATTTTGTTCGAAAAACTTTTTACGAAAGTATGATTTAATGCGCATTCACACCGGCAAAAACCTTTTCAGTGTGAAATTTGTTCGAAAAACTTTTCATGAAATTATGATTTAATGCGCATTCACACTGGCAAAAAACCTTTTCAGTGTGAAATTTGTTTGAAAAACTTTTCACGAAAGTATGATTTAATGCGCATTCACACCGGCCAAAAAAACATTTTGGTGTGAAATTGTTCAAAAAACTTTTCACAAAAGTATGATTTAATGGGCATTCACACCGGCAGAATTTCTTTTTAGTGTAAAGTTTTTCGAAAAACTCTTTACGAAAGTATAATTTTATGTGCATTCACACCAGCATAAAACCGTTTAAGTGTGAAATTTGTTCAAAAAACTTTTTACAAAAGTATAATTTAATGCGCATTTACACCGGCAAAAATTATTTTCAGTGTGAAATTTGTATGATAAACTTTTTACGACAGTATTATTTAATACGCATTCACACCGGCAAAAAATCTTTTCAGTGTGAAACTTGTTTGATAAACTTTTTACGAAAGTATGATTTAATGCGCATTCACACCGGCAAAAAACCTTTTCAGTGTGAAATTTGTACGAAAAACTTTTTAAGAAAGTATGTTTTAATGCGCATTGACAACGGCAAAAAATCTTTTCAGTGTGAAATTTGTTCGAAAAACTTTTCACAAAATTATGATTTAATGCGCATTCACACCGGCAAAAAACCTTTTCAGTGTAAAATTTGTTCGAAAAATTTTTTACGAAAGTATGATTTATTGCGCATTCACACCGGCCAAAAAAACTTTTTGGTGTGAATTTGTTCGAAAATCTTTTCACGAAAGTATGATTTATTGCGCATTCACACCGGCAAAAAACCTTTTAGGTGTGAAATTTGTTCAAAAAAACTTTTTACGAAAGTATAATTTAATGCGCATTCACACCGGCAAAAAACCTTTTTAGTGTGAAATTTGTTTAAAAAACTTTTCACGAAAGTATGATTTAATCCGAATTCACACCGGCAAAAAACTTTTCAGTGTGAAATTTGTTCGAAAAACTTTTCACGAAAGTATGATTTAATGCGCATTCACACCGGCAAAAAATCTTTTCAGTGTGAAATTTGTTTGACATTTTTTTCACGAAAGTATGATTTAATGCGCATTCACACTGGCAAAAAACCTTTTCAGTGTGAAATTTGTTCGAAAAACTTTTTACGAAAGTATGATTTAATGCACATTCACACCGGCAAAAAACCTTTTCAGTGTGAAATTTGTTTGAAAAACTTTTCATGAAATTATGATTTAATGCGCATTTACACCAGCAAAAAACCTTTTCAGTGTGAAATTTGTTCGAAAAACTTTTCACGAAAATTTGATTAAATGCGCATTCACACCGGCAAAAAACCTTTTTAGTGTAAAATTTGTTCGAAAAACTTTTTACAAAAGTATAATTTATTGCGCATTCACACCGGCAAAAAACCTTTTCAGTGTAAAATTTGTTTGATAAACTTTTTTACGAAAGTATAATTTAATGCGCATTCACACCGGCAAAAAACCTTTTCAGTGTGAAATTTATTTGAAAAACTTTTCACGAAAATATGATTTATTGCGCATTTACACCGGCAAAAAACCTTTTCAGTGTAAAATTTGTTTAAAAAACTTTTTACGAAAGTATAATTTAATGCGCATTCACACCGGCAAAAAACCTTTTCAGTGTGAAATTTGTTCAAAAAACTTTTTACGAAAGTATGATTTAATGCGCATTTACAACGGCAAAAAACCTTTTCAGTGTGAAATTTGTTCAAAAAACTTTTCACGAAAGTATGATTTAATGCGCATTCACACTGGCAAAAAACCTTTTCAGTGTGAATTTTGTTCGAAAAACTTTTTACGAAAGTATGATTTAATGCGCATTCACACCGGCAAAAAACCTTTTCAGTGTGAAATTTGTTCGAAAAACTTTTCATGAAATTATGATTTAATGCGCATTCACACTGGCAAAAAACCTTTTCAGTGTGAAATTTGTTTGAAAAACTTTTCACGAAAGTATGATTTAATGCGCATTCACACCGGCCAAAAAAACATTTTGGTGTGAAATTGTTCAAAAAACTTTTCACAAAAGTATGATTTAATGGGCATTCACACCGGCAGAATTTCTTTTTAGTGTAAAGTTTTTCGAAAAACTCTTTACGAAAGTATAATTTTATGTGCATTCACACCAGCATAAAACCGTTTAAGTGTGAAATTTGTTCAAAAAACTTTTTACAAAAGTATAATTTAATGCGCATTTACACCGGCAAAAATTATTTTCAGTGTGAAATTTGTATGATAAACTTTTTACGACAGTATTATTTAATACGCATTCACACCGGCAAAAAATCTTTTCAGTGTGAAACTTGTTTGATAAACTTTTTACGAAAGTATGATTTAATGCGCATTCACACCGGCAAAAAACCTTTTCAGTGTGAAATTTGTACGAAAAACTTTTTAAGAAAGTATGTTTTAATGCGCATTGACAACGGCAAAAAATCTTTTCAGTGTGAAATTTGTTCGAAAAACTTTTCACAAAATTATGATTTAATGCGCATTCACACCGGCAAAAAACCTTTTCAGTGTAAAATTTGTTCGAAAAATTTTTTACGAAAGTATGATTTATTGCGCATTCACACCGGCCAAAAAAACTTTTTGGTGTGAAATTTGTTCGAAAAACTTTTCACGAAAGTATGATTTATTGCGCATTCACACCGGCAAAAAACCTTTTAGGTGTGAAACTTGTTTGATAAACTTTTTACGAAAGTATGATTTAATGCGCATTTACACCGGCAAAAATTATTTTCAGTGTGAAATTTGTATGATAAACTTTTTACGACAGTATTATTTAATACGCATTCACACCGGCAAAAAATCTTTTCAGTGTGAAACTTGTTTGATAAACTTTTTACGAAAGTATGATTTAATGCGCATTCACACCGGCAAAAAACCTTTTCAGTGTGAAATTTGTACGAAAAACTTTTTAAGAAAGTATGTTTTAATGCGCATTGACAACGGCAAAAAATCTTTTCAGTGTGAAATTTGTTCGAAAAACTTTTCACAAAATTATGATTTAATGCGCATTCACACCGGCAAAAAACCTTTTCAGTGTAAAATTTGTTCGAAAAATTTTTTACGAAAGTATGATTTATTGCGCATTCACACCGGCCAAAAAAACTTTTTGGTGTGAAATTTGTTCGAAAAACTTTTCACGAAAGTATGATTTATTGCGCATTCACACCGGCAAAAAACCTTTTAGGTGTGAAATTTGTTCAAAAAAACTTTTTACGAAAGTATAATTTAATGCGCATTCACACCGGCAAAAAACCTTTTTAGTGTGAAATTTGTTTAAAAAACTTTTCACGAAAGTATGATTTAATCCGAATTCACACCGGCAAAAAACTTTTCAGTGTGAAATTTGTTCGAAAAACTTTTCACGAAAGTATGATTTAATGCGCATTCACACCGGCAAAAAATCTTTTCAGTGTGAAATTTGTTTGACATTTTTTTCACGAAAGTATGATTTAATGCGCATTCACACTGGCAAAAAACCTTTTCAGTGTGAAATTTGTTCGAAAAACTTTTTACGAAAGTATGATTTAATGCACATTCACACCGGCAAAAAACCTTTTCAGTGTGAAATTTGTTTGAAAAACTTTTCATGAAATTATGATTTAATGCGCATTTACACCAGCAAAAAACCTTTTCAGTGTGAAATTTGTTCGAAAAACTTTTCACGAAAATTTGATTAAATGCGCATTCACACCGGCAAAAAACCTTTTTAGTGTAAAATTTGTTCGAAAAACTTTTTACAAAAGTATAATTTATTGCGCATTCACACCGGCAAAAAACCTTTTCAGTGTAAAATTTGTTTGATAAACTTTTTTACGAAAGTATAATTTAATGCGCATTCACACCGGCAAAAAACCTTTTCAGTGTGAAATTTATTTGAAAAACTTTTCACGAAAATATGATTTATTGCGCATTTACACCGGCAAAAAACCTTTTCAGTGTAAAATTTGTTTAAAAAACTTTTTACGAAAGTATAATTTAATGCGCATTCACACCGGCAAAAAACCTTTTCAGTGTGAAATTTGTTCAAAAAACTTTTTACGAAAGTATGATTTAATGCGCATTTACAACGGCAAAAAACCTTTTCAGTGTGAAATTTGTTCAAAAAACTTTTCACGAAAGTATGATTTAATGCGCATTCACACTGGCAAAAAACCTTTTCAGTGTGAATTTTGTTCGAAAAACTTTTTACGAAAGTATGATTTAATGCGCATTCACACCGGCAAAAAACCTTTTCAGTGTGAAATTTGTTCGAAAAACTTTTCATGAAATTATGATTTAATGCGCATTCACACTGGCAAAAAACCTTTTCAGTGTGAAATTTGTTTGAAAAACTTTTCACGAAAGTATGATTTAATGCGCATTCACACCGGCCAAAAAAACATTTTGGTGTGAAATTGTTCAAAAAACTTTTCACAAAAGTATGATTTAATGGGCATTCACACCGGCAGAATTTCTTTTTAGTGTAAAGTTTTTCGAAAAACTCTTTACGAAAGTATAATTTTATGTGCATTCACACCAGCATAAAACCGTTTAAGTGTGAAATTTGTTCAAAAAACTTTTTACAAAAGTATAATTTAATGCGCATTTACACCGGCAAAAATTATTTTCAGTGTGAAATTTGTATGATAAACTTTTTACGACAGTATTATTTAATACGCATTCACACCGGCAAAAAATCTTTTCAGTGTGAAACTTGTTTGATAAACTTTTTACGAAAGTATGATTTAATGCGCATTCACACCGGCAAAAAACCTTTTCAGTGTGAAATTTGTACGAAAAACTTTTTAAGAAAGTATGTTTTAATGCGCATTGACAACGGCAAAAAATCTTTTCAGTGTGAAATTTGTTCGAAAAACTTTTCACAAAATTATGATTTAATGCGCATTCACACCGGCAAAAAACCTTTTCAGTGTAAAATTTGTTCGAAAAATTTTTTACGAAAGTATGATTTATTGCGCATTCACACCGGCCAAAAAAACTTTTTGGTGTGAAATTTGTTCGAAAAACTTTTCACGAAAGTATGATTTATTGCGCATTCACACCGGCAAAAAACCTTTTAGGTGTGAAATTTGTTCAAAAAAACTTTTTACGAAAGTATAATTTAATGCGCATTCACACCGGCAAAAAACCTTTTTAGTGTGAAATTTGTTTAAAAAACTTTTCACGAAAGTATGATTTAATCCGAATTCACACCGGCAAAAAACTTTTCAGTGTGAAATTTGTTCGAAAAACTTTTCACGAAAGTATGATTTAATGCGCATTCACACCGGCAAAAAATCTTTTCAGTGTGAAATTTGTTTGACATTTTTTTCACGAAAGTATGATTTAATGCGCATTCACACTGGCAAAAAACCTTTTCAGTGTGAAATTTGTTCGAAAAACTTTTTACGAAAGTATGATTTAATGCACATTCACACCGGCAAAAAACCTTTTCAGTGTGAAATTTGTTTGAAAAACTTTTCATGAAATTATGATTTAATGCGCATTTACACCAGCAAAAAACCTTTTCAGTGTGAAATTTGTTCGAAAAACTTTTCACGAAAATTTGATTAAATGCGCATTCACACCGGCAAAAAACCTTTTTAGTGTAAAATTTGTTCGAAAAACTTTTTACAAAAGTATAATTTATTGCGCATTCACACCGGCAAAAAACCTTTTCAGTGTAAAATTTGTTTGATAAACTTTTTTACGAAAGTATAATTTAATGCGCATTCACACCGGCAAAAAACCTTTTCAGTGTGAAATTTATTTGAAAAACTTTTCACGAAAATATGATTTATTGCGCATTTACACCGGCAAAAAAGCTTTTCAGTGTAAAATTTGTTTAAAAAACTTTTTACGAAAGTATAATTTAATGCGCATTCACACCGGCAAAAAACCTTTTCAGTGTGAAATTTGTTCAAAAAACTTTTTACGAAAGTATGATTTAATGCGCATTTACAACGGCAAAAAACCTTTTCAGTGTGAAATTTGTTCAAAAAACTTTTCACGAAAGTATGATTTAATGCGCATTCAACAGCAGAAAACCTTTTTAGTGTAAAATTTGTACAAAAAACTTTTTACGAAAGTATGATCTAATGCGCATTCAACCAGCAAAAAACCTTTTTAGTGTGAAATTTGTTCGAAAAACTTTTTACGAAATTATGATTTAATGAGCATTCTCACCGGCAAACAACCTTTTCAGTGTTAAATTTGTTCGTTAAACTTTTTACGAAAGTATTATTTAATACGCATTCACCTTGGCAAAAAATCTTTTCAGTGTAAAATTTGTTTGATAAACTTTTTACGAAAGTTTGATTTTAATGCGCATTCAACCCGGCAAAAAACCTTTTCAGTGTAAAATTTGTTCGATAAACTTTTTACGAAAGTATGATTTAATGCGCATTTACACTGGCAAAAAACCTTTTCAGTGTGAAATTTGTACGAAAAACTTTTCAAGAAAGTATGTTTTAATGCGCATTTACACCGGCAAAAAACCTTTTCAGTGTGAAATTTGTACGAAAAACTTTTCAAGAAAGTATGTTTTAATGCGCATTGACAACGGCAAAAAATCTTTTCAGTGTAAAATTTGTTTGATAAACTTTTTACGATAGTATGATTTAATGCGCATTCACACCGGCAAAAAACTTTTTCAGTGTGAAATTTGTTTGAAAAACTTTTTACGAAATTATAATTTAATGCGCATTCACACCGGCAAAAAACCTTTTCAGTGTGAAATTTGTTCGAAAAACTTTTCACGAAAGTATAATTTATTGCGCATTCACACCGGCCAAAAAAACTTTTTGGTGAGAAATTGTCCAAAAAACTTTTCACAAAAGTGTGATTTAATGCGCATTCACACCGGCAAAAATTCTTTCTAGTGTAAAAGTTGTTCGAAAAACTTTTCACGAAAGTATGATCTAATGCTCATTCAACCAGCAAAAAACCTTTTTAGTGTGAAATTTGTTCGAAAAACTTTTTACGAAATTATGATTTAATGAGCATTCACACCGGCAAACAACCTTTTTAGTGTTAAATTTGTTCGTTAAACTTTTTACGAAAGTATTATTTAATACGCATTCACCTTGGCAAAAAATCTTTTCAGAGTAAAATTTGTTTGATAAACTTTTTACAAAAGTTTGATTTAATGTGCATTCACACCGGCAAAAAACCTTTTCAGTGTGAAATTTGTTCGAAAAACTTTTCACACGAAAGTATGATTTAATGCGCATTCACACTGGCAAAAAACCTTTTCAGTGTGAAATTTGTTCGAAAAACTTTTTACGAAAGTATGATTTAATGCACATTCACACCGGCAAAAAACCTTTTCAGTGTGAAATTTGTTTGAAAAACTTTTCATGAAATTATGATTTAATGCGCATTCACACCAGCAAAAAACCTTTTCAGTGTGAAATTTGTTCGAAAAACTTTTCACGAAAATTTGATTAAATGCGCATTCACACCGGCAAAAAAACCTTTTTAGTGTAAAATTTGTTCGAAAAACTTTTTACAAAAGTATAATTTATTGCGCATTCACACCGGCAAAAAACCTTTTCAGTGTAAAATTTGTTTGATAAACTTTTTTACGAAAGTATAATTTAATGCGCATTCACAC
Source organism: Agelastica alni (assembly GCA_950111635.1). Lineage (NCBI taxonomy): Eukaryota > Metazoa > Arthropoda > Insecta > Coleoptera > Chrysomelidae > Agelastica > Agelastica alni. Next base: position 71,630,313 of record OX467710.1, on the reverse strand, counting down.
CGGCAAAAAACCTTTTCAGTGTGAAATTTATTTGAAAAACTTTTCACGAAAATATGATTTATTGCGCATTTACACCGGCAAAAAACCTTTTCAGTGTAAAATTTGTTCAAAAAACTTTTTACGAAAGTATGATTTAATGCGCATTTACACCGGCAAAAAACCTTTTCGGTGTGAAATTTGATCTAAAAACTTTTCACGAAAGTATGATTTATTGCGCATTCACACCGGCAAAAAACCTTTTTAGTGTGAAATTTGTTCAAAAATCTTTTTACGAAACTATGTTTTAATGCGAATTCACACCGGCAAAAAACCTTTTCGGTGTGAAATTTGATCGAAAAACTTTTTACGAAAGTATGATTTAATGCGCATTTACAACGGCAAAAAACCTTTTCAGTGTGAAATTTGTTCAAAAAACTTTTCACGAAAGTATGATTTAATGCGCATTCAACCAGCAGAAAACCTTTTTAGTGTAAAATTTGTACAAAAAACTTTTTACGAAAGTATGATCTAATGCGCATTCAACCAGCAAAAAACCTTTTTAGTGTGAAATTTGTTCGAAAAACTTTTTACGAAATTATGATTTAATGAGCATTCACACCGGCAAACAACCTTTTCAGTGTTAAATTTGTTCGTTAAACTTTTTACGAAAGTATTATTTAATACGCATTCACCTTGGCAAAAAATCTTTTCAGTGTAAAATTTGTTTGATAAACTTTTTACGAAAGTTTGATTTAATGCGCATTCAACCCGGCAAAAAACCTTTTCAGTGTAAAATTTGTTCGATAAACTTTTTACGAAAGTATGATTTAATGCGCATTTACACTGGCAAAAAACCTTTTCAGTGTGAAATTTGTACGAAAAACTTTTCAAGAAAGTATGTTTTAATGCGCATTTACACCGGCAAAAAACCTTTTCAGTGTGAAATTTGTACGAAAAACTTTTCAAGAAAGTATGTTTTAATGCGCATTGACAACGGCAAAAAATCTTTTCAGTGTAAAATTTGTTTGATAAACTTTTTACGAAAGTTTGATTTAATGCGCATTCAACCCGGCAAAAAACCTTTTCAGTGTAAAATTTGTTCGATAAACTTTTTACGAAAGTATGATTTAATGCGCATTTACACTGGCAAAAAACCTTTTCAGTGTGAAATTTGTACGAAAAACTTTTCAAGAAAGTATGTTTTAATGCGCATTTACACCGGCAAAAAACCTTTTCAGTGTGAAATTTGTACGAAAAACTTTTCAAGAAAGTATGTTTTAATGCGCATTGACAACGGCAAAAAATCTTTTCAGTGTAAAATTTGTTTGATAAACTTTTTACGATAGTATGATTTAATGCGCATTCACACCGGCAAAAAACTTTTTCAGTGTGAAATTTGTTTGAAAAACTTTTTACGAAATTATAATTTAATGCGCATTCACACCGGCAAAAAACCTTTTAGTGTTAAATTTGTTCGTTAAACTTTTTACGAAAGTATTATTTAATACGCATTCACCTTGGCAAAAAATCTTTTCAGTGTAAAATTTGTTTGATAAACTTTTTACAAAAGTTTGATTTAATGTGCATTCACACCGGCAAAAAACCTTTTCAGTGTGAAATTTGTTCGAAAAACTTTTCACACGAAAGTATGATTTATTGCGCATTCACACAGGCAAAAAACCTTTTCAGTGTAAAATTTGTTCAAAAAACTTTTTACGAAAGTATGATTTATTGCGCATTCACACCGGCAAAAACCTTTTCAGTGCGAAATTTGTTTGACATTTTTTTCACGAAAGTATGATTAAATGCGCATTCACACTGGCAAAAAACCTTTTCAGTGTGAAATTTGTTCGAAAAACTTTTCACGAAAATATGATTAAATGCACATTCACACCGGCAAAAAACCTTTTTAGTGTAAAATTTGTTCGAAAAACTTTTTACAAAAGTATAATTTATTGCGCATTCACACCGGCAAAAAACCTTTTCAGTGTGAAATTTGTTCAAAAAACTTTTTACGAAAGTATGATTTAATGCGCATTCACACCGGCAAAAAACCTTTTCGGTGTGAAATTTGATCCAAAAACTTTTCACGAAAGTATGATTTAATGCGCATTTTCAACGGCAAAAAACCTTCTTAGTGTGAAATTTGTTCAAAAAACTTTTTACGAAAGTATGATTTAATGCGCATTCAACCAGCAAAAAACCTTTTTAGTGTAAAATTTGTACAATAAAGTTTTTACGAAAGTATGATTTAATGCGCATTCACACCGGCAAAAACCTTTTCAGTGTGAAATTTGTTCGAAAAACTTTTCACGAAAGTATGATTTAATGCGCATTCACACCGGCCAAAAAAACTTTTTAGTGTGAAATTTTTCAAAAAACTTTTCACAAAAGTATGAATTAATGCGCATTTACACCGGCAAAAATTCTTTTCAGTGTGAAATTTGTTCGAAAAACTTTTCACGAAAGTATGATTTAATGCGCAATTACACTGGCAAAAAACCTTTTCAGCGTGAAATTTGTTCGAAAAACTTTTTACGAAATTATGATTTAATGAGCATTCACACCGGCAAACAACCTTTTCAGTGTGAAATTTGTTTGATAAACTTTTTACGAAAGTATGATTTAATGCGCATTCACACCGGCAAAAAACCTTTTCAGTATGAAATTTGTTCGATAAACTTTTTACGAAAGTATGATTTAATGCGCATTTACACCGGCAAAAAACCTTTTTAGTGTGAAATTTGTACGAAAAACTTTATAAGAAAGTATGTTTTAATGCGCATTGACAACGGCAAAAAATCTTTTCAGTGTGAAATTTGTTCGAAAAACTTTTCACGAAATTATGATTTAATGCGCATTTACACCGGCAAAAAACCTTTTCAGTGTGAAATTTGTTCGAAAAACTTTTCACGAAAGTATGATTTATTGCGCATTCACACCGGCCCAAAAAACTTTTTGGTGTGAAATTGTCCAAAAAACTTTTTACAAAAGTGTGATTTAATGCGCATTCACAATGGCAAAAATTGTTTTAAGTGTGAAAGTTGTTCGAAAAACTCTTTACGAAAGTATGATTTAATGCGCATTCACACCGGCAAAAAACCTTTTCAGTGTGAAATTTGTTCGAAAAACTTTTCACACAAAAGTATGATTTATTGCGCATTCACACCGGCAAAAAACCTTTTCAGTGTAAATTTTGTTCAAAAAACTTTTAACGAAAGTATAATTTAATGCGCAATAACACCGGCAAAAAATCTTTTTAGTGTGAAATTTGTTTAAAAAACTTTTTACGAAAGTATGATTTAATGCGAATTTACACCGGCAAAAAATCTTTTTAGTGTTAAATTTGTTCGAAAAACTTTTCACGAAAATATGATTTAATGCGCATTCACACCAGCAAAAAACCTTTTTAGAGAGAAAATTTGTACAAAAAACTTTTTACGAAAGTATGATTTATTGCGCATTCACACCGACAGAAACCTTTTCAGTGTGAAATTTGTTTGACATTTTTTTCACGAAAGTATGATTTAATGCGAATTAACACTGGCAAAAAACCTTTTCAGTGAGAAATTTGTTTGAAAAACTTTTTACAAAAGTATGATTTATTGCGAATTCACACCGGCAAAAAACCTTTTTAGAGAGAAAATTTGTACAAAAAACTTTTTACGAAAGTATGATTTATTGCGCATTCACACCGACAGAAACCTTTTCAGTGTGAAATTTGTTTGACATTTTTTTCACGAAAGTATGATTTATTGCGCATTAACACTGGCAAAAAACCTTTTCAGTGAGAAATTTGTTTGAAAAACTTTTTACGAAAGTATGATTTAATGCGCATTCACACCGGCCAAAAAAACTTTTTGGTGTAAAATTGTTCAAAAAACTTTTCACAAAAGTATGATTTAATGCGCATTCACACCGGCAGAAATTCTTTTTAGTGTAAAGTTGTTCGAAAAACTCTTTACGAAAGTATAATTTAATGTGCATTCACACCAGCATAAAACCGTTTAAGTGTGAAATTTGTTCAAAAAACTTTTTACAAAAGTATAATTTAATGCGCATTTACACCGGCAAAAATTATTTTCAGTGTGAAATTTGTATGATAAACTTTTTACGACAGTATTATTTAATACGCATTCAAACCGGCAAAAAATCTTTTCAGTGTAAAATTTGTTTGATAAACTTTTTACGAAAGTATGATTTAATGCGCATTCACACCGGCAAAAAACCTTTTCAGTGTGAAATATATTTGAAAAACTTTTCACGAAAGTATGATTTATTGCGCATTTACACCGGCAAAAAACCTTTTCAGTGTAAAATTTGTTTAAAAAACTTTTCACGAAAGTATGATTTATTGCGCATTCACACCGGCAAAAAACCTTTTAGGTGTGATATTTGTTCAAAAAAACTTTTTACGAAAGTATAATTTAATGCGCATTCACACCGGCAAAAAACCTTTTTAGTGTGAAATTTGTTTAAAAAACTTTTCACGAAAGTATGATTTAATCCGAATTCACACCGGCAAAAAACTTTTCAGTGTGAAATTTGTTCGAAAAACTTTTCACAAAAGTATGATTTAATGCGCATTCACACCGGCAAAAAATCTTTTCAGTGTGAAATTTGTTTGACATTTTTTTCACGAAAGTATGATTTAATGCGCATTCACACTGGCAAAAAACCTTTTCAGTGTGAAATTTGTTCGAAAAACTTTTTACGAAAGTTTGATTTAATGCACATTCACACCGGCAAAAAACCTTTTCAGTGTGAAATTTGTTTGAAAAACTTTTCATGAAATTATGATTTAATGCGCATTCACACCAGCAAAAAACCTTTTCAGTGTGAAATTTGTTCGAAAAACTTTTCACGAAAATTTGATTAAATGCGCATTCACACCGGCAAAAAACCTTTTTAGTGTAAAATTTGTTCGAAAAACTTTTTACAAAAGTATAATTTATTGCGCATTCACACCGGCAAAAAACCTTTTCAGTGTAAAATTTGTTTAATAAACTTTTTTACGAAAGTATAATTTAATGCGCATTCACACCGGCAAAAAACCTTTTCAGTGTGAAATTTATTTGAAAAACTTTTCACGAAAGTATGATTTATTGCGCATTTACACCGGCAAAAAACCTTTTCAGTGTAAAATTTGTTTAAAAAACTTTTTACGAAAGTATAATTTAATGCGCATTCACACCGGCAAAAAACCTTTTCAGTGTGAAATTTGTTTAAAAAACTTTTTACGAAAGTATGATTTAATGCGCATTTACACCGGCAAAAAACCTTTTCGGTGTGAAATTTGATCTAAAAACTTTTCACGAAAGTATGATTTAATGCGCATTCACACCGGCAAAAAACCTTTTTAGTGTGAAATTTGTTCAAAAAACTTTTTACGAAACTATGTTTTAATGCGAATTCACACCGGCAAAAAACCTTTTCGGTGTGAAATTTGATCTAAAAACTTTTTACGAAAGTATGATTTAATGCGCATTTACAACGGCAAAAAACCTTTTCAGTGTGAAATTTGTTCAAAAAACTTTTCACGAAAGTATGATCTAATGCGCATTCAACCAGCAAAAAACCTTTTTAGTGTGAAATTTGTTCGAAAAACTTTTTACGAAATTATGATTTAATAAGCATTCACACCGGCAAACAACCTTTTCAGTGTTAAATTTGTTCGTTAAACTTTTTACGAAAGTATTATTTAATACGCATTCACCTTGGCAAAAAATCTTTTCAGTGTAAAATTTGTTTGATAAACTTTTTACGAAAGTTTGATTTAATGCGCATTCAACCCGGCAAAAAACCTTTTCAGTGTAAAATTTGTTCGATAAACTTTTTACGAAAGTATGATTTAATGCGCATTTACACCGGCAAAAAACCTTTTCAGTGTGAAATTTGTACGAAAAACTTTTTAAGAAAGTATGTTTTAATGCGCATTGACAACGGCAAAAAATCTTTTCAGTGTAAAATTTGTTTGATAAATTTTTCACGATAGTATGATTTAATGCGCATTCACACCGGCAAAAAACTTTTTCAGTGTGAAATTTGTTTGAAAAACTTTTTACGAAATTATGATTTAATGCGCATTCACACCGGCAAAAAACCTTTTTAGTGTGAAATTTGTTCAAAAAACTTTTCACGAAAGTATAATTTATTGCGCATTCACACCGGCCAAAAAAACTTTTTGGTGTGAAATTGTCCGAAAAACTTTTCACAGAAGTGTGATTTAATGCGCATTCACACCGGCAAAAATTCTTTTTAGTGTGAAAGTTGTTCGAAAAACTTTTCACGAAAGTATGATTTAATGTGCATTAACACCGGCAAAAAACCTTTTCAGTGTGAAATTTGTTCGAAAAACTTTTCACACGAAAGTATGATTTATTGCGCATTCACACAGGCAAAACACCTTTTCAGTGTAAAATTTGTTCAAAAAACTTTTTACGAAAGTATGATTTATTGCGCATTCACACCGGCAAAAACCTTTTCAGTGCGAAATTTGTTTGACATTTTTTTCACGAAAGTATGATTTAATGCGCATTCACACTGGCAAAAAACCTTTTCAGTGTGAATTTTGTTCGAAAAACTTTTTACGAAAGTATGATTTAATGCGCATTCACACCGGCAAAAAACCTTTTCATTGTGAAACTTGTTCGAAAAACTTTTCATGAAATTATGATTTAATGCGCATTCACACTGGCAAAAAACCTTTTCAGTGTGAAATTTGTTTGAAAAACTTTTCACGAAAGTATGATTTAATGCGCATTCACACCGGCTAAAAAAACATTTTGGTGTGAAATTGTTCAAAAAACTTTTCACAAAAGTATGATTTAATGGGCATTCACACCGGCAGAATTTCTTTTTAGTGTAAAGTTTTTCGAAAAACTCTTTACGAAAGTATAATTTTATGTGCATTCACACCAGCATAAAACCGTTTAAGTGTGAAATTTGTTCAAAAAACTTTTTACAAAAGTATAATTTAATGCGCATTTACACCGGCAAAAATTATTTTCAGTGTGAAATTTGTATGATAAACTTTTTACGACAGTATTATTTAATACGCATTTACACCGGCAAAAAATCTTTTCAGTGTGAAACTTGTTTGATAAACTTTTTACGAAAGTATGATTTAATGCGCATTCACACCGGCAAAAAACCTTTTCAGTGTGAAATTTGTACGAAAAACTTTTTAAGAAAGTATGTTTTAATGCGCATTGACAACGGCAAAAAATCTTTTCAGTGTGAAATTTGTTCGAAAAACTTTTCACAAAATTATGATTTAATGTGCATTCACACCGGCAAAAAACCTTTTCAGTGTAAAATTTGTTCGAAAAACATTTCACGGAAGTATGATTTATTGCGCATTCACACCGGCCAAAAAAACTTTTTGGTGTGAAATTTGTTCGAAAAACTTTTCACGAAAGTATGATTTATTGCGCATTCACACCGGCAAAAAACCTTTTAGGTGCGAAATTTGTTCAAAAAAACTTTTTACGAAAGTATAATTTAATGCGCATTCACACCGGCAAAAAACCTTTTTAGTGTGAAATTTGTTTAAAAAAATTTTCACGAAAGTATGATTTAATCCGAATTCACACCGGCAAAAAACTTTTCAGTGTGAAATTTGTTCGAAAAACTTTTCACGAAAGTATGATTTAATGCGCATTCACACCGGCAAAAAATCTTTTCAGTGTGAAATTTGTTTGACATTTTTTTCACGAAAGTATGATTTAATGCGCATTCACACTGGCAAAAAACCTTTTCAGTGTGAAATTTGTTCGAAAAACTTTTTACGAAAGTATGATTTAATGCACATTCACACCGGCAAAAAACCTTTTCAGTGTGAAATTTGTTTGAAAAACTTTTCATGAAATTATGATTTAATGCGCATTCACACCAGCAAAAAACCTTTTCAGTGTGAAATTTGTTCGAAAAACTTTTCACGAAAATTTGATTAAATGCGCATTCACACCGGCAAAAAACCTTTTTAGTGTAAAATTTGTTCGAAAAACTTTTTACAAAAGTATAATTTATTGCGCATTCACACCGGCAAAAAACCTTTTCAGTGTAAAATTTGTTTAATAAACTTTTTTACGAAAGTATAATTTAATGCGCATTCACACCGGCAAAAAACCTTTTCAGTGTGAAATTTATTTGAAAAACTTTTCACGAAAGTATGATTTATTGCGCATTTACACCGGCAAAAAACCTTTTCAGTGTAAAATTTGTTTAAAAAACTTTTTACGAAAGTATAATTTAATGCGCATTCACACCGGCAAAAAACCTTTTCAGTGTGAAATTTGTTCAAAAAACTTTTTACGAAAGTATGATTTAATGCGCATTTACACCGCAAAAAACCTTTTCGGTGTGAAATTTGATCTAAAAACTTTTCACGAAAGTATGATTTAATGCGCATTCACACCGGCAAAAAACCTTTTTAGTGTGAAATTTGTTCAAAAAACTTTTTACGAAACTATGTTTTAATGCGAATTCACACCGGCAAAAAACCTTTTCGGTGTGAAATTTGATCTAAAAACTTTTTACGAAAGTATGATTTAATGCGCATTTACAACGGCAAAAAACCTTTTCAGTGTGAAATTTGTTCAAAAAACTTTTCACGAAAGTATGATTTAATGCGCATTCAACCAGCAGAAAACCTTTTTAGTGTAAAATTTGTACAAAAAACTTTTTACGAAAGTATGATCTAATGCGCATTCAACCAGCAAAAAACCTTTTTAGTGTGAAATTTGTTCGAAAAACTTTTTACGAAATTATGATTTAATGAGCATTCACACCGGCAAACAACCTTTTCAGTGTTAAATTTGTTCGTTAAACTTTTTACGAAAGTATTATTTAATACGCATTCACCTTGGCAAAAAATCTTTTCAGTGTAAAATTTGTTTGATAAACTTTTTACGAAAGTTTGATTTAATGCGCATTCAACCCGGCAAAAAACCTTTTCAGTGTAAAATTTGTTCGATAAACTTTTTACGAAAGTATGATTTAATGCGCATTTACACCGGCAAAAAACCTTTTCAGTGTGAAATTTGTACGAAAAACTTTTCAAGAAAGTATGTTTTAATGCGCATTGACAACGGCAAAAAATCTTTTCAGTGTAAAATTTGTTTGATAAATTTTTCACGATAGTATGATTTAATGCGCATTCACACCGGCAAAAAACCTTTTCAGTGTGAAATTTGTTCAAAAAACTTTTCACGAAAGTATAATTTATTGCGCATTCACACCGGCCAAAAAAACTTTTTGGTGTGAAATTGTCCGAAAAACTTTTCACAGAAGTGTGATTTAATGCGCATTCACACCGGCAAAAATTCTTTTTAGTGTGAAAGTTGTTCGAAAAACTTTTCACGAAAGTATGATTTAATGTGCATTAACACCGGCAAAAAACCTTTTCAGTGTGAAATTTGTTCAAAAAACTTTTTACGAAAGTATGATTTATTGCGCATTCACACCGGCAAAAACCTTTTCAGTGCGAAATTTGTTTGACATTTTTTTCACAAAAGTATGATTTAATGCGCATTCACACTGGCAAAAAACCTTTTCAGTGTGAATTTTGTTCGAAAAACTTTTTACGAAAGTATGATTTAATGCGCATTCACACCGGCAAAAAACCTTTTCATTGTGAAACTTATTCGAAAAACTTTTCATGAAATTATGATTTAATGCGCATTCACACTGGCAAAAAACCTTTTCAGTGTGAAATTTGTTTGAAAAACTTTTCACGAAAGTATGATTTAATGCGCATTCACACCGGCTAAAAAAACATTTTGGTGTGAAATTGTTCAAAAAACTTTTCACAAAAGTATGATTTAATGCGCATACACACCGGCAGAATTTCTTTTTAGTGTAAAGTTGTTTGAAAAACTCTTTACGACAGTATAATTTTATGTGCATTCACACCAGCATAAAACCGTTTAAGTGTGAAATTTGTTCAAAAAACTTTTTACAAAAGTATAATTTAATGCGCATTTACACCGGCAAAAATTATTTTCAGTGTGAAATTTGTATGATAAACTTTTTACGACAGTATTATTTAATACGCATTCACACCGGCAAAAAATCTTTTCAGTGTGAAACTTGTTTGATAAACTTTTTACGAAAGTATGATTTAATGCGCATTCACACCGGCAAAAAACCTTTTCAGTGTGAAACTTGTACAAAAAACTTTTTAAGAAAGTATGTTTTAATGCGCATTGACAACGGCAAAAAATCTTTTCAGTGTGAAATTTGTTCGAAAAACTTTTCACAAAATTATGATTTAATGCGCATTCACACCGGCAAAAAACCTTTTCAGTGTAAAATTTGTTCGAAAAAGTTTTCACGAAAGTATGATTTATTGCGCATTCACACCGGCCAAAAAAACTTTTTGGTGTGAAATTTGTTCGAAAAACTTTTCACGAAAGTATGATTTATTGCGCATTCACACCGGCAAAAAACCTTTTAGGTGTGAAATTTGTTCAAAAAAACTTTTTACGAAAGTATAATTTAATGCGCATTCACACCGGCAAAAAACCTTTTTAGTGTGAAATTTGTTTAAAAAACTTTTCACGAAAGTATGATTTAATCCGAATTCACACCGGCAAAAAACTTTTCAGTGTGAAATTTGTTCGAAAAACTTTTCACGAAAGTATGATTTAATGCGCATTCACACCGGCAAAAAATCTTTTCAGTGTGAAATTTGTTTGACATTTTTTTCACGAAAGTATGATTTAATGCGCATTCACACTGGCAAAAAACCTTTTCAGTGTGAAATTTGTTCAAAAAACTTTTTACAAAAGTATGATTTAATGCACATTCACACCGGCAAAAAACCTTTTCAGTGTGAAATTTGTTTGAAAAAATTTTCATGAAATTATGATTTAATGCGCATTCACACCAGCAAAAAACCTTTTCAGTGTGAAATTTGTTCGAAAAACTTTTCACGAAAATATGATTAAATGCGCATTTACACCGGCAAAAAACCTTTTTAGTGTAAAATTTGTTCGAAAAACTTTTTACAAAAGTATAATTTATTGCGCATTCACACCGGCAAAAAACCTTTTCAGTGTAAAATTTGTTTAATAAACTTTTTACGAAAGTATAATTTAATGCGCATTCACACCGGCAAAAAAACCTTTTCAGTGTGAAATTTATTTGAAAAACTTTTCACGAAAGTATGATTTATTGCGCATTTACACCGGCAAAAAACCTTTTCAGTGTAAAATTTGTTTAAAAAACTTTTTACGAAAGTATAATTTAATGCGCATTCACACCGGCAAAAAAACCTTTTCAGTGTGAAATTTGTTCAAAAAACTTTTTACGAAAGTATAATTTAATGCGCATTCACACCGGCAAAAAACCTTTTCGGTGTGAAATTTGATCTAAAAACTTTTTACGAAAGTATGATTTAATGCGCATTCACACCGGCAAAAAACCTTTTTAGTGTGAAATTTGTTCAAAAAACTTTTTACGAAACTATGTTTTAATGCGCATTCACACCGGCAAAAAACCTTTTCGGTGTGAAATTTGATCTAAAAACTTTTCACGAAAGTATGATTTAATGCGCATTTACAACGGCAAAAAACCTTTTCAGTGTGAAATTTGTTCAAAAAACTTTTCACGAAAGTATGATTTAATGCGCATTCAACCAGCAGAAAACCTTTTTAGTGTAAAATTTGTACAAAAAACTTTTTACGAAAGTATGATCTAATGCTCATTCAACCAGCAAAAAACCTTTTTAGTGTGAAATTTGTTCGAAAAACTTTTTACGAAATTATGATTTAATGAGCATTCACACCGGCAAACAACCTTTTCAGTGTTAAATTTGTTCGTTAAACTTTTTACGAAAGTATTATTTAATACGCATTCACCTTGGCAAAAAATCTTTTCAGTGTAAAATTTGTTTGATAAACTTTTTACAAAAGTTTGATTTAATGCGCATTCAACCCGGCAAAAAACCTTTTTCAGTGTAAAATTTGTTCGATAAACTTTTTACGAAAGTATGATTTTATGCGCATTTACACCGGCAAAAAACCTTTTCAGTGTGAAATTTTTACGAAAAACTTTTCAAGAAAGTATGTTTTAATGCGCATTGACAACGGCAAAAAAATCTTTTCAGTGTAAAATTTGTTTGATAAACTTTTCACGATAGTATGATTTAATGCGCATTCACACCGGCAAAAAAACTTTTTCAGTGTGAAATTTGTTTGAAAAACTTTTTACGAAATTATGATTTAATGCGCATTCACACCGGCAAAAAACCTTTTCAGTGTGAAATTTGTTCGAAAAACTTTTCACGAAAGTATAATTTATTGCGCATTCACACCGGCCAAAAAAACTTTTTGGTGAGGAATTGTCCAAAAAACTTTTCACAAAAGTGTGATTTAATGCGCATTCACACCGGCAAAAATTTTTTCTAGTGTGAAAGTTGTTCGAAAAACTTTTCACGAAAGTATGATCTAATGCTCATTCAACCAGCAAAAAACCTTTTTAGTGTGAAATTTGTTCGAAAAACTTTTTACGAAATTATGATTTAATGAGCATTCACACCGGCAAACAACCTTTTCAGTGTTAAATTTGTTCGTTAAACTTTTTTCGAAAGTATTATTTAATACGCATTCACCTTGGCAAAAAATCTTTTCAGTGTAAAATTTGTTTGATAAACTTTTTACAAAAGTTTGATTTAATGTGCATTCACACCGGCAAAAAACCTTTTCAGTGTGAAATTTGTTCGAAAAACTTTTCACACGAAAGTATGATTTATTGCGCATTCACACAGGCAAAAAACCTTTTCAGTGTAAAATTTGTTCAAAAAACTTTTTACGAAAGTATGATTTATTGCGCATTCACACCGGCAAAAACCTTTTCAGTGCGAAATTTGTTTGACATTTTTTTCACGAAAGTATGATTAAATGCGCATTCACACTGGCAAAAAACCTTTTTAGTGTGAAATTTGTTCGAAAAACTTTTCACGAAAATATGATTAAATGCACATTCACACCGGCAAAAAACCTTTTTAGTGTAAAATTTGTTCGAAAAACTTTTTACAAAAGTATAATTTATTGCGCATTCACACCGGCAAAAAACCTTTTCAGTGTGAAATTTGTTCAAAAAACTTTTTACGAAAGTATGATTTAATGCGCATTCACACCGGCAAAAAACCTTTTCGGTGTGAAATTTGATCCAAAAACTTTTCACGAAAGTATGATTTAATACGCATTTTCAACGGCAAAAAACCTTTTTAGTGTGAAATTTGTTCAAAAAACTTTTTACGAAAGTATGATTTAATGCGCATTCAACCAGCAAAAAACCTTTTTAGTGTAAAATTTGTACAATAAAGTTTTTACGAAAGTATGATTTAATGCGCATTCACACCGGCAAAAACCTTTTCAGTATGAAATTTGTTCGAAAAAACTTTTCACGAAAGTATTATTTAATGCGCATTCACATTGGCAAAAAACCTTTTCAGTGTGAAATTTGTTCGAAAAACTTTTTACGAAATTATGATTTAATGAGCATTCACACCGGCAAACAACCTTTTCAGTGTGAAATTTGTTCGAAAAACACTTTACGAAAGTATGATTTAATGCGCATTCACACTGGCAAAAAACCTTTCCAGTGTGAAATTTGTACGAAAACCTTTTCACGAAAGTATAATTTAATGTGCATTCACACCGGCAAAAAACCTTTTCAGTGTGAAATTTGTTCGAAAAACTTTTCACACGAAAGTATGATTTATTGCGCATTCACACCGGCAAAAAACCTTTTCAGTGTAAAATTTGTTTAAAAAACTTTTAACTAAAGTATAATTTAATGCGCGTTCACACCGGCAAAAAATCTTTTTAGTGTGAAATTTGTTTAAAAAACTTTTTACGAAAGTATGATTTAATGCGAATTCACACCGGCAAAAAATCTTTTTAGTGTTAAATTTGTTCGAAAAACTTTTTACGAAAATATGATTTAATGCGCATTTACACCAGCAAAAAACCTTTTTAGTGTGAAATTTGTAAAAAAAGTTTTTTACAAAAGTATGATTTATTGCGCATTCACACCGGCAAAAACCTTTTCAGTGTGAAATTTGTTTGACATTTTTTTCACGAAAGTATGATTTAATGCGCATTTACACCGGCCAAAAAAACTTTTTGGTGTGAAATTGTTCAAAAAACTTTTCACAAAAGTATGATTTAATGCGCATTCACACCGGCAAAAATTCTTTTTAGTGTAAAAGTTGTTCGAAAAACTCATAACGAAAGTATAATTTAATGTGCATTCACACCAGCATAAAACCGTTTAAGTGTGAAATTTGTTCAAAATACTTTTTACAAAAGTATAATTTAATGCGAATTCACACCGGCAAAAAAGCTTTTCTTTGTGAAATTTATATTAAAAACTTTTCACAAAAGTATGATTTAATGCGCATTCACACCGGCCAAAAACCTTTTCAGTGTGAAATTTGTTCGAAAAACTTTTCACACAAAAGTATGATTTATTGCGCATTCACACCGGCAAAAAACCTTTTCAGTGTAAAATTTGTTCAAAAAACTTTTTACGAAAGTATAATTTAATGCGCAATAACACCGGCAAAAAATCTTTTTAGTGTGAAATTTGTTTAAAAAACTTTTCACGAAAGTATGATTTAATGCGAATTTACACCGGCAAAAAATCTTTTTAGTGTTGAATTTGTTCGAAAAACGTTTCACAAAAATATGATTTAATGCGCATTCACACCAGCAAAAAACCTTTTTAGTGTAAAATTTGTACAAAAAACTTTTTACGAAAGTATGATTTATTGCGCATTCACACCGGCAAAAACCTTTTCAGTGTGAAATTTGTTTGACATTTTTTTCACGAAAGTATGATTTAATGCGCATTAACACTGGCAAAAAACCTTTTCAGTAAGAAATTTGTTTAAAAAACTTTTTACGAAAGTATGATTTAATGCGCATTCACACCGGCAAAAAACCTTTTCAGTGTGAAATTTGTTCGAAAAACTTTTCATGAAATTATGATTTAATGCGCATTCACACTGGCAAAAAACCTTTTCAGTGTGAAATTTGTTTGAAAAACTTTTCACGACAGTATTATTTAATGCGCATTCACACCGGCCAAAAAAACTTTTTGGTGTGAAATTGTTCAAAAAACTTTTTACAAAAGTATGATTTAATGCGCATTCACACCGGCAAAAATTCTTTTTAGTGTAAAAGTTGTTCGAAAAACTCTTTACGAAAGTATAATTTATTGTGCATTCACACCAGCATAAAACCGTTTAAGTGTGAAATTTGTTCAAAAAACTTTTTACAAAAGTTTAATTTAATGCGAATTCACACTGGCAAAAAAGCTTTTCTTTGTGAAATTTATTTTAAAAATTTTTCACGAAAGTAT
Source organism: Agelastica alni (assembly GCA_950111635.1). NCBI lineage: Eukaryota > Metazoa > Arthropoda > Insecta > Coleoptera > Chrysomelidae > Agelastica > Agelastica alni. The sequence continues at coordinate 71,614,959 of OX467710.1, read as the reverse complement.
GATTTAATGCGCATTCACACCGGCCAAAAAAACTTTTTAGTGTGAAATTTTTCAAAAAACTTTTCACAAAAGTATGAATTAATGCGCATTTACACCGGCAAAAATTCTTTTCAGTGTGAAATTTGTTCGAAAAACTTTTCACGAAAGTATGATTTAATGCGCAATTACACTGGCAAAAAACCTTTTCAGCGTGAAATTTGTTCGAAAAACTTTTTACGAAATTATGATTTAATGAGCATTCACACCGGCAAACAACCTTTTCAGTGTGAAATTTGTTTGATAAACTTTTTACGAAAGTATGATTTAATGCGCATTCACACCGGCAAAAAACCTTTTCAGTATGAAATTTGTTCGATAAACTTTTCACGAAAGTATGATTTAATGCGCATTTACACCGGCAAAAAACCTTTTTAGTTTGAAATTTGTACGAAAAACTTTATAAGAAAGTATGTTTTAATGCGCATTGACAACGGCAAAAAATCTTTTCAGTGTGAAATTTGTTCGAAAAACTTTTCACGAAATTATGATTTAAGGGCATTTACACCGGCAAAAAACCTTTTCAGTGTGAAATTTGTTCGAAAAACTTTTCACGAAAGTATGATTTATTGCGCATTCACACCGGCCCAAAAAACTTTTTGGTGTGAAATTGTCCAAAAAACTTTTTACAAAAGTGTGATTTAATGCGCATTCACAATGGCAAAAATTGTTTTAAGTGTGAAAGTTGTTCGAAAAACTCTTTACGAAAGTATGATTTAATGCGCATTCACACCGGCAAAAAACCTTTTCAGTGTGAAATTTGTTCGAAAAACTTTTCACACAAAAGTATGATTTATTGCGCATTCACACCGGCAAAAAACCTTTTCAGTGTAAAATTTGTTTAAAAAACTTTTAACGAAAGTATAATTTAATGCGCAATAACACCGGCAAAAAATCTTTTTAGTGTGAAATTTGTTTAAAAAACTTTTTACGAAAGTATGAATTAATGCGAATTTACACCGGCAAAAAATCTTTTTAGTGTTAAATTTGTTCGAAAAATTTTCACGAAAATATGATTTAATGCGCATTCACACCAGCAAAAAACCTTTTTAGAGTGAAATTTGTACAAAAAATTTTTACGAAAGTATGATTTATTGCGCATTCACACCGACAGAAACCTTTTCAGTGTGAAATTTGTTTGACATTTTTTTCACGAAAGTATGATTTAATGCGAATTAACACTGGCAAAAAACCTTTTCAGTGAGAAATTTGTTTGAAAAACTTTTTACAAAAGTATGATTTATTGCGAATTCACACCGGCAAAAACCTTTTCAGTGTGAAATTTGTTTGACATTTTTTTCACGAAAGTATGATTTATTGCGCATTAACACTGGCAAAAAACCTTTTCAGTGAGAAATTTGTTTGAAAAACTTTTTACGAAAGTATGATTTAATGCGCATTCACACCGGCCAAAAAAACTTTTTGGTGTAAAATTGTTCAAAAAACTTTTCACAAAAGTATGATTTAATGCGCATTCACACCGGCAGAAATTCTTTTTAGTGTAAAGTTGTTCGAAAAACTCTTTACGAAAGTATAATTTAATGTGCATTCACACCAGCATAAAACCGTTTAAGTGTGAAATTTGTTCAAAAAACTTTTTACAAAAGTATAATTTAATGCGCATTTACACCGGCAAAAATTATTTTCAGTGTGAAATTTGTATGAATAACTTTTACAACAGTATTATTTAATACGCATTCAAACCGGCAAAAAATCTTTTCAGTGTAAAATTTGTTTGATAAACTTTTTACGAAAGTATGATTTAATGCGCATTCACACCGGCAAAAAACCTTTTCAGTGTGAAATTTGTACGAAAAACTTTTTAAGAAAGTATGTTTTAATGCGCATTGACAACGGCAAAAAATCTTTTCAGTGTGAAATTTGTTCGAAAAACTTTTCAAGAAAGTATGATTTATTGCGCATTCACGCCGGCCAAAAAAACTTTTTGGTGTGAAATTGTCCAAAAAATTTTTTACAAAAGTGTGATTTAATGCGCATTCACACCGGCAAAAAACCTTTCCAGTGTAAACTTTGTGCGAAAAACATTTCACGAAAGTATGATTTAATGTGCATTCACACCGGCAAAAAACCTTTTCAGTGTAAAATTTGTTTGAAAAACTTTTCAGGAAATTATGATTTAATGCGCATTTACACCGGCAAAAAACCTTTTCAGTGTGAAATTTGTTCGAAAAACTTTTTACGAAAGTATGATTTATTGCGCATTCAAACTGGCTAAAAACCTTTTCAGTGTGAAATTTGTTCAAAAAACTTTTTACGAAAGTATAATTTAATGCGCATTCACACCGGCAAAAAACCTTTTCAGTGTGAAATTTGTTTAAAAAACTTTTCACCAAAGTATAATTTAATGCGAATTCACACCGGCAAAAAAACTTTTCAGTGTGAAATTTGTTCAAAAAACTTTTCACGAAAGAATGATTTAATGCGCATTCACACCGGCAAAAAATCTTTCCAGTGTGAAATTTTTACGAAAAACTTTTCACGAAAGTATGATTTAATGCGCATTCAACCAGCAAAAAACCTTTTTAGTGTAAAATTTGTACAAAAAACTTTTTACGAAAGTATGATTTAATGCGCATTCAGACCGGCAAAAACCTTTTCAGTGTGAAATTTGTTTGAAAAACTTTTCACGAAAGTATGATTTAATGCGCATTCACACTGGCAAAAAACCTTTTCAGTGTGAAATTTGTTCGAAAAACTTTTTACGAAATTATGATTTAATGAGCATTCACACCGGCAAACAACCTTTTTAGTGTGAAATTTGTTCGATAAACTTTTTACGAAAGTATTATTTAATACGCATTCACACCGGCAAAAAATCTTTTCAGTGTGAAATTTGTTCAAAAAACTTTTTACGAAAGTATGATTTATTGCGCATTCACACCGGCAAAAAACCTTTTCAGTGTGAAATTTGTTTGAAAAACTTTTCACGAAAGTATGATTTAATGCGCATTCACACCGGCCAAAAAACTTTTTGGTGTGAAATTGTTCAAAAAACTTTTCACAAAAGTATGATTTAATGCGCATTCACACCGGCAAAAATTCTTTTTAGTGTAAAAGTTGTTCGAAAAACTCTTTACGAAAGTATAATTTAATGTGCATTCACACCAGCATAAAACCGTTTAAGTGTAAAATTTGTTCAAAAAACTTTTTACAAAAGTATGATTTAATGCGCATTCACACCGGCAAAAAACCTTTTCAGTGTGAAATTTGTACGAAAAACTTTTAACGAAAGTATGATTTAACGCGCATTTACAACGGCAAAAAACCTTTTCAGTGTGAAATTCGTTCGAAAAACTTTTCACAAAAGTATAATTTAATACGCATTCACACCGGCAAAAAACCTTTTCAGTGTGAAATTTGTTTAAAAAACTTTTCACGAAAGTATGATTTATTGCGCATTCACACCGGCAAAAAATCTTTTCAGTGTGAAATTTGTTCGAAAAACGTTTTACGAAAGTATAATTTAATGCGCATTCACACCGGCAAAAAACCTTTTCAGTGTGAAACTTGTTAAAAAAACTTTTTACGAAAGTATGATTTAATGCGCATTTACACCGGCAAAAAAGTTTTCTTTGTAAAATTCATTTGAAAAACTTTTCACCAAAGTATGATTTAATGCGCATTTACACCGGCCAAAAAAACTTTTTAGTGTGAAATTTTTTAAAAAACTTTTCACAAAAGTATGATTTAATGCGCATTCACAACGGAAAAAAACCTTTTTAGTGTGAAATTTGTTCTAAAAACTTTTTACGAAAGTATGATTTTATGCGCATTCACAACGGCAAAAAACCTTTTCAGTGTGAAATTTGTTTGAAAAACTTTTCACGAAAGTATGATTTAACGCGCATTCACAACGGAAAAAAACCTTTTTAGTGTGAAATTTGTTCGAAAATTTTTTCACGAAAGTATGATTTAATGCGCATTCACACCGGCAAAAAACCTTTTTAGTGTGAAATTTTTTCGAAAATCTTTTCATGAAAGTATGATTTAATGCGCATTCACACCAACAAAAAACCTTTTCAGTGTAAAATTTGTTTGAAAAACTTTTTACCAAAGTATGATTTATTGCGCATTCACACCGGCAAAAAACCTTTTCAGTGTAAAATTTGTTCGATAAACTTTTTACGAAAGTATAATTTAATGCGCATTCACACTGGCAAAAAACCTTTTCAGTGTGAAATTTGATCTAAAAACTTTTCACGAAAGTATGATTTAATGCGCATTTACAACGGCAAAAAACCTTTTCAGTGTAAAATTTGTTTAAAAAACTTTTCACGAAAGTATGATTTAATGCGCATTTAACCAGCAAAAAACCTTTTTAGTGTGAAATTTGAACAAAAAACTTTTTACGAAAGTATTATTTAATGCGCATTCACACCGGCAAAAACCTTTTCAGTGTGAAATTTGTTCAATAAACTTTTTACGAAAGTATTATTTAATGCGCATTCACACCGGCAAAAACCTTTTCAGTGTGAAATTTGTTTAAAAAACTTTTCACGAATGTATGATTTAATGCGCATTCACACTGGCAAAAAACCTTTTTAGTGTGAAATTTGTTCAATAAACTTTTTACGAAAGTATTATTTAATGCGCATTCACACCGGCAAAAAACCTTTTCAGTGTGAAATTTGTTTGAAAAACTTTTCATGAAATTATGATTTATTGCGCATTCACACCGGCAAAAAACCTTTTCAGTGTGAAATTTGTTTTAGAAACTTTTTACGAAAGTATGATTTAATGCGCATTCACACCGGCCAAAAAAACTTTTTGGTGTGAAATTGTTCAAAAAATTTTTCACAAAAGTATGATTTAATGCGCGTTCACACCGGCAAAAATTCTTTTTAGTGTGAAAGTTGTTCGAAAAACTCTTTACGAAAGTATAATTTAATGTGCATTCACACCAGCATAAAACCAATTAAGTGTGAAATTTGTTCAAAAAACTTTTTACAAAAGTATGATTTATTGCTCATTCACACCGGCAAAAGAACCTTTTCAGTGTGAAATTTGTTCAAAAAAACTTTTTACGAAAGTATAATTTAATGCGCATTCACACCGGCAAAAAACCTTTTCAGTGTGAAATTTGTTTAAAAAACTTTTCACGAAAGTATGATTTATTGCGCATTCACACCGGCAAAAAAACCTTTTCAGTGTGAAATTTGTTCAAAAAAACTTTTTACGAAAGTATAATTTAATGCGCATTCACAACGGCAAAAAACCTTTTCAGTGTGAAATTTGTTCGAAAAAACTTTTTACGAAAGTATAATTTAATGCGCATTCACACCGGCAAAAAACCTTTTCAGTGTGAAATTTGTTTAAAAAACTTTTCACGAAAGTATGATTTATTGCGCATTCACACCGGCAAAAAAACCTTTTCAGTGTGAAATTTGTTCAAAAAAACTTTTTACGAAAGTATAATTTAATGCGCATTCACAACGGCAAAAAACCTTTTCAGTGTGAAATTTGTTTAAAAAACTGGAACAGAATGAAATTATAAAAATAATGATATCAGGAATGAGGAATATGTAAAGTTATTTTTTTTATATCTCTACGCAAACGGTTCTAAATCTAATTATTCTATACTGTAATGACCCCATGGTAGCGTGTTAAATGATCCCGAAATTAAATATCTTCTATCATCCTCAGGGCTTAAAGCAATTTTCGATTGTTCTATGCTAAATACGTCATGTTTATAGGATCGAATTGTGCACTGTGTAATATTTTTATGTTTTAATGTTTTAAGACAATCTACGTAATCTTCAAACGTCAATTTATTTTTGACAACATTATATTTTACCCCCTTAGACTTTTTAGTGACGTTTTTATCTCTCTGAATTTTAAACGCGTACATTTTTGATCGTAACCCAACAAAATGCGTAATGATTTTGCCGTTGGCTTCATCTTTCATAAGACCCGGTATTTTTTTGTTAAGTAACGGGATATTGTATATATTATTTCCACTATAATCGGAGGTACCAAATTTTTCGATATACCTATCGATTATGTCTTTGTAAACATTGATATTCATTATTTTGTAGAAGAAACTATCGGTGTCGGTGTAGTTTATGATACAATTGTTCACCCCTAGGGTGGGGAGCATAAAATTATAGTGGAAATCATACATACACGTTTTTGAAATATCGAGAATGGACATTCCAATATATAGGGGTTTATCGAAAAGTAATTCAGACTTTTTTAGTTCGATAGCCATTAGATTTTCATCAAAAATTGATCTATTGTGAAATCTCGCGCTAGAAATTAAATTTTTTGCCCCGTAACGACCCTCGTATGAACTTACTAACTTTACTACCCTATGTAAGCGTTTATTTTCCATTGTTTTGCCAAACACCGGGTTGTTCGCGAGTTTAAACTGATTCTTTGCAAATGAACTGGTAGCTGTAGTCCTTAAACGAGTGTTCAGCTCGATATAGGGCTTCAACCATGCAGATTGTTTAAATTTTAAAACGCGATGTATCTTTTTAAGTAGTAAACCATGCGCCAAAGCCTGTTTTAAATTTCGGTAATGTATAACATATTTTTCTTTATTATGTAGTGTAGTCATTAATTTCGGTAATTTTGATCCGGGTGGTACGCGGTGTTCAGCACAAAAGGGAAAGTCCTTATGCAAATCGTGCAACTCTTTAGGATATTCTAAATCAACCTGCAGGATGTATCCTTCTTCTGCATCGTCAGGTATCTGAGAGATGTCAATATTTGTTTCCACCCATTGAAAGTCATCGTATGGCAGAGGTTGAGACATAGCCCACCCATACAAATTATTAACATCAAGGTAAAATAGATAACTTGTCGGCTTGGTGGAATCGTATGTTTCCATATACTCATTGTTTGCCTCCTTATATCGATTACTGCAAACCGATATTCCTCCTCTAATACCCGCTTCAATGAACAATATCATATCCACATCCTTTATAAGTTTGAGTTTACATTTAGTATACTTTAACATGCAGTCCCACGTATACCCAGGCATAGTATAATACCATGCCGGATCTAAACCATAAACTTTCAAAGCAGTCTCTCTAAAATTTTCCATAATGTCTGCCAAAAGAAGGATATCTGTGCGAAGGTATAAGTCGCTATATTCCCCCAAGTTTTTAATCCCGAACGATTGCCAAACGTTTTGCGCATGACCATACTTCTCTTCGCTAATATGCTCGTCATTTAGTTTATTGTAAAATTGTTTTTTAGATGGTAATTGAATGTCATTTAATTTATCCAAGTTGTTTATATAATCATAGGGGAAAACACCTTTTTTTGTTATTAATTTAAAATTTTCTTCATTTAAATAGCTGAATTCTTTTTTTAAATTTTGCAAGTTTTCGACTTTTAGAGTGCTCACCAATTCGTCAAGACTAGCCCCCATAAAGCTACAAGAATCTATAAATCTAAATTTGATGTTAGTCTCCGAGTCGTATTGAGTGAATGATATATATTTTTCCATATTAACGGGAAGTACACTCACTTGTCCACGCTTGGCAATGTCTTTTATAATAAAATGACTATCGTAGCCCGAAAAATTGTGAAATGCAATTGGCACAATAAATAATTTTTGAAATTGTAAATTGCATACTTGATGCGCCCAACCCCGAAAAGCTGCCGTAAAGTGATCATGATCACGAGCAATAATATCTTTAATACCAAAAGGCTTTTCACATATGTGACATACCTTGGCATTAATGACATCAGGCTTTTCCACTATTGGGATTATATTTTTGATTTTTGATTGAATAAAACTGGCTAAATTTGACAATTGGTCGGCGAACCATTGCATGCAATCATCCCCCCGATAGCTATTGAAATAGGAAAGACTATCATCGTAAGAACATTTAAAATAGTAACCTGCATTAAAAGCCCGATGCTTTTGATATTTGAGTTTTTTCGGAAACCTTATCATTACAATCTACCAACTGCGATTCAAAGTCTGCATAAATTAAAAAAGGACACTTTTGTTTATAAACGAAATTTCTAAACTCTACATAATCATATTTAGGAAATGAAATTTTACAGTCATTAACATTTTGACAAACCTTTTCATGTTCGTTTAATTTATCACAGCTTGAAAAATAATTTAAACATCTGTCGCACAAGAATTTTTTATCATGACATTTATTAAGTTGACTTGAAATTAATCTAGACAAATGTTTTATCCAAACATAATGATATTTGATTTTAACATTTTCATTGTCGATAGGTGGCGCTTCATAATCATTTAATTTCCGAAAATACTGATCTTGTATTAGTAACAAATTGACGTGACGTTTCATTTTATTTTTGGTTAAAAACGCAGGTATAACCATGTAAAATGATCTCTTCTCTGTTTCGATCAATTCTAAAGCATAGATGTTAACTGAAATTTCGTTTAGTTTCTCGAACTTTGAAATTTGATTTAATTTAATTGGAATTTCCAACCCCTTTATATTTAGAACGGTGTCATAATGCGGATACTTACTTAATCGTTGTGGGTGTTTTGTGACTGGATATAAAGCGCTTACGATGCTCCAAAAGAAACATGCTTGGTCTGCATTTTGAACGTTTACGCAAGCATGTTTCTTTAAAATTTGATCTGGTAATTTAATGAAAGATGAACCGTTGCCGACCTCATATTTATTTATAGCTACTTCTAATAAAACGATTTTACTAAGTGCCCAACCACTATTTTTTTCAGAAAATTCTGATAATTTATTTAAGATAACATCGACTACATTATCATTAAACCACTGTGCTAAATCCGATCCTGCATCTACAACAGCATTTGGAGTAATGAAAAACTTTCGATCTAATAATTCGTCACTTGACTGCTGCTTTATAAAATCGCCTCAAAAGGTTGTATTTATTTTTAGCATAGGCATTGTTTTTAAAATAATATTAACTCTACTTTTAAATAAATGAAACGCGTCTTTTAAAAAATCTTTAATTTCTTTATGTTGTAAATTTATTATAACTCCCGTTCTAATTCTACTGTCGAAAATAGCAATCACATCTTCCCACTTAACTCTACTACCTCGTTTTAACCCTTAACCTACCTTGTTGGACATCGCTTTAATTAAACATCTCATCCGTTTTAATTCAGCTGTATTTCCCTTTCTCGAAATGGCTAATATACGGCTCATAAGTAGCAGTCACTCTGTTGGGTAGGAAGGTGACTTTATCACCCAAGTCAAGAAGAACGCTTGTACCAAATGTTGTTTTGGTTATTTTCGCAGCATAAATTGCTTGAGGAACTCCTATTGGTAGCTTCTGCAGCTTTACTATAGGTTTCCGTGCTGTAATGGAGGAAACTTCGTTTAATTTTTCCAAATTCATCTAATAAAATTTTTAAAAATAAGAATATTTTGTGAGACAAAACACAACAATAATTGAAACTTACTTTTTTCTTCTTGTAGCACTTGAACGCACAAATCTATCACCGTTTAATGTAAATAGTCAAATGGTACTAAACCGTATGGCTTTCTCCTTTTTATATCTTTAATTTTGATACATAATGCTTATTTTATAACAAAGGAAATTACGAGTGTAACATTTTTTTAGATAGGCAATTTCTGGAAGCTTCTAGAACTGCTGAGTCGCAAAAATGGTTCTAATAAAAGTCAGCGGAAATGACGCATGTAACTCACGTTAAATCAACATATTTTCATTCATTTTTATTATCTGGTAGTTCAAGGTTATTTTTAACATAATGATGTCACAAATGTATATTTTTATATCCAATCTTGCACGATAAAATTAATATGCGAGTTATCTGAATGGTATAGCTAACTGTTTAGTAAGTCAAAGGGTTCGGGTTCGAATCACCGAAAAACCAAGTTTTTTTTAACGCTTACGTCACACCACTTTTCAACGTGCTTACGGAACCCTCTTAATCGAAATCTCCACCCTCTCCCTGTCAAATGCCAAAAATATAATTTCCCCCACTCCTTCTCCCGCCACTCCTTTCATATGTCAACAATGTAATATGTCAACAATGGCAACATGCCGTATGTCAACAATGCCGTATGTAAACAATGTCTTATGTCATTTCCCCCACTCCTTCTCCTGTCATGTCATCAATGTCATATGTCGACAATGTCATATGTCAATAATGTCATTTCTCCCACTCCCTCTCCCGCCACTTCCCCCACTCCTTCTCCCGCCACTTCCACCACTCCTTCTCCCGCCACTCCTTCTCGCACCACTTCCCCCACTCCTCCCCCCACCACGTCCCCCACTCCTTCTCCCACCACTTCCCCCCCACTCCTTCTCCCACCACTTCCCCCACTCCTCCCCCCACTCCAAGTGGGCTTGAAGTTCTGTTGTTTAACTACTTAAATAGATGGATTGCCTGATAAATAATGTCATAAAAACAATTAATGTTCTTATCAACATCTGAGTTACAGAGAATATGTTCCCATTTAACGTCAGCTAAAAAGTCATTTATCCCAATATAATTTTCATTTCTGAAATCAAAAAAGTATTCCTCATATTCAGATTCTTTTGGAATAGAAATATTTAAAGAAAATTCAATGGCAGTGTGCCGAATACTATTTTTGAAGATTTCATCTGTAGCGCTTTGTACGGAGAAATGATTGTTGGAGAATATTAAATCTAGATAAACATTGGTACTATTTGTTATGGTATTCAGTTGGAAGAAATTATGAAAGCTGAACGCTTGGTGAATTGCTATTCCCGGGGAGTTTTCATTACAGTTAACATTTAAACCCAGATTGTCATTAAACCATGTGGCATCCGGAATATTATAATCTCCACATATAGTAAGGTTTGACTGAGCATAATTACTGGTAACAAATTCAACAGTACTTATGTGATCTTCATATAAACTGATAGGTAAAGATGGAGGAATATATATAGCACCCAGTACTTCGGTTTTGTTCTTAAGATTGAAATAAATGAATACTTGTTCTAAATCTACACTCAACAGGGGGTATTTTTATTCTTTTAGCTGATAGAGTTGATTTCACTGCAATTAAAATACCTCCTCCACGTTCCTTCCCTGTAGTAACAGGATCACGGTTCCAACGAAATATATCATAACCTGTTAGCCCAAGTTCTGCATCGAGATGATTATTGGTGAGCCAAGTTTCTACAATAACTATTATGCTATAGTGGAAGCACAGGGCAGCATTACGAAATTCTGTAAGTTTAGTTTTCATACCGCTGGTGTTAAAGTAATAAATATTGATGTCGTCATCTAGTTTTTTGGTTGGGCCTTTGAGATGAATGGAATGCCATTAGTATACTTGATGAAAAGGTCGTTTTCTCCATTTATTTTCCTTGTCTCCATCTCTTCTTTCAATTTATATAAATTTCCACGCTGTAAAGGTGTGTAATCTGACGATAAAAAGACTTTTTTAGTTTTATCAATACTTTTCTTGCTTCTGATGACTTTCAAAGCCTCATCAGAATTAGCAAAAACAGCTTTTAAGCTTCGATTGCCATTCTTGTTTTTCTTTCCCATTCTGAAAACGTTTTTGGTCTTTATATTGTTATTTGTTATTTCCTCTACAAATTTGTCAACGAATTCAGTGTCCGTTTGAGCATCCTTTTGTTCAGGTAAATTAAAAAACATCACATTACACATTCGTTTCTGGCGTTCAGTTATTTCCACAAAAAAAGTTTCTTCATTGATAGCTCCAGTAGGTTGCGTTCTCAAAGCGTCTACCTCTGATGTCAGTTTCTCAATTTTAGCCAACAGGGTAGGGAGTATTTTCAAACCTTGCTGGCAATCATCACAAAAAAATTGTAATTTTCTTTTTGTCTTCAACTCCATTACTTTAAGTTCCGATCCACCAAGACCTGAGCATTTATAATGAAATGATCTAGAGCAAGAATCGCATTTTACCTCATCTTTTATATTTGGGTTAAAATTTCTTTTACATTCTGTACATGAATTATCCATGTTGAAGATAAATACAGATGTCTGAATCCGGTCCTGTTTAAATGAAAGCAGCTGTAGGCCACACTTTACAAGTTTTTTTTTTTTTTGTCGGGTAATGGAAACAGTTTTTGTCACTTTCAGATATCTTTTTTTGTTTCCTAAGCGGCTAAATGCATTCAGTTCACTGTCGATTAAATTACTTTAATCGATTTCCACTATGAAAACTTTAACTTCAATGGGTTCACTATAACTTTTG